>CM076581.1:905884800-906530850 GCA_034641835.2 Pinus albicaulis
GCTCCATATAGTTTGAACTTGATTACCTTTGTAATCATGTATAGAACCTTATACAGTTCAAACTTTTGAGGTGATTGCAAACCCTCAAATTCTTCCACAAAACTTCACTTTCCTTCTCAAGAATCTTGACGTTGTCTCAACCATTCATCTAGTTCCATGATCATTAATAATGATACTTATAGACCTATTTTATTTCCTTGTTATAGGTTTGCATCCCACTTGCAAATTTTTTCGCTTAAATATATATTTACTAAACTCAAACCATCCTTCTAGGAGCTCGATCCCAAGGGAATTATATTTTATTTAATTCTTTTGAAGCCCTCTAGTATATTCGTGATATAAATACCCTTATGTCAATGTCGTGAGCTTTGATACCATTTCGAGAAATCTAGGGAAAAATATAGAATAGGATCTTTAGTTAGAGTTCTCTTATACTTTGACAAATTATTCTGATTATTATATTTGTTCATTTGTTATTTTTATTATGTTCTTTTTCATCGTCAAGATAGATTCCAAACAATAATATCACAAAGACACCAAATGATCTGTATATGTATTTGCATGAGGATTGCATAAATTGCAAGTAAATTGAATGAGTTTTTAAGGTACTTAATTTAAATTCTTTAACACATTTAAAAATGAATTTAACTCATAAATTCCAAAAAATAACATAGAAATAAAGCCATAACAGTAACCATAAAACAACAAGTGATGAAGGAGTTCACCCCTTCTGGGCTACTTCTCCTAGTCCAACCTCCAATGCTTGACCCTCTTTCATTATGCTCAAAAAATGGTGATTACAATGAGTTACAATTCTCAAATGGCTTCAAATCCTGCTCCAAAAGCTTCAGAGCTATCAAAATTGCGGTCTAGCCCCTTTCTGCTCCCAAAAACACTAAAAACTGTGAAATTTATGCCTCTCTTTTTTCCAAAATTCTGCTGCTAAACTACCCACAATTCAGCCCAAACATATCACAGGCACTCTGAATGCGAAAACTTCCCTCCAAACCTAGCACGATTCCCGCTCGACAGGAAAAATTATAAGACTGTTATTTTGGCCAATAAGCCTCGAAATCTACATGCTCATGGTCACATGGGCCTTCATAAGGCCAGACGTTGGCCCCCCTCCACTGGCGGTCTTGGCTTAACCATTTTGCTGGTCACATGACACGGTCTATTCTAGCAGTTTGGGCGGATGGTTAAGGTTATTGGTCTCAGCTTTACTGTCGGTCTGGTCACATGACACGATCTATGCAGAAATTTCACGAACGGTTTGCTGGTCGTGACGGTTTCGGAGTTCACATTGGAATGGCGCTAGTGGTTACGAATATAGTTACCATTACGGGGGGCAGGCTAGGGTCTAGCCCCCATCCCCGGCCCATGGTTCCATGGTGCTGGGGCGGTCTGGGCGTAGGCCCTAGCTCGCCCCCCATGCCAAATGCGCCACCATATAAAACTTAAATAAAGTTTTAAACCATGTAATATTAAGAACTGTGCTGGTATAACGGTAAGACCATTGGTTTGCTATGCGGAGGTATAGGGTTCAAATCTGGTGGAGGTTAATCTAACCTTAACCCAAAATTTTAGTGGCCGTCGAGGTGCCATTTGGTAGCCTCTCAGTGGGCCACGTTTGCAGCCTCTAGTTGGTCCACATCACCGCCACATCTAACCAATAAAAATTCACCCAATCAACCCAATCAGAAAATTCCACTTTTCACACTATGATTGGCTCCTGAAGCCCAGTTAAACTCGCACAATTAGCAGGCCCAGTCACCTATATGGACTGCTGACTGGGAAACCTGCACTTTTTTTTGCCAAACTTTTCCTGTTTAGGAAATCGAACCAAAATAATTTCTAGGAGCATATGATGTTTGTTTTTCACAAAACAAATTGTGTTGGATTCAGAGCGACGAGATATACGCAAGCATGCAGGTTTCATTCCATTTTGAGAACTTTGATTTTTGAGCAACGGATCACTCCTCCCCATTGGAAGCTTTTGGACCCCAAAATATCACTTTCAGTTGTCAAGTAGATGAGGGTTCAGTTCCCCCACCTTTCCAATCTCGATCCATTTTCCTTTGCTTGGATTTTTTCCCTTAAGCCCCACATAAAGGTACTCCACATTCCCTTGTTTTGAAGTCATTGTTCTTTTGTCAAGAATGGTGCCTTGTTGTAGTTGTTAAAGGTATTCAAGGGATAAATCCTCAAAAAAAGGAATTTGAACATTCTATCCTTGATCTTTAATCAAAGGAGACTCATATAACCTTAAATTATCAACATTAATAACAACATAAATTTGCATGTATGAAGACAAGTCCAACCTAAAGGGTTTATCACCAATCTTTTCTAAATTCTGAATGGACCATATAGAATTGGTTTAATTTTTTTACCTTCTCCTTGAAGCCTTTCTTTGCTAATTTGAATCCAAACTTCATCATCAACTTGGAAATTGTAATCTACACGATGCTTGTCGTGCCTTGTTTTGTACTTGAATTGGATCTTTTCCATTTTTTCTTGAACTGGTTGATGTACCAATTGGGTTTGTTCATTGAAATTTTTAGATTTTTATATGTCACTATGACCATCAATAGCAACATCTTTCCAAAAAATAAAATCCAAAGGATACTTAGGCAAGTATCCCAAACATGCTTCAAATGGTGATGTTTGAGTTGAAGAGTGCTTAGCTCAGTTGTAAGAAAACTGAATATGGTGAAAATTTTCATCCCACAACTTTGGATGCTTGCTACAATACCCACGAAGAAGATGTATCATCGTCCTATTCACCACCTCTGTATTACCATCTATTTGTTGATCAAATGTTTTACTCTTTTTCAATTTGGTGTCCACGAATCCCCACAAGCTTGACAAAAAATTCCCAACAAAGCGAGAATATTGATCACTAACAATGGATGTGGGTAATCCAAAATGCACCCATACATTTTGAAAGAATAACTAAGCAGTTTGTTCAACTGCAATTTGGTTTTTACATGGTATCAAAATACACACTTTTCTGAACATATCCACAACTACATAAAGATTATCATGATTCCTATTTGACATAGGAATTCCTCCAAAAAATTCCATAGAAACACTCCCCCATGGACGAGAAGGTACTGGAAGTGGTGTGTACAATCATAAATTTCTAATGCTAGGCTTACTGACAACACATAATGAACATCCTTTATTAAGATGTGATACACTTTCAATCATACGAGGCCAATAACAATACCTTTGTAGTTGCGCCACCGTCTTACCTACACTAAAATGACCAGCAATAAGAGAAGTATGTGTCTCTCTTATGATTTGGACTCTTTCTCCTTGTGGAATACAAAGCTTACCAAGATAGTACAACAATTTATCACGCAAATGATAATCCAATTCCTCTACTTGGTTCCCTTGACTCAAAGTTGCATATACATATTGAAAATCACTATCTAAAGCATATTGTTTAATATAGCTTTCATGCAAAATATAATTATTCTTA
Organism: Pinus albicaulis; assembly: GCA_034641835.2. Lineage (NCBI taxonomy): Eukaryota > Viridiplantae > Streptophyta > Pinopsida > Pinales > Pinaceae > Pinus > Pinus albicaulis. The sequence goes on from CM076581.1 coordinate 905,888,285, forward strand.
AGAATAGTAGCAACACTAACAATATGCCTAGAAAGCATATCAACAAATTTATTATAGATACCTTTCTTATACATTATCACCAAGTGGAATTGTTGAAGAAAACTCATCCATCGAAAGTGCCTTGATTGTTGCAACTTTGTTTGTGATTGCAAGTATTGAAATGGTTGATGATCAGTGTGAATGATATTTTCCTTACCCATAAAGTAGTGTTTCCACTTTTTTCACACTTCACACCAATGCATACACTTCCTTGTCATATGTGCAATAATTAATCGTTGCACCATTAAAATTTTTTGAATGAAAACATATGGGCTTACCATGGTGCATGAGGGTTGCACCCATGGAATAGTCGCTTGCATCAATATATATCTCAAATGACTGTCTCAAGTCTGGAAGTGAAAGTATAGAAGTTGAACTGATCTTTTCCTTCAATGCATCAAATGCTTTTTGTTGTTTGCCTCCCCACTGAAAGACCTTTTTTCTCACTTGGAAATGCATGCAATGGAGTTGTGATAGCAGAGAAGTTAGCAATAAACTTCCTCCAATATTGGGTTGCTCCCAAAAAAACTTCTTACCTATGTAACTGTTTTTGGCTTTGACCAATTAAAAATTACATCAATGTTGGAGGTATCTATTTTTAATTCACCTCCTCCAACAATATGACCCAAAGACACTAAATAATTTACTCCAAACTCACACTTTGACATCTTTAGAAATAATTGTTCTTTCTTCAAGACATCGAATACTTTTTTGACATGCATGACATGTTATTCACGATATTTACTAAAAATTAATATTTCATATAAGTAGACTGTCACAAACTCATCTATAAACAGCCTCAATACATCATTCATCACACGCATGAAGGTAGCAGGAGCATTACAAAGAATAAAAGGCATAACTAGCCATTCAAACAAACATTGCTTTTTTTTTAATGTTGTCTTCCATATGTCTCCTTCAGCAATTCTAATTTGATGATATCCACTCCTTGATTCCAACTTAGTAAAATACTTAGCATCTTTCAATTGATCAAGTAAATCATCAATTCTAGGAAGTGGGTAACGATTATTTACCGTAATCTTGTTCAATGCATGGAATTCCACACACATGCGCCATGTTCCATCTTTTTTTGGCACCAAAACAATATGTGAACCACATGGCGAAGCACTTGGTCTAATGATCCCTTTCTGTAACAACTCTTGAATTTTCTTTTTAATTTATGCACTTTCCATCACTGACATCATGTACATGCCAATGTTAGGAAGACGACAATCTTCCTGCAATTGTATTTCATGTTGGATTCCCCTCTTGGGAGGCAATCCTTTTGGTTCCTGAAACATATCATCATATTGGTTAACAACCTCAACCAAATCAGATTTCAATCTTGAGTCACAACCTTGAAAAGCTTCATTATCAACATCATTCTTTTGTTTGACCATTAAAAGCAAAAAATTCTTGCTAGAGTTAATAAGTCTCTTCATTTGTCCGTCATTCACAAGTGAAAGATTTCGTTTCTAAAAATGTACTCAATACCATATTTGAATAAGTGATACTTGTTTTCATGGTGATGAAAAATAGCTTTCCTATCATAAAGATATGGGCTTCCCAAAACAATACTAGAAATATCAAGTGGAGCTACATCAATTTCAACTTCATCAAGAAATATTGTTGTAATTGAAAATATAAGTATGCATTTCTTCGTCACTTGTAATTTTTTATCCTTGCATATCCAACCTAAAGGATAAGGTCTTGGATGAGGAATGGTCTCTAAATTTAACTTCTTGACTAAGTCTTCAGAAATCAAATTTTCTTGTGAACCACTATCAAAGAGTGTATCAATTTTGGTATGCTTTGAAATAACTTGAATATGGAAAAGTTCAATTCTTTTTTTCTCATCTGGAGTATCATTAGGACAAATTGAAGAACTAGTGCTTTCTATGTCCTTACCTTTCATTCCCATTGTTCTGATCTTTGTTTCATCACCCGAATCGAATCCTAAGTCATCTTGTGTGGTTGCAGTTTTATTTTGCTTCCCTTTGTTGTTAAACTTTTTTGGTTTCATCTTAAGATGAAGCTTACAACTATGAGCTTCATCATGACCCTCCTTGGAAGAATGTTTGCATGTTAATTTTTCTTCTTCCTTCTTGATGAATGTTGTTAGCACTACAATTTTTCAAAGTCTAGTCACTATTGTAGTTGTGTCTTTGATCCTCTCTTGTCTCTTAACCTATGGTTGAAGGTCATAGAGGGTTAAAATGTGTATTAGTTTTTATCATTTTTAAAAAAATCCAAAATAATTTTGAGTCCAATAGTTTGTTTGTGTCATAGAGTTATTAGGGTAAATTTTCTTTAAATAAGTCTTTTAACTTCTTTGAGTAGTTAAGGTCATGGATTTAGGTTGAGAAATATTATTTATTCACAATGATATTTTCTATCCAAGGCTAAGGACAAAATGTAAGATCAATTAGTTGTTTATGAATAACACAGGAATAACTACCTTTCTACAATGGCAACTATTTTCTTCAAAAAATATGGTTTAACAAGCAAATCCAATAAGCAGCTATTTCTTGCAAAATCCGTACAAGGAGATAAAAGAGACATTACTCAGGTGAAAATATATTGCTCTTAGAATATTGAAGATCTTCTAAAACAAGAGGTATTACCTTGATGAAAGGTGGCTATTTCTAATTGGAGGATTTATTAAAAGGAGTTGGCTATTTTATTTGCTAAGGCTAGTCAAATCTAATACTACTCATTAAAGTGAAATATATTAAGGTTGAGCTACGAGTAAATATTAGTTAATAATCTGATGGAGTGAAATGTTCAATGGAATGAGTTGGAACTAGAATTTAAATCATTTGATTTCGTTTCACTCTCTCTCACCTTGATTTAGGGCATGCAGAGCTCTGTTTCCATTTACCCTCGTGAAAGCTACAACAAACATTTTCTTATCCTCTAGCAAAACAGTTTGTTACCTTGTGCCAGCAGTTAGGGCTTCGTGGAGGGTTGATGTTACTTGTTTTAAAGGTATGCATTAGTGGTCAAGTTAGTTGTTAACATAATGGGTAAGGGTGGTAAGGTGAACCTTTCAGAACTGACCAATACCTGTTTCGTTGATCATCATGCAAAGCCACGGTTCCAGCACCAGAGGAGCCAACACTGGCACAAGTCTTTTCCGCTCTCAAAACATCAGCTAAGGGGAAAATCAAAGTTTCAGATACCACTACAGCAGAAGAACCAACTATAGCCCAACTTTATTCATCTACCAGTTCTCCAGCCAAAGGGAAGAAGAAATCCATAATCCACTCATACTCATCTTTTGAAGAAGATAGCAGTGAAACAAAGTTTAGTGAATCGGAGTTTAAAGAAGGGAATTCAGGTATAGTTATCCATGGAAGAAGGAGGCCTTCATACATTCCAAATCCATACATTCACTAGCAAGCAAAATCATAGCCAACCCTTCTCTCAATGATGAAATAATAAACATATATGAAAGCCCAAAAAATGATCCAGGGAAGAAGAAGACTCAGAAGAGAAATCCAAAGAAGACGGTCACCAAGTCATAAGCTATTAGGATTTTTGTTAGATATTTAATGATTGAATATCTAAAACCATGAAAATTTGAAGAATCATATCATTTTTGGCTTATACACAGTATTTTCAGAAGTAGCTACCTTTTTCAGAAAATCTAGTTTTACAAACAACCCAAAGAGTAGCTATTATTTTCGTAATTTGTTTAAGAAGGTGAAAAGGTTGCTTGTTGGTTCTAGTTTCGAAAGAATGACACTAAGTGGTAATAAAGTGAATGTAGCCTCAATGGTAATGGTATTTTTCCAAGTTTCATCCAATCAAGCTATCTTCCAGATGTCATTTTAGTTGGTTACTCCTACACTTTTGCAGATAAGGGTCCAAGTGTCCTTTTTAGTTGGAAGTTGCACTTTTTGTAGAGGCAGTTATTCCAGAAAATGAGGAGCACCCAACCACCTCAACCCATCCATTTCGAGCTCCATACTATCATGTTCTGTCTTCATTTTTATTTCATATTAATTTTTTGTTATGTTTAAGATAAGCTCTACTATATGTAGACGATTGTAATAAAGCCTCTAAAACATAACTGCACTTTTTATGGAGGCTTTAATAGAACTACTTTTTGTATATATACAATGTAAATCAAGGAAGAAAGGGTTCTTTCGTTGGTTGGATATTTCATTGCACACTGTGTTGTGCATTTTTTAGTATAATATATTCAAATGCACTCTTGAGGACTCAAAAATTATATGGTGTATGTATTGTTTTCCCTATTGTTTTTACATATCTTATCTATCTTTCCAGATTTATTATAAAAATTTATATCTCATGCTTTTATCAGTCTTGTGAACCTCCAAGACATATCGATCTATTTTTGTTTTTGTAAGTCTTGTTTCAAGCTTTCTTGATTCAGTATGAATTGAAGATTGTTCATAAGCATTCCTTGGGGTAGAATTAAATCTTGTTTCATGTTCTTATAAGTATTTTGATCTAACATGCATCTAAATATGTTTTTTTCAATCTTGATTCATCAAGCATTCCTGATTCATGAGGTCATGTTTGTTAGAAGCATTCCTTGTAACGGGATTCTTAAATGTAGACTGAGATTCTTGTAAGTCTTTTAAAAGCATGATTTCACTATAAATTTTAGATTTAGAATTTGTGTCACCCTTTCATCTTAGCAGTGGGCTTTTGTTTTGCATATCCACTATTTATCTTCCATTCTTCTAACCATCAAGCTACAAACTCAACCTCACTACCACATCATGCACCAGTGCCCTCATATGTGTGAGAGATTCTTATTTGCTCAAAATCCCTTTCAGTTTGTGTGAGTTTCAACCACTTTCCAAAAAACTCAATCAAATTATAAGAAAATCCTTTGAGTTTAAGATGTTTCTGGTCAGGCACTTGTCATAATCCAAGTGCTGATTCCAACGCTAAAATATTTTGGTGTGTCTGTTGAGAGATGAAGGCATTGAAACGAAGTATTCTCCCGAGTCTTTTTTTTTATTGTTAATGATCAATTATTGGTGGTGAACAACATTTGGCCAATTGAAGAAGATTGTGATATTTCACTTGGTGACTCCATGAAAAAGAATCTAGTGGTGGCCATAGTTTCATAATGTCGAAAGCCTTTGCTTCCATCTTAGCTCAAAGGTTTTCTCCTTTAAATTTTTTGGCAATTCATGGTTTTCCTAATCCGGTGCCTTCTACAGATCAATGGAAACATCGTCTTTTAAGATTTCTAGGAGATGAAGATGAACATCCCACTAAGTACCTGATTGCATTTCATGAGCTTATGCACTTGCTGGATGTGTTTCATGAAGATTTCCTCATGAAAATATTTGTGGTTTCCCTTGATGGAGGTGCGTGCAAATGGTTTTGGCCCTTACTTGCTAGTACTATTTCTTCTTTAAGGGGATTTCATGAAATGTTTCATCATTATTGTAAAGGACTATATTCATCTGAGTTGTTGCTTGATAACTGCTACGAAGAATTTGAGTGTTATGTTCAAAATGATAAAGTAGATTCTTCTAGCAGTGTTATGGAAAAAGTTTATTAAGAGTTTGAAAAAGGTATGGATCCAGGTCAGATTCATATGGATCCAATTCTTCCTAGTACTCAGGATGAATAATCAGATGAGCATGATGTTCTTCCTTTGGAACCTGATATATTGTTTCCATTTAGTTCTGTTGGTTTAAGTGCCTCTAACAAGTTTGTTGTCCAAGAAAGTAATAAACATCTTAAAGAAGGTTTTTTTGCCCTTAAATGTAATGAAACATATGCAGTTAATGATTTGTTGCAAGGAGGACAAGAGAAACCCAATTTTATTGACATAGCATATTTTAAATAATAGCAGCTTGGTCTTTTGGATCAGCTAGACATTCCTCATATGTTTCATGATCCAGTTGTTGATTGGATGGATTCATTTTCAGTAGGGGTCTCCAATATAGCAGCAGTTGAAATGACACACACGATTTATAGCAGTAAGTACATGTTTCCAATTTGTTTCTTACTGCATATATTATATCCCTTGTGGGTCTTTTCAAACAATTTCATGCAGGAGTTTCTCTTTACTAATAAAATGATTTTATGGTTGCAATGGAAATCAAGTTATACTTGATTAGGAAATTTTTCATCTGATTATAAGTAGGAGGAAAAATAAACTCACCACTCGAGCATTTCTTTTCAATTTTAGATTGCAGTTTGATTTCCGTATTTAAGTCATGTTGAAATAACTTGCAGAAGATTGAAATATAGCTTATGACTCCATTACCCAATGGCTAGGCATGTTGGTATTTTTGAGTTAATGATCAGAATTGTTGGTTGGATAAATAAGGGCTAGACAAGGCACTGGAACTACGGTCCTTGAAGCCTCATAGGGAGGACTTCATCTCCAATAGTAGCCACTGTTAGCACTACAATTTTTCAAATTCCGGTCACTATTGTAGTTGTGTCTTTGAACCTCTCTTGTCTCTTAACCTATCGTTGAAGGTCCTGGAGGGTTAAAATGTGTATTATTTTTTATCATTTTTAACAAAATCCAAAAGAATTTTGAGTCCAATATTTTTTTTGTGTCATAAAGTTATTAGGGTAAAGTTTCTTAAATTAAGTCTTTTAATTGCTTTGAGTAGTTAAGGTCATGGGTTTAGCTTGAGAAGTATTATTTACTCACCATGATATTTTATATCCAAGGTTAAGTAAAAAATGTCATAGTCATCATTTGTTTTAGGAATAACACAAGAATAGCTACATTTTCTAGAAAGGCATCTATTTTCTTAAGAAAATCTGGTTTTACAAGCAAACCGAGTAAGTAGCTATTTCTTGCAAAATTCGTACAAGGAGATAAAAGAGGCATTACTCAGGTGAAAATATATTGCTCTTTGAATATTGAAGGTCTAATAAGACAAGAGGTATTACCTTGATGAAAGGTGGCTATTTCTAATTGGAGGATTTATTAAAAGGAGTTGCCTATTTTATTTGCTAAGGCTAGTCAAATCTAATACTGCTCATTAAAGTGAAATATATTAAGGTTGAGGTACAAGTAAATATTAGTTAATGATCTGATGGAGTGAAATGTTTAGCGGAATGATTTGGCACTATAATTTAAATCATTTGATTTCATGTCACTCTCTCTCACCGTGATTTAGGGCATGCAGAGCTTTGTTTCCATTTACCCTCATGAAAGCTACAACAAACAGTTTCTTATCCTCCAGCAAAACAGTTTATTACCTTGTGCCAGCAGTTAGGGCTTAGTGGAGGGTTGTTGTTCCTTGTTTTATAGGTGTGCATTAGTGGTCAAGTTAGTTGTTAACAGAATGGGTAAGGGTGGTAAGGTGAATCGTTCAGAACCGGCCAATACCTGTTTCGGTGATCACCGTGCAAAGCCAAATTTCTAGCAGTAGAGGAGCCAACACTAGCACAAGTATTTTCATCTCTCAAAACATCAGCTAAGGTGAAAATCAAAGTTTCAGAGACCACTACCATAGAAGAACCAACTATATCCCTACTTTATTCATCTATCAGTTCTCCAGCCAAATGTAAGAAGAAAGCCATAATCCAGTCATACTCATCTTTTGAAGAAGATAGGAGAGAAACAAAGTTTAGTGAATCAGATTTTGAAGACGGGTAGTCAAGCAAAGTTATCCAGGGAAGAAGGAGGCCTTCATAGATTCCAAATCCATACATACATTAGCAAGAAAAATCATAGCCAACCCTGCTCTCATAGATGAAATAATAAACATAGATGAAAGCCCAGAAAATGATCCAGGGAAGAAGAGGACTCAGAAGAGAAAGCCAAACAAGATGGTTACCAAGGTAGAAGCTATTAAGATTTTTGCTAGATATTTAATGATTGAACATCTAAAACCATGAAAATCTGAAGAATCATATCATTTTTGGCTTATACACAGTATTTTTAGAAATAGATACCTTTTTCAGAAAATATGGTTTTACAAACAACCCAGAAAGAAGCTACTATTTTTGGAATTTGTATAAGAAGGTGAAAAGGTTTCTTTTTGGTTCTGGTTTCGAATGGTAAAGTGAATGCAACCTCAATGGTAATGGTATTTTTCCAAGTTTCATCCAATCAAGCTATCTTCCAGATGTCATTTCAATTGGTTACTCCTACACTTTTGCAGATAAGGGTCCAGGTGTCCTTTTCAGTTGGCAATTGCACTTTTTGTGGAGGCAGTTTTTCCAGAAAACGAGGAGCACCCAGCCACCTCAACCCATCCATTTCGAGCTCCATACTGTCATGTTCTATATTCATTTTTATTTCAGTTTAATTTTTTGTTATATTTAAGATAAGCTCTACTATATGTAAAGGATTGTAATAAAGTATCTAAAACAAAACTGCACTTTTTATGGAGGCTTTAAAAAAACTCCTTTTGGTATATATACAATGTAAAGCAAGGAATAAAGGGTTTGTTTGTTGGTTGTCTATTTCATTGCATACTGTGTTGTCTATCTTTTAGTATAATATATCCAGATGCATTCTTGAGGACTCACAAATTGTATGGTGTTTGTATTGTTCTCCCTACTAATTTTACATAGTTTATCTATCTTTCCAGATTTATTATAAAAATTTGTATCTCATGCTTTTATCAATCTTGTGAACCTCCAAGACATATTGATGTGTTTATGTTTTTGTAAGTCTTGTTTCAAGCTTTCTTGATTCAGTATGAATTGAATATTTTTCATAAGCATTCATTGGGGTAGAATTGAATCCTGTTTCATGTTCTTATGAGTCTTTTGATCTAACATGCATGTAAATATGTTTTTGTTAGTCTTGATTCATCAAGCACTCCTAATTCATGAGGTCATGTTAGTTAGAATCATTTCTTGTAATGGGATTCTTAAATGTAGAGTGAGATTATTGTAAGTATTTTAAAAGCATTCTTTCACTATACATTTCAGATTTAGAATTTGTGTCACCCTTTCCTCTAAGAAGTGGGCTGTTGTTTTGCATATCCAATGTTTATCTTCCATTCTTCTAACCATCAAGCTACAAACTCAACCTCACTACCATATCATGCACCAGCGCCCTCATATATGGGAGAGATTCTTATATGCACAAAACCCCTTTCAGTGTGTGTGAGTTTCAACCACTTTCCAAAAAACTCAATCAAATTATAAGAAAATCCCTTAGGCTTAATATGTGCCTAGTCGGGCGCTTGTCAAAATCCAAGTGTTAAATCCAATGCTAACAGATGTATTCTTCTTTCCTTTCCCTTTGAATTTACTCTTTTCTTTGTCTCCACTTTGAAATGGATTTTTTCTACCCTCTTGTGAAATGTTTTTCCCTCTTGCTTCAAGATGTGTTGCATGAACACAAAACTCATCTAAACTTGTAGGATTAAACATAAGGATAGTATGCCTTAAATAACTATGTAAACCCCCAATTTATTTCAATAAAGTGTCTTGTGATGAAAAATCTACACCTAAAATTAGAAATCTTCTTCTAAACTCTTGGGTGTAACTTTGCACACTTTGTCCTTTTAGTTGTCTAAAATTCTTCCAATACATAATAGCCTTCTGCATATAAGCTAATGGAAAAATTGTCTTCTAAGTGTAGCAATAACATCTATCCAAGAGGTTGAGACCTTACCATGATTTTTCATATCCTCTTGTGTTTTGGCTTCCCACCAAATCAAAGCAACACTTTCCAACCTCAATGAAGCCAACTGAATCTTTGTTTCATCATCTTTGATGTTTTGAATCCTGCAATATACTTCAATTTGACGAACCCAATTATCAATTTATTCGGCATTAACTTCACCGTTATACATAAGAAATTCTAATTTAATATCTAGTTTCAATAAGGGAGTTTTACCATGAACCTTTGGTGTATGTGGAGGTGTTTGAGTAAAGGTTGTTGTGGAAGAGGTTGAAGATGAAGGTGAGGATGGAGGTGAAGGTGAGGGTGGAGAAAAGGGTGGTTTATCACCATTTCCTTTTGAAGGCTTATCATCATATCCTCCTTTTCCTCCAAAATAACCCTCTCTTTTTGAAGGCTTGGAACTCTCACCCTGCAATCTTGAATTTCTCTCTTCATAGAGAACTTTCACCATTTCAGTCATGTCAAAGAATTGTTTTCTGAAATTTTTCTCATCCTTTAACATATTATCAACTCCTCCTTCATGAGACATGATCATTGAATATTCAGGTACAACTTGAGGTGAAACTTGTGGTGGATATTGTGGCAAATGTGCTCTCCTTGTCCTTGTCCCAAATTGAGAACCTACACCCACCAGATTTCCTTCTGCTCTCTTGAGCTTCAACCTTGTAAGAATCACATACACTTGTAAACAATTAAATCCTCACAACAGCAAAGAAAACTAGTGCTCTAATACCAAAATTGATCTATATATCTATGTGCTTCAGGATTGTATAAATTTCAAGTAAATTGAATGATATTTTAAGGTACTTAAGTTAAATTCTTTAACACATTTAAACATGAATTTAAATCATAAACTACATAAAATAATAGAGAAATAAATTCATAAAAGTAACCACAAAATAACAAGTGATGAAGGATTTCACCCCTCCCGGGCTACGTCTTGTGGTCCAGCTTCCAATGCTTGACCCTCTTTCATTATGCTTTTAAAATGGCGATTAAAATGAGTTACAATGCTCAAATGGCTTTAAAACCTAATCTAGCAGCTTTAGAGCTATCAAAAATTCCTTCCTAGCCTCTTTCTGCTCCCCAAAAGACTAAAAACTGAGAAATGTATGCCTCTTTCTCTCTTTTCCCAAATTATGTAGCTAAACTCCCCACAATTCAGCCCAAACCTAGCATGGGTGCCCCGAACATGGAAACTGCCCTCCAAACCTGGCACGATTCTGCTCGAAAGGAGAAATTGCAGGATCATTAGTTTGGCCAATAAGAATTGAAATATGCACACTCCTGGTCACATGGGCCTTCATAAGCCCAAGGTTTTCCCCCCCTCCTTTGGTGGTCTCGCCTTAACTACTAGGTTGGTCACATGACACAGTCTATTCTAGCAGTTTGGGTGGATAGTTAAGGCTGGCAGTCTCGGTTGGCAGTCTCGGCTTAACTACTGGTTTGGTCACATACCACGGTCTAGGCGACAATTTCACTTACAGTTTGGTGACAAAAACAGTTTCGGCATTCACATGGGAATGGCACTAGTGGCTACAATTATGGTTAACGCCACGAGGGAGGGCTAGGGTCTAGCCCCCAGCCCGCGGTTTCGTGGCGCTGGTTCAAATAGGGGCTAGGCTCTAGTTCGACCCCCATGCCAAATGTGCCAGCATATAAAACTTAAATAAAGTTTTAAACCATGTAATATTAAGAACTATGTGGTGGTATAATGGTAAGACCGTTGGTTTTTTGTGCGGAGGTCCATGGTTCAAATCTGGCGGAAGTCAATCTGACCCTAACCCAAAATTTTAGTGGTTGCTGAGGTGCCACGTGGCAGCCTCTAGCTGGTCCATGTGGCAGCCTGTGGTTGGTCCACATCACCACCACTTCTAACCAATAAAAATTTGCCTAGTCAGCCCAATGATCAAATGCCACTTTTCATGTTGTGATTGGCTTCTGAAGCCCAGTCAACCTTACACAGTCAGTAGGCCCAGTTAGCTGTACAAAATGCTGACTGGGCAACCTACACATATTTTTGCCAAAATTTGCCTGCTTGGTAAATTGAACATAATTCATTTATGGGAGCATACAATGTCGGTTTTTCGTGAAACAAATTGCATCAGATTCAGAATGACAAGATCTACGCAAATGCACAAGTTTGATCCCATTCTGAGAAATTTTATTTTTTAGCCCCGGATCACCAAAGATAGGCACTCAGCCAAAGCATAACCCTTATGAAGGGGAAAACCTAGTCAAAATATTCCATTAGTAAATCAAATTGAGAAACTCCAAGAATTTTGACTGAACCTCTTCCAACCATCAAGCCAGTCATCAAGAATTCTTCTTTAAGATAATGCAAAATATTTCGTCTATCAAACCATCCATCAAAGTAACCAAATATGGATTTTGTCCTTTAATAATTCAACCTCCAATTATAATATAATACCATCATCCTGAAAATCTTAAGTCCTTAAACAAGTGTGACAAAAAACATATATACTTGGTTTCTCCCTTCTACACTGGATTTTCCTTCACATTCCTTGTTATAAAGTAGGAATTTTTGTGACCTTTGTACTTCATTTTTTCTTCCTTTTGTTGCAGATATGAGTGCATCCAAATAGGTCAAGTTCATTTGTTATTTATAGTGGTTGGAGTATGTTCTTTGAGGCTGACATGATGTGTTTGAGGTTGACTTGTGGTGCTTTAGGAAAACTTGATGGTGGAGGGATTAACATGACTAAAATAAATTTCTTTCTTTGATGCACTGAACCTAAGAAGGGTTTTATAGATCATGACATTGACTTTTGACACAACACACAAACCCTAGAGCACACATGGGTGCTTTTGACCTATTGACCATTGATCCAAGCATGAAACCCAAGCTTTAATAAGTCAATTTCTTTTACAATAAATTTTTTTTTTTTCTCTTTCTTTTGAAAATACCATTATGAGGACTGACACTAGTTACATTCTTCAAAAAGAAATCCTCGATATTGTGGAAAACATACAAATGATTTTTACAAAGGATGAAGGCTTTCTCTATATAAAATACAGATTTTAGGGTTAAGTGACTTGAAAAAATGGAAACATAAGGACATTGAAGGCTACCAAGTAGAAGCATTAAAAATTGTAGAGCTTATACTCATCCCTCACATCCACAATCTCTTCAATTTGGCATTTCGCCAAGGCTTCCTTGAACCCTAGACTCGAGGCCTCTTTTTTATATAATTTATTTTATAATAATAATAAGTTTATATATATATATATATATATATATATATATATATATATATATATATATATATATATATAATTTTACAATAAATTAAATTATAGTTTTTTTGTGATAATTTTATTTTAAATTTTATAAAGATATAACCAGACATACACTAACAATAATAGGGTGCTTTGGTAAGGCACTCCAAGAGATAAAATTCATCGGTTCGAAATTTCATGGGAAAAAATCCAGCCATGCGAAGGGCTGGTGTGACGGAGGCAGGGTGAAATCCCTGGATATTTTGATGGCTTAGATGGATCTGATGGCGGTTACTCAAACCACAAGTTAGGGAGTACTAGTCATCTCAGGACTCACACAACCTAACAAACAAACAAAATAAGCTATATTATTAATTTAATTCTCTCTCTCTCTCTCTCTCTCTCTCTCTCTCTCTCTCTCTATATATATATATATATATATATATATATATATATGAAATGTTTTTTTCACAACATTTTTTCTGGTTAATTTTAACCAAAATGTAATAGATATTTTTAAAACCTTGAGTTTTAGTTGTTTAATATATAGAATTCGAGTGTCCTAGTAGTTCAAGTGTCCTAGAAATTTTTCAGGCTGTTAAATCCATTTATGTATTCAAAAATACATTTAAATAACAAAAAAACACATTCATTCTTGAAATTATTTTACCAAATTCCAATAAAAAAATCTGTTTCATTTATAAATTACACTACACCTCTCTATATAATTTTACTATAACAAAAGTAAAATTTATATATAATATAAAATTTAACTATATTACTAATTTGGTTATTTTTTTATTTACTAATCTATTTTTTTTTTAATCATTCGAAATAAAATATATATATTATAAAAGACCAATGAATTTTGTAATAAAAAAAATGATAATGAGAAGAAATAATATTCGATGGACCATTGAAAAACCCAAACCAAAAGATGGGAAAGGGAATCATAGAATCACCTTCCCTTGTGGATCCTTAAATGAGCCGTCAGGTTGCCTTCGTTATGGAACTTTTAGTTAAGAAAGGTTGTGGTCCAAAATGCATGCGATTACCTTGTCATAATAGAAGCTTTCAAAATGGGAATCGCCCACCTTTTCAATAAATACATTTAAAACACTAAAGATGTAGTAGAACCTAAACCTTTAATTTTGTAAAGGTTCAATAATAGAACCTTCTTTATAGACTTGTATAGATGGATGGTCCTCTAGCCAAAAGGCTACCCACATGGGTGTAGAATGGGTCTACAAAATCTAGACTGAGAGTATATTTAGGATCCCCCATCCACATTAGGTGGTTCTCTACATAGCCCCATCCACATGACATTGAGCGAAAGATACATTGAGAGTCACCTAGTGTGGGGATGGTAGTATTTAGGTGATGGAATCAATTAAGATTCTATTTTCCCATATGGGTGGGGTACCAATAAAGATCCACATGGTTATTCCATCATTATTTCTTTGGGTTAAAAAATATAAAAATAATTAAAAAAATACAATTTAATTAATATTAAATATATAATGTTAAAATTATTTTATTAATTAATATATATAAAATAATGTATTTTAAAGGTAAATATTATTTTAGAATAAAATGATTTTAGTTGTGCGTGTGTTAATTTTTAAATGATGGGTAATAAAATTGAATTTTTTAATTTTAAAAATTAAAGTAATTTGAAAATTTGTATTTCTAATTATAAAAATAATTTGATAAATATTTAAAGTTGGTTGGGAAGTGTGATTATCTTAAATTTATTTTTAGGGGAGGCATCTATTGAATATTGTAATCATTTTATTTAATATCATGGATTAATTTTTTCATATTAAATGATAAAAAAAAAATACATCTTAAGAAATCAGATCTCTCTCAACGTTTAATAGAATTGTATTTATTTATTTTTTCACAAAAATAAGTAGATTTTATATTAAATTTGTATATGTTCGGAGTGGATAACCAGGAAATGAATTACATGTGTGCTACTAATAATTGATCCCTTGGTGGGGATATTACTAGTATCTTGAAAAAGTCCATCTAGGAAGTCTAATATGACTATATGACGATAAGAGTACATCTTACAAAGCATCCAAGAAAAAGAAAAAGTTTGTAATGAGAATACATTAGTATATGGTAGGAGTATCCCCTTCCAGAGTTCGGTTGAGGTGAGGGGGAAGCGTCCAATACGCCTACTAGAAGTGCTTGAATCTGGGTTCTTATTTCTCATCAAATTGATTTGCGCTTGTAGACCTTTAATTTTCTAGCATAAGGGATCCATCTCATTTGATTGATGGGCCAATCTGTCCTTCAAATCATTTATCTCCTCCATAAGGTTGATAATGGTTCTCATTTGGTCTCGTTGTATCTTGTTTTCCTCCAGAGTATCAAGTTGTAAAATTTCCACCAACTTTATGCAACTGTTACATGTTGTCCATATATTATCTCGAGGATCTTTGTTTTGATTTTATCGCATTATGGACCAGTTGAGAATGATTGGCCTAGAAATCCATTGAATCCTCTATCGATCCCACATTTTCCCTGTAGCAAGTCCTACTTATTTTATGCCATGAAGTTTAGTCTCTCAGATTGAGATGGATCTTGTTTCCCATGTGAGAGTGATCTGTCATCGATGACACTTGGATAGGTTACTCAATGAGTCTTGAAATACCTCATGGATTGGTTGGTGCTCACTCAGGGAGTCACAACTTTGGTGAAAAGTAAGGAAGGTATCTAGAACTAAATTTTCCAAAATGAGATACTTCACATAACAGAGGAATCCCAAAAAACTTCTAAGAAGAGATACTAGTTTCCAAATTGATATATTTTTGATACCTTCGCTAGGATTGAGAGAGTCGTGCACGAATGACATTACCAGGCAAGGGAGAGTTTCTTACCTGCAAAGAAATTTTCCTGCTAATTAGTGTTGTTAGAGTCGGTCTCTTCATCCCTCCGTCAGAGATCAAGATCTCTTTTGTTGCATTTCATTTTAGGTGTCTCATTCAGTCTAGTCAGCTCCATTCCATTAGGAGCATGGATCATCTAACGGAAGGGTCTTTTCACTCATATCTCTCATGTCTTGTACCTGCTGGCTCAGGTATGTTCATCAAAGTCCATCAAAATCATTTTACAGTCATTTACAGTCTTGTTTGGTCTTTTGGTGGGCAAAGAGTCTTTTTAGGGTTTTTCAGTCTCATTAGGTCTAGGGTTTCGCAAATTTAGTCTTCAAAGTGTCCAATAATCCCAGCAGGCACATGAGGGTGGTTCAAAATAAGTTTTCATTTCAAAAATTTCATCGTCATAATGTTAGATCATGATTCTTCTTCAAAACTCTGTTTTAAAGAAAAATCGTCATTTTGTTTTTTGTAATAAATGCCATGTCATTTTTAAAAAAAAATTCAGTTGTGAAATTATTCAGGCGCAGCCCTGGTCGCCTTTTCCAAATTCCACGCCAGTCATCCCTGCAAAAAATAGACAAAAGTTTCGTCATTCAGCTCAAAAAATCAAAGGAAAAAAGCAAAACAGAGTTTACATTAAAAATGTGAAAGTGCCAAAGTCAAACATTAGAAAGTGGGTTATTTGAAATCAAAAATCAAAGTCATTGGGCATATAAGATATTTTCATTTTTTTTACAATCCATTGGCAAGCCAAGACAAGAATGAAACCAAGAAAATCGTGGAGGAAGTGAAATTAGTGAGTTGGAGGCTGGACTGTGTATTGAAATTGCAGGCGCGGCGCGTTGGGAGAAGGCACGACGCACATAGCAATCGCAGTGCATAGAGCCGCCCATCACCGTGTATTTTTTGAACGTGTGCGGCGCACATACCGGTCGCGGCGCACTGGGTTGTGCGCGTGGCGCACAGAGCCGACAAGAAAATTTTGTCACTGCCTTCAACGAAATTTCAAAACTCTCGGTCCCATTTGCTCCGAGTAAGTTCGACTCACCTTGAAATTGCTCATAGCTGGTGTTTGGTGTGGTTTCAAATATTGGTTGGAGAATTTGTAATATCAAAAGTTAAACCCTATCTTTTTGTCAAAAACTACTCCTTAGGGTTTGTATTTGAATTTTAAAAGTCTGATTTTTGTGCCAAGTACTTCAAATCCCATTACCCACCTGTGGTTCCTTTCCTCCTCACTGTCACACTATCATTAATATCCCTCCCCTATTCCATTATATCCCATCTCATTTCCTCTCATTTTCCTTTTCCCATATTATTGGTGAAATTCCCAAATTCCCAA
Organism: Pinus albicaulis; assembly: GCA_034641835.2. Classification (NCBI taxonomy): domain Eukaryota; kingdom Viridiplantae; phylum Streptophyta; class Pinopsida; order Pinales; family Pinaceae; genus Pinus; species Pinus albicaulis. The sequence goes on from CM076581.1 coordinate 905,905,404, forward strand.
ATTCCCCAAACAGTCAAGTGACTGTCTTCACATTTCAAATTTCACTTGATTGAAACACTTTTTTCCCCACTGTTCATATTTCCCACAGTCCCTTCCTATTTGGCACATATTTTTATAATTGAAACAAAAGGCACTAAATTCTCATCTCATACAAATCAACATATCATTGGCATATACTTGTAACACCATGGAGATGGACACAGATTCATCATATGAACAAGACAGTGATTCTACCACTGAGCTACATGCACCGAGAAGGCCTTGTAAAGGTGGCAAACACGTGAGAGAAGAGCCCACCTCATTGACTCAATTGCAGGCCTGCCCACTTCCCATGGCATGTTTTCGAGAGCAGTCATGCTATCAGTACTGTGAGATGATTGCTCGGATTTAGCATCATCAGGAGTTAGCTCGGTTGTTTGTTTTACATTTGCATGATGGTTAGGTAATTCTTGCTGGTCTAAACTTCACCTTGACACCAAAAACCATTTCTCAGGCAACAGGAATACCGAATGTAGGTGAAGAGTGGAACGAGAGACAGCAGGTGGACAGAGTGCATTATGAACCATACATTAGGCCTAGCTATGTGAGACAGCTCAGCAGGGTATTCCCATTCCTGTTTCTGAAGGAATCCTATGCGCCTTTGATGAGACTCATTATCAGATACTTCAGTTGTGAGGGCCGGTTCTCACGCCTTTATGCCTACCACATCAGGTTATTGATGCATTTCACGAGAGTGAGGATGATGAACATACCGTATTTCATGTGCCGAAATGTAGAGAGGATGACTACTCTTGTGCAGAAGAAGACTCCCGAGCAGCAGTACGATAGTATTTATCATTATGCGCTCATCAAGATCATTGTTGTACATCAGCTTGGATTGCAGGGCATTGCATGTGAAGATTTCATTTCCCACGAATTCTTCACAGCCCCTCAGCCTCCTCCGGATATTGTTCACGATGTAGGTGAACCTTCACATCAGTTTGAAGGTCACGAGACAGAGCCTATCAGTGTGCTAGTGTATGTCACTTATCAGAGAGGCACCAGAGTATTGTTTGCAGCAGCCTAACGAGTACTATCTCCACCCAGGGTGGAAGGGGTCTCGTTTCCGTCATCAGCAGCACAAGTAAAGGTACAGGACAAAGGTAAGAGGCCTATGTAGGATGAGGGCCCTTCAGCAGGCCAGGATACTGATTTCGTATTGATTGATGAGGATTTGAGCTCTCCAAGCTCAAAATTGAGAGATATCATTCAGGAACAGAAGGCTGAGATCGACACATTGACCGACAAGTTGCAGAGACCTCAGTGTATCATAAAATATCTGGAGCAGTGGAATAAACAGTTGGAGGATCAACAGACAATCATGGAGTTGCAAAACATCCGTGAGAACCAGCAAGCTGCCCGGAGAAGCCCATCCGAGATGACACCTATTGAGCGAGAGATTGAGGCCGATAGAGAGACTTGGCTTGAGAGGGTCAACATTCATCTCGAGAATCTGTTGGAGAAGGCAAACAAGGAGAAAAACATGCTCAGACACATGAAGAATCACTATTGGGCGCGCAATCATGTTTGCAAGGTGCGTATCAAAATCCTGAAAGCGAGGCTAAGGAGGGCACTGAAGCGTCGCAAAAGGCATGATATGCTCCAAATCTTGGCCGAAGCTTCTTTGGCTGAGCATAGCGCTTGATGAGGGACCTTCAGCCCAAATTTCAAGGAATTTGGGAAAAATTTTGTCAATTTTATTTTTTTTGGTTACAAAACAAATTTTCCTGCCCGACGCGTAGCGCCACTTGGCGCGCGCTTACAATTGGCAGCTCTTCAGGGGGGAAACTTTGCATTTATGGATTTTTTTATCAAAATTTATGCATGCTCATGGATTACCTAAGGATTTCATCAAGTTCTGGGTTGCCTGAAGGGTCAAAAACACCCTAAAAATGGCCTTTCTGCCACTTTTTGCACACTCAGGAAGAAGTGTTGGGAGATTGAACTTTTGGAGGGGAAAATGGCAATCAAATCCAAAAATTACACTTGGGTTGGAAATTAGACAGGTAGGGCTTTCCAACGAGCTATCCTGTGCTCAATTTGGACTTCGGGAAGGGCCTCAAAATCAGCTCCAAACTTGTGCTACGCATAGAGATTCCAGGCGCGACGCATAGAGGAATTTGGCCTATTTTTCACTCAGCTGCTCAGAATTTCGCCTAGTTTTGGCCAGTTTCACTTTTTCATGTAACTCTTGATATACCTTGATGTAATTTCATGATCGTGATGTAATTTTCGCACATTTTTACTCATTCTAGAAGATTCATTCACCAAAAGGTGAAATGTGAGTGAATGGACCAGTTTCCTAACATATAGAGGCAAGTTGTTTCATTGCCTATTTTTCAGTTCCTAGTTTAGATATGGTTGAAACAGCTCCTAGAATGATGAGCTCGACCCCTAGAAGCATGGGGAGGAGTTAGGCTTGTCTATATTATGTATTTTCTCAGTGATTTTCAGGGTTGGACACTTGGAATTGCTTGGCACTTCATTGTACATTTCATCTCTGCACTTTTGGCAAAGGAATAGATCAGGGTTTGCAGCACTCTTTGGGATCCATGTGGCTCTGTGTTTTGATGGTGTTTTTCTCTATGTAATTGTAAGTTCACTGATTTTTATGTTTATCATTTTCCCTTCTCTTTTCTTCTTAGATTAAACAAATCAGTGTTAAAGGTGGAATTCTTGCTCTGCTCTGCCTTTAGTTTTGTTTAATTTTTCATGTTTTCATCTTTTTGAGGAGGAATCTTGAGACCCTCTTTCCCTCTTCAGCTCCTCACCGGTCTGATCCATCCATTCATTCTATCTAAAGCATCAAAACAATTTCCTTCCTTGCCCCAATCAGAACTCTGCAAAAACTAGGCCTTATCCCCGCACCCAAAACTGCCTTTCGCTTTGATCCAAAAAAAACCCCAAAATCAAACTCAAACTCCTTTACTTATATACCTAGCCTAAAATTAGCTTTTATTTCAAGTCATCTCAGCCCTATTGATTATTTTTGTTGATATTGACCCGAAGAGAGCTCTCTACTGTTCTGGTCGAGCTAGCTACCAGACTGAGCGTGGTTTGATGTTACCCTGAACTCTGCCTTCTTTCAGCCTGAGGTAGATTTAGGCAATAACAAGTGCAAGGCATGGAACTTGCATACAAGCTGCTTGGGTGCTATGGATTCATTGTTTGCCTCACCAGAAGTTATAGATTTATTTTTGTCTTGAGACTCACTTCTAAATTTTTTCTTGTGAATTCTTTCATTTTTCTTACTGCCTCTATTTTCGTCTAGTATCTTGAGTATGTAGTCATTTATATCTCTGTGTTCATATTTTTCCTTAGACAATTGTTCTTGATTAGCTTTAACACTATCTAAATATGTTTTTAGACTACAAACTACTTGTAAGATATTAGATTCATGGTTATCTTGATTTCTAGTTTCTCCTCCCATCATTCTGAACTCAACATCATGCTCTCCAACCCCTCCAAGTGATCCTACAAAATATTGTTTATTATTATCTTCATTCATTCTACAGTTTTTTTTTTTTTTTGGTAATAATTTTGTTGTCAACATGTTACATAGAAAATAATATCTTAGACAATATCCATAAAGGCCTAATGTCCCCTCCAAGTGATCCTACAAAAGTTTGTCTATTATTATCTTCAGTAATTCTTTAGTTTTCTTTCTGTAATAATTTTGTTTTCAGTATGTTACAAAGAAAATAATATCTCAGATAAGATCCATAAAGGCCTAATGTTATAACCTACAAATTTGATACCACATATCATATACCTCTCAAAACACACTATTTTTTTTTTTTTTAATTTAAATACAATATTCATATGATATTCTTTTCATATATAATGCAATAAGTTACTATTATTTTTATTTTCACCATCTATTATTCTTTCATAGTACATAGATACAAATCACGCCTCAACTTTTAAACACAAGTCTCATTCATTCTATTTTACTTATGTTTTTCATTTACTCGTATTCCTTTTCTATTATGCTCTTTAATTAATGGGGGTATTAATGACATACTAAGTTTATCTTTAATAATATACTCATTATAGAGTCTACTAACCCACTTTATTTTATGCCTTTACTATGAAATCCTATTTATTTAATTAGGCTTAAAATCCTCTTAAATCTATAAATAGAATTATTATAAAATCCATATATATATATATATATATATATATATATATATATATATATATATATCCCAAAAAAATATTCCCTCATTGGTTTATTAAACAACATGTATTTAATGTAACATTTATGGTCATAACATGATGTTATGGATTTTACCCCTATCTCCTTTACACTTTATTTTATAGTTTAGATTTATAAATTGCTACCACCATTTCCTAATCATGTGGGTCTTTTGAATAATAAACATATTCATGCACTCATTCTATATGTTTTCAAATATTTAATTCAATCACAAACGATTGAGGAACTTTATATGTGCTTTATTTGTGGTGTATAGATTTATGTGTCATGCACCTTATATATAATTCTTGGCATATTTGATGTAATATTCTAAATGGAAAATTTACAATGATAACAAAGACATGCAAATATATAAACACGAAAATTTTCAGAAATTAACAGAAGAACCAAAAAATATGCACCAACTCCATAACTGGCCAAAATTTGTTATATGAAGATACTCTAGTAAAAATAGTTGGAGAAAATGCACCTCGGCTTGCACAGGGAAAGCTATAGGCACCAGCTGATGAGTACAAGAAAAACACATAGCTCCTCCAGAAGACTGCATTATTGCTCTAATACTACACTACTTCCTGACTTTGGCCTCTGATTTACCCACTGAAATTTGCTCATAATATTCTAGGAATTTGGGAAGGTGATCCTTGCCCAAAACATAGAAAAACCCAGAAAGGGTTTCCTCTAATTCCAACCTTCAAAATTTGACCCTTTACAGCTTGGCTCTCCTACAAATTCGATTTTTGTTACTGAAGCTTCTATTGTCAATTGTTTCCCTTCAAAACCCCAACAAACCTCCTCAAATGAACATCCAATCAATCCCCCAACACCACAGCTCCAAAATCCCTCCAAGGAAGCACCCACAAAAGAGCCTCCTCCAATGACTGCATAGTCCAGGGAAGTGCTTATGCAGTCTCTGTGTATACCAACTGAAAACTGTGTAAAGGCTACTCCTCTAAGGCTGCTCCTGCTGCTACACTCCAGAAATAGGTCCTCAATCACTCTTATAGCTCCTCTTATGAATCTTCTAGAAAATCCACTCCACAATAGCAAGATGGCCCCAACCACTATGTAGTAGAAGCTCTGGACTCCTCTGCTCTGAAGGAAAGGAAAATTCCTTCCTTGGGTAGAACTCAAATTCCACCAAAGAAAGGTTGAGCTTCACTCCTTAGGAAGCTCTTGGGTTGAACAATACAATGTTGGATCAGCTACGCTGCTAAGACAATTTGATTTCTTCAATAGGAAAAAGATGCAAATGGCTCCTCCATTCCTTCCTTTTATAATTGTTGGGCATGCATGCTTGTGGGTCCCTCCACAAATTTTATTTTTCCTTAGGGAATTTGAATTCCCTTTTCCCCAAGTGCATATTTCATGTGGGTGAGTGGCCCCCACATTCCACTAACATGAAAATAATTCTATTTCTCCTGTGTTCCCTTCACCAAAATTGTCTTGGGCTATTATTAATCAAAATTGAAAAATTAATTTAATTGGGGACATTACAGTCCTCCCCGCCAAAAATTTCTTGTCCTCAAGAAATTCCTGAACAAGCACCATCTCGATCAGCTGACCCCAATAGTCTTTGCACACTATACTTGGGTTCCAAATGTACCACCCAGCCATCTCAGATCTCTTCCCTGTCTTGCGAGGATGCTAATCCATGAGGCATCCTTTGCTCCACTCACTGTCCAACCTGGTATAGTCACCTAAATCCCTTCACATACCATCAGTCAATATAGCATCATAAAAATATAAATTCATGTCTTTCTCCACGTGAAACCACTCTACTAAGTCATCCATCTCATGTAATCCAAGGGTGGGCACCTAAAGATACGATCCAACTCTTGTGGAAATAAATCCTTCCCTACACAAGCTTCCCCTAAACTACCCCTTTTGCTCATCCGTCCATGTCAGTGAAGTCCCCCACGCCAACAAAGAATCACTAAAATCCAATGGAAGGTCATAATGATCTCCCCCTTTCAAACCCAACTCACTCCTAAGGGTAGTTTAAATTTCAAGTACTGTGATTCCAGGGTCCCATTCCCATCGCGGGAAGGAACTATCTTGTCGACCCTGCAACACTTTGGTCATGACTAATTGTCTAACATGCTCATACCAGAGCCTCATCTCCTGCAACTCTCGGCCATAATATATCTAATGGTCAAGGCAATGGCCAATCTACCAAGGGGAGTCAACAATGCCCACACCTATCACTCTATGGTTGGCCCCAATCCTAAACAACTGCATGCCTTGCCATACGATGAAAATCTGGGTGATCCCCCATGTCTCAACCTGATAATGAACTGGATCATCGGCAATCTTGACCATGCTCACTAAGTAATGGAATGTCCCCCACATCAACTGGATCCTTGAATCCCATGACTATACTAGAGGTCCACCACTCCCAGTCCTCACTGCATGTCGTTGTGACATGCTGATAGCGCTTGGGACCCATGTGTGCCTTGTCTCTGACTCCTATATGTATCCAATTGGTAGGCATCGTGGATCAAGTGTATGTCCCGCGAATGAACAATTTCTCTACACCTGCCATATCAAACAACAATATCTACTATCCTAACTCCTGATGGTGTGCCTGGGTACTGCCGGAAGCATAGAAATCATCCTGCCAACAAGGAATACCATTCTCCATACCTTATGCTCACCTAATGCCTCAATTTATCCAACTGAAAGAGTACCATGCAACTCCCCCTCGGTCACCTCCATAAGTGTGAACTCGGGGGTGGAGAATACACTACCTCTACATCAAACCATACACTTCCCATCCATGTACATGTCATCTTGTTCCTCGACCAAATTCCACCACTGAGAAGCCTCTCTCTGGATACTATGTACCCCAACTAACTGTCTCGAGTGAGCCTCTTGCATCCTGTTGCTCGCGATGAAGGCATCGAGGGAAAAAATCTGGCTTTGTTGCACCTGCAAACAATGTGGAAGTGAGATCGGCCTGCAAGTCCCCATGGATATCATCAAATGATGCTCATTTGCATCCTCATCAATCTGGGGTGAGTTACACCCATTGGCATCATGCATCACTGCCTACGACTAAGCATCCCTACGCTCCCCTACATACAAATGTGTATCTTTGTGCCCCTTGGCACACACTTGCACCCAATTTCACCCCTTTGTGAACTGTTGAACACCACCACTAGCTACCACACCATCGGTGCACTGCTGGACACCACCACTAGCTAACACACCATCTTGTATCAGTCGGGACCCCTCATGTGATGATGTAGCTTTCACTTTACGTGGAACCTCAAGGTGTTGTGTGTCGCTCCTCCTACTCCACAGCGCATGTCTGCATGACTCGACAATCCACCATATACCTTTGTGTGCCTCTCCAGAACATTGAACTCCTTGGTATGACTCTTTGCACCACTAAAAACCTACTCCAATAGTTGCACCACCCTGCATCATCGGCCATCCCACATGCACCAATACATACATGACTCTGCTAGTGACCCCACCATCTGTTTTGGTAGACGTAAGTAGTATATCTCCTCACATGTTAATGGGAATGACACTATTATGCCTAACCTCCATGGCACATGTGTCCAATGTGCCCATGACAGAGAATTGTCTCCATACAATGCGTCGTCTAGTGGCTTGCTGATGCCACATCCTCTAGCCAAACCCTTCTAGAGTATGTCACTCTCCCTGTGACTCCATGTGCATCCAACATGTCCAAACAACCCATGGGTTCGGCTCACGAACCCCCTGATTACTAGTGCCGACTAGAACTCTCCCAAGGAATGAGTGCACTCAGTCACTGAGTTCACTATCCCACCGGAGCCATATCACCCCTACATCCCAGATATATGATAGGAAGCCCCACCTAGATCCCAATGCCAACTTGGGCCTCCATCATCTCTAATGTCTGAGATCTCCTGTTGAGCTTCCTTCCTAACTATGATCATCTCTACAAGGCTAGCCCACTCCATCGGGTACCAACTTAGAATCTCTCACCATTAAACCCTAAGGGAAGGATCAAATGCATGAGTACTTGTACATGGAACAAACCCTCCATTCTGTGAATGTTTCACCCTATGCACCTCATGTTTCCTTGTCTCACTAGTCTCGTTATCAAATATAATATAATTAGGTAACTTTGCCTCTCTCTCACGAATGTGCACATATAACCTATCAATTCTACAAGCCCCATATATATATGCTCGAAGAGGGTTGCTCTAATGCTACAAGGTGTACTCCTATAGTTATGTTTCTAGGGAATCCAACCATTCCCCAACGTGAGTTAGTTTTGACACTAACTTGGCACAAACCACTCTCATGCCCTCTAGCTCCTCATTCTGTTGCAGAATGGTCTCTTGGAATGTTATGGCATTCCTTTTAAATGCTAGAAGGTTGGCCTGGAGCTGTCAAAACTGTTGTGTACAACTAATCTGTAAACTCAGTCACAACTCTAGATACCTTTGTGTCTCTTGGACCCTCATCAACATGTTGTAGATGGTCATCATCTGGAAACTATATCACAACTCTCAGTGTCTCATCAACTGATACATCCTCAGCGGATGGTCGTATGGGCATATGCTCAGTTTCCTCCACCAAGGTGCCAGTCGAAACCATCAAAGGGATCTCCAAAAAGGGTGACACCTGCGTCACGTTGGGTATGTCTACCTTCTCCTCACACTCATGTGTGCCTTCAAACTCCTGCTAAATCTCTTCCTCAGGCTCTCAACATCTGAGGCTCATTATCCACCAACAGTAATGCCTCCTAGCTCCATTCTCTAATGATCCTCCTCTATGCTCCTTGAACAAGAAAGTCCTCACAATCCTAGGGTCCGACAACTCATACTCATCAATCTTATCCACGAAGGACCTCCTCAAATCTACAAAGTTGTTGGGTTCCCTCCCCTTCTCTGATTCATCTAGAAAATGAGGCATGGTAGGTTGTCTAGGTTTTCCATGGGTATTGTTCTACTGGAGCATGTGCACATGCACATGGCTTCTTTTCTGGGTTTGGCTCAATGTACCCATCATTTTTTGCATCCTCTCTAGGACCTATTGTTTTTTCCTCCTCAATAATTGGTTCTGCCTCGTCATCTCCTTCATTATCCTCTGTGTACTCTTCCATTTTTGTGTCAATGGAGTGCCCATAAATTCACCATTCATTATGCATGCATGGCCAAAACCTCCATGATCTTGCTAGCTCCCCCACAACTGGCCAAGATCATGCTCTGATGCCATTGTAATATTCCAAATGGAAAAAATACAATGATAACAAAGACATGTGAATATTTAAACACATAAATTTTCAAAAATTAACAAAAGAACCCAAAAATATGCACCAACTCCATAAAATTGCCAAATTTTATGATATGAAGATATAGTGGTATAAATAGTTGGAGAAAATGCACCTGGACTTGCACAAGGAAAGCTACAAGCACTAGGTGATGAGTGCAAGAAAAACCCACAACTCCAATAGCAATCTCCTTCAGAAAATTGCGTTGTTGCTCCAATACTACATTGATGTATAAATTTGGTCTCTTATTTACCCATTGAAAACTGCTCATAAAATTATAGAAATTTTAGAAGGTTATCCTTTCCCAACACCCAAAAAAACCCAGAAAGGGTTTCCTCTAATTCCAACCTTCAAAATTTGACCTTTTGCAGCTTGGTCGTTCTCCAAATTTGATTTTTGCTAATGCAACTTCTATTGTCAATCATTTCCCTTCAAAACCCCAGAAAACCTCATCAAATGATCCTCCAATCAATCCCCCAAAACCTCAGCTCCAAAATCCCTCCAAGGCAACTCCCACAAAAGAGTCTCCTCAAATTATTACGCATTCTAGGGAAGTGCTCACACAGTCTCTGTGTATATCGGCTGAGAACTATGTAAATGCTACTCCTCTAAGGCTAATACTACTACTACACTCCAGAAATGGGTCCTAAATCACTCTTGGAGCTCCTCCGGTGAATATTCCAACAAATCCACTCCACAATAGAAAGATGGCCCCAATCACTGCGCATTAGAAGCTTTGGATTCTGTTCCAATCTCTCTAGAAAAGCGTAGAACCTGTAGGTACTCACTCCTCCGTTATAAAGGCAAGGAAAATTCCTTCCTTGGGTGGCACTCAAAGTCCACCAAAGAAAGGTTGAGCTTCACTCCTTGGGAAGCTCTTGTGTTGAACAACACAATGTTGGCTCAACTAAGCAGCTAATGAAATTCAATTTCTTCAATAGGAAAAAGATGCAAATGGATCCTCCATTCATTCATTTTATAATTGTTGGGCATTCATGCTTGTGGGTCCCTCCAAAAATTTGATTTTTCCTCAGGGAATTCAAATTCCCTTTTCCCCAAGTGTGTATTTTATGTGGGTGAGTTTCCCCCACATTCCACTAACATGCAAATAATTCCATTTCTCCTATTTTCCCTTCACCAAAACTGCATTGGGCCATTATTAATCATAATTGAAAAATAATTTAATTGGGGACATTACATTTTATTTTAAAACTACTGGTTTTAATATTTATAGTCACATAAGTATACCATCTAACCATGTGTTTGGTTTGATAAGACACTTGTGATGTGGTTCCCTTAATATTCGTGGAACGATTTCGCTAAGCTATGACAGTAAATTCCACCTACCTTCATATGGTGTAACATGGAAACATGTGTAAACCTAGTATCAACGGTTGTGATGAGATTTTGGTCGATCAACGATTGTCATTGTTAGGGTTCCATTTCATTGTAATGACCTTCCCTTCTACCTAATCACTTTTTCATTCTTTCAATGGCTTTTATATATAGCTCATTCTGCTCTACAATTAGTTTTGTTTTGGTCTTCTGACACTATTACTAGTTTGATAACAGAGGATCCTAGTTCTTATCAGTGTCTTTTTGTTTTCTCTTTGGTGAAAACTCTACATGGTATCATTTACTCACCCTGGTAATTCATTAGAATGTGTTTTTTAAAGTTATTTTGTTTATATGTGATACATATTTCTACACTTTCGTTACTGTGTTCTCATGTATCAATTTAACCATTTATTTACTTCTTTGTGTAGAAAATTGAATAACTGATATGTTATCCACTGATATTCTCCTGATCACACACTATTTTAGCTTCATGCATAATACAGAATCTCTTCTACCATTGATCATCACATGCGGAAATAAAATCAATTGCATGCACACATTAAAACCATAAAAATTCACACATATGAACACAGTATTTCATGGGAAAGCTTAAATTTGAAAACCCCCAACTATACGTATATTATACATGTCATGGAGATCATGTAACAATCATAGTACAAAGCTCTTTGCAAGCTCTCATGCACTACCTCCCATGCTACACACTATCAAGCTAGATCTAGCAAAACTCATGCTCCAACCTTTAGCCACTTGATAGCCAACCTCGATTGCCTGTTTCAATGCTATGGGATGGTCTCTTTATATAGATAAACCACCTAGATTGAACTGCACAATTCTCATTGATTACTCCACCTATCTGTGTGTTGCAAATAGCAACAATATAGTCACAACTGATAGTTAACCTGCTCTTTCACCTATTCCTGCACTGGTCTCCACTGAAACTGTCCATGCACAGAAGTTAACTGATGTATTCTTTAGTTGATTAATGAGTATTTAATTAGTGAATTAATTAATAGTTAATTCACACCACTCTCACTAATTCTATCAATTAGTTAAACCGAATACAAATAGCTCAACTATGTTTAGATTAGTTAAACTGAATACAACTCCACTAACTTCCTCAATCAACTCCACCAAACTCTGTCACATGAGTTCTAACGAAAATCTTCATGCAATAGCTTCACTTAAACCCTAGGAAAAGCGTATTTCATACTGTCATACATGTTCCACATCCAGGCATCCAAGGCGAGAGTGCTCCAAGAGAGTAAACTGAAGTTTATAGTCTAAATATTATTAAGGGTAAATAATATTCGACTTCCCTATTTTAAGGATAGGCAGTCTAAAAATAGACATCGACCTATCGAACTATAGGTCACAAAAATAGAGGTCCATCTATTTTTACCAACATGACCAATGCTCCAAGAATCTCATACTGCAACCCCTGGATCATGCTCCATATATCTAAAAATAGATTTTTCGACAAAAATCACATGTGTGGTCCCCACCTAGTTTAGGTGATCACTTTCCAACTAGGATCAGGAAAGATGTTTGAGGAGGTCTCCTTCACTGTTTCTTGTTGCCATTTTCAACACTCCCTCTCAACAAGAAAGGAATGTCTTTGCATATGACATGCAACTCCTTGCATTCGCCCTGCAACCTTCACACAAGCGCCATGCAACTCCATGCATCTGCTCTGCAACTCCGCTGAAACTGAATAGGCTCCAAACAACTCAATCAGTCTTGATGCATCTAGCATCTATCATCAAAGTCTTCGACTTTTGCTTGGCCAACTGCACATGTCATCAGGAACCTCTGCGCTGTTGGAACTCTTGCAACCATGCACTCTTGCACTTCTTTGCTGTCAACTCGATCCGCGCTCCAGTATCCGTCTTGTCACTTTGATCTGCTGCATCACTCCAAGCAGTCATGCTGCTGGCTGTGTGGGCACCTCGTAGCTTGAGGTTCAATTCATGAGATCCACACCATCTCATGAATCTGCCCAATCTCCTCATGGGATTAATCATGCATGTCGCCCCACCTCATACCTGGTGGTATAGCTGCATGCACTCCCTCTACCCGTCTGGCACGAAATTTCTCTGCATGAGTGGTTTCTTCCACTCCATGATCCTCTTGTGGCTGCTCCACATCCCGAGGTTCACTTTTACCTGTATGCAAAACTTTCTCCCTCTCAAGCATCAATTGCATGTCTTTCTTGCACTTCCCAACAGTAGGAAGCTCCGTAGACATCCCATCTACTTCAAGTCTGTAGAGATTCTTCTGCATCTCTAGTTGTGGCTGCTCCACAACCTTCTGAGACTGCTTCTCACACTGCATGTTGAGAGGCTCCCTCTCAAACACCAAGTCACTAACCTCTGCTTTTCTCCTTAAAGCTTTGCATGCATCTTGTACCTCAGTGCATGTAGATTCTTGGCTCGCGCACATTGCAATTGTCCCGCCGTCGCAAAATTTTCTAACAAAAGAGCTGATTTTAAATCGATGATATCTCCCTCATCCGAGCTCCGATTCGACCGATTTGTTTTTTCAATTTGGGTATTTTTTCGCAAGGAATCCAAATATGCTATTTGTTTCTAAAAATATTTCACCAAAAAGTTTCAGATATTCCCTACAAACTCGCGCACCCAAAAATTCTCGCTCTCATTCCATGTAGAAAATTATATACAATATGCATGTATATTTCTGGCTTTCTCCATCTTTATGTTTCTTGAGTTTATCCTCAAAATCAACCACTTCAATGCTTTGCAATTGCTCCAATGATCAATATCGCTCCGATACCATGTAGAAAATTGAATAACTGATATGTTATCCACCGAGATTCTCCTGATCACACACTATTTTAGCTTCATGCATAATACAGAATCTCTTCTACCATTGATCATCACATGCGGAAATAAAATCAATTGCATGCAAACATTAAAGCCATAAAAATTCACACATATGAACACAGTATTTCATGGGAAAGCTTAAAGCTGAAAACCCCCAACTATCTGTATATTATACATGTCATGGAGATCATGTAACAATCATAGTACAAATCTCTTTGCAAGCTCTCATGCACTACCTCCCATGCTACACACTATCAAGCTAGATCTAGCAAAACTCATGCTCCAACCTTTAGCCACTTGATAGCCAACCTCAATTGCATGTTTCAATGCTATGGGATGGTCTCTTTATATAGATTAACCACCTGGATTGAACTGCGCAATCCTCATTGATTACTCCACCTATCTGTGTGTTGCAAATAGCAACAGTGTAGTCACAACTGATAGTTAACCTGCTCTTTCACCTATTTCTGCACTGGTCTCCACTGAAACTGTCCATGCACTGAAGTTAAATGATGTATTCTTTAGTTGATTTATGAGTTTATAATTAGTGAATTAATTAATAATTAATTCACACCACTCTCACTAATTGTATCTATTAGTTAACTTGGATACAAAAGCTCAACTATGTTTAGATTAGTTAAACTGAATACAACTCCACTAACTTCCTCAATCAACTCCACCAAACTCTGTCACATGAGTTCTAACTGAAGTCTTCATGCAATAGCGTCACTTAAACCCTAGGAAAAGCGTATTTCCTTCTGTCAGTTGCATGTGCCACATCTAGGCATCAAACTAAAGTGCTTCAAGAGAATAAGATAATGTTTATAGTCCAAATATTATTAAGAGCTAATAATATTCGACTTCCCTATTTTTAGGACAGGCAGTCTAAAAATAGACTTCGACCTATAGGTCCAAAAAATAGATGTCCATCTATTTTTACCAACATGACCAATACTCCAAGAATAACATACTACAATCCCTAGACCATGCTCCATATGTCTAAAAATAGACATAGTCTAAAAATAAATTTTTCGACAAAAATCACATGTGTGGTCCCCACCTAGTTTAGGTGATCACTTTCCAACTAGGATCAGGAAAGATGTTTGAGGAGGTCTCCTTCACTGTTTCTTGTTGCCATTTTCAACACTCCCTCTCAACAAGAAAGGAATGTCTTTGCATATGACATGCAACTCCTTGCATTCGCCCTGCAACCTTCACACAAGCGCCATGCAACTCCATGCATCTGCTCTGCAACTCCGCTGAAACTGAATAGGCTCCAAACAACTCAATCAGTCTTGATGCATCTAGCATCTATCATCAAAGTCTTCGACTTTTGCTTGGCCAACTGCACATGTCATCAGGAACTACTGCGCTGTTGAACTCTTGCAACCATGCACTCTTGCACTTGCTATCAACTCGGTCCAGGTGCTCCGATGTCAGAGCCTTGTCCTTTGATACCCCACCATCACTCCAAGCAGTCATGCTCTTGCTAGCTGCTTGTGGGCACCTCGTAGCCGAGGTTCAATTCATGAGATCCACACCATCTCATGAATCTGCCCGAAAATCTCCTCATGGGATTAATCATGCATGTCGCCCCACCTCATACCTGGTGGTATAGGCATGCACTCCCTCTACCGTCGCACGAAATTTCTGCATGAGTGGTTTCTTCCACTCCATGATCCTTGTGTGTGCTCCACATCCCGAGGATTCACTTTTACTTTGTATGCAAAACTTGCTCCCTCTCAAGCATTAGTTGCATGTCTTTCTCCCGCTTCCCAACAGTAGGAAGCTCCATAGAAATCCCATCTACATCAAATCTATAAAGATTCTTCTGCATCTCTAGTTGTGGTTGCTCCACAACCTTCCGAGACTGCTTCTCACGCTGCATGTTGAGAGGCTCCCTCTCAACCACCAAGTCACTAACCTCTGCTTTTCTCTTCAAAGCTTTGCATGCATCTTGTACCTCAGTGCATGTAGATTCTTGGCTCGCGCACATTGCAATTGTCCCGCCGTCACAAAATTTTCTAACAAAAAGAGCTGATTTTAAATCGATGATATCTCCCTCATCCGAGCTCCGATTCGACCGATTTTTTTTTTTCAATTTGGGTATTTTTTCGCAAGGAATCCAAATATGCTATTTGTTTCTGAAAATATTTCACCAAAAAGTTTCAGATATTCCCTACAAACTCGCGCACCCAAAAATTCTCGCTCTCATTCCATGTAGAAAATTATATACAATATGCATGTATATTTCCGGCTTTCTCCATCTTTATGTTTCTTGAGTTTATCCTAAAACTCAACCGCTTCAACGCTTTGCAATTTCTCCAATGATCAATATCGCTCCCATACCATGTAGAAATTTATAACATAGCTCCGATACCATGTAGAAATTTGAATAACGGATATGTTATCCACCGAGATTCTCCTGATCACACATTATTTTAGCTTCATGCATAATACAGAATCTCTTCTACCATTGATCATCACATGCGGAAATAAAATCAATTGCATGCACACATTAAAGCCATAAAAATTCACACATATGAACACAGTATTTCATGGGAAAGCTTAAAGCTGAAAACCCCCAACTATATGTATATTATACATGTCATGGAGATCATGTAACAATCATAGTACAAAGCTCTTTGCAAGCTCTCATGCACTACCTCCCTTGCTACACACTATCAAGCTAGATCTAGCAAAACTCATGCTCCAACCTTTAGCCACTTGATAGCCAACCTCAATTGCCTATTTCAATGCTATGGGATGGTCTCTTTATATAGATAAACCACCTGGATTGAACTGCACAATCCTCATTGATTACTCCACCTATCTATGTGTTGCAAATAGCAACAGTATAGTCACAACTGATAGTTAACCTGCTCTTTCACCTATTTCTGCACTGGTCTCCACTGAAACTGTCCATGCACTGAAGTTAACTGATGTATTCTTTAGTTGATTTATGAGTTTATAATTAATGAATTAATTAATAATTAATTCACACCACTCTCACTAATTGTATCAATTAGTTAAACTGAATACAAATAGCTCAACTATGTTTAGATTAGTTAAGCTGAATACAACTCCACTAACTTCCTCAATCAACTCCACCAAACTCTGTCACATGAGTTCTAACTGAAGTATCCACGCAATAGCTCCACATAACCCTCAGGAATAGCGTAATTCATACACGTAGTGCATGTGCCACATCCCGAGGGCACTAAGCTGAAGTGCTTGAGAATAAGATAATGTTTAGAGTTCAAATATTATTAAGGGTAAATAATATTTGACTTTCCTATTTTTAGGATAGGCAGTCTAAAAATAGACTTCGACCTATAGGTCCAAAAAATAGAGGTCCATCTATTTTTACCAACATGACCAATACTCCAAGAATAACATACTACAATCCCCGGACCATGCTCCATATGTCTAAAAATAGACATAGTCTAAAAATAGATTTTTCGACAAAAATCACATGTGTGGTCCCCACCTAGTTTAGGTGATCACTTTCCAACTAGGATCAGGAAAGATGTTTGAGGAGGCCTCCTTCACTGTTTCTTGTTGCCATTTTCAACACTTTGCTTCCAAGTCTCATAAGTAATTTCTTGTGTTGACTCTAAGACTCTTCTCGGCCTAGAAATTTGGAAAGATTAAATTATTAATAATTTTAATGGTTTGTTTGGTATTAGCAACAATTTGGTTGCTCTATTTATATGCCTCTTTAGGTAAACATTTATAGTTTCCTTAATTATTTTCAATACCTTTGTTGTATATTTAACTACTAAGGGTTTAATCCATGTCAATTCGATGCAAGAATGTAAGGATTCTTCTAGTCATACCCTAACTAGGTTTTATTTGTATTCTTAGCCGAATTTTTTTGGTAGGACTTCAATTCTTCGAAAGTTGTGTTTTCTTATAGGTGAGCTAAATAAAATTTATCTTCCTTAACATTTATTTTACATATATTGTTGTATATTGACCAGTAAATTTCGAACTTGGGTTTCCATAGTTGAAACCATAACCCTCTAGGGTTTTTCTATAGTTACAGAATAGTTTGGCACAATATTTTTATTTTTCCATGTTCACACTTGTAAACATCCTAGAATAGTCATAATTCTTTCATTTGGGAAATTTCTTGGTCCATTACATATTAGGGTTTATTGGTAAAAACTCTACACAAAACAATTTGGTTTTGTTTGACCTGGAATTTAGTTTTAACTTTAGTATTTGATTATATTTTCTAATGGATAGGCCAAGTCATATCAGGCTTTAAACTTTTACAGATCTTATTGGGCTATAGGATAAAAGAATACTTAAATTTCTTACTTTTGTGCCTCTCTATAATTTGTATTGATTAAATTTTAATGGCATTCTCAGGTAACACACTTGGGGTTTGTCGTGAAAATATTTCTTATTTATAATATCCTTTCAATGGTCTTTATCTTCTATTTATAAAATTCAAATTTCTTTCATGAAACCCCATCTCACAATTTATTATATTTGATATTTCCAAGTACACTAAAACTAAGTATTTATCTCTCGAATGCTTCTTATATAAGCTCGAGCATGGAATCAAAACCTCTAAGTTTCTTAACGAGATTTTCCTCCTTCCTATATAGGTCAGTAGACTCACACCCTTGGTTAGTCTTCTATAAGATTTGGTTCTCTCATTCTTGTTCTAAGACATGAAGGTTGATCTTGACTTTTTCCCCTGAGGGGAAATGTCTTATTATAGGAAATTTTTCCCGTATTCATGTGTTTTAAAGACTAAGGATTAAATACTTATATCTAGATATTGTTCCATTGTAATAAAATATGGTTCTTGTAGACCTTATAATGTATAAACTTCTTTTGATCATTTATATTGTATTTTGGAACATTGGATATTAATTCCTATTTATTTAATGTATTATGAATACATATATATTTGGTAAAGCTTCTATGTTCATAGTCTTTTAATAGAATTCTAAAACAACAATTGTAAGGGTTTAAATCCACTATTGGGTTTTTCTTTCTTTTTAATTTAAGCCATAGAATTTTGGTTTTTTCATTTACTCACATGCTCTCTATTATATAATGAGTCTTTTTCTATCATTCTCTAAAAATTTAATCATGTCCCTTAATGTTTATATTATGTTCTAGAGCTATTGTTGGGATTTTCTGTATTAATTGTCATACTAAACTAGCCTCTACCATCTCTGCAATTTTCCACTTATGTTGTGGTTATACCCTTGTAAAACAAAATTATACTCATAAAAAAGTGATACTACTATTCATACAATATTTTATCTTTATTTGTAAACACATCTCCTTAGCCTTGGGTGTGTGTTCACTATATTGATCCAATTTCCCTGGTATATTTATAAAAATCGAGTATTTTTTCTTTCGTTCTTCCGATTTTCTAGAACTCAATTTCATTTTCACCATCGTATTTGTCGCAGTAAGACTTTTACAGTGATATAAATTTTGTCCAATTTGAACTCTAGAAGTGCAGATTAGGGTCTTTTAAAGCTTTATTAAATCAATTGTGCCACATCTTGTTCCCTGCTATGTCGTGCTCACATAGAATGTCACTATTTTTCCATGTGGTTGAGGCTCTGGGGAATATAATGGAACTTGGCCAAGTGGCATACCTTAATTCCCCACACTTCCATTACCTCTCCACATATAAATGTAACTATATATATTTATATATTGCAGATTAGGGTCTTCTAAAGTCTTATTAAATCAATTGTGCCACATCTTGTTTCCTGCCACGTCGTTCTCACATGGAATGTCACTACTTTTCCATGTGGTTGAGGCTATAGGGAATATAATGGAACTTTTCCAAGTGGCGTACCTCAATTAGACACACTTCCACTACCCCTCCACACACACACACAAATATATAAATATATATATATATATATATATATATAGATATACAGAGCTCCACCATTTGATGGCCTTCGATAATCAACACGATCAACAACTATCATTAAATAACACACCCCTTCCCCTAATTAACGTCACCTAGAGGGGGTGTCCAATATTATGGTTCTATTTCAGGGTTCCAGGGTGTAAATTTGATAGCTCCCATGAACTCATCCAATGGTCCAAACTCAATAGTGAGACCCCCCTCCCTTTTCTAATGTCACAGGGGGGGTCCCCATTTGGTTTTTCGACCATTGATTTCATAAACTCATCCATGCCATCTGATTGACCTTGAATTCTACCCTTGGTGCCATAATGTGATTATATGGATCCATGGTCTGGTCCTCGGATCTAAGGCCTTTGACCCTTCGTATGCACCTACACAAGGATGAGCCCTAAGCTAGGCACACGTGACTTCAAAATTGGTGCCACTTTATATATATATATATATGTGTGTGTGTGTGTGTGTGTGTGTATTTATATATGTGTATATGTGTATATGTATATGTATATGTATATGTATATATATATGTATGTGCATATGCATATGCATATGTATTACATTTACATATACATACACACACACACACACACACACAGATATATACATATAATGAGGTGTATGGATCTCATTGAATTAAACATATAAATGCATGGACATTTTCACACCAGTAGTTGTACGCAAGAAGGAGAATACACAAAAATGAATGAATTATACATATATGTATGAACATCGTTGGGTTGAGTGTTGATCTTTTGGGCTTAATGCCTAAATTGGGCCATGAGTATGTGTGCAGTCAGTCTGTTATGTTAATGGTGTAAGAGCTAAATACTGCAATTTGAAGTGGCCCTGTAATGATAAATTATCCCCTCGGCTTTAGCTATATCCTGCAATATATATATATATATATATATATATATATATTGCGGGGATATAGCTAAAGCAGTAATTCGCTCATTCTGAGCCACTTCTAATTGCGTGTGCTCTTACACCATTAACATGTATTGCCTTCATATTTAATTTAGGCATTAAGCCCAAAATATCAACACTCAACCCAACGATGTTCATACATATATGTATAATTAATTCATTTTTGTGTATTCTCCTTCTTGCGTACAACTACTGGTGTGAAAATGTCCATGCATTTATATGTTTATTTCAATGAGATCTATACACCTCATTATACCAATCATACTAATCAATTTACTAGTTCTAGAAGATTGACACAGGATTTTCTTTATAGTCCCACTGTATATTTGAGTCATCATTGCTTAGCTCAATAGTTAGGCTTTATATTTAATCAAATCAACTCAAGTTGTTATATCGTTCCTAGTGCTTACTCACATTGATTGCACAACTTTATTTAATTTTTGCACACACACACATATACATATCTTTCCTTGCATGAAGAACATTAGTGTAGCACCACAACCACAAGGAACCACTTATCAGAACCACATTCCTTTAATCATAGAAAAACCATGCACCTTTCATGCAAACAATGCAAAACTAAATTTATAGTATAAACACAAATGTCATGAAAAATGTTACATATGAAGATACTTATCTTGAATTAAAATTTGGCAGCTTAGTATGGGACAACCACACTCCATCCAAACATAGAAAAACTGAAGCCATTTCTCACTTGCAATAGTCACCCCTGAGCCATATTCCAGAGATTGAGGGGAATTTTTATTAAGGGATTAAATCCAACTATTGGTCAAAATAGGGATTCCAGAGGCTCTTTCACCTCCACCCACCAGCTTTTAAGTATCCAACAATTTCATATGGATTGAAAAGGCATGTTTCCTCCACCCTTTAGTTTTTCAACAACCAAAAAATTCTAGGAATTCCATATATTTATTCTCCACCCTAGAATTTCAAGGGATTCCAGATTCATATCTCCACCCTTCAAGTTGTAGCACAGTGCTTCCACCCACCTTGGGAATCCAAAACCCACTGTAAAAACACCCATAGTAGGAAAAGGCCTTCAGGAATCTAAGGAGTGATCCTCCACCCAAACCATCAATGAATTCTTGAGAAAACCATCTCCACCCTTTGGATAATAAGAAATTGAGAGGAATATGTTCCTCAGTTGAGAGTGATTTCTCTATGCCTTCTTGCCGACTGAAACTGATATACTAGTTGTTTCTCCTTTGTTGTAAAACTTCAAGATGCTTTCTTTGTTTTCGACCCTTTAGGGGTTTTGTTTTTTTTTTTGCTTTTTGTCCCATGAAAAACATAGAGACCCTCTCCCCTATCAATTCACAAGTTATTCCGCAATTTTCTAGCTAGCACTAGACTCCATAAATGTGCTCCTCTCTCTCTCACATACCAAGTTGTTTGAATGTGCTCCCTACCTACTCTATATTTTTTATCCTTCCAATTTGACTTCCACCATTTTCCTCAACTACCCACACAACCCATCCTTCATAAATTTTCATCCTTCTGTCCTTATCAATTTTTCCAAAGCAAGAATGGCCCTCATCCTTCTTCTTTTGCTCCATTAATTCAGAAAACTAGTCCATTTATGGCACACTAACTAGCCTGCAATAGTTGTCATAAAACGGTTTAGTTTTCCTAATATAAGGAAACCTTGAAACATCCCAAGAAAGTAACCCTCCTTAGCCTTTGGAATCAATGTCCCTTGAATTAGCTAATTTTTTTATCAATATTTACATTGTATACATTGGTGGAAAATAATCAGGTTGTCACAAACCCCTCCCCCTTGAGGTAACATCATCCTCGGTGTTCTTTGTCCATATAAAACATAAAATACATGCCTAAAAACATAAAAACTATTTATGGAGCTCTATATATACAAAATTGTACAATATTTACAAATTTAGATACATTTGCTTCAACTGGCAAGAAAAAAGGATATGATGCCCACATTGAATAATCCATTTCCCAAGTGGCTTATTCAACCCCAAAGTGTTTCCACTGCACTTTGATTTTCTATATTGCTCGGTTCCAGATCATGAGGCTCCTAATTTGGTCTAGGATGCATAGTATGTCTGGTTGAAACTCCTCATATAATTCCACCTATAGCATAAACCAATCAATCACATTATTAGAGTCCTATACATATATTTTAAGCAAAGAAACATGGAAAAAATCATGGAATTTTATTGATGGAATTAAGGCCAGCCTATAGGCCACTGGCCCTATTCTTTCAAGTATTTCAAAAGGACACAAAATTGTTGTGCTAACTTGGCACATGACCGGATCTTCAAGGAACTTTCTTGGGTCTAACTCTCAAGTATACAATTTACCCAACATGGAACTCCTTATCCACCCTATGCTAATTTGCATATATTTTCTACTTATGTTATGCCACCTTTGAATTTTTCCTGATGATTAGATTTTTTTCTCTATCTCTTTTATCATATCAGGCCCAATAAGGACCTTATTAACTGGATTACTCCAGCTGATAGGAGTATTTCAAATCCTTCCATAAAGTGCCTCAAACTTGCTCACATTTAGAGATTCTTGGTACCCATTGTTGTATGCAAACTCTACAAATGGAAGATACTATTCCCACTTCTTTGGTCATTGCATCACATGCATCCTCAACATGTCTTCGAGGATTCTATTTTTCCTCTTTGTTTTCCAATCTGTCTGTGAATGATAAGCTATACTGAAGGCCAATTGTGTCCCAAATCCTGTAAATAGTTCCTTCCAAAACCGTTAAGTGAACTTGGCATCTCTATCTAAAATTATTTTCTTGGGAACTCCATGCAACCTCACAATCTCCTTTAGGAATATTTGAGCGCCTCACTCACTGAATTGATGGATTTGACTGCCAAAAAACGAGCCACTTTTCTCAAGTTATCAATGACCACCATAATTGCATCATTTTTTCTTGAGGTTCTTGGTAAACTAGTAATGAAATCCATGGAGATGACTTCCCACTTTCATTCTAGAATGGGCATGGGCTGCAATAAACCCGATGGGTGTTTAGATTCAGCCTTCACTTCCTGGAACTCCATGCATTTAGTAACAAAATCAGCTACTTCAAGTTAGGCCAATAGTAAAAAACTTTAATGATTTTGAGGGTCTTATGGTATCATTGGTGGCTGGAATATGGCTTAGCATGGAACTCTCTCACTATGAGCCACTTTAAATCACGTTTTTTTGGCACATAGATTCTATTTTTTAATATAACTAGACCATCATCTGCGAGATGATATTTTTCATCCTTTCCACCCTCACCATCTTTTTGTAACTTTTCCTTTATCTAGTGATATTTCTCATCATACTTCCCTTATGGATGTCACGTGATTTAATTGAATCCTCCTACTAAGAGCATCAACAACCCTATTTTATTTTCCCTTGATGTACTTGATTTCAAATTCTAACTTGCTAAGTATGGAAAATCATCTAGCTTTTCTTTCATTCAACTTAGGTTGATCAAACAAATATTTGAGTCCCCCATGATCTATCATAAGTGTAAATCTTCTGTCAAGGAGGAGGTTCCTCCACATTTTCAATGAATGGATGATGGAACCTAACTCTAAATCACGAGTTACATGGTTTACCTCATGTTCATTTAGCTTTTGTGACTCGTATAAAACTTCAAGTCCTTCCTGCATTAAGACTCCATCGAGCCCCTACTTGTAGGCATCTGTACAAACCACACAATATTTGTTTGGATCTACAATTCTTAACACTGGTGCAGTAATGAGCAATCGTTTTAACTATTCAAAGATTGTTGCATAGTCAGTTGTCCATTCAAATTAATTTCCTTTCTTTTGCAAGGAAGTAATTGGGTGGCCTATCTTGGAGAATTTTTTTATGAAACTTCTATAGTATCATACCAACCCCAAGAATGATCTAATCTCTTTCAAATTCTTCGGTATTGGCCACTTCATTATGTCCTTAACCTTTTCTGGGTCAATTGTTATCCCCTCCTTGGAGACGATATGTTCCAAATAATGTATTGGTGATTGGAAGAACTCACACTTACTAAGCTTTGCATAAATATTGTGTTCCCTTAGCAATTTTAGTACTCTAGATAAGTTATTTTCATATTATTCTTCAGTTTCTTAATATACCAATATATCATCAACAAAGAAAATCATAATTTTTCCCAAGTAAGGATACAACACACTTTTCATTAAACACATGAAGGTGGTAGGGGAATTAGTAAGTACGGTACCACCACAAACTCATAATGTTTGTATCCTATTTTTAATGCAGTCTTATGGATATTTTTATCCTTGATGTATACTTAAAGATAGCTTGACCTCAAATCAATTTTAGAGAAAATTGTTACTCCTACCAACTGGTGAAATAAGTCATTAATCCACCAAAATGAATACCTCTCCTTGATGGTGACATTTTTTAATTGTCTCTAATCAATGCATACTCTAAGTCTACCATCCTTTTTCTTAATGAACAGAATTGGCGCTCCCCATGGGGGCACACTGGGCCTTATATATCCCCTATCCAACATCTCTTTAAGTTGTATTTTTAATTGAACTAATTCAAGAGTACTCATCTAGTATGGTGCCTCTATGAGGAGGTAATCCCGAAACATCTATAGGAAACACATCTTGATAGTACTGTAAAATAGGATATATTTTCAGCATCTTACTCTCCTCTTTAACAATGTTGTTGATGGCTTTTTCATTGTTGGAAAAAACATAGAAAATAGATGGAAGCCTTTTCTGTGACTGTGTTTAGATTTCATGGATGTAATCGACCTCATCGAAGGGGGCTTCTTCTTCCCTTTTAATATTCTCCTCTCTCCAGCTTCATCCAGCCATTCAATGGCCTTGTCATAATATTCTACTTTTTTTTAATGTGCATACAACTATTCCATTCCTAGTAGCATGTTATGTGCACCCAAAGGAATAAAATTAAGTTTTGTTTTTGTTGGCATGCCATTAAGTTCAAATGCACATTATTTCACCCATTGGCTCACCCTTATTTTGGTTTTTTTTGTTAATTGGGCCAACCACGGTTCTGCATGTAATTATTTGGCTAGCTTGGAACTCTCCACAAGCTTTTTTAGGACCAATATAATTTTATTTTGATCGAGGTTCAATCAAAATAGAAACAATTTGATTTTAGAGCTTACCTTCCATACATTTTATGGATGCTTGCTGATATACCTATCAGTTTTCCACAACTACATATATTCTGGGTATGATTTTTGTTATATCTCCCAGAATACGAGCCTTATGTATGTTATATATTTGTGTTCCTATGTTTTTTTTATGTGGAAAATACTTCTTGAGATTATTCTCTCCACATGTCCAACATTGCAAGGGATCCTTGGCCTTGAATATGTGTTTCTCTCCCATAGATTGGTGTGCATAGCCTTTGTCAGTTGCACTTAATTTTTGTTGTGATAAAATTGCATTGGTTGTGTTCATACTTTCTTTTTTGTCTCAAATTTTCTTGGGTTGTTTCTTTTGTCTTTAATGTTTCTCTTTTCCTTCCAATCACCCTTGAACTTTTGCTTGTGTTTTTATTGTTCATATTAGTGTTTCGAATTTTTAATGGCATCATCTAATGTTTTAGTTTCATGGAATTCAATTTGATCTCTTAATGATAGGCGAAACCCATCGATGAACCTTTGAAAATTGTCCTTCTCATCCTTAATATATGGCACATATCTTAGTGTTATACAGTAATTTGTCACTGTCCCTACCATTCCCCGTCCCGCACAATGGAGGACCCATTTTGTGACCTGTGAACATTGTCATGCCTTGAAAACATCATCAATGCATTCCTCTAAGCATGAGCTTCAATTTCCCTAAAGACATCTCCTTGCAAAAAATCATGAAAATATCTCCTTTTGCATTGGCGCGGGCAGAAAGTTCATCACTCGTGCCAATGAGGAAAATCCTACAAAGAGGCCATGCCAACTAGCACTCTGTCCTAGAGCAGTAGTCGCACCAGCCAGTTTAAGGAGTGTTTTTTTAAATAAAGATGGCGGAAGTTGTGTTTCAACAAACTCAGAAACCATTGCCTATCTTGAGTTGGGAGGTTTGGCTGCGGGAGTTCTATGGAAGGAAAGTGGTTTTGCCACCTCCCATGGAACCTTCCTTGTTGATAGGGCCAATCCCATAATAATAGGGATCCCAACTCCCTCCTTCCCCATCTATAAAAGCCTGCTCAATTCCATGGCAAGCTAGTCTTGAAGTGCCTAAGCTTTGAATCTCAAAATTCCCAAGAGCCTTTGTGTTGTAAGAGCCCTCTTTCTTCCCTTAAGGCCGACTCAAGTAAGGAGACTATCGTCGAGAGACTCTGGAGAGGTTTGCCCTTTCCCTGGCTAGCTTTGCGAGACGTGAACGACTGGAGACCCATCCGAAGGAGACCACGACGTCAGAACATTGGTTGTAATCTCTTTCGATTGTTATTTAATGAATGATTACAATTATGGTTCCACTCTGTTTTCGATTATGTTAATATGAGTAGTATCCTTTCTGACTGATATTTAGTTGCGTATGCTGGATTTTATGCTTGTATCTGTTTTTTTCTTGCATGTGCAGGTGTCCATCCGTGGAGATCGTGGAGGATCGTGATCTGCCGAGGCTGAGGAACGGGAACGCTCTCTTCTTCGGATCGTAGCATTGGATTCCAGGTAGGCCTCCATCTTTGGTCTTTTCATTCGTAACTAGGAACTTGCGTTGTAACATTTCGTGATTGTTGCTAGACCCCTGCTGGGCTAGTAGGGATCGCCTCTGTCCGCAGAGGGGATTTACCTCCTTAACAATTTGGCGACTCCACTGGGGATCGTCTAGATTTCATTGTCTCGTTTAGATTGTCTCGTTTTGATTATTTTATGATTTTCCTTGCTTGATGAGCCTTCTGGGTTGGGTTCTTTTGCTGTTTTTGCTTCTTGGTTTGCTTAGTATACATTGATCTGCTTCTGGAGTAGTTCTTTTTCGTTTTTGGCTGAGAAAATTGACTGGCGCGCTTTTTAGCTCGAAAGTCGTGCCAATTGGCGCATGTTGCTTTTGTTTAGCCCGCGCCAATTGCTTTCTGGCGCCAGTTGCAGCCTTACAGTCGCGCCACTCCTGTAAGGTTTTTGAGTTTGCTCAGTTTTGAGCTCTCTAGGTCTGGTCAGTGCTTTTCTTCTTAATTTTCCGACTACCTGAGTGTGCTAGAGTCCTGTTTGACTAGGAATTCGCCTCCGTCCTTTGGTTGTTTGCTTTTATCTATCGATTTCACGTTTTGAGCCCTAGGGCATCTAGTGGCTTAGTGTATCGAGTCCTCCTTGGGAGTTTTGGTGTTTCGTTTGTCCAGTCGACTTTCTGATTGCTCCTCCGCATCCTCTTAGTAGTTGATTCATTGTTTTGTTGCGATTTTTGGGTGATTGCTCATTCCTTCATTCAAATTTCGTTTGGTCTTGCTTTGGGCCTAGATCACACGGTCCATTGGAGCCTTTGAGTATTTTCTTGGTTTTGAGAGACTTTGGTCGATTTGGGATCTGATTGCTTGTGTTGTTGAGTGAAATTTGCTTGTTTTTCTCTCTCAATATCGTTTCTCAAGTTGTTCCGCTTGTTTTCGGTTTGTTTAGTGCATATTAGCTATCAAACGTTGAAAATTAAAAAAAAAAATCTCTTTTGTTTTTGGTTAATTAGTGAAAATTGTAATCTTTTCGATTTTGCTAGTGATTAGTGATTTGAATGAAAAGTTTTCAATTTCATTAGTTGCATTAGAGATCTCATTGTTTGTCTTCCGATCATTTCATTTGTGTAAAAGCTCTCAACTCTTCTGTAACTAGTTTTCATCGAACGAAATGTTGGATTGTGGCATGTAGCTTTGCATTTAAGAGTCTTTTAAGACATTACATACGATAGGGCCTGAAAATTGAAACCTAATTGAAGATCAACTTTAAAATCTATCCAATTAACCTAAGGCAGCATTGAAATCTAACGAAACATATTTAGAGGTCTAGGCTAGAGACGTGTTCCGACGTCTTTAAACCTAGCAACTGTCGTTCGCCTTTTGGCTTTAGACAGTGCTAGTACGGACTTATGCTCCCCATACCGTCGCGTATATAAAGGGAGACCCCTCTAGGTTTTCAATCCTTTATCCACAGGAAGCCGAGTCTGCCGCCCTATACTCGTGATACACCGAACACAGCATTCGGGGAGATTGCCTGCACGTACGGAAAGTCCTTGGTCGATTTCTGTTTCATTATTGAAACCAAGGTGTATATTGCAGTTCACGGATATTTGGTACACCCTTTGTGCCTAGTTTTTCTTGAGCAGTCATTTGGTCTTTTCTGACTCCCTAAACTTGAAAAGACCGTCAAGCGCTTGTCCTTTCACGCTTGTGTCAACTCTGAAAGAGATAGAGTCATCTTTTTATCGTTTCTCGACTCTTAAAACATGAAACGGTAGAGTTTCTTATTTTTCAATGTGGTAAAAATTAATCACCCACGATTATACGCCCTGTTAGATATTGCTTGTTGACCGTTTGATCGTGTGTCTTGACTCTTTTTCGGCCCGTGTGTGGTTTTGAGTTTTGATGGCAACTTTTTCAGAGTTTACCAACCAAGGAATCCCCTCAGAAGGGAATCCTAGTCATTTTCCTCCTTTTGGAAATGTTGGTGCTCCTTACATGGCGACGTTGTCCCTTCCTGGGTTAACTGTTGGGTTGCCTGTTTGGTTGTTCTCAACCTCTGTTGTCCCGAATGTCTCCACTACTGTTCAATCGGTTCCTCCACCTGAACAACCTCATGTTGATTCCAAGGTGGACCTCTCCCCTTCTTCGCCTGTTTCTGCGTCCTCCTCTTCTACTTCGCCTGGTGAAAGTCTGGATTCAAGTAACCAGGTGGCTAAGAAGAAGAAGAAGAAGACAAAGAAGAAGAAGTCTGATAAGCGAGAGGCTAAAAGTGCAGCCACTGTTTCTGAGATATCTCCTCTTGATAAACCTTCCAACCCTCCACGGAAAGTCAAGTTCCCTTGCCTGTTGTGCACGGGAGACCATCTTCTTCGAGATTGCCCTGGCATCCCCAAGGTGCTCGAAGCATGGTCCGACGGCCGTCCGCCATTGCCTTTGACTTCCGGGAGCCAGGTTGGGGGCACGTCTTCAACTGGTACTGATAAGGCTCCTAAGAAGCAGGGTAAGATCATCAATCCCTGTAAGTTGTGTGAAGGGCACCATGCCATTCACCTTTGTCCTTATATGGATGAAGCCAAGCGATTTTTGGACAACCCAACCGGTTCTACACCACGCCTTCCACCTGGTTATAATCGTCTTTCTTTGAGTCCTCCGCCAGCTGATCCTACGATTGGTCAAGAGTCATCCTTGGTCGATCCCACTCCCCCAGAAATTCAAATTCACGAATCCGTCCCTAACCAACCATTGGTCGTAGGATCGGTTGAACTGGCCCCGTCCACGGTGCACTAGGTCTTTTCTGTCGAGAGTGGATCTCACACCCCCCATGTCCTTCTGATTTCTTCAGATTCTTCAGACTTGGAGAAAGATTCTCCCATCCCTGTACTTCAAGAAGCTGCTCCTCCGCCTCCCAAGATGGAGGCTACGGAGGATATTCCTCCCGCCTTCGAGATGGAGGTCATGGAGGAGGCTTCTGCTTCCGTAACATCAGGGGAAGACCTTCTCGGTTTGATGGTATCCCCTCCGAGTAGTCTGGTCGCCTCCTTTGATTAGAGTCGATTTGCTGGATTCCGCCTTCCGTCTTACGTGCCTTTCGAGATCACAGTACAGGCTCTTGGTCTGGTCGTACCCAGCACCATTATAGACGAAGGTGCCTCTGTTAGTATTCTATCCTCAACTAGCTGGCAAGCTTTCGGTTTGCCGCCGCTTGCGCCTGTTACGCAGAATCTGTTGACTTTTAACAGAAGGACGAGTCAACCGTTGGGGATCCTTCCAAGGTTACCTATTACTTTAGGAGGTAAAACCATCCATATGGACGTGATGGTCGTTCCAGGCCCCTTGGATTTCAATCTGCTCCTGGGGCGCGATTACACCTATGCCATGGGAGCGCTTGTCTCCTCCCTTTTTCGTGTGGCCTGTTTTCCGCAGGAAGGACGGATTGTGACCATTGATCAGCTTTCGTTCTTTGGTCCTAATATGGCAACTGGTCCGCCATCACCCCCTCCTGGTTTTTATTCACCCGTTGTATCTGCTCCACCGCAGGTCAACTATGTGTCTACCTACCCTGTGCCCACACTCAGTGATGACACCATCGTACATAGTGTACTGGGGGCATTGGGTTCTGACTTCCAGGATGTTTTCCTTCCATCGGGAGTGGAACTCTTGGAAGCACTGCCTTCTTGTTTATTTTGATGTAAGTCGGTTAGAGCACGGTTTCCTCCTTGTGTCAAGCTCTTTAAAAAATGAAACCAGGTTCTCGGAGCATAGTTCCTCCACTTGTGTCGAGCTCCTAAAAACAATGAAACAAGCTGTTTGAGGATAGTTCTTTTAAGTGTGTCAACATCGTTAAAATAATGAAACGCGAGCGTGTTCAATTCGACTTGGCTTTGAACCTTCACTCCATTTTCAATGGACTGAAGCTTGGGGGGCATGCATCTTGAATTGAGACACCATGCTGGGGGGCATGCCCATCTTCCTTATTTCAAGCATAGTTTGCATATGTGTGTGTTCATGTGTGCTTTTAAGCTTGCATAAAAATGAAATATGTGAGTAGATACATTATGTGAATACATTTCGCATTGGGTCGTTTGTTATGTAACTGATACATTAGATTACATTTGTATTAGACATTCGCATGACATATGAAAACATCATCACATGTAAAAGATCCATCCAAAATATTCATATGTATATATATATATATGTGTGTGTGTGTGTGTGTGTGTGTGTGTGTGTGTCGAAATGTTTGCACAGTGTGCATCATAAAAGTCAAAATATACATAATCGTCTTAAGTACATCTGGAGACGATACGTCTCTCAAAAAATGGGTGTGGTATAAATCCTAAGAGCTAATCCGCATGGTGCTCATGATAGCATGTGACTGCACGCACTAAGTGTCTCAGGATTCGGTGGATCCGACTTGGAACCCCCACCGTGTGACGCTGGTATGCCATCGGTACGTCCGCCAGCCGAGCATAGTCTGGGATCCCTCGGGAAATTCCCTCAAGATTCTGGATCAACTCCTCTCCTCCGGTACCCTCTCCCTGAGGATCAGGGGCGAGTTGTGTCCTCCGTGAGATTGGAGACATCCCAGCTGGTCTCTCAGGTCCCACATCTACATATATATATATAATGTGTTAGGACGAATGTGTATTAACAAAAAACATAAAACATAAAAATCAAAACATGAGGTCTTACCCAACTCCTCGTCCCAGTCATCTCCTTCTGGTAGTGGGAGATCTGGGTCTCCGGTGAAGTCAGTTCCTGCATAGGGCCAGTCTTCCACTACAATCAGCTGGCGCCGTAACCACCTAAAGAACTCCGGCCTCCAGGACATCTGTTGGCCACCTCCAGCTCTGGGCATTAGTGTTGCCCAGCGAGCCATTCTTGGCTCTCGTGGTATCGGATCTGCTACTGAGGCCCCTTGGCCCTGGAAGATTGGTAAGCGTTCCAGAATGAACGATACCAAGATGGAACCATAACCAAACTGTTTCAGTTTACCCTGTTTTCATTTTGTGAGCTGCCTTTTCATATTTATTGTTACTGTTGTTGCCCAGTCAAACAGTAAGGGACTCATGCATTCTGAGGCCAGCAGGAGTTGGGCCTTGGTGGCCTCGTGCGGTGCCTGCGACCCTGCAGCCCGCGTGATGGTATGTAGGACAACTCTCAATGCCAGATCGGGGATAGTGTGGATATCCACCTTCTTGCTTCCTGATCCCATTTGTGCTCCTCGGCACACTCGTGCCATCACTTCTTCCATCTTCTCGCCAGATGGTCTGCTTCCGGTCGAGACAGGGATCGGACCTCTGTGGGACAATCCGGTGATAAAATAAACATCAGAAACCTCTAGCTCTAATACCTGATCTCGTAACCTGAACACTTGTTCATGTTCATCCCAAATACTGATCAAATACTGGAGGAGCTCGGGCTGAGCTCGTAGACAGGGTGTAAGGAAGAACTTCTTCAGCCCACAGTTTCTGAGGGCATTCATGCAAGCCTCACTTTGGATGGCCTGTTCATCCTCTTCCCCATGCTCTCGTTCTTTCCATTCAATCGCCATTTTGCTTGATTACCTGCATTCATATGGTCATAAACCCTTAGTTAGATCTCTGATAGGCCTCAAATTCCATGCAATTTGGTTTAAATATTGATTTTTTAGGCGGAATTTTAGGTTCGGCCGCTGCCACGTGGCGTGAGCCCTTTGTATAAAAGAGCCCATTGGCGCGAGTCCGTGCCCGATACCCGCGCCAATGAGCGCGGCCCTAAAATTTCAGAAGTGGCCACATAGAACTGATTTACAAGGGAAAACTATTAAAAAATGGATGAAAATGTAGAGCAAGGGAGCGCCTCTTACCTGTAGTAGACGAGAAACTGAATGGTCAACCGGATCTGTCGCAATCGCCGTCAGAAGTTTCTGCTCCAAATGGATCACTGTTGCTTTTTACCAAGGTAAATAGTAAATGTAATTTTATTTTCACCAATTTGGCATATTTATAACTTTTTGACATAAAATGAGTTGTAAAAAGTTATTTTTATCAAATATTTTAATATGTTATGTCGAAAATGGGTTTTACGCTTGCTTGGTATGTGCAGCAACAGGTTTTTGCGACTTTAACGATGGAAACGAGTTGTATTTTATACTTTTTCGGACTCGGTAAATACACGAAAAAGTCACTTTGGAGTCATCTTTCAGCTCTTTTCTGACTCTCTAAATATGAAAAGATTGCCGAGGCCCTTGTCGTTTCGATCTCGTTAAATTGGACACGAATCGACATCTACCCAGTATACGTTTACCCCTTTTTCGGGCTGGGATGGATTGATTACGAAAAAGGAATACCCTAGCCTATCGCGACTAGGAGGTTTTCTCGGATATTGTTTTCTACCTTTTCAGATTTGAGGAACTATTTACGAAAAGGGACCTGTGGAGTTTACTTTTCTACTGTCTTTTCAAACTCTCTAAACATGAAAAGATGCCGAGTTCTCCCTTTGTCAGACTCGTTAAACCCTGATGACATCGGATCCAGTCGAAATGACGTTCTCCAAGTTCCTCCTTCCTAGGACTCGTTAAATGCACTAGGATGGATTCGCCAGAAGGGCGGACTTATATTACAAGCATATGCTATCCCCTTCAAGCTTGTTATAAAAAATAATTGGGGTACTCACCAGAAATGGTGGGGGGAAAATAGAACCATTGTCGTTGTCGTCGGCAGTATGTCACTCTTGAACATGGCACTTGTCTGCATTCGTGTCGGATTGGGGACATCTCATCTCGTTTCTTCACTTTGCCTCCGTGGGTTTGGATACTGATCAAATACTGGAGGAGCACGGGCTGAGCTCGTAGACAGGGTGTGAGGAAGAACTTCTTCAGCCCACATTTTCTGAGGGCATTCATGCAAGCCTCACTTTGGATGGCCTGTTCATCCTCTTCTCCATGCTCTCATTCTTTCCATTCAATCGCCATTTTGCTTGATTACCTGCATTCATATGGTCATAAACCCTTAGTTAGATCTCTGATAGGCCTCAAATTCCATGCAATTTGGTTTAAATATCGATTTTTTAGGCGAAATTTTAGGTTCGGCCGCTGGTGCGGCTGTTTTGTGAACAGTCGCACCACGTGGTGCGAGCCCTTTGTATAAAAGAGCCCATTGGTGCAGGTCCGTGCCCGATACCCGCGCCAATGAGCGCGGCCCTAAAATTTAAAAAGTGGCCCTAGAGAACTGAGTTACAAAGGAAAACTATCAAAAAATGGATGAAAATGTAGAGCAAGGGAGCGCCTCTTACCTGTAGCAGATGAGAAACTGAATGGTCAACCGGATCTGTCGCAATCGTCGTCAGAAGTTTCTACTCCAAATGGATCACTGTTGCTTTTTACCAAGGTAAATAGTAAATGTAATTTTATTTTTACCAATTTGGCATATTTATAACTTTTTGACATAAAATGAGTTGTAAAAAGTCATTTTTATCAAATATTTTAATATGTTATGTCGAAAATGGGTTTTACGCTTGCTTGGTATGTGCAGCAGCAGGTTTTTGTGACTTTAACGATGGAAACGAGTTGTATTTTATACTTTTTCGGACTCAGTAAATACACGAAAAGTCACTTTGGAGTCATCTTTCAGCTCTTTTCTGACTCTCTAAACATGAAAAGATTGCCGAGGCCCTTGTCATTTCGATCTCGTTAAATTGGACACGAATCAAAATCTACCCAGTATACGTTTACCCCTTTTTCGGGCTGGGATGGATTGATTACGAAAAAGGAATACCCTAGCCTATCGCGACTAAGAGGTTTTCTCGGATATTGTTTTCTACCTTTTCGGATTTGAGGAACTATTTACGAAAAGGGACCTGTGGAGTTTACTTTTCTGCTGTCTTTTCAAACTCTCTAAACATGAAAAGACGCTGAGTTCTCCCTTTGTCAGACTCGTTAAACCCTGATGACATCGGATCCAGTCGAAATGACGTTCTCCAAGTTCCTCCTTCCTAGGACTCGTTAAATGCACTAGGATGGATTCGCCCGAAGGGCGGACTTATATTACAAGCATATGCTATCCCCTTCAAGCTTGTTATCAAAAATAATTGGGGTACTCGCCAGAAATGGTGGGGGAAAAATAGAACCATCGTCGTTGTCGTCAGCAGTATGTCACTCTTGAACATGGCACTTGTCTGCATTCGTGTCGGGTTGGGGACATCTCACCTCGTTTCTTCACTTTGCCTCTGTGGGTTTGGATAATCCTTTTTGACCTCTCATCTGCTCATTGCCTCGTCACCATGACCTCTGATCTGTTGATGTCAAATACTGCCAAGTCCACTGTCGTGTCGTTTATATGTTCAAGAGAAGTTGACCTATGCAAATATCAACCTTCCTCTGATTCTCATACGATCCTGATTCACAACAAAACATCATGTTCCCCTGTCTCGTGTCGATGATGTGGGAAACATTATGGCCCACCTTCGATCAAGGTCGCTTCCTGTCGACTTCAGCTCATTATCCAGGAAGTTGATCTAGATACTCCTTTATGGTACCTTGGAGCCTGCATGCCTCAATGGCAGGTTCGTCGCATTCGACGTGAGGTTTTCATCATTGGCCTCCGATCGAGTGATTCTGCGGGTGTTCGACGCCAACTCATTGATTCACACGCCGTAGATTGTACCTGTAGTACCTTGAGGACCATTGTCATTATTGGTGGTTCCTCTCACGTCTGTTAACAACTTTCATCATTGGCTGGTAATCAGACGATGTTCTTGCATGTTCGACTTCGGCTCACATATTCGCATGCTCAAACTTCGGCTTTGTTTGGGTCGAGATGGAGCGCAAGACCCTGGATTGTGTCTGTTGTAATCCAGGCTGCGATTGTGGATTATTATCATTATGTATATGACTCATTGATTGGATGGTTGTGACCATACCTGAGTCTATTTATTTGATCCTCGCTGGATGGCTGCACCCATACCCTGGATCCGGATTATAGTGTACTCTGTTTCGGATGGCTGCGCCCATACCACACATACGTCATGTACTTGAGATATCAGTTGTATTTTTCTGCACAGGTTTTCCGACGGCGGGCCTTCAGTTGAACATGTTCTCGTAAAGCATTTCACCCCTCTCTCTCTCGGGCCTCATACTTTAGGGGGCATCTGTTATACAGTAATTTTTCACCGTCCCTACCATTCCCCGTCCCGCACAATGGAGGACCCATTTTGTGACCTGTGAACATTTTCATGCCTTGAAAACATCATCAATGCATTCCTCTAAGCATGAGCTTCAATTTCCCTAAAGACATCTCCTTGCAAAAATCATGAAAAACATCTCCTTTTGCATTGGCGCGGGCAGACAGTTCAGCACTCGCGCCAATGGGGAAAATACTACAAAGAGGCCGCGCCAACTGGCGCTCTGTCCCAGAGCAGTAGTCGCGCCAGCCAATTTAAGGAGTGTTTTTTAAATAAAGATGGCGGAAGTTGTGTTTCAACAAACTCAGAAACCATTGCCTATCTTGAGTTGGGAGGTTTGGCTGCGAGAGTTCTATGGAAGGGAAGTGGTTTTGCCACCTCCCATGGAACCTTCCTTGTTAATAGGGCCAATCCCACAATAATAGGGATCCCAACTCCCTCCTTCCCCATCTATAAAAGCCTGCTCAATTCCATGGCAAGCTAGTCTTGAAGTGCCTAAGCTTTGAATCTCCAAATTCCCAAGAGCCTTTGTGCTGTAAGAGCCCTCTTTCTTCCCTTAAGGCCGACTCAAGTAAGGAGACTATCATCGAGAGACTCAGGAGAGGTTTTCCCTTTCCCTGGCGAGCTTTGCGAGACGTGAACAACTGGAGACCCATCCGAAGGAGACCACGACGTCATAACTTTGGTTGTAATCTCTTTCGATTGTTATTTAATGAATGATTACGATTATGGTTCCACTCTGTTTTCGATTATGTTAATATGAGTAGTATCCTTTCTGACTGATATTTAGTTGTGTATGATGGATTTTATGCTTGTATCTGTTTTTTTCTTGCATGTGCAGGTGTCCATCCGCGGAGATCGTGGAGGATCGTGATCTGCCGAGGCTGAGGAATGGGAACGCTCTCTTCTTTAGATCGTAGCATTGGATTCCAGGTAGGCCTCCATCTTTGGTTTTTTCATTCGTAACTAGGAACTTGCGTTGTAACATTTCGTGATTGTTGCTAGACCCCTGCTGGGCTAGTAGGGATCGCCTTTGTCCGCAGAGGGGATTTACCTCCTCAACACTTAGAAATTCCAGAAACTTGGTGGTGTATTCTTCATCAATCATTTTTCCCATTCTAATCTCATAAAATTATTTAACTTTTTTGTCATTGTATTTATCTTATATATATTTATTTATGAAGATCCTTTCAAATTTAGTCCAAGTCAACTCCTCTTTATTTATGCCTTTGGAATTCTTCAAATCTTCGCACCATATGTATACTCTTCCCTTCAAACTATAGGTGGCTACCTTTTCTCTCATGATCTCAAAATAACTATGGATTTTAAATAACTTCTTCATTTAGAGCAACCAATATTCTTAATCCTCAAACAATTTCATTTATCCATCAAATGTGGGTGGTTTATCCTTCTTAAATTTATCTGAAATATAGTCCCTTTCTCTCTTTCTCTGAAGATGAACATGATCATGATCATGATCATGATGTTGGTGATGTCATCTGGTAGTAGAACTAGAATTTCTACCAGAGTGATGCCCATAAGTGCTAGCTCTTCTCTTCAGGGTTATAAATGGTGTATTCCCTCTCACAGTGTCTTCACTTTCTCATATGTGCCTCTTCCTAGAACAGATACAATATGCCCCATTTTTTCTCTCTTCTAGTTCCAAAGGGATCTTATTATCTGTTGAGATTCAACAAGATGATGAGCTTAGTGAAAATCAGTTACCTTCACTAAGTGGGCCCGCAGGCTATTTTTAGGTGTAAGTCTATTTTTAGACTATGTCTATTTTTAGACATGGTGATCATATTTCAAAAGTTGCAGGATGATATTTTTGGATGGCTGGTCAAGTCGG
The DNA here is from genome assembly GCA_034641835.2 of Pinus albicaulis. Lineage (NCBI taxonomy): Eukaryota > Viridiplantae > Streptophyta > Pinopsida > Pinales > Pinaceae > Pinus > Pinus albicaulis. The sequence continues at coordinate 905,943,651 of CM076581.1, forward strand.
AAAAATAGATGAAATTATATTTTTATAATATTGGACGAAGTCTATTTATAGATCATCGATCTAAAAATAGATGCATGTCGATTATTATTATCTCTTAATAATAATCCGACAATAAACATCAACTTATCCTCTTGGAGCACTTTATTTCAGTGAAAAAATTTGGAAAATCAGTGGGCTGAAGGAATTACGCAATTCCTAGGATTTACTAGTGGTTCATGCATGGAGGACTTAGTTAGAACTGAAGTGGAAAAGTTATGACAGAGTTGGAAGAGTAGTTCATGGAGTTGTTATTCAGTTTAACTCAGTTAATGGAGTTAAACTCATTTGAGCTAGTTGTATCTAGTCTAACTGAATGATACACTAGTGAGAGTGGAGTGAATTAATTAGTTAATTAATTCACAAATAATAACTCATTAATCAACTGAACAAATACAGAAATTAACTACAGTCCATGTCAGTTCCTATGGAGACCCAGTGGAGAGATAGGTGAAAGGGCAAGATGGATTATCCGTTGTGAATATAGTGATGCATTGATTGCATCACACACACATTGGATTTTCCAATGAGTATTGCGCAGTCAAGGAAAGGTAGATTCGAATTCATTCAAGGGTCTTCTTCAGCAAGGATTGCGCAGTGGAGGCAGGCTATCAGGTGGCAAGAAATCAATGCATGGATTTGCAGATTTCTTCTGATTAGTGTGTGATGATTGATTGCACTGAGAGCTTGATGTACTAAGCTTTGTATGAGATTGTTACATGATCTCAATGATACATAATATATGATATTTGAGGTTTCCAGCTTCAGGCTTTCCCGTTAAACAACTGTGTTATGTGCGATTGTTTTTATTGCTTCATGTGTTTGCAATTGAATTTTAAATTTCCGCAAAATATTAACAGTGGAAGGATTCTATATTTAGCAAGAAGATAAATATTGTTAGATCAGGAGAATCTGGATATATACATGCATCTTGTATATAATTTCTACATGGTATCAGATGAGTGTTAATTCTTGAAGATTTCAATTGTGAAGAATTGTTGAGTTTGTGCTGGTGGACAATTCGAATTTGCTGCAGAAAATTCTTGGTGCGATAGTTGAGTATACATTGAAATGTCTTTCAATGGGTTGCGATTGGAGTATGCCCTTGATGGGAGCTCGAATTACATAGCCTAAAAGGATAGGATGGAGGCGGTGTTGGAAGATAATGGACTGAAGGAGTTCATCGATAGCGATGTTCCTAAGCCGGGATCCAGCGATGTTGCATTACTTGACACATGGCAAAAGAAGGTAGCAAAGACAAGAAGAATTATGTTGGAAGGTGTGAAGGACCATATTTTGTCTAGCCTTCATAGGAAAGCAACTCAATTTGCAATGTGGAAGGATTTGACATATATTTTCCAAATCAGTAGCGACCAGAGGAAGTTGGCGTTGAAAGATAAGCTCAAAAAAATAAAAATGGAGAAGGGCAACAGTATTCCAAAATATCTCAAGAATTTTTTCCACTGTAGGGATGAACTAGGAAGTGTGGGGATTACTGTTGATAATGAAGACTTGGTGATCTTGGCTCTCCTTGGGCTTCTGAAGAGTTGGCATAGCTACGAAGACTCTGTCAATGGACGGGAGAAACTGCCGAGATGGGAGGGAATTTAGTCGAATCTTGTGCAGGAGGAGATAAGGCGAAGTACCAAGGATGGCTCTTCATCGAAGAATGAAGATGAAGAGAATTGTGCTTTGGCTACCAAAGCAAGGAAAGGGAAGGGGAAGAAATCCCATTCAAAATCCGAAGCTAAAGGCAAGAAGCAGGATTTGTCCAAGGTGAAGTGTTTTCACTATCACAAACATGGGCATTTCACCACTAAATACCCACAGAATAAGAAGAACAAGAAGGCTACTGGAGCTGCAGCTAGAGAGGCCTTAGCCTCACAATTTGAACTTGATTTCTCTTTTATCGCATGCTTGGTTTCAAGCTCAATGGGATAGGTGTGGTATCTTTATAGTGTTGCGTCTTTCCATATGAAGAGAGACAAGGAGTTGTTTAGTGACTTGGAGGAGAAGGACCTTCAAATGCATATAGAGATGGGCGACGATGGTCGATACAGTGCGACCAGAATTGGGACCATTACTTTTGAGATGGAGTCAGGTAATCCATTTCTGTTGAAAGATGTTATGCATGTTCCAAGTCTGAAGAAGAACTTGGTCTCGGTCGCAATGTTGGAAGACAAAGGTTATGACATTGTTTTTAGTGATGGAAAATCTTTCCTGCTACATAAAACAACGGGTCAAACCAAGAGGATAGGGATTTTAGTTAAGAATCTCTACAAGCTGGAGGTAGATGGCTACGCTACAATGATGGGCAAAGCAGAAGAAGTGGTGAGCCGGGATGAGGGCTTAATATGGCACAGGAGATTGGGCCATCTTCACCATGGCGCTTTGAAGATTTTGTAGCAGATTTATACTGGACTTCCCAAGGTTACTCTTGCATAGTCAGATCAGTGCAAGGGATGTACTATGGGTAATTTTGTGAAGACCACCTTTCATGAGAAGGAGAATCGTGCTTCGATGATCCTAGAGAGAATTCACACAAACATGTGTGGACCTTTCTCGGTTGCTTCAATAGAAAAACACATGTATTACGTTATATTTGTTGATGACTATTCTCATAGATGTTGGATCTTCTTCATGCAAAATAAGAGAAAAACATTCTCAAAGTTCTGAGAGTTTAAATCATTGGTGGAGAAGGAGTAGGAGAAGCAAGTGAAGGCTCTACAGAGCGATAATGGTGGTGAATATATCTCAAACGAATTCAAAGACTTCTATAGAAAAGAAGGAATTTGAACAGAACTCATACTGCCTCATAACCCACAGCAGAATGGGATCACGGAGAGGAAGAATAGAATGATCATGGGTGTTGCACAAGCAATGCTGCATGACTAGGGCCTACTGATGCACTTGTGGGTGGAAGCATGTAACACTGCAGTTTATGTGAAAAAACATTGTCCTCATAGAGTACTTGGCATGAGTACACCTGAAGAAGATTTTAATGGTAAGAAGCCTGATATTTCTCATTTGAATATTTTTGGCTCATCTGTTTACATTCATGTCACAAAGGACACTAGGAAGAAGCTGGAGCCAACTGCAAAATTTGGGATATTAGTGGGGTACACAGAAACACCCCATAATTATCATATGTCTTTTCTAGACAGTCGGATGACTGTGGTGCGACGGGATATAAAATTCAATGAGGTGAAAGCCATGAAGTTGTCGCTTGAGAGGGAGATACACTTGCATGTAGAGGAGGAACTTCTTGTTCACAAAGATGAGCCTCTATATGTGGATCAGCCATAGGAGAAGATTCATGGAGTGGAGGAGTCCACTCATGCAGAACCAAACATTAGACAAGGCAGAAAGCGTACCACAGAAGCTAAGAGACTGAATCTTGATGCGGCACAAAATGTAGGAGTCCCTACATCACAGCACAGACAGAGACAGTCACCTGACCGATTTACTGGATACATGGCTCTTATGAGCAAGTGTATCGTGATAGAGCCATCTTCTTTTGAAGAAGAAGTACAGGAGTCAACACAAATTGTTAGCTCACTCAATGATCAATAACACACACACACACACACACACACACATATATGCATATATACACATATCCTTGAAATTCATTGCATTATTCTAAAGTGTCATTAGCCTCCAAAGGTCCAGTGTTGAACCTTTTCTCTGATACCACCTATAAACACACCCCTTTTTCCTTGGGAGTGTGTTCAGTATACTAATCCAACTTCCCTAGTACAGGTAGAGAAATGGGGTAAAAAAAAGGAATTTCTTCCAAGTTTCCAGAACTCAATTTCCTTATCAGCCATCATATTTCTTTCAGCAAGAATTTTCTATTGATATCTTTGTTTTCCAATTTGGACTCCGGGATTGAAAATTAGGGTCTTATAAAGTCTTATTAAATCAAATTTGCCACCTCTCATTTCTCTCCATGTGGAACCCACATGATCCCCACATGGCATGTCACTTCTCAACCATATGGTTGTGGCTCTAGGGAATCTAATGGCACTTGGCCACATGGGATACCATGATGCCCCGCACTTTCATTACCCCTATACACACACACACACACACACACACACACACATATATATATATCTATGTATGTATGTATGTATGTATGTATGTATGTATGTATGTATGTGTATATATCCCTCTGCAATTCGACAACCCTCGACAATGGACACAATCAAAAATTATCATTCAATAGCACACCCCCCTCCCCTTGCTGAAATCACTTGGGGGGGGGTCTAATATTTTGTTTTATTTTAGAACTTTCGAGTGTAAATCCAATAGCTCACAACAGCTTGACTCATCCAACGGTCCAAACTTAATAGCATGAAACCCCCTTCCCTTGCTAATGTCACCAAAGGGGAGGGGGTTCTCACTATCTTAGTTCCACTTCGTGGTTACAATCGGCGATCCAACTATCCATCGCCCTCCATACAATCCGACGATAAGTGCAACCTCCCCCTCCCCTAATTGATGTAATTGGGGGGGGGGGAGGTCACACTATTTTATTGACCATTGATTTTGGAAGACTCAATCAATGATTACAATTCAATCGAGACTCCATCCATCCCCTTTCTAACATAAAAATTGATGGCATTATTATCATTGATGGCAAAGGAGAAACATGAGCAGCAACAAGTAAAACATGGAAAATGAGCAACAAGGGAAAAGGAGGAAAAGGAGAAGGAACCATCAAAAGATGAGATGCAAAGGATCATCATCAAGCATGTATCATTTTGATCAAGGAAAAGAAGAAACAAGAGAGAAGAAACAACAAGAACAACAAAGGATGTAGGAGCATTGAAGGTATGCAGTAGCAGAAAAGCAAAGGAGCAACAACAGGTTATATGGAATGGTGATTTTTTGGCATGTTTGCATATGCTTATTATCATGGAACAATGGGTGCATACAATTAGTTTGAGTTATAATTACATATGTTATGATGATAGCTTCATGATTGTGTTGATGAGGATTCATGATGAGTTGATGTAATTCAAGGTAAAAGCTTAGAGGATTTGTGATATGCTTGGATAATTTTTCATAGATTGCTTATCGAATAATTTTTTGTGACATTATTTTGTTGAGAAAAATTGTTGCGATACAAAGGAAAGACTCCACGACAGCATAGGAAATACTCCATGATAGTAGATTCAAGACTCCATGACAGCAAAAGGAAGACTCCATGATAGAAAAGGAAAAAATCCATGACAACAAAATAAGACAATAATCAAAGAGGTTGAGGTAATGGCATGAAGAAAAGAATAATTTGATCATATAGATGGCTTTGTGTGCATATTATTTACATTGGAGAATGGTTTCATGTGTTGTGGTGGTATAATGTTGTTTTTGATAGTATCTTGTTGTTGATGCACCTAATCATTATAGATGTCTGAAATAATATGTGGTGGAGAAATTATTTATTTTATAATATACTAAATATGAAGAGTTTGGAAACAAATGAGTAGAAGGAAAAGATTCAAGAATGTTCATTTCATATTCTTATGAGAACTAAAAACAACCAACAAATTGTATTTATAAAAGACATTTTTTTTGGGAGAAAAATTATGTTAGATAATGGGATAATATGTGAGATTTGATTGGGGTGTTATGCATGAGTTACCTTACTCACATGAAGCTTATGTAAAACATATTTGAAGGGGAGTAAAGGTAGAAATAAATATGGAAGTATGCAGAATTGATGACAGGGTAAATAAACATATTATTTTCATTTTGTATGAGGGGATTGTGGTCTCCTTTCAAGTTGTGGCTTGATAAATATTTAGTTGGAGATAGTTGAGGTAAGAGCCTCCTATGGGTCATAGCCTCTGTAGAAAACATATGGAAGTTGGAGCTTCCTTGCATGTTGTAGCTTGCATAAAATTGGGCTAGCAGCCTCTTGTAGGTTGGAGCCCATAGGAAATAAGATGTAATATGGAGTAGGAGCTTGCCTTTGCATCACAACAATAATAAAATCATGGTTTTCTCCCTTATGATTTTACACTTATATCTGATGTCCATATGCATTGTTATTATGTGATGATGTGATGTATTGGTATACTTATTACTTGTCGTTCACCTATTAAATTTGTTTGTCATTATTTGTTAATTTTCTCATGTAATGTTTCAGTTAATGAGTTTAATGAAAATAATTTTAATTTTTATGAATGGACTAAATTGATTCACCCCCCCTCATTTTAGTCAAGTTTTCATCAATTGGTATCAGAGTCGGTTCCTTTGGTGTAACCCTAATAGATTGAAGGTAGATCTGTTTGATTCATGGACTATAAAAGTGTTTCGTGTTGAGTGCAACAAACTTTCATGAATGGAGACATGAGGTAAAATCCGAACTGGTAGCTTATGGACCTGGTGTGTGGAAACTAGTATGTGATGGCTACTACAAATATTCTCCCTATTTGCAAGAACAATAATGGAATGCTAAAGAAAAATGTGGTATGTTTAATAATCTTCATAATAAGGATCTTGATACTGTAATATACTTAAATTCTACAAAATAAATCTGGGATAAATTGCATCTCATGCATGGAGACACTAGTACCTACAATGTCAAGAAGGAGAATATAAAGAAGAAAAAGAAAAATTCCTATCAAATGGAAAGTATTCAGTCAAATGAGATATCTTCTAGTGTGAATGGACCTTATTTCCATGAATAAAATATAGCTGAAGAAAAATCCAATTTTTACATAGCCTTGACTGAATTATAAAGATTGAAGAATGAAAACAAAGATATAAAGAAACTGGTTCAAATATGTGATGAAAGAGGGAAAAATTACAAGGAGGAAATTGTTGGTTTGAAGAGACAACTTGAAGAAGAAAGGAGAATATAAGGGATGATGAATAACCAGCTAAATGAGAAAGAGATATAATGTGAAAGATCATAGTCTAAGATTATTTCAGCCAGAAGATAGTTAGATGAAAAGAACAAGTTGTGTGAGCATCTTGAAGAGGAGGTTGTCTCCATGAAGTACTCAGAAAAGGTAGACATTAAAGACGATAATGAATATTTCCTAAAAATAACCGTAGGATAGGGACAAGCACCATGATTAATAAAGAAGAAAAAAAAAACAAGCAGCAATATTAAAATCTAATGAATGAGACAAAGAAAGGGTTCACTGCAAGAAGCTCATTCACTCCTCAAAATGAGTTGAACAAATTCGGAAGACCTCAAAGGAGATTCTTCGTTCCTAGGAAAAACATCACATGCTTTTCTTGCCATGAACATGGACATGTGGTAGCAGATTGTAAGAACAAAAAAAACAATAATAATCAACAAAATATGCAGCAAATGAGAAGCCTCCCTCAACTAATCAAACATAGAAGAAATTCATTCACCGGGTGCACAAATCATTACTATGGTTATTTTTATCTATGCAATGAATTTGGACATAGAGTTATTGAATGAAAAAAATATATAAATAAAAATAGAAATGACTCAAGAAATCACACATCATTTGTTCCTTTTCTCGGTTATATAAAATGTTATTTATGTGGAGACTTTTTCAACAAAGAAAAAGACTAAAATCTTCCAAATATCATAAAGGACTCTAGACAAATGATAGAATATAATCAAACCAAACCAAACCATCATGTAAACACATATGTATCCTGCTACAAGTGGTTTTCCATCAAGGAAAACAAATTAGTCATAATGCCAACATTGTGGGTATGATGCCAACTGGGGTATACTCTCCAAAGACCAGACAGGGGAGAAAGATTCTATAACCCTATGAATATATGGGATCAACATATCTAACCCCATTTGTAATAGATAAGGTCCATGCCCCATTTTCCAAAGTTCCATCAACCCCAGGAGCCTTAGTCTATCTCAATTCTTCACCCTGGGAGCTCATTCAAGGAGAAAGATTTGGCTCATTGTCCTCAATCAGTGTTGCTCTCATCATACTCAAATCTCATATCTTCTTGTCTCAATAGTATTTGATTCATTCTCATACAACACATCAAATCAAATATTGTGTTAGAACATAAATAATCATATAAATCGCAAAAGGATACCATAATCATCCTCCCTCTTAAGGAGATGTCAATCACAAGCCTAATCTTGTCTCAAACAGCTACATTGTCTCAATATATGGATAAATCTCAGTCCCAACTATATATATTGGATTCTCTATCATAACAATGTATCGATGTCATATCCAAATCATGTGCAGACATCTTGGCAACGAAAAATAATTCATCCAATTTTTGAATTAGAACATCGATCATAACCAAGTTTGACATTCCAACGTCACTTGTCTTTGATAATGTAACTTAATTTTCCTCGTTCAAACTTTATGATTTTGTATTAGAAAATGGTATTGTTCTGAAACATGCTATTACCCACACGAAAATGGTTTAACAAAATAAACTAATAAAAATATCATTCATATAATCAAGAAAACCATTTTCTCTGAATAAAGGAACTGGCACACTGATTTGGTGAATGCACTATGGGATGATCTTGTAACTCCCAAAACCTCTCTCAAAACCTCTCCATACTTCCTCGTATATGGAAAGGAATCTATCCTGCCTCCCAATATGTATTTTCCGACCTTGCAACTCTCCCAAGAGTCCTAAGGCACAAATCATGTCTCCTGGTCCAAAGTAGGATAGATACCTTGCTTAAATTGGAGGCATAAAGGCTCAAAGCCAAAGAAATATTTTCCATGCACCAATACCATATCAAGCATTGGTTCGATAAGAAATCTGCGGGGACTAAGAATTTCAATGTGGGTGACTAAGTATTGAAGTGGGATAAATCCCACGAAGAGAAAGGAAAATACATGAAGTTTCAATATCTATGGATTGGCCCCTTTACCATTTAAAAAAAAATAGATCATAACAATTTCAAGTTGAAATATTTATATGGGAGAACTTATCCTCTTCGCGTCAATGGTAGAGATCTCAAACACTGCTTTCAGTAGCAGATCTACGCTGCGTTCTGATGTACAATTTACTTTGGGTCTGTTTTATATTTGTAGTGTCGTGTCATGTACTGTCTTGCATCCTTTTGTTTCTATCATTATACATAAATAATACCTTTGTGTGAAAGTATGTATGGTTTTGGAAGATTATGTGGCTAAATAGATAAGGGATGTGACAACAACAACACTTGGATATTTGTTAGATCTCCTTCCTTATTCAAGAATATGCCTTAGGTTGAGTCAAGTCCAGATGGAAAATATGATACATTCAAGAAGAGAACCTTAAGTGAACCCCATGATACTTGTATTCATTTAGCATCTCCACTCCTCAACTTGGTGTTAAATCTACTTGGTGTTTTACATGCTTATTCAATGAAGCAGAGAAATGATAAGGGGAAAATCTATGGTGAACAAACCTATATTAGAGATTATGTATATACTCTTCGCAAGGGGAAACCTATTTTTTGCTCAATAAGTAGGGATCCCTCTTCTGACCCATTGAAAAAATAAGTGCCTAAGCATAGTCCTACTAGTAACAAAATAAACGGTGAAATAAGAGAAAGGATTCGTACAAAGAGGTGAAGCAAGTAACTTTGCTGGGGTATTGTTTAGGCTCGATGGCATCGAATCAATGCTTGTGCTCCTGTAGTGACTTTGTCGAGGTAATTTCCAAGCCTACTGGAATTGAAGCAACACCATAGATGAAACTCATACTTTGAATATTTTAAACTTGCCATTATATATTACCCTTTCCTAGATTGAAGCAATTGCGATTGGCATAATATTTGTGTGTTTAACCAAGGAAAAGGATGGTGAATACTACATCTATAACCAAGTTAATTGGGAAATCCAAGGTAATCTAATTGATGAATCAATACTTCCTGAAGGGATAAACCTTTTTTAAAATCTATTGCTATACAAAGAAGTTGAAGTTCGTCCAGTGTGTCGCCAAGTGTTGTCGCTGCTACAACACCCTCCAAAAATTTTCTACATTCAAATTTTGCAGCCTACCTATTGTCATATAAAGTGTTTATTTTTATCATCAAGCATTTTTTCATGTTGTTTTGTATGTTTCAAGTGTCCTTATTCTCTCCTAAGTGTCTTCACGTCATTAACAACATCTATAATGTACTTTACAAGTCTTAGTACACTTTCTAATCGCAAAACAACACTTTTGGTCACAATTGCACATATTTTGTCCATTATACATGGAGAGTGTATGTAAACTAGTGTTTTGATTTATACTTCTCAATATTGGGTTTTGTATGAGTTGTACCAATGTGTCGATATGTGTCACACTTTTTTTTTACTCTAAACCCATTGTGTTTTCCCACGCCTTACCCTCCATACCTTTACAAATTTTGGTTTTCATAGATCTTACCCACTAAGACTGAGAGAGTGCATTGTGCACTCTCAAGGCTTAGTCATACCCTTCTTGTTTGTTGAGACCGCGTCCTGTGCCTTGCCAATCCTTTCCCCCCTCTCTAGCACATAGCGCACTCTTAAGCCTCAAACCATCATTGCCCTTTAGAACTATTCCCTCCTCTAAGCCTCTCCCCCAGTTGAGCGCACAATGCACCAACAGTGGGAATCAATCCTCCCTTGAGCCTTGAAATTGTGCCCTACACCCTTCTTTGTGACTTATATCTTCCTAGTTGAGTGCATGGCGCATAAAAAATCAACATTGAACCTTCCTTGTCCCTTGAGATTTCACCCTGCACCTTCCATGAAGCCTCTTCTTCTTAATGGAGTGCACAATGCATCCTCAGTCCTTAAAACATAACCCTTGTCTCTTGACAGTGTGCCCTATGCCAAAAATATCCCTCGTTCCTTCCCGGGCACATTTTTTATTCACAATTGAAATGTTTGCATGAAACATGTTAGAATAGGATATTTTTTGGGTTGATGTTTTCTTTCCATGAGTGATCTTACTTGCAGGTGTTTCTAGAACAACATGGAAAGGAGGAATGATAATATCTATCAAAGGAGGAAACACAAAGAAGCATTCAAAGTAAAAATAATATATGATTGTGACAAGTGAAAGAAAATTAGATTCCTGTGACCAAGGTGATCCATAAAGGCCCCATATGATCTCAAGCCCCTTTGGAGGATAAATAGAAACAACAATGAGAAATCTGCATCGAGTATTGAAGACTTAGGTGGAAACATTGTCATCTGTCAAGAAATCCCATGTCACAAGTCACTATGGGTCCAAGTCATAAATGTTGGTGGATTGTCTTGTTGTCGCCACATCATGATGTGAAAATAATTATGAAATTGTGTAATGATTTCAAATATAAATATTTGGAAGTCTAAGAGTCATGTATGGACAAAAGAGCCACATGTAGAAGTCTAAATGTCACATCTAGAAGTCCAAAAGACACAAAGAAGTCCGAAAGTAATGTTGAAGTTCAAAATTCATTGGGAAGTCCAAAGGTCATTAGAAGTTGAAAAGTCACATGGGAAGAGTTGTAGCAATTTCTTTCACCAAAAAAAGCTACAAATTCTTTGTTTAGAAATTGCCAATTTCATTTTTGGATAAATGCTCAAAAATATGCTTATTTACGCTTTTGAATGACTTATTAATTATTTTTTATAATAATAAATTTAATTTTAAAATAATCATATTTTTATAAAAATATAATGGTATATTTTTATGGAAATATCTATTTAAAGTTAAAAGTTATGTTATAAAAAAGTATTTGGGTGTAGCCTAATTTCAAAACCAAGTAAAAAATTCAAAACCTATGACCCACCCCATACCTAACTATTAAACTTCCAAATTTCTCATGCGTCGAGATATGAGTAAATTAAATCAATGGTTATAAATATATTTCGGAGCTCCCCCCTTTCAAAACTAGGCTCTAGGTTCCTCCTAAAACCATTTATTACCTACCCCAAAAATACTATTATTCCTATTTATTAAATTATTATTGAAATACATTTATAAAATGTGGTGGGAAAATCTATCAAAGTCATATTTCATACATATATGAAATATTTTTTTATGGATGGGAGGCTGAGTGAAAATGATTCTCATGTAAATGAGTTTTTACAGGGAATGAGAAACAAGACATGGATTGACAAAACAACACATGGTTTTGTGAATCCATGGGAAGAGAAAACAGACCATGGACTTTGGAAACAACACATAGATTTGAAAATAGGATGGTTTTATAAATAATTCAAATGAATTTGTTGAAATTGTAAATTATGAAATTCATTTAAGGGTTTAATCAAAATATTCGGAGATTTTATTTAAAATTTATATGTTTCTCCAAATATTTAAGAGGGAAGTTACCAGACTTTGTGAAGACAGTTTCAACCTTTTTCCAGATTTCAAGGGCATGAATATCAGTCTAAGACACCTAAAAACAATATATAAACAGATTAAAGATCAAACAACAGATTTCCACCAGTCAGTGAACCATTGCAATAAGATAGTTTCAACCTTTTTCCATATTTCAAGGGCATGGATATCAGTCTAAGACACCTAGAAACAATATATAAATAGATTAAAGATCAAACAACAGATTTCCAGTACTCACTGAACCATTGCAGATTTCAATGCACGATACTTGCAAACAGTTCAATATTTCCAACAGATAAATTGGAGATATCATTTTATTTTTAGTTATTATTTATGATTTTATTCCAGAGTTAACAATTTAGGAGAGTTTTTATTCTATATATTGTTTCATTTGTAATAAATAGGCGTTGGATTTTGATGCCTAAACCTTTTAGCTCTGTAAAACTTCTATCATAGAATTCCTTTTCAAAGCCTTTCTACTCTAGTTTATGACATAATTTGTGTTTCTAGTATGTCTTTCTAGTGTTTTTATAGCCTGTTTTTTGAACATGTTCAAACTATTATAAAATATCTGGGTAAGAATAGATTGAGTTGAAATCTCTCTGAAATCCCCTTAAAATTTATAATCATTTACAGAGATTAGTGTATTGGATTCTTTGTATGAGGCAGCTCCTCTTTGAACTGGTTATTTTTTGTCCTTCTATCTTCTCATGAATTTGTTTTGTTGGTCTATATAAGGTTTCTACACACATCCATTTTTTCTTGGTTATTTAAGTATTATGTTTGACTCCTTAATTATCAAGAACCCCCTTATATTCTTCTTTCAAATTATTTAAAAAGTTAAGTTCTTCTGTTAGTCTGGAAAAGCTGACACTTTGAGAAAGGACTTTGCAATGGAGGGATTTATTCATGAACACGAATTGTGAAATCATTAGCAACCACCCCATTAAATCCTAAATATATCCATTGTTTTTCATAGGCTGTTTTCGAGTGACAGTGAACAATGTTAAACAAGGCCTCATAAATATTGAGGGAGGCCCCTCTGGTTCAAGGGCAAGCTTGAACCTAAAGCCTAGTCGAGTTTTTTTCTTGGCATAATTTATGCAACCAAGAACTGCCTATGAGAAATAGGCTCAAAAAGAAGTTCAAGAGTCATGTTTCCTAGTTATAAAAGAGACCTCATTACTGAAATAGAGGACTTTTCACCTTGGCTTATCCCACAAGGCATTAGAGAGATAGAGATGGTTCTTTTGAAGAGCAAGTGTTGGTTATAATTCTCCACTCTTTGGAGAAAGTGGTGTTCATTTTACTAATGTATTTGGAAAAATTTCTTAATACTTGAACCCGATTGGGCCAACACATTTTCATGCTATTATGCAACCAACTGACAAAATAGAAGAAAATATAGATCATCGACTTAAAAATTATCCACTTCGAGGGGGAACTCCTTTAAAATACATAAATGAACAATTCTTGGATGATTAAAATGACAAAAACTACTTTCTATATATAGGAGTCTAAGGGGTCACAATATAATCAAAGCCTACATAACAATAATAATGCAAGGGCACAACAATAACAATAGTGGGATTCTATGGGGCACAATAATAACAATATGGGGACTACATGGGCACACCAATAAAAATAAGGTGGATACAATAACAATAACATTAAGGGGCTACACTAATATTATAGATACTTAACATGCCCCTCTCCTTCAAAAAATTGGTTTCCTCAACACTTGAGTAGTTATGGATGCTTCTGTATAAAATTCTCATCCTCCCATGTGGAATATTTAGCGCGTAAGTTATTCCACTTGATGAGATACTCTGAAATTGATTGATTTCGTAGATGTCAAGTTCTTTTTCTCGTGACTGTTTCAGGTTACAATATGATTTTTCATTCCTCATCAAGTTCTAACAATATTTTTTGAACTAGGAGCTTGTCACCTATAACCTTCTTTAAGCATGAAACATGGAAAACTGGGTGCGCTTGGGAAGATGCATGAATATCCAATTTGTATGCCATAGTACCAATATTTTGCGACACCTTGTAAGGGCCATAGTACTTTGGCGATAATTTATTATCCTTCTTATCTTGCTTGAGGGACATTTATTTGTATGGTTTTAGCCGTAAAAATACCCAATTGCGTACATCAAAACTTCTTTCATTGTGATGTTTATTTGCATGTTGTTTCATTCGATTCTGCACCAAAGTGAGGTTATACTTTAAGAGTTGGAGAACTTGTTGTTGATGCTCGATGTGATCTTCCACTGCTTTAACCTTATAATTTTCTCGTAAAGATGATGTGATGGATAGTGGATGATGTCCATAAAGTTCCATAAATGGGGTCATTTTTATTGTAGTATGGAAAGAAGTCTTATACCACCATTCATCCAGAGGTAACCATTTGACCCATTGTGTTTGTTTATCAGATACAAATCAACAAAGATATCCTTCCAAATATTTATTCCAATATCTCAGTTTTCCAATTAGATTGACGATGATAAGATGAGCTATGAGCTAGTTGAGTACCTAAACAAGAAAAAAAAATTGTCCAAAAATTTCTAGTGAAAATGGGATCTCTGTTGCTTACAATAATCTTTGGGTTTCCATGTAGCTTTTTAATTGTTTCCATAAATTCAGTAGAAATTGTACTGGATTTAAATTGATGAGATAATGCATAAACATGTGCATACTTTGTAATTCTATCAACTACCACCATGATGACACTCTTTCCTTCGGACTAAGATAAACCCATGATAAAATCCATTGAAACCTCCTCCCAGCGTTGACTTGGAATGGATAAAGGTTGTAGCAGGCCCGGGGTCTTAATTGCCTCAATTTTATTTTTTTGGCAGACCAAAAATTCCAGCACAAACTTTTGAATATCAGTTTTAAGGCCATCCCAAAAAAATTATTTCTTGACCCGGTGGCAAGTTTTTAAAAATATTGAGTGTCCTCCTAAGTGAGAGGTGTGCAATTCCAAAATAATATTTTGTTTTAGTTGGGAATTCTTACAAAGATATAAGCGATATTTGTACCATAATGAATCATTTTTCCATCTAAATGTATCAAATGTATTGGGATCTTGCTGCAACTTTTGAATGAGTGTCCACACTTCTTCATCATTCTTCCATTTCTCCCTTGCTTTGGTTATCCAATCTGGTTGGATAATAGAAATGACACAAAGCAATGCTTCCACACACTCATCCCTTCTTGAGAGTGCATCTACAACAACATTTAACTTCCCTTTTTTGTATATTATTTCAAAGTCATAACCGAACATCTTTGTGACCCATTTTTGTTGCTCTTCTAAAGATAGTCTTTTTTCCAAAAAGTATTTAAGACTATCATGATATGTTTTTACCTTGAAGTGTCTTCGCATTAGGTAAGGTCGCCATTTATTTAGTGCATGTAGTATTTCAAACATTTCCTTCTCATAAACAGGTTTCTATAAATAATTTCCTTTGATTGAACTACTTTCAAAAGAAATGGGTCTTCCTTCTTGCATTAAAACATCACCAATTCCATTTCTTGAGGCATCACATTCCATAATAAATATTTTTGTGAAGTCTGGAATAGCTAATACCAGTTCTTGGCACATTGTGTCTTTAAGATGTTCAAAGGCATTAGTTGTTTTTGTAGTCCAATAAAATGCATCTTTATTAAGTAATGTTGTTAGAGGTGCTTCTATTCTCCCATAATTCTTATCAAACTTGTGATAATACCCTATTGAGCCGATAAATCCTCGCATATTATTTATGGTTGTGTGGATTTTCTATTCCTTAATGGATTTAATTTTTTTGGGGTTTACCTTAACACCCTCATGAGATACTATATGACCCATATATTACACCTCCTATACTCCAAATAAACATTTGGAGGTTTTTGCATATAATTGTTTCTCCTCCAATAGTTTGGGTACCCTGTCAACATGTTGAACATGATCCTTCCAAGACTTGTTGTAGATTAGTATATCATAAAAAAATACTAACACAAATTTTCTATGGAAGGGTTTGAAAATGGAATTAATCAACCGTTGAAATGTATAAGGTGCATTGGTAAGGCCAAAAGGCATGACCAAAAATTCATAATGACCCTCATTAGTTCTAAATGCTATTTTTAGAATGTCTTTAGTCTTTATTCTAGTTTGATGGTATCTTGAACGAAGATCCAACTTGGTGAAGTACATTGCTCCATGTAATTCATCCAATAATTCATAAATGAAATGAATGGTAAATTTATATTTAATAGTGATATTGTTGATCTCCCTATAATCCGAACACATGTGCTATGATCCATCCTTCTTGTGCACCAATACTACTAGAGCAGAGAAAGAGCTTTGACTAGGTTGAATTTTACTAGCCTCTAGCATTTCTGTAATCAGACATTCAATTTCTCTCTTTTGGGAACGGGGATATATGTAAGGCCTGATGTTTGGAGGAACATTTCCTGGAATCAAATGAATAACATGATAATTATCATGAATATGTGGGAGAAATTTTGGTGTCTCAAATACCTTGGAATGATTGTCCAAGACTTTTTGGAGATTTCGAGAAATAAATGATTTCGATGTTTGAAACTCTAGTGAGCATAATTGTGCATTTACACCTTGTTGTTATTTATTTAGAAGTTTTTTCATGCCATTAGAGCTAATTATCTTTCCTGGTTTCCCTGGGATAACCCTTAATTCAACTTCCTTTCCTTGCTAAAAAAAATTCAAGAAAGGTTCTTGAAAATTAAAATATATCGTACCCAAATATTGTAACCATTGAACTCCTAGTACAACATCAGCACCACTCATTGGAATGGAAAGAATTAGGCTATTCAATACATATTACCCCTTGGTTAGATATATATTATGGCACTTTAAAGAGAAATTTATAGTTCCTCCACTTGCAACCATCATTTGACACACTGGTGCTGGATATAGGAAACAATTCAATTCCTTGGCTATTTTACAATGAATAAAATTATGGGTACTAGAATCAATCTACATTATTACACTTTTATTCTTGATATGTCCCTCTACCTTGAGAGTTTGAGGAATGGTATTTCCTGGAAATGCATTACAAGATATGGTTGGATTAATTTCTTCTTTCTCTAAGGTCAACTCCTGGTGTATATCCTCTTCTTTTGAATTTTCTTGTTACTTTTCTTCCTCCTCTTCACAATCCATGTAAAATAATTTATTCTAAGCACACTTATGACCTTTAGTGTATTTGATATCATAACTGTAACAAATCCCTTTTTCTATTTTTTTCTTCCAACTGTTGTGGTGTCAACCCTAAAGGTTGTGGAAGGCTAGGGATAGCAACACTTCCATCTTTATAGTTGTGAGTGGTAGGCTTCCTTGTCACCATAATTTTTCTTTCAATTTTTCTTGTCAACCTGAATGCCTTATCCAATGAATCAGGTTCCCAAAGGTGAACCTCATTTTGGATTCTATCCTTTAAAGTCTCTATGAAGACATGAATCATGTGTTCCTCTGGAATATCATTTACCCTTATATTTAGTTTTTTGAAGTCCTAAATGAGCTCCGCCATCTAACCCTTTTGTTTGAGATTTATCAATTGGCTAAAGAAGGTGTTTATATTTGTATCCTCATAATGTGCTATCATTTCCTTCATATAAATTGACCAAGTGATAAGTGTTTTATGAGAATAAATCCATCAATACCATACAAACTGATTGGGTTCTAAATATAAAGTTGCAATGAATACCTTTTGTGTGTGTTGCACATTATGGAGATCAAAGTATTGATCCATTTGTAGTATCCATGTTACCATATCCTTGCCATCAAGCTTCCTCATATAGATCTTTGGAATATGGTGGGTATTCAATCCAATGTTAGAGGCTATGAAATCATGATTAACATTTTTTTTGTTCTCATCATGAGTTTCATCTAATACCTTTTCACTGTTAGGAATCATTTATTGTATCAACTTTGTCATACCTTCCTTGAAACCTTCCATGTCTTATTTTAAAACATCATTTAAAACTTCCATTTGTTCTTATATGCCATCAAAATTAGCTTCCATACCATCTATCTTAGCTTCCATTTCCTTTTTGGTTACTCTTTGCGAGAGCGAAATTTGTTGCACTTGGTCTTGTAATTTTGATATATCATGTTGCAATTTTTCCTCTTCACATGTCATAGTAGAGCTTTATGAGGGCTTAATGGGTGTGAAATTATTTTTGGGAGGAATTTTTAGAACCCAATACTTATATCAATGCCTCAGTATGCCCTTGGAATAACTTAAAACTGATTTTCAAACAAAAGTTATGCAATTTAAAAAACAATACACACCTTTTTCTTGTGTTTGAGGAGCTAGATATTGAACTTGATGTATCTCTATGATTTTGGATCCCCAATATTTTAACTTTAGTCATGTAGTAGCCCTATGAGTCTTCTTTTCAATTCCATAGGTCATACCTAATTTGGATACTTCAAGGTAAAGTTATTCTCGATCTTCCACAATGACCTAATTATGGAATGGTTTAATAGAGAAAATTTGTAGGACATTCCACATGTCACTATTTCTACCTTAGGCCCTAAAATTGATGCAAAAGAAACTACAATCCGTGCACTTTCAACCACTTCTTATAGAATTCAAATATGATTCCAGAAAGGAAAATTATGACAAATTTATCTCAATCGTCTGTTTGAGATGAAATTTTGGAGCCTGCAAAAACCATAAATTCCTCAGATCATATCTCTGAAAATATAGCTAAATAAGATCATAAATTTGCACAAAATTTTGGCCAATGTTTCAAATCCACATGGTTTCAATTTCAACTCTGAAGCTTCGTAGAAAAATAATTATAGCGAAAATTCCAAGATGACCTATTTGAAGAAGCGAAACCCTAGAATCCAAAGCTCTGATACCAAATGCTATGCAACCAACTCACAAAAATAAAAGAAAATATAGATCAATGACTTAAAAATTATCCACTTCTAGGGGAAAACATCCTTTACAATACATAAATGAATAATTCTTGGATGATTCAAATGAGAAACCTACTATATATATATATATATATATATATATATATATATATATATATATATATATATATATATATATAGGATAAGGGATCACAATATAATTAGAGCCTACATAAAAATAATAATGTAAGTGAACAACAATAACAATAGTGGGATTCTATGGGGCACAATAATAAAAATTTGGGGACTACATGGGCACAAAAATAACAATAAGGGGGCTACAATAACAATAAAAATAAGGGGCTATACTATTATTATAGGGACCTAACACATGCATAGATTATGAATGTTTTAACAATATTATTCGAATGTTTGTGATTTATGTTGGCATTGTTATGTACTAGAGAAATTGTGTTATTTTTGAACTATTTCGATGGACTTGGTGCTTATATTATTGAAAGTTTGTTGTTGTGGTTATAATGATCGTTTCATTTATGTGAACTATTTCATTGGATGTCTAATGATTCTCTCATGCATATGTTTGTGTGTCTCCATTAGATCAATACTAATACTTTTCTATTAAAGGCTCACTTTTGTTCCTTTCAATGCAAAAACCTTGATACATTATACAATTGGAAATTTCAACAAGGCATACTTTCTTACTCCTTCAAAAGTATGTGCATGGTACTCTTTCATGCTAATTGATCAAGCTAAGGAAAATCTTTAAGTAAATGATGGTTAGGCCATACTCTGGATGGGATTCCTACACCAAACTGTGTGAAGTCTAATTGGGAGTTCATATCATGGAGATCACTTGTATGTTGGTGGGATACAACACCATCAACACTCTCACATAAATCCTTAGCATGTCCTCTAATATCTAATTGGTCCTTTATGTTTGAACATCAATTTGAGGATGATAGGATGTACTAAAGTTTAACTTAGTTCCCATATTTTCAAATAACCCCTTCCAAAATTTGGAGTTGAAATTTGCATCTCTATCTGAAAACACAACCTTAGTACCCCATGAATCCTAAAAATTTCCCTGATGAATATCTCTACAATATTTTTGGCCTTAAAATTAGTAGATTTAATTGGAGTGAAATGTGTTTATTTGTTAATATTTTCAACCACAACCATAATGGAATTATGTTATTTTTGGTAACCCAATGAGGAAATCCATTGAAATGGTCTCTCATTTCCATTCTGGAATGGGTAGTGGTTGCAAAAAACCAACAAGGAATCGATGAGATGCCTTAACTGGAACTCAAGACATCATGCTACATATTCAAATATCTCATTTTTCATATTTGGACAATAAAAATGTATTCTTAATATAGTGATCAACTTCTTATAACCAAGATGATCAACTGTTGGTATTTATGTCGCTCATCTATGTGATTTTTTTTATATTTATGTCATTAGGTATGTAAATTCTTCCTTTAAACAACAATAAATCTTGGGTTTTAATTGAAAATTCATTTTTCGCCTATCTAGTTTATCAAATTTTTGCACTTTTTCTTTAATTTTCAGATATTCTAAATCAGAATTTGCAACTGCTTCGACTTTTTCTACCAATTTTTTCGACCAACTGATTGCCAATGTAACACAAATCTAATTAAGTTTTATGTTGATGGCATATGATAATTATTTTTCCTTTACTTTGATATATGTAATCTCAAAATCATACTCACTAATAAATGGTAACCATCTAGCTTGTCTAGCATTCAAATTAGTATGATCAATTAACTATAAGAGAGTAACATTATCTATCCTTAGCTGAAATCTTCTCCCTATTAGATATTGTCTCCACATATTAAATGCATGAATGATTGTTGCTAACTCTAGATCATGAGTAGCATACTTTTTCTCATGTTCTTTTATTTTTATAGGCTTACAATAGATAACATGACCATCCTGCATCAAAACCCCCCCTAAACCTTCTTTACTTGCATCTATACACACCACAAATTTCTTGTTTGGGTCAGCCAATTTTAAAATTGGAGCTGAGGTCAAAAGTTGTTTAAGCTTGTCAAAACTGTCTAGACAGTTTTGACTCCACTCAAATTTGATCCCCTTCTTTTGTAGATTAGTGAATGGGTATTCAAGCTTAGAAAATCCTTCTATAAATCTCCTATAGTATCCTGTGATGCCTATAAAATATCTAACTTATACCACATTCTTGGGTGTTGGCCACTCCATTATTTCTTTTATCTTCTTAATATCTATAACAATCCCTTCTTCCGATATTACATGTCCCAGATAATGAATTTGTTGATGGTAGAATGAATATTTTACTGAATTTAGAATATAGTTCAATGAATCTTAGAGATTTGAGGACCATCTTTAGATGTTGGTCATTCTCTTCCTTACTATTTGAGTATACCATAATTTTGTCTATAAAGATAATTTCAAACTTATCTAGAAATGATATTAGTACATTGTTCATGAGATACATGAATGTAGCAGGTGCATTAGTAAGCCCAAATGGAAGTAGTAAAAATTCATAACGTCCATAACGTATGTGAAACGTTGTCTTGTGTATGTCTTCATCGTTAATCCTGATTTGATGATATATTAATCTTAGATAAATTTTAGAGAATATGGAAGCTCCTCTAACTTTATAAAATAATTCATATATTCTTGGCAGGGGATATTTTTTTTTTATAGTCATCTTATTCAGTTGTCTATAATCTATGCATAGCCTCAAGGTACCATATTTATTTTTTACCAATAGTATAATGCTCCCCAAGAAGACACACTTGGTATTATGTAATTTTTTTCCAATAATTCCTGTAATTGAATATTTAACTCCATTAGTTCAGGAAGATTCATTCTATATGGGGCCTTGGAAATTGGAACAACACCAAGTATATGATCAATGGTAAATTCAATATCCCTCCTTGGAGGAAGTCTTGGTATTTCTTCTAGAAATGTTGGGAAAAATACTGAGAGGGGGGGTGAATCAGTATTTAGAGCTTATAGAATAAATTCAATTTTTTGGTTTGAGCAGATTTCCATACGCGGTTTTTATGAACGGAACTAGCGTATGCACGTGGAAATGAAGAAGGAAACTAGCGTATACTGATTTAAATTTCCATATTTAGAGAAATTCTCAGAAGCAGTCTTATAAACAAATTTATCAGTTATGTATCGGGTTAGAAGTTATCAGCAGTAATTAACCGAATAAAGCATCACACACATGAACACCAATATTTAAGGTGGAAACCCAATTCAGGAGAAAACCACCGCTGTTGTCGTATCTATCTTCAATCTTTATTATATAGAAAACATTTTACAACATAGTACTGATGTAGACTCATACCAGTACGCAGGCTTCTACCTGCAGAAGGCTGCAACCTTCTCTCGTTTTCCAGCTGCAACTAGAAGGGAGCTCCAACCCCCTGATCTCGTTTACCAGCCTCTCCCTGGAAGGGAGCTTCGACCCCCTGAAATCAATCACTAGCTTCTATTGATAGAAAGATTCTTCTTTCATACTGAAGGCTTCAACCCTCAGACCTACTGCTGACCACGTTTCATCAATTTTCATACTAGATCCAACAGCTTCAACACAACCCCTTAACTTCAACAACCATACTTTTTTCAAAAACTTCAATCAGAACAGTAAGACCACTATAACTAGAGTATCAGAAATAACCCAAACATAAGAGAAGATAATCAGATACACATTCAACCTTGAACAACCATTCATTCAGGAACCATACGCTATTTTTCTTTACGTAACCCGCGTATATACGCGCTCTTCTACTCACCAACCTGCGTACGCTTCAGTGCATATGGATTTTTATATTCTGGAAGATTACGTGACTTTTCTTTACAGTTTCTGCATATACACATGCTTTTATTTGCACCAACCTACGTATGCTTCAATGCATACTTCATTTCATAATCTATTCAGACTCAGATTCATATGTGAAACATTCAGTTCAGAAAATCTCACAGCAATTCAAAACTGTTAGACAGTTACTCCTCCTTCACCATTTTTTCTCAATCATTGATTAGATTTGTTCATTATCAAATCAACAACATTCTCCATATTTAAACAACTCAAAACTTCAAGAAGACTTCATTGACAGACAGCAGAGAGAAAATAGAAATCTTAGAAGTAATATCTGTAAATAATCTTCAGAAACCCTAACTTCCATACGTGCTTTTCTTTAAATGAACCCGCATATACATGCGCTTTTGCTGAGACAAACTAGCGTATGGATCTGTAAATGAAATTTTGGCAGAACAGACCAGATATATAAACTTACCCAGATTTCTTCATTATCTTCAACAGACTTGCGCCATATCTTCACCATTTCTTCTTCTACAGATCATCTTAGAGATTCATCATTTCTAGATCTAGAGATTTTAAACCTTCATAATATCCATGGGTGCATCATAGATTCAGATCTATCATAAACAGAGTTCAAACACGCAGATATATCTTAAAGAGATTTATTCCTCAACAATCCTTCCACTTGCACACCCTTTGCACTATGAACTTCTTCTCCTTATATAGTTTTAGCCTTTATCAATACCATGAGTCAAAACCACTCAACCGCGGATGGTATTCCTGGATGGGATCAAATAGATAATCCAGCGCTCAATACTGTGGGCCAATACCATGGTAATGCCCCCTGGTTTTATACATTTTGAGCACAAATAGTCATACGCGACTTGGGTCGTACTTATCCACATACATACGCGACTTGGCTTTTACAAACCCGCGTATACATTGTTCTATATGGAAAAAGTCAATATGCTTGTATAGAATTGCTGATGGATTTCTGAGATTCTTCATACAGTCATTAGCTGCATCCTTTTCCAAAGAGTTGCCATCAAGGACAACCAATTCAATATAGTAGGATACAAGAAACATATTTCCAACAATCTCCCCCTTTAGACTTGATGGCAACCATACAGGAGTATATTCACCAACAACATTCTCCCCCTTTGACATCAAGGGCAAAGGGTATATCAAGATCCTTTGTACTGAAAATACCATACTCCCCTTGAGATCAAGCTGCAACTTCTTAACATAAAATTCAATGAAGTCCATGTCTCTATAACTCAACCTATCACAAAAGACTCATACTTACATCAATGATCCAACCAAGTGGATTTACACAATTGACTTAACTACCCAACCAAGTGGGTTTACAATGTTTGAACGAGTCCTTACATGACTAAATATTACAATTTTACATCATAGGTCTTAGCATGACTTTTGCATCAAATTACAGAAATGACTTACACAATCAAGACAAAAGAATCTCAAACATGAGATCAGATCACAACAAATAATGAGAATGCCAACAATGCATCCTTTCCATATGACCAATTCTCCCCCTTAGCTTGTGCATCCTGAACACTTTTCAACAGCAAATCATCAGAGAATGAAACAGAATTATGAGAACTGGAACACCACCAGAGATACCAAACAGCACCGCAGTTGTGCTGAAGAATGCTAACCCAGAAAATTTTTGTCAGCAAACACCCATACGCGGTTTTCTGTGTATAAACTCGCGTATATACGCGATTATCCTTCATTAAATCCGCGTATCCAATTTAATCTTCTGAATTTAAGCAGATCTGATCCTCTGCATGGCAGAGACTACTCCAAGCTTCTGTCTGAGGTATTCGAACGTTTCCCTAGGTAAAGGTTTGGTAAATATATCAACAACTTGTTCTTTGGAGGGAACATACTCCAACTTCACCTTTTGTTCAAGCACCTGTTCACGTAAGAAGTGATACTTGATGGGAATGTGCTTGGTCTTGGAATGCATAACAGGATTCTTTGAGATACTTATGGCACTTGTATTATCACACATAATGGAGATAGGAGGTGAACATTTTATTTGAATGTCTTGTAAGGTTTGCATCATCCAAAGAAGTTGATTGCAACATGATGCGGCAGCCACATATTATGCTTCTGCTGTAGATAAGGCAATAGAGCTTTGCTTCTTGCTGAACCAAGATACTAACCGGGGCCCCATATAGAATGCACCACCACTAGTGCTTTTCCGATCATCAACATTTCCAGCCCAATCTGCATCAGTGTAAGCATGAAGAGTGAGATCAAAATTCTTTGGATACCATAGTCCAAAGTCTTGAGTTCCTTGTAGATATTTGAATATTCTTTTGATAGCCTGAAGGTGAGACTCTTTTGGATTAGCTTGGAATCGTCCAACAATCCCAACTGCATGCATAATGTCTGGTCTAGTCCCAGTGAGATAAAGTAGACTTCCTATCATAGATCTGTATTCCGGTTGATTCACCGTGGGAGAATCATCATGTGAACTGAGATTACATCCGGTTATCATTGGTGTACTTACAGGTTTGCATTCTTCCATGCCATACTTCTTCAGAATTTGCTTAAGATATTTTTCTTGTGATAAGAATATGCCATCTATTGCTTGTTGCACTTGCAAGCCAAGAAAGAATGTTATTTCCCCAAGTAAAGACATTTCAAATTCTTGCTACATAACAAAAGCAAATTTCTGACTCATAGATTCTTCATTACTTCCAAAAATGATATTATCAACATATACAACCACAATCAATAGTTTATCATTTTCAATTTTTGTGTATAAGTTGCTATCAGCAGACCCCTTTGAAAATCCTTGTTGATGAAGATATTTGTCAAGACAATAATACCATGCCCTTGGAGCTTGTTTGAGACCATATAGAGCCTTTTTAAGTCTACAAACAAGTTTTTCATCATCTCCCAAAATGAATCCTTCTGGTTGTTCTATATAAACTTCTTCTTCTAGATCACCATTGAGAAAATCAGATTTAACATCCATTTGATAAACTTTGATTTGTTGGAAGCTTGAAAAAGCAAGAAACATTCTTATGGCTTCAGGTCTAGCTACAAGAGAAAAATTTTCTTCAAAGTCTATACCTTCTTGTTGAGCATACCCCTTGCAAACAAGTCTATCTTTATTTCTTATAACATCCCCATTCTCATTTAACTTGTTTTTGAATATCCATTTAGTTCCAATGACATTTTTGTCATGAGGTCTTGGTACTAAGTCCCAAGTGTGATTCTTTTCAATTTGATCAAGCTCTTCATTCATGGCTTGAATCCAACATTCATCTTTGCTAGCTTGATTGACATCGTGTGGTTCAATAGTGGATAGAAATTCTAGATAGCTAGAAGATCCCACAAGAGTCCTTCTTGTTTGTACACCTGATCCCTTTTCTCACAAAATTTGAGATTCTGGATGATTCTTTTGAACATATCTGGATGGAGCTTTTTCAGATAAATCATCTTCGGGTTCTTCATTGGGTTCACTGTCTATATCATTTCTATTTGATGTAAAAGGATATATGTCACCATCGTCTTCATCTGTTTTTTGTTTTTCTTCTTTTGGAGATGCAGGAGACTCATCAATAACAACATCAATACATTCAAAAATCTTCCGAAGTCTTTTATTGTAACATTTATATGCTCTACTCCTAGAGGAGTAACCAAGAAGTATTCCTTCATCTGCTCTGGGTTCAAACTTGCCAAGTTTTTCATCATTATTTTTGATAAATCATTTTCTTCCAAAAACTCTAAAATGCTTCACAGTGGGAGGATTACCATACCAGAGTTCATATGGAGTTTTATCACTATTTACATGAACATGTGCCTTGTTAAGAATATTTACCGTTGTATGTGCTGCTTCTCCCCAAAATGTGTCAGGTGTTCCTAAATCATCAAGCATAGCTCTAGCCATTTGTTGAATTGTTCTATTCATTCTTTCTGCTATGCCATTTTGTTGTGGAGTGACAGCTACAGAAAACTGTCTTTTTATGCCATGTTGTTCACAAAATTCAAGGAATTCATCTGATGTATATTCTCCTCCTCGATCAGATCTAAGACACTTGATTTTTAGATCTAATTCATTTTCAACCAGTGCTTTGAAGATCCGAAATTTCTCAAATGCTTCATCTTTGTGTTTAATCAACCCAATCCAACACATTCTAGAGAAATCATCAATAAATAAGATATAGTATTATTCACCACGTGGTGAATTTTTCCTCATAGGTCCACATATGTCAGTATGAATGAGTTCAAGAGGCTTACTTGATGATCCTTCCTTGGCATTAAATTGTACTCTGGTTTTCTTACCGAATTGGCAAGATTTGCATATGATATTTTCAGGTAGAGTAATATTGGGAAGATCACAAACAACTTTAAGTCTGCTTGATTTGTTGATTTGAGAGAAGCTCAGATGCCCCAACCTTCTATGCCATAGCCATTTTTCTGAAGATTTACTCAAGTAACATTGTTCTTTGCAGTTCTTCAATACATACAGGTTGCTTGGAGTTCTGTTTCCTTTTATAATTGTTTTACCTGTATCAAGATCATGTACCACACATTCTTTTGAACTAAAGACAACTTCAGTTCCTTGATCACACATTTTACTTACACTTAATAGGTTATGCTTTAATCCATCCACATACATGACATTATTAGCTTTCACCTTTTCTTTTAGAAAAACAGACCCTTTTCCCTTAATAACAACAGGAGTATCATTTCCAAATGTAACATTCTTTTCTTTTTCTAGAGCACTATATGCAAGAAGTTTGTTTTTGTCACCTGTCATGTCTTTTGAGCATCCACTATCAATGTACCATTGATTTTCTTCACCTTCTGCAAATAAATCTATGCCACAATTTTCAACCTGTAGTTCCTTCTTTTTCCACACTTTGGAGCTTGAAGGAAAATGCTCTTTTGGCTGAACTTTGCTCCTGCATTCAGATTCTTCATGGCCAAAGTTATTGCAATAAGCACATTCAACTTCATTTTGAAGAGGAGAAAAGTTATTATAGGTATTCTTATTTTTTCCAATATCAATCCTTTTCTTTCTTGCTTCTCTTGTCATAATGGTTTTATATGCAACACATTGAACAGCTTTATGACCAAAATTGTGACATGAGAAACATTGTCCATTGAAGAAGAAATTTCTGCGATCATGAAATCTTCTACTTGAATTTACCTGTTGATTGGTGTTTCTTTGAAAGGTATTCCTGTTATTTTTCTTTGAATTGAGATGGTCATGCTTTACCTGTAAAGATTCTTTATTCCCTTGCTGAGTGGAAGAATGTTGTGTACTAGTTGTAGCTGCTTTTAGATAATTTGGTGCTGAAGCCTGAGAAGATTCGCCGATATATCCAAGACCTATCTTTATAAGAGGAGAACGTTGTACCTTGATAATCTCATCTAAGGTTTCAGATCCTTTAGCAAATCTAAGATTCAAAGTCTTTACTTTCTCAATTTCTTTTCTTAGACTTACTATTCCACATTCTAATTTCTCATTATGTTTCTCCTTTTCTTCAAGTTGATTTTTCAGAGTTTCTATGGATATTTTACTTTCTTCTAAGCATATTTTGAGTTGATCGATTTCATCAAGAAAATCATTGTCCTCTAAAGCATCCATAAAAGTATATTTTTCTTCTCTAGATTCCTTTTCAAATGCCATGAGAAGTCTAATATCTTGTTCACATTCTTCCTCACTGTCAGATAACCCATCACTGTCTTCATGAATATAGTAACTTTTTCTAGTGCTATACCGATTCTTATTCCTTCTTGCTACTTCCTTCCCTTTTTCATGTGTTTCTTTATGAGGACACTTAGCAGCATAATGACCAACTCTTCCACAAGAAAAACATTTGAAAGGAATCTTACCTCTGAATTGTCCTGTGCCAAGTTGGAGTTTCTTTACAAAATTTACCTCATCTTCTTCTGAGATATACCCTGATCCTTCTATCTCTTGTACTTCTTTTCCTTTTGTAGAAGCTCTAAAGACGGCTTCTTTGACTTCAAATGGTCCTCCTCTTCTCATTTCACATGCAGTTAGTATGCCATGAAGTTGCACCACAGTAAGATTTTGAAGATCTTGCTTTTCTTCAAGAGCAGAAACTTTTGACTCAAATTTTGCCGTTAGTGATCCTAAAACTTTTTCAACCAAAGTAGATTCGGTTATTGTTTCTCCCAGATTTCTCATACGATTTACAATATCATCAATACATAGAAATAAATTGGCAATGCTCTCCTCATTATGCATTTTTAGATTCTCATATTGAATTCTGAGAGTTTGGAGTTTAGCACTTTTTACCTTGGCATCACCTTCATAACTTAGAATGATTTTGTCCCATATTGCCTTTGTTGTATCCAGCTACATGACTTTGACAAATTCTGATTTAGTTAGACTTCCCAATAGAGCATTGACTGCCTTTTCATTTGTTTCATAATTCTTTCTTTCTGATGGATCTGTTGGTACTGCGGCCGGATATTGATATCCTCCTTCAACAATAGCCCATACATCTGCTCCCAAAGACTGAAGATAGGATCTCATCCTTGTTTTCCAGATGATTAAATTGTTTCCGTTGAAGAGCGGAGGCCTGATAGATGTTGTTCCATCTTGATTGCTCATCTTGTTTGATCTTCCTTCTAGCGGCTAAGTTTTTTCAGAAGGACCAGCTCTTATACCAATTGTTGGGAAAAATACTGAGAGGGGGGGTGAATCAGTATTTAGAGCTTATAGAATAAATTCAATTTTTTGTTTGAGTAGATTTCCATACGCGGTTTTTATGAACAGAAATAGTGTATGCACACAGAAATGAAGAAGGAAACTAGCGTATACTGATTTAACTTTCCAGATTTAGAGAAATTCTCAGAAGCAGTCTTATAAACAGATTTATCAATTATGTATCAGGTTAGAAGTTATGAGCAGTAATCAACAGAATAAAGCATCACACACATGAACACCAATATTTAAGGTGGAAACCCAATTCGGGAGAAAACCACCGCTGTCGTCGTCTCTGTCTTCAATCTTTATTATATAGAAAACATTTTACAACATAGTACTGATGCAGACTCATACCAGTACACAGGCTTCTACCTGCAGAAGGCTGCAACCTTCTCTCGTTTTCCAGCTGCAACTGGAAGGGAGCTCCAACCCCCTGATCTCGTTTACCAGCCTCTCCTGGAAGGGAGCTTCGACCCCCTAAAATCAATCACCAGCTTCTATTGACAGAAAGATTCTTCTTTCATACTGAAGGTTTCAACCCTCAGACCTACTTCTGACCATGTTTCATCAATTTTCATACTAGATCCAACAGCTTCAACACAACCCCTTAACTTCAACAACCATACTTTGTTCAAAAACTTCAATCAGAACAATAAGACCATTGTAACCAGAGTATCAGAAATAACCCAGACATAAGAGAAGATAATCAGATACACATTCAACCTTGAACAACCATTCATTCAAGAACCATACGCTATTTTTCTTTACGTAACCCGCGTATATACGCGCTCTTCTACTCACCAACCTGCGTATGCTTCAGTGCATATGGATTTTTATATTCTGGAAGAATACACGACTTTTCTTTACAGTTTTCGCGTATACATGCGCTTTTATTTGCACCAACCTGCGTATGCTTCAGTGCATACTTCGTTTCAGAATCTATTCAGACTCAGATTCAGATGTGAAACATTCAGTTTAGAAAATCTCACAACAATTCAGAACTGTTAGACAGTTACTCCTCCTTCACCATGTTTTCTCAATCATTGATTAGATTTGTTCATTATCAAATCAACAGCATTCTCCATATTTAAACAACTCAGAACTTCAAGAAGACTTCATTGACAGATAACAGAGAGAAAACAAAAATCTCAGAAGTAATATCTGTAAATAAGCTTCAGAAACCCTAACTTCCATACGCGCTTTTCTTTAAACGAACTCGCGTATACACGCACTTTTGCCGAGACAAACTAGCGTATGGATCTGTAAATGAAAATTTGGCAGAATAGACCAGAGCTATAAACTTACCCAGATTTCTTCATTATCTTCAGTAGACTTGCGCCAAATCTTCACCATTTCTTCTTCTGCAGATCATCTTAGAGATTCATCATTTCTAGATATAGAGATTTTAAACCTTCATAATATCCATGGGTGCATCATAGATTCAGATCTATCATAAACAGAGTTCAAACACGCACATATATCTTAAAGAGATTTATTCCTCAACAATCCTTCCACTTGCACACCCTTTGCACTATGAACTTCTTCTCCTTATATAGTTTTAGCCTTTATCAATACCATGAGTCAAAACCACTCAACCGCTGATGGTATTCCTGGACGGGATCAAATAGATAATCCAGCGCTCAATACTATGGGCCAATACCATGGTAATGCCCCCTGGTTTTATACATTTGGAGCACAAACAGTCATATGCGACTTGGGTCGTACTTATCCGTGTACATACGCGACTTGGCTTTTACAAACCCGCGTATACATTGTTCTATATGGAAAAAGTCAATCTACTTGTATAGAAATGCTGATGGATTTTTGAGATTCTTCATACAGTCATTAGTTGCATCCCTTGCCAGAGAGTTTCCATCAAGGAGTACCAATTCAATATAGTAGGATACAAGAAACATATTGCCAACAAGAAATACATCCTTAATCTATTATAATACAAGATATTCTTGTAATGATGGTTGTTTTTTATTTTCAAACAAATCTTGTACTTGGACTGTGAACATACAACTCCCTTTTCTAGCATATTTCTTCATATGTATTGCATAAATTTTCCTAACATATTTTTGTCTTGGAATTCCATGAACCACGCAAGATTTTTCTTCATCATCAACATAGGTAAAGGATTTTTCCTAGCAATTTAATATCACTTGATGTGCTTCTAACCAATTATTTCCTGTGGGGATACCATAATATCCCAAGGGAAATATATTCAAATTAAGGGTGGTATGCATTCCATTCATATTTACTGTACATTTTTTGTTTATTTTAGTCACTTTTCTCTTCATTGTTGTGGCCAACTATACTAACTAGGGCTTATGTTGTTTTTCCTTTTTAAGCTTACATTTTTCAACTATGACAGGGGAAACATAACTTAATGTAGATCCTGGATCTATGAGTACAAACTCCATTTTATCAGAAATTTCACCTTGAACTTCAACCATGGTTGACTGATGATATAATTTCCTCACATCTAATGAAGCGTTGATTTTCGGTATGTTACATGCAACATCATTTACAGTGGATGCTTCCTAAAAATTATTTAATGTTATCTTCTTCTTTAATGGATTTTGTGGACAATCTCTCCACATGTGCTTTTCACCATTTAATAGATGGTCTTACTGACTCACTGAAATTTGTATTTACTGTAACAAGTCCTCCTTTCTGCCCAACACTTTTCTGTTGATTAAAATTTCTTTTGTAGTTCCCTCCTTGCACACTTTTTGTAAAAGTGATATTTTTAAACCCCTTTCTCTTTCTATTAAATTTGTCAGGATTATTTGTTACCCATCCATTATAATTCTTCCCCTTTTTCTTGCTCTGATTACAACATAGTTTATCTTTTTTAATTGTTTCATCCATTGTTTTTGGTTGGTCAAACTCAATTCTTTCTCTATAAGAGAAAGATAGGAAACTGCCAAATATTTGGATTTTTTCCTTCTCCTCTTCCAAGTAGGGAAGATATCTTAATCAACTCATGAATTTATTAACAAACTCATCCATGGTAGGCTTTCCAAACTCCAACTCATGAAACTCCCTAGCTTTTTTTATCAAAATACCTCTGAGTCAAGTGTTTATTCTTAAATTATTTCTTGAACAACTTCCAAGTTAAATTCTTGCCTCTGATTCTTTTTGCAACCTTATTTTCTTCCCACCATAAGAATGCCTTACTAATCAACTGGTAAGTTTCCAGTATTTCTTTAAGATTAATTGGATAATTGTATACATCTAAGTATTTATACATATTAAACAGCCATGCTTCTGCTCCTTCATTAGATTCACCATCAAAATTGGGAGTTATGATTTTCTTAAAATATCCTTGTAACTGAGAGGATGGTCTCCTTTTCCTAGGAAAAGAGGTGCTGCTACTTGATTTATGTTCTTCTTGATCACTAGAGCAAAGTTTGTTTGGCTGTCACTAGAAGTTATTGATTTGGTTCTTCCTGTGGTGCTAATGGATTTACTTATAGATATTTTTCTATGAGTCTTTTTACTAACTTTCTCATTTTCCAATTTCCTTAATAGGTAACAATTAGGAAACTCCTTATCACTTGCAATATTGAAGAGTCTTGTCTTTCTGCATAGCTGGTTCCACCACCAACCATTCCTAATTTAGTGTCATGTTTTGCATCACCACTAGTCGATCCTACAAAATTATGTCTGTTAAATTCTTCAACCATCCGTACAATCCTTTCGTTTCTTTTTGGCGATCTGTTCATGATAGGTACCATTTTATTAGTTATAGGACACAAAAGAGGCCCAATGTTGTAACTACAAATCTAATACCACTTGTAAATACCCTCATTATTTCCAGCTTCATTTTTTTTAAATAACATCAATTTATTCACTATATTTCCACTTTTACCAATTGTTAGTCTATTTCTCAATAGCTATTCTCAAGAATGCCTATATGGAAAGTAGTATTCGATTACTTTTTGATATAATGAATACAAAAATAGAAATAATTTATTTATTTATTTTTTATACTAGTACTGGAAATTTGTGTTGAAAGAAAAGATAAATTTTAAAATTTTGTAAGGAACTCCTCTTTTGCAAGGTTCTAATTTTTGAATACTTATATGATTTCAATGTTTAGATAAATTTTAAAATTTTGTAAGGAACTCCTCTTTTGCAAGGTTCTAATTTTTGAATACTTATATGATTTCAATGTTTTGTATTTATACATTGTATATAGTTTATTATTTTGTTTTACCGTAATATTCTCTTGTGATATTTGTATAAAAAGGTATGTACCTTAGCCCATTCACATTATTAGTTATGAATACAATGCTAATCCTCAATGTCTAGTCGTGGACTTCTATTTTACTTCTTCCAACTACACATTCATAGCACTTTCATGGTTTACCACTATATACAACACATTCATTTAAGTGGTTTCCTGAATTTTTTTGTAATGAGATGTGGAAACTAATTAAACTAATTAAGATATATGGTATTGGATATTATTTTCTTTTCAATGTGGTATTAATGGGTTATTAACATGAGTTACATATACCATTGGAATATTTCTAGATTGTTCTATGCATAAGAGAGAAATTAATCTTTGTTTCCATGTATACCCCACTAATTTGACCTAACCAATGGCTCATATGATTCACTATTAAATCAATGGTCAGAAAAAATTTAGGGTTTCATCATTTTTAATGACCTTGCTAGGTTTTTGTTGTGCCAAATAATTTCTCACTTGACCTTCTTTGCTCATGCCAGTATGCGGCTAGATTTTCACTCTTAGTTTTTCAACAACAGTCCACTCTTTTCGTCAACACAAACCATACATGTGTATTATATTTACCTTATATTGGCATGTTGTCTCCACCTATCATGCGAGGGTAGCTAACTCTTTGTTTTGTCGAGTGTATATGGTTGCCACCCGGCGAGACGTGTCAATGACCTTACTAGAGGTAAGAATCGTTAAATTGACACCTTTCAGCAGTTGTGTGCTCTATTATTTTTAAAAACAAATTTTTACAGTTGAGGTCATGTAATTACATGTATAATATAACTTTTTGTGTCTTTGTAGGTTTGTATGGATATTTCCTAAATCTTGAGATAATGATTCTCTATGTTCACATATAGTTTTTCAGATGGAAATGCAGGCGACACTTTTCAGTGAATTCCTAGTATCCAATCTAGTAAATATTTGAATACCCTTGTTGATTGAAGTACTATTCTTTTGTTTCAACAATGTCCAAATGTAATCCATTTTTTCTTTCGTTTTGTTGTTTATAGATTGCATATTTTTCCATGCCCATTAGGGTTACGAGAAGGTTTTCATCCCTTTTCAAACCATAGGATTTCCTGCCACTAAAAGGATACTTTTGTTTTACTGTTTATGCACCAAAAATTAGTTCATGGTGAGACTGGACTTTCATTTGTTATTTCACTCTTTCTTTTCTGATTATCTGAGATGTGCCAAGTCTTCTTTGTTGAGACCTATAATTTTCCTTTGTCTATTCTCATTTCACATAGTTATAAAGGCTCTAGTATTATTATCTATGTGCCTTAATAGAGTGTCATACCCTCCATTATTTTTCTGTTTATACTTTTAGATATGTCTTTTTATACCTATGGTTATTTGATTTTTAATTTTCCAACATGACCATTTTTATTTTCTTTCTTACACAGGAGATTTTCTGGGGATGAGTCAATGACCATATAAGGTATCACTCTTCCTTCACCCTTGAATAAAGTTCCTAGTTCGTAATTTTCATTTTAATTTACAAACTAGCACCCAACGATGACAAATATGGTTTTTTCCTATCTGTGTTTGGTATTCATTGCTTAATTCATTCTCGTGCGTGCTAGTCCCATGAATTTACTGGAAACTGGATTTTTTTTTTTGGTTTATAATTTTATTATTCGAATTATTCTTTCCTCCAGGTTGGGAAACCCTTCGAACCCTCTATATTTTCATTGGGAAAGGGCGAATTTATATATATGAAGACAATGATTGAGAATTATGTGCTTATGTTAGTCTTTCATTATTTTATTTTTCTACCTGATAAGGGAATGCAATTTTCTTGAATTGAGGAAATTTTTATTTAATAACATGTTTTTTTCCCATTCAGAACTATGTATAGTTTTTTTTTTTTTTAATACTTAAAAAGAAAAGAATTTACTCTAAATATTTTTTTATATATTCTATATATCATTGTTTTGACTAGACAATTTCACTATGTATTTTTATAGAAAGTATTTGTTATAGAAAGTATTGTAACTTTTTCCATATATCTCTACATTGAGGGCTTTCTATTATTTTTGGTAACTGTAGATGTGTTCATTATCATGCACCTTCGACTCTAGTACTTCTCTCTTTTCTCTAAGATATTGACTATTACTATATGTTATTAAATTTTACTACTATAGCATTATTCACAGACACAATTATATATATAATGAAACTGATATAATTGGATTTATTCAGGATTACATTTTCCTTTGGTTTACAATATATTCGTACACTTTCACATATTCTTCTAAATGTATTCACCATTCTCCAGAGTTCTTTCTTTGTAATATTATTATAACTACATATTCATGTCTGTTATCTATTTTTTTTATACAACTCCCAACTATGATTTTATATACAAGAGGCTCTAATGTTAGTAGTATCAATTCTCCATTACCGAATTCAAACTGTGTCATTGTAAGAAATATCATTCCTTTGTCCTACAATTTTCTTTTTTTTATAGTGTCCACGTACAAAAGTAAAATGATAAAATAAATATTTTAAGCTTAGCCTCAACAACATAATGAATTATTCTTTTCATTTTTCATTCTAACTAAATAATAACGAACTAGTCAAGGACAAAATAAACAATTTTCACTCTAAAATACTAATAATAAAATACTAGCGTTAGAAAAACCAACTTGAAAAAATTTCCCAGGAAAATAAGAGTAAAATACTTGCCTCCTCTCAACCTTGACACAACATTTGCTGGTACCCCTGAGAAACTAGGCCTGCAATTCCTCTTTTTTCTATTAATTTCTGCTTCTCTTCAGTCTCTCCAATTCTTCTCTTAGGAATTGTGAGACAAAAGCAAGTAAAACCACAAAGATATTATCCATCTACCACTATTTGTGTGGTTATTAAATGCCTCCACCACACCAAAATGTGGAAATTAGTTAACTGCTCATTAATAAGCTCCATTTTCCCACTCTTGTGGACAACTCCATGTCTTCTAGGAAACAATTAATTGGCCAATATCATAATTTCAAAATTAAGTATAATCACCCAGGTTAGATGCCTAGGACTTGTTGATGGATAAAATATAACTTTTCATAATTAAATTGCAATCTTTTTCCTCTTTCAACCATCTGTACTTGACCATTAATTTCCCAATTTTTTTTTGTTTACAAAATAAAATATAATTACAACTTTTCAAACGATTATTATCAGTAATGAATTATTCATAATTAAAATGTCTTAATTGTTTCCATGTAGCATACTTAACTAAATAAAAGAATAAATAAACTTATGCATACTTATTTACAAACACATCATTAAGCTAAGGGATATCACAGATGGTGGTCTTCCTAACGATTATTCACCATTGCATAAATTTTGGGCACACTCTACACTATGTCTCCCATAGCCTGAGCTTCCTATGCATTGTATATTTTTGGACTTTTACTTTTATGGTGTGGGTAGTCCCTTTTTCGGTGGTTCTCAGCACATGTCCAACATTTTAATGGCTCTTTTCTTAGATCTGCGCTGATCTCTTGCAAGTTGGTGAGCACGAGCTTTGTCCATTGGACTAAATTTTGGTTGTGCTCGGTTTGCATTGGTTGTTCTCATTCCTCCCTTCTTATCTACAATCTTCTTGGGCCACTTATTTTTATCTTTTTCGCTGCTCTTTACTCTCCAATGAGCTCTGAACTCTAGCCTCTTATTTGCTTGCTCGTAACAATGATTCAACTTATTCATGGCATCATCTAATATCTGAGGTTCCTAAATTTAAATTCTATCCCTAAATGAAAAAGGTAACCCATTGATGAACCGTTGAACCTTTATCTCCTCATCCTTGAGATATGGGATATATATCAACAACTCCAGGAACCTGGTGATGTATTACTCATCCAACATTTGTCCCATTATAAGTTCATAATTTTCCTTTTTCTTTTTATCATAGTATCTGTATGATAAATACTTGTCTCTAAAGAGACCCTCAAACTCACTCCGTGTCAATTTCTCTTCATTTATGCCTTTTACATTCTTCAAATCTTCCTACCATAGGTATGTTAGAAAATTATATATTACAGAGAAATTCAACACATAAAATATGCGGAAACACAAACACATAAAAAACATATAAAACCAGAGAGAAATATATGTGTGTGTGTGTGTGTGTAGTTCACCCAGTTTGGGCTACGTCCACCCCGAATAGCCAGTCCTTCCTTTCTATTATCCAGCAAAATGAAGAGAAACAACCTACAACACATCTGTTGTAATATCCTCTGTTCTCTCTCACGATTTATCTATCTATTTCGCGCTCTGAGAATACACATACAATACATAGACGCAATAAAATACCCTCATACAAAGTGAGGGGTTTCCTTCTAGGGCAAAAAACCCTAAATTAAACATAACTTCTATGTCAGATCATCCACCTAATTAACGGCCCAGATTGACTAGAAATTAAAATACGTTTACAAGGAAAATTTACATTTGTTTTTAGCTTCGGGGGCAGCGCCCCAGAAACCCCACACTAGGGGGGGGCGCAACCGCCCCCCCTGGACCCCCCAAGCAGCGTTTAATTATGGGTGGCATTGCTACTCTGTTAAGAATAGGGGTCCAACACTGTGATACAAAATAAAGAAGATAATCAAGCCCCACACCCAACAATGTATACTTTTACCTGCAGACTATAGGTGGCTACATTTTCTTTCATATTCTCATAATACCCATGGATCATGAAGAATTTCTTCATTCCAAGCAACCAATATTTCACACCTTCATATTTCTTCATTTCTACATCTAATGTGGGTGGTTTGGACTTCTTGAAATCCTCAGGCATATAGTCCCCTTCTCTCTTCCTCTGATGGTGACGATGATGATTATGATGAGAATTGTGATGATCCCTCTTGGTAGTAGAGCTAGGACGCCTACTAGAGTGATTCCCATAAGTGCTAGATATTCCCTATGGGGTAATCAGTGGTGCATTCCCTGTCAGAGTGTCTTGAATTTCTCTTTTGTGCCTCTTCTTGGGCCTACTACCATATACCCATTTTTTTCTCCCTTCTTATTTCAAAGGGTTCAACCTATCTCTGTAACTAGACCCCAACTCATGATGCCTCTATCTCTCTAAGTATGAGATTCTTTGCAATATAGTTGCATTTACCTCAACTTTCCTCTCTTGAGCCCTTACCAACCTTTCATTATCTTCCTTAAAACTCCTAATCTCAGCCTATAGGCTCCTCAAGGTATCCATCCATTTAGGAGTGCTTTCCACTCCCCTATTCTACATTAAAGCTTATTCATGCTCATGTTGTGACTTGTCATAACTGTATTGAACCACATTGCTTCTCATTCCTTGTTTCTCACTATTCTCTTGCTTCTTGTGATGTGTTGTCAATCACACCTAACTGTTAGATGCATTATAATATAAATAAATCAACAAATCATGACCATGAAATTTATTTTATGGAGTTGTCATGGTAAACTAGTTGTAAAAAAACAAACCATGTTAGTACATCAATGTTGATCAATTATAAATCCAAAAAAATTACCACATCTACACACATAATCATCTAACAAATATCACTCATCACAAATTTTTAGATTAGACAGAGATAATAAAATCATATCAATTGTTAGTACCATGTTGCATCTTTAAATCACAAGGTAATATATCAACCATGCATTCAATTAATTAATTACAAATTATATTTTAATACCTAAACATTAGTTTAGTTAGTTTTCTAAAAGTCATTATGAGATCCCCTTGCGGGATCTTTGTTGTTACTTGCCCATGATAGATCCCATCTAGTCCAAGTGTTGGACTTGGATTATCTGATACCACTCTATAAACACCCCAACTTACCCTCGGTGAAGTGTTCACTTGCTAGCCCAACTTCCAAGATGCTATTAGAGAGATGGGGTAAATTTTGTTTTAGACTTCCTTTTGAGTTTCCAAAACTCAAATTAGATGTCACCATTGCACTCATCTCAGTGAGACATTTATGGTGATATAAATTTTTTCCCAAGTTGGACTTTTGGATTGAAAATTAAACTCTTTCAAAGTTTGACTAGTTTTTAATGTGTCATCACTTTACTGTACCATGTGGCACCCACGTGGTCCCCACATGGCATGATACCAATTCTCCATGTCACATGGCCACGATGTGCCCCTAATTCAATGTCCTTGTATTACCCTTCTGCCACATGGGCATGGTCATATTTATATATATATTATATTTCATATACATTACTCGTTTCATTTCATGTACAACCCATTATATTACAATGCATATCAACCATGACATGCACCCATTCAAAATTATACACGCCTACATATTCTCTTGTATGCAGTGTTGCATCCCCCACTCGCCATCCATTGATTCAAAATTAATATCTCTATTGACGTTCTACATTCAATGTGCACTCGATGACTTTATTAACCATTCCACCCCATACTTGAGATTCCGCTCAACGTTCCAACCATCGATTTGACAACCTAGAGTTATCCCAATGATCCAGCGGTATGTGGGACTTTGACTCCCCTATGACGACGTTACAGGGGGCAAGCCTCTCCGAGATTTCTTTCGTCCATTCCTCCATGCCCATCCAACGGTCACTAATGCGACGAGACCTACTCCCTCCCCTACCGATGTCATAGGGGCAAGGCCTTGCGCTGCCCTCAACCGTTGATATTGACGAGCAATTCCGTTCGTCCTTTGCGTAAGGCATCCATCCATGGTTACAAGGTGAGGTCATATCGTTTTATGTTATGGCACCCCAGGGCTTAAGACCATGACTCTGTCTAATTGACTATATCACGTTGTATTACGACGATGGAGACAAAATCTCTGCCCTTTGTTATGGGTTAGATCATGTGGCTCGATATTTGGCCATCTGGGATATCGGTCCCCTTTGAGGCGGTCACGTCAAATGAGCCTGCCCCCAAATCCAACCACGACTATGCACATGACTATATGGGGTAAGGGCCTCACCATTGGGGCCTAAAACCTCCATGAAACATAGCAACTCCCAACATTGCTTCTTAGTGCCCCGA
Organism: Pinus albicaulis; assembly: GCA_034641835.2. Taxonomy (NCBI): domain Eukaryota; kingdom Viridiplantae; phylum Streptophyta; class Pinopsida; order Pinales; family Pinaceae; genus Pinus; species Pinus albicaulis. The sequence continues at coordinate 905,984,726 of CM076581.1, forward strand.
CACATACGATATGACACACACATATAATTTATGTTTTAAATAAAAAAACCCATATCCGTAGTGGTTCACCTATGCATGGATAAAAGTCTCTCGAAATGACTTACGATTAGTAAACCATTACAAGGTTGCTGCAATTTTATATACATCGCCTTTATGCTCTTATCAGAGCGGATGATTGCAAGGTATGTGCATTAAACCTAGAACTTCAACATTGACTTAACGACGTGCGTATATATATATATATATATATATATATAGTTTAGTTATTGTCTTACGAATTAATTTTTTCTCTTTGGCATCATGCCGAATGGCTCAAAACTCCTACGCCTTGTTACCTTCAACAACTAGTTTAGCAACTATCGTGCAATAATGCATTTATTTCTATGAGGTCTATATGCCTTATTATACCAGTTGTGCCAGTAAATTTTCTAGTACCATGAGGACGATACTAGATTCCTGTATAGGTATACAGTGGCACTAAGCCTTCAGTTGAAAGTTATATTCACATTTGATTAAGTGATATGAATGGTTATTTATTCACTCAATGTTTACTCACACCAACACAATTTCATTTAGCCAATACATACAACACTCATATACATATTGTGATGTATATTTGCATATACCCTTAATGTAGGGGGAACATTATTGCAAAATCCACGACAACATGTAACCATTCATCAAAATCTCAATACATTTAAATGCAGGGAATCAACCATCTTTCATACAAACAATGTAGAACAACCTAAAAATATGACCATAAATTTTCATGGTAGAAGTTACACATTAAGATACTTGTTATAGGTCATTTTCTCACATTGGTTAGTCGACCTACAAAATAAATCTATAAACATCCTTTTACCCCTTGAAATCATCATGGCACAAATCCCTATGCATGAAACTCTCATATCCCAGAGTTTCTTTCCGAAAACACCTTGTTTCAGTCATTTTGAGGACCAACACTCCCTGGCCTCCTATTGGACAATGTTCACCTATAGGTTGCTCCACTGTGGCCTCCATTAATCACCCACATGTTTCTCCACTATGTACCTACGTTGGTTTTAGAAAATCGAAGGGAGAGATTCCGTAAGCCTCTTCTTTCGGAAGCCTCTTCTTCAAGAAGCTTCAAGAATTTGTTACAACTATTTACCTCAGATAAAACATTCAGATCCTATCCTATCCTACCTTGGACTTTCCATCCCTTATCCTTTGATCCCATCCTCCCATCAAGAGTGGATCTCAAGCCCTAGATTGGTAAATGGATAATAACTCCAAACTTACCTCCCTCTCCTACATATTTGTGGCCATCCACAAGCTAAGGGTTGGATTTTGGAGATAGAATTATACCCTCATGCTACTATTGTGAAGAGTTATCATTCCATGCATTAGAGTGATTAGAGGTGCAATTTTGGCGAAGAAGGAACAATTCAACTTGGAGTAGCTCTTCTACAAGATCAACTCCTATTTCTGGTTGTAAATCCTTCCATTTATATTAATGCAAATATTTCTTTGTTTTCCTATATATGAAGTTATGATTTCATGTATTTTGATGCCATGTTGATCCATGGAATGAAGTATTTAGATGATTCTACATAGATTTTGTAGATCGTTGGCTTGTGTTGTTTGATTGTGAAAGTTCTAATTATAGCGACAAGAGCTAGGATTGGAGCATTCAAGCCAAGAAATGAGTGAAGCATACGACAGATCACAGGTAGGATTCATCCAATTATCTATTTAATTTAAAGGAAATAATATCTACTTTATCTTCTTCTTTTTCTAGGCTACGCCACCCATTCTAGGGAAGATACTTCTATCCGCAGTCACAGATTCCATATAACAAATTGGTGACTCTAATAGGGATCGATATAATCCTTTGGTGGTTTATTTTTCCTTAGTGTTTGTTTCACCTCTTTTTTGAACCTTCGTTGTCATCTTCAGTCAAGAAAAGACCTAGGAATACCTTTCAATGATTCTCAATTGCAAAATTTGTGTCGAAACTCTCTTATTCTTGACCAACACTCCCTCTAGTCTAGGGACAGATCGTTGCACCTCTGTAGAGCCCTCTCTGTGCCTATGTTGAAAATAATTAGTGCATCTTTTGCACCTTTGTTGGCCCCTATTCATGCATGAATTTTACTTTGTCTTGATTTTATCTCTGATGAACCATGTACCAACTGCCCTTCCATGGCTCTTTGAGTGTCTTGTGGTCCCATTGAAGCCTCCAATTGGTTTTCTTTTGTTTTGATACCTTCGATAAGGGTTTTTTTAAATATTTTACTTTTTTCTTATCACTACGTTTCTTGCAAACTAATTTTTTTATCATTGGTTGCTTGGATGAATTGTTGTTCTAGTCCTCATTATGAAAATTTTATTTGAACCAATGATTAAAATTTGCATCTTAGTTTTCTTCATTTTCAAAAATTAAGAGACTTGAAAAGAAAAATATTTGCATTAGCATTTAGGGTTTTATGTGTGCATTGAAATTGGAACAATTGCATTGGAAAGGGATTTCATTTTGCACATTATTTTATGCATACTCTTTCTATCTTCCCTTCCCTAGATATAATTTCATTGAATGAGAAAGATTCCATTTCCTCATGCTATTTTTCATTTTAGGATATTCAGGAGACATTCATGGTGAGCCCCAAAACTGAAACTTAATCAAAGATAACAGTAAAATTTATGGAATAAAACTAAGGAGAATTTGTAACATTAACATAAACATTTAGAGGTCTAGGCTAGAGACATGTTCTGACATCGCTAAATGTAGAATATGTCATTGTTTTCTAGCGTTTCATCCCGAGGGTGAAATCCCATTCCACATACCTGAGTGTATAGGATCATTCTCCATGTACCTTTGGGTAAATTGGATGAAGCTCCATGCATGTAAAGTATATGGGAACAATCCCATCGAATGATTATGCATTAGAAAACACTAATATGGACTACACTCCCATGTACCATCAATTATATTTTAGGAGTCCCCTATAGGTTTCTATTCTCGCCATAGATAACCGAGTCTATCACTTTGTATACCGTGATGCATCAAACACAACATTCAGGGAGATTGGCTTTCGTATGTTAAGTCCTTGGTTTTCCAAGGTGTATAGTGTAGTTCACGGTTGCTTGGTAATCATTTATGCCTAGATTACACTCTTTGATTTATTTTTGCGTTAATTTCTAAAACTTACTAATCCAACATGGAAGAACAAAATACTCCACCCTCTCATTTGCGTAGAATGAAAAATAATACTCCTTTTCCACCAAAGGATACTTCTGGCCATTGTCAGAAGCATAAGAAGACATAAACTACCAAATCTAGAACTTCAGGAACCACTTCTGGTCCACCTCCTGAAATTGATCCACAATAATTATCCATCCCTTTTAGTTTTGAGCTCGAGATTACAGCTATTCTTGCTGGTGTATATGACACAATCGAAACAAAAGTGCCTAAAATATTATTGCCTGAGGTTATTGAACCTTACTTTCCTAAGTTAGATACTTTACTTCCTAAGGTTGTTGAAATTGAGGAACCTCAACCATATTCACTTGTTAGTTCAGGTCCTTCCCCTTCTCTTCCTTTGTCTCAGAAAAAACCTCCACCTATATATCTTAGACCTGAAGGTGAACCTCTTCCATATGAACTTGTGAGTATTGAAGAGATTCTGCAAGAAGAGACTCGTCCCACTACTCCTGTTCATTGGGGTGTACTCCATTTTTAACAGAATGATCCTCTTCCTCCTCTTCAGATTCCAACACATACTCCTTTACCTAATTCTTTGGAATCACCCGCAGATATCTCACGATAATATTCATTGGAATTTTTAACCATGACTGGATTCGATTTGACCTCTCAGCCTGTGTCCACCATTATGTTCGAGATATAAAATGTTGCTTCCTCATCTATGTTTGTGACTTCACCAGAAACACATCTGTATGGTGTCTGATTTGTCCAACCCTTGGGCCTCTCCCATTTCATCTAATTCAATAATTCCATCTCTTACGTCTCTTGTGAATGCCAATCATCCTGCTCCTTCTCCTCCACACACACCTACAACTGAACAACAAGATGGCCCTTATGTTAGTGGGAAAGGTTATCTTAACCAACCTAACTCTCCTTATGTTGGGTACACTCCATCTGGATTGAAGTTTCATGCATCATCCCCTCCTCCTTTGGAAGGGGGGAAAATTGTTTTTGGTATACCTCAAGTAATTGGTAATAAACCTTATTATAATCCTCCTTATCCTAGGATGGCTTATTGCATTTGGAAACCTACTTTTCCTGACCAACCTAGTTCATTTTGGGATCGATTGTTGAATCCTCAACCTATGCCATCTTCATCTCAAATTCCTATCCATCCATATGTACCCCAACAAGCTCAAATACATGTAATCCAACCTTTACAGGATTTTTTTGCATCACAACCTATTTTTCCGGTATCTGGTACTTCTCAAGTTCCACTTATCCAGCCTTTCCAAGCTACCTTATAGTCTCAAATGCTTGGGAAATGTACTCCTCAAATTCCAATAGGAAAAAATGTGTATAGTATGGCACAATCCAATCGAACCCACCTTATGCCAAGATGATGTGAAATCCCACTGGGCAACAATATAGGCCATATCAGGGAATTCCTCAATTTCCTTTCAAGACCAATACATCCAAACCCGACCATTCCAGCCTTGCAGGGTTATCCCGAAGCTGGTCAAAAATGTTACAGGTATGTTGGATACCAAAATACTCCTCATTCTGATGCCCAGGTTCCTCTTTATTACAACCCTCCTTATCTGGAAACGCAAGTACCTATGGCTCAGACTATTCATTCTTATCCAGGCTACCCTTCACCAGATTTCAACTGGAAATTACCTTTTATGGCAACTCTTGAATTGTCAGATTTGACTTGGCTTACCAACAATCCCATTGCTCATTCGACTTGGTAGTTGATAATTCCCACCAAATATCCTTCTGATATCCCAAAATTAAATGGGAATCCTGGAGAAGACCCGTCAACCCATGTCATGATGTATCATCTTTGGTGTTCTTTGAACTCCCTTAATGATGATTCCATATGATTACATAGTTTCCAATGTACTCTTACAGGTACCACATTTAAATGGTACATTGAGTTACATAGAGCTTCGTTTCATGATTTCAGTTCCTTAGCTACCACCTTCCTCACACATTTCCAGTTACCTATCCGGTATGAACTGGAACGGAACTTCTCACCAATTTTAAAAAATCTAAAGTCACTGACATTTCATATCAGATTCATGAGTGGCGGTGTCACTTCCAATTGGTTAATACCTTTGTTCCAGATCAACTTTTAGCATAATGGTTCATTAAATCCCTATTTCCATCTATCACAAAGGATGTATCCAAAGGAAGAGTCATGACTGAAGAGAAATTAATTGCTCGTGCTTAGTATTTGGACCTCGTCTATACCCAATGTGGAATACTTTATGAAATATGGACCTTCTAACACTTTTCCTTCCACTCCTGGTAAATAATCTCATGTTGTGGATGATGTCATTAGTTCTGCTAGTTAACAGACAATGAGAAAACCATTTGGTGCTTCTATCACTATTTCTGCCCAAAACTATTCATCCAATCCTCCTGCAAATTCTTCTTCCAAGATAAATGCCATTTCATCTAATAAAGAAAAATCTCAACAATAATTAGAAACTAAGAAGAAATGGAAAGGGAAAAAGAAGAAATATTCTTCATCGTAGGATAAACAAACAAATTAGTCCTCTAATGAGAAACAAAATCCTTGCTACCCATGTTTTATTTACAATGAGGAGAACTTTACTCATGATCATCCTCACCATGTGCAAGTGAATCAATTTCTAAAATACTCCACTTCTCCCACCATGTTGACTGAACCATTTCCTAATAAGAAGACCCATATGGTTGTTCAGGACCCATATTCCTCTAACATGGTTTTGATGCTTTACTCCATGAATCATAAATATGATGTTATGGTGGCTACTCAGAATAGATACTATGGTAATGCAAATATTATGAAATATTAGGATAATGATCAATCTGCCAGTTTGGAATCACTTCCATCCTATCCTCCTCCACCTTCTATTCCTATAAAATTAAATATTAAGCCTCCGAAGGGCATTATTCATAAGTATGATTTTAACCCTCATGCGAGAGATGCCCAAAATTATAATGTAGTTAAAGATTTGGATTAGTATCCATCAACTATGTCAACTCTCGTCGTGTTACATAACTGTCCTACGCAGTAAAATGCTTTACTTTCTGCTATTGGATGTGCTGATCCTTCGGATTCCAACCTAGTAATTTTCAATCACGATAAATATTCCCCTCAACTCCCAGCTTAATTGGATTTTATGATCTAGGTTGTCGTCCGCGGTAAAAATATTCATCGCTCTATTGTGGATGAAGGAACCTCCACTTGTATCACGTCTTTGTCTTGCTAGAAGGTGATTGGTTATCCTCAAATGAGTCAGTCATCCACCACATTTAAAGCTTTTGATGGACAAACATATAAACCATGTGGTATTTTGAATTCATTACAAATAGAATTAGGGGGGAAAACAATATCCATAGAAGTTGAAGTAATTAATGGAACTCTTCATTATAACCTTCTATTGGGTCGCACATGGGTTTACGCTATGGCTACTGTCGCTTCAAGTTATTTCCATATGAATTTCTTCCCTCACAAGGGAATAATTGTGGCCATCAACCAACTCACCTGCTTCACCTATGTTTCTCATGTTAAAGGAAGTGTCCTTCTTGTAGGGGAATCCCTACACTCTTATCAGCATGTTGGGGTTGGCCTGCTTAAGGATTCCTCGCTGATGGGAACCTTTTTAATCCCTCCTCCATCCTTTCCCGACAGCTCGTATTTGGTTGCTTTTATGAACATTATATCTTCTTCTAATGTCTAGACTAATTCATGGATAATACCAGATGGAACTGACATCAACAGTTTTGGAGACTGAATGTCGCTTAGCCCTATTAAACTTGAATACGAAACTATCTATTCAACTTGTGCAGCTCATACCTTTTCCTCAATCAATTGGGTTGATCAATCATTGGATTATGGCACATATTCTAATCCATTATCTTGTGTATTTTCTACCAATGAGAGCATCATGGAGATCATGATGCCAGACGATGTGCTGTAGGACGATCATCACCATCGTTCCTCCTTACCGGATATCATTGAGGGTAAAATAAGTGATGTTTATCTACCCAATTTCATCATATATTTTGTGAGTTCCATTTATATCCACAAAGTCGATTCCGAGAAGAATATCTCGAATATATAAGAGATCATACCTCTTGAAATTTCTGTTAAACTAGGTGTTGTTGAAAATATACACATTGGTGTGTCTTACTCTCCATCCGAGATTGAGACCTATAAAGCCCTTTTTTGGGAATTTCGTGATGTATTTTGCTGGACATATGAGGAGATGCCAAGTATCGACCTGTTGAAGCCTCAAAAGTCACTAAAAGAACATGGAGGATGGCCACCCAGTCCGGACCTTAAAGCAATTCCTTTTCCATTTGGGATGGTGGTTCCGACTAGTTTAACTAGGTCCAGTTACCTTCTCTCCACCTCCAATGGCTTAAAATATAAATTTTGTCTACCAATGGGAAAGAGACATAAGATAATTTATCTTTCTAATCAGGCAATAGAGTGGTCCTTAAGCTAATTTAGGGCTCAACCAAGCCACAATTAAATTTTTTCCTCTTCGGGGAGAGGACTTCTAGTAATATAGAAAAAATCTAAATGCAAAATTTATTTTAACATGCAATCAAAATGAAATTTATCCTAATCCTATCTCATTCGGGTAGATATAGATCTAACTCAACAGAGAGAAAGATATTTAAACGATTTATATTTAAATATGTTTGGCTTATAATGAATATCAAGCTAACGAAATATTACAATTAACTGACATTATGTATAACAAAACACATTCTATTCGGAAATATTTTAACTAAGATAATCAACCAACAACATTTAGGAAATAGTTCACAAAAATGATATTGATTTTTAAATCAATAATTAAAATACTTAAACAATAATATGCGGAAAAAATTCACAACATAACATTGTTTATTCAATCAATATTAAAAGACAAATTTCTGAGTAAATAGTTACTAAAACATAAGAATTCAACCTATAAGAGCAAAGATAAATGACAACATATAATTGAGGCGAATTACTCATATCGACAAAAGTGCACAAATATGAATAAAATGACACATTCCCGCTATCATAAAATGAAACCAACATTTAAAAAAACAATATTATAAATACCAATTTATTGAAACCATTTCTCTGACTACGGTATCGAACAGTCCCTTACAAAGCTTGAATTTCAACTTTTAAAACAAGAGTTGTAGAAGCACAAACTGTGTTCACCATGTTAGACTCCTATACCAATAGGTGTCATATTTCATGATTGACTTGATGAGCTATGTAATATGTTCATACCTTTCCTTGTTGTAAAGGTTTTCCATATTTTCAAAAAATCAAAAAAATTTAAAAATGAAAAGAGGGTATACCCTAAAAGAAAAATCAAAGGGTAAAAAGAATAAAATGGTCAAAAAAGTAAAAGAAAATGAACCCCATCAAAAGAAAGGCCAAGGAAAGAGTGCAAGTCTAAATGCCACTACTTTTTGCTCTGATATAATAAACAAAATTGTGTGCAGTTTGTCAAACTTTTGCCACAATTTATGAAGAGTCAAACTGTTTAAACTTGACTCATTCATTTTTCAATTTCATGTTGTAGAATAGAGAATAAATATCTGACCAAACATTTTAATCTTGGTAGATAAGTAGATAGGTAGAGTTAATAAAAGGTGCTCAACAGTTTAATCTGAGCCCTTGGATGTAATAAGTGTAGACTTAGATAGGTTTGCCATGTAAAAGAAAAAAATTGATAAGGGTTTGCCAGTCTAAGTGCACCCTAATAAAGAAGAGAAAATGATAGAGTAAGTAGGTAGGGTAGGTAGATGTTGTTGCAGAATTACATGTGATGAATGATGGTTCCAAATGTGTTCAATTTTACTTTCATCACAAGTGCAAAGGCAGATACTACATTGGAAAAAGTTCACAGCAAAGCAAGGTCAAGATTATTAACTTCCCCTTCATTTTTCCCTAAAAGAATTCACTAATTTCCCCTAAGTGCTAAGGTATTTTGAAAATTAAAGGGGCTCAAGGCATTTCCTTGACTTTTGGAGGCACTGGACTCTCAGCCCAATAATTGAAAAACCTAAGTACTTAAAATCATTCATCATCACACTTATTTACTTCAAAAAATTCTTTCCTAAGTAAAATCCTTCAATATTTCATGAAAAGCCCTCAAAATCACTTTTATTCTAAGTCTAAGTGATGAAAGTATAATAATGCCATTTACTTTTGAATCTTCACTTTCTTGGTGATATTTAAGTATTTTGAGTTTACATTGTCCCTTTGTCATATTAACTCTAATTTATATATTAACTCCCTATGAAAATCACCTTTTCCTATTATATATAAATCATTTTATAGTAATATCCCCAAAACCCTTATATTATGACCTTTTAGCCCAAAGTATTTAATTCCTATTTATTCAAATTAAAAACCCATAAAATACCCCCTTTTGGCTAAAATATAACATTAATATTATTCTCGCCCCCCTACAATAAATAAATCGCATTGATTTAATTATTGTATAAATAAAATATATGAAAAAATGTTTAAACATATTATACATGTGTTCAAAAAATAAAAATCAACAATTCCCGACCATCTGTTGTACCAGGGATTAATTAATCCACACGATTAATTAATAACCGACTCCAGCCAATGAAAACGCCCCCGATGATATTAATTAAAAAATAATCGCGTCGGGCCCACCTATTAAGTCCCTGTCATCTTGACACTTCGACCACCGTCCGATCGACTGATCCAAGATCAACAGCCATTAACGATATCGCTAGCCATCCGCATCCGAACGATAACGCGCGATGGCCAAATGGTTTTCCAAACCGTACAGAGCCACGCATCATTTGTTGTATGGAATCGCTGCCCCTCCGCTCGAAACCGCCCTGTCCCAAAAGTGGTGCGATGGAAACCGCTTACCGCCTCCCACTAACGACAAAACTTCACATCATCAAGTCAGCGCCATCTGTCCACTGTTCATTCAAATCTTACCCACCAATATCAACCGTTTACCTGTTTAAACACAAACACCCTAGTGTTGCTCATTTTCGCCTGATTGTGCAGTAAAACCCTTTGTAACCTAGCTGCACCACCTGAAGCCTCTGTTAACCAATTCGAGCATGGTTTACCTCCCAAAAATCATTCTAGATTCACTCCACAGACCTCTCAAAATCAAATGAAACCTTTTCGATCTCCCCTACAAACCAATGCTTTCTTAACAATTTGTTTTGTTTTATAGGTGATCAGAAGACCACATCCTTGGATAAACAGTCTTAATACTAGTCATAAGACTTGTTTACTCCAAGAGTGTTATCAAATATATTCAAACAGAGATGGAAGATAAAACATATAGAAAGACAAGCAAAGGAAAAAGGATATTAAATGATTTACTATTGAAACAGACAGTAAAAACCTAAACTACACATTGAAGGTAAAAGGACACAGTAAAGAACAGTTAAAGAGTATCAGGGTTAAAGAGTATCTGGATTAAAGAGTATCAAATTGAAGACCAAGTCAAGTAAATCAGCTAGCATGAAGATAAACAGTAGGGAAGACAGTTACAAAACAGAACATACAAGTTCATGACAAAGTGAAGACAGATAAAAAAATAGAGCGGTAAAAAGTAAAAGGTAAACAGTAAAAATCAAGTTACAGAGGCAGTAAAATGGTAAAAAGAAATGAAAATACTTTCACCAACATTGAATTTTGTCTAAAGTGAAAGTGAAACAGTCAAAAGAAAAAAAAAAGTGAAAAGTTGAAAAACACAACAAGAAGGAACATTTTTGCAGAAATTTCATGCTTTAGTCATTATTTTGCAGAAACTATTGTGATCAATATAAGATGCATTTTTCAAAACTGAAGGAGGTTTATGTTCTTAAGAGGACCTTCTACAAAAACCTCTCTCACTTTTCTAACAGCTATTATGGTTTTGGAAATATTAAACAATGTTGGAAAGAATTTTTTGCAGAAAATTCCAGTTAAGTCATCATTTTGCAGAGAAGATTGTGGTCAATCCGAAATACATAATACAAAACTGAAGGATTTTTTTGTTCCTAAGATAAATATCTACAAAAACCTATCTCACTTTTTTCACAGTGATTTCATAATGAGAGATACATGCACATCTTTACAGGTTATTTTTCAGACTCTGTAAAACTCTGTTTTACACATATTTTTGCGGAGCCTATTGTGCACAACTGGAGAGGAATTTTAGGAAAATGAAAGAGGTTTATCTCACCAACATATTAATCCACAATAACCTCTTTCACTTATTACATTTATATTACGGATTGAGAAATAAAAATATATCATTGGACCCCAAGTTTGCAGAATTGTTGGAGCAGAATGCACAAAGAAAGGAAGCAGTTAGTGACTTGGATGCCTCATCATCAACTAAGAGTTGGATCAAATTCGAATTCTCCTCTTTTTCATCACCTATCCATAAGAAATAGTGCCAAATATATGCATTAGTTTGAGTGTCCTTTACTTAAGTTCTATTTATGTAAAATAGTTGGAGAGATTTGTGAACCAATCTTGATATTTTTTTCAAGATATTTTAGTTTAGAATTTGTATAAATACTCCATCAATTGGAGTAGTAAAGGTGGATTCTTATACTCTGATGTAACATTGAATATTTTGGAATAAAGAACTTTTGGAGAAATTTTTCGTGGCAAAACTGGACAAGGAATTGAGGCAGAAGACTTTTCTCAAGATTCATGTGTCGAATGAAGGATCAATAAGTCATCTCTATCCCATGTTTTAAAGTTTTACATTTGTTTATGATATCATCTGTGTTTCATTATCTTAATATTTAACGAAAAATATTAAATCAGAAAGTACTTAGGTGTAATCTGATTTTAGTCGTTATTATTTTAAATGTTTTCCTCTAAACTGGTTTAAACATCGAATTCTTAATTGCTCTTGTTTGTCTAGTTCATACATCTTTGGTTATTTAGTAAAGAATACTTAACTTCTCTTTATTGATAATCAATCTATTTCTCTTCTCTTGAATGTGTTGAAAGATTCTTTGTCGCCTTTCATCCGTTTGAATTCCATTCCATTCACTTTAGATCTATAATTGTTTCTAGTTTGATTATCTTGCCCTGATAAACCATCTTCTGTTGAAAAACTTAAGTCAGTGCAGCCAATCCTTTGACTCCATTAGCCCAATGGACTGAAACTACTTGATCTTAATCTTAGCTAAAGAATTCCATCAACTCAAACAAAATCAAAACCCCTGGACTTTACAACTAGCCTAAAATCTTCTAAAAACAAAGCTATATTTTATAAAGAGAACCCTCTCTGGATACAAATTGGCTAGATTCTGTATCTGAAGGTTGGTTTGTGGTTACCTTGGACCCCTTTCCTCTTCCAACAACTTCAAGCAAAATCTGAGTGATAACACACCATACATAATTCAGAATGTAAAATAAAAATCCTCAATAATCCCCAAATCTGAGTTTTCTCTCCTCTACCCTACACCTCTAAATCCTCTAGATAATAGTTCCTTCAAGTATTCTAGAATTGTAGAGAAGAGGAGCCCCTATTACATTCTACAATCTGCTTTTTATAATATTTACAAAAGGATTTCTTTATAAGAAAGTTTGTTGAAGAGTGGTTCTGCTTAATCAATTTTCATTGGTTCAAAACCATATTCTTCAATTACTGGAGCATTTTCATTGATTGAAATCTTATTTTCCTCATCTCTTCAACTGTTTTTCTGCAAAAACAAATAAAAGCGAAATTAAAATGTAAAAATAAAATCAAAATGCCAAATCTCTAATTTAAAACAAATCCAATTAAAACTTAATTAAATAAATAATTGAAAATGAAATATAAGCTTTATATTGATGCATGTGATGATATAATTAGTCAAAGATATTATTGATGAATGGATCTGCACTCAGAAGAAGTTGTGGGTAAATGAAAATGCATAAAATAAAACTCAGAAAAATGATTTTGTTTAAAAATTTGGAGCTTAATATTATGCTGAATTTTCGACCCAATAAATGATCAAATCTAGGAATGAAACCACTTCAGGAATAATCTCCATGATTTTATCTATCCAATGAGCCGTCCGAGTCTCATTTGGCCAAGTAAAACTCAATCTATGAGCTTCCAAAGTTAATGAGCCAAAAATGCCAGAATTCTGGAATTTCTGGTGCTTAGGCTAAAAACGAAATTTTTTGAAATAAATTCTAATCCTAAATTAACTATTAATTAATTATTTTATTAATCAAATATATAATTTAATTAAAATTAAACTAAATTAATTACATATTAATTAAAATTTAAAATAAAAAAAAATTATTAAATTAAAATAAAAATATGAAATTAATTAATTTAATACTTTAAAAAAATATAAACCAAAGACCCATGTCCTTATTCTAGTGGTTGGTGTAGTCCCACGTGGATGGGCCATGAGTGGCTATGAGAACTCATTAGAGTCTTGAATGGAGATAAGAGGGAGGCTTTAATGGAATGGAGAGGGGGTGTATTAAATGAAGGGATAGGGAAAGGTGAGTGGAGGGATAAAGATGACACGAGGGTGAGTGAGGTGAGCATGAGTCATAAGGAGGTTACAAAACTTTATGTTAAAAAAACTTAACCCTTTCCATAAACAAAAAAAAATCGCACATTGCAAATTGTTGGACGAGCTTGAGGTGTTTAAATGAAATTGTGATATGCAATATTTGATATCGCAATCGAAATTTTAAAATCGTAATTTATTTTTTTAAATCAGGATTTTGGAAGGAGGGATGTGTTGTGAAGTGGGGCCCACATGGGATTAACCATCTTATAAATTGGACTTCATCTATTTTGCAATTTTTTTTTTTTTGCTAAGTTAAGTTAATCTATTATCAGTAAGAAAATAATGTACAACTGGTCGAGGCCATGACTGTGCCTTCAGAGAGGCAATTTAGACTGACATTGACAGGAATAGGGCAGCCCTGCAAGGGGCGCCATCTTGATGTACCCAGAACATTAAAAAGTCCCACGCAGGGGATCGAGCTAGAAAAACATGGATTTGTAACCATACGCATTGCTAATACTCTGGTCCCATACAAGACTAGACCATAGAACGGACTGGAACTGAAGTTTACAAAAAGTGGACCAGTATTGAGATAGACATTGATATAGCAAAACAGGCCCTCCGAGAGGGTTGAGAAAAAACAAAAGAAACCAGCAAGGAGAGACGAGTTACTCATCCGGCGGAACCTCTTCGATCCTGCAGCTGTAGTCTTCTGGATTGCTGTGAACATGGGGGAATTCGTCAGTATGGTGAGCGGCCTCAGCGACCGAAGCTTGAACACGAACAGAGTCCGCCTGCAGAGTCGCCCCGGAAGCCTCAGGCTGACCCCCCGCGCTATGCTGCATCTGGTTCATGTGAGTGCCGACGTCAGGAACGGGATCCTCAGGCGGAGTCTCCGGAAGTGGCTCCTCCAAGAAGACCACGGAGATGGCCACCGTCACACGAGGCTTGTTCAAAGCACAATCAAACGAGAAAAGAGCAGTATGCGACTGAGCGGGCAGCGCATCACCAGAAGGGGAATCCAATCTACGACCAGAACGGAGCAAACGCCCCCGGAGGAGGCGAGGGAGATTGTCAGAGTGAGTAGAGGAGTCCAAAGGGGAAGAGGAGGGAGAGGGGGACGGCCTTCTGGCAGAGCGCGAAGGCCCCCTCCTGCACCTCATACGCTGCCTCAACCTTGGCATTGTTGCAGAATTAGCAGGACTGGAGTTCGAAGGAACCTGAGAGCTCGAAGCAGGAGGGATGCCCAGCACAACAGTCGCGAGGAGACAGGGGCCAACTACAGAAATGTGTAGATTGTCATCAGCCTGCAGACAGCAAGTGAGCCGACTTCGCTTACCAGTTGAGGTGCGATCGGTGGCTCTGTCCAGAGCAGAATTGCAGTGCGCGTTCAGCGGTTGGGGGGCAAACATCTCCCTGGCACTTAAAGAACACAATCTGCAACTCTCCATATGCAGCATTGAATTACCAATCTTGCAAATCCTGTGCGTGATATGGGTTCTGCAGTCGAGGCAGCTTCGAATCACCTCAAAGATAATGAGTTTCGCCATTAGAGCTAACTCCATTAAACACGATCGGGAATGAATTAACTGCGGACAGAGATAACAAGCTAAACGAGCGCGGTCGGACAGGTGTAGTCAATGCTGCCGTGAGGGATGGCAAGTGGCCTCCCGTCCGGTAGCTCCTGTCCTTTCACATTCTGTTGTCACCGAAGCACCCGCATCCGGGGATCTATTTTGCAATTTTGATATTATGGGCTTGGCAAATTATTTTAAAATAATAAATTGAAGTAAATTACCAATATCCCGAAACATTTTTTCGTCTATTGTACAATTTAGCTGGGTCATTTTGTAGGACCGTTATTGAAAAATAAAAATTAGTAAAAATTTAAATGGGGACTAATATTTATAGTGAATGACTATTTAACTATAAAAATTGAAATATCATACACTTTATACATTTTTTATCCTAGGCGAGAAAATGATAAAACTTCAAAAGAGTGTTATTTACAAACTGGTTGACCAAATGAAGTGAAACAAGTATCGTTGGAAAGCTTGTGAAAAATCGAATTCAATGAAAAAATTAAAATGGAAATCCCACAAAAATGAAAAAATGGAAAGAATTTCAAGATGATTAATTTTAATGAAAATCATAAAAGGGACTTAGCCAAAAATTAATAGAAAGGGTCCCCATTATTCGAAGTAAAAATTCACAAATGGGAGGTGTTGAGTTTTCCCTAAAACACGACCCAAATATAGAAGTGCACAAAATTAAAACGTATCCTGGTGCTGAACCAGTACAGAAATGCTTTTGTCTAGTCCATACCAAGAAGGCTACTGTTGGGTACAACCTTTAAGGATATCTCAAGAATATTTTTCCCTATTTTTGGTCATTTCCCTTCATTAAACATATGGATTCCTTCACACAATGCCACTCTCCCTGGTTATAGAAGAAATATTTTCTCTAACATATTATTATGCCATTTTATGTTAAATATTGAATGAAACAATATCTTTTTGGAATGACTAACCAGGAAAATTGTGGAAGAGATATTTTGAATGTTTTTCTTTTAGGTGTTGTTGAATCATTAAATACCAGGGTAGATAGTTGTTGCTGTCATTTTCTATTACACCTTGAGCTTGTTGTTACACCCCAAGTTTGCTATTAAACTGTGAAGTTGCTACTACACCGCAAATTTTCAAAGACCGTGGCCTCTATTTTTAAGATAGCTATTGAAGATCATGAGAAGTAACTCTATACATATGGTTGAGAAATATATGAGCAGTTACAATTGAAAGGGTGGTGTAACCATAATAGGTCTTTTAATTGAAAACAATTTGTAACAACTATTTTATTTTAATTCGATCAACATGAGAATCGCGAGATTCTCATGACTGATCCGTTCCCTAATTTTGGGGCTTGTAAAAGGCTTTATAAAAAGGCTCAGCCTCATGAGAATGGGACTGAAACACAAGAAAAATACCGAAATTTTGATCTTGTATTATTCAGTTATTTAATACAGTATGCATCTAGTGATATTTTTATAGATTTTGTGTTAAATATTTAACTAGTTTTCGTTCCATCCCTACACCCTTCTAAGGAGGAAGGGACCTCCTCTTTAGAAGGGATCACAGTAGTAGTAGATTAATTGATTTATTTATTGGTGTGTATTTCTTATTTTCATTGCATATATTGTAGTATATACACACTTCTATTTCAGATTCATTATATGTTGTTACACTAGATTGGTTAGATCTATAATATTCAATTAATTGTTACAATATAGTTAATGATGCATGGCATGCCTATTTACATTATGAAGTTTATGAAGTGTGAATTCTTTATTTATTGAGTGAGTTTCATTCCTGCAATGTGTTTTTGTAATTTCTGCATGAATGCTTTAAATTCTGCAAGTGTGTTCAACGAATATTTTTACATTTTTCCCTAGCTGCTCATGTATTGTCACAAATAGTGCATACACCTTTGAAATAAAAATATCTACCCTTGTTGAAAATTAATGGTTGCGGTTCATTTTTTTCAAGAGAGATTAAACTGTTTAAAAAACTGCCTCGATTAAGAGTGAAATTGAAAAACTCGTTCTTGTTGGTTTCATATTCTACCTCGTTGCTCTCACCAATTGGGCATCTAATGTTGTCCTTGTCATGAAGAAATAGGGTAATATCCAAGTAAGTGTCGATTATCAGGCTGTGAATCACACTTTTCCTAAGGAAAACTGCCTGGCCTCATTCATCAACCAAATTATTGATGACTGCGATGTAGAAATCTCACCAATGGATTCAATCTGATCATGCAATGTACTAAAACAAGATACTTAATCCTTCTAAAATATTTGCAGAATATAAATCATGATCGCTCAATCACATGCAAGTAAGATAAAGAAGTAAATCAATCGCACAACACAAGATTTCCCTGGGGAAAGAAATTGATTAAAACCCCTCCATATTTATTGTATAATCAACCAAGGAATAATGAAACAATACAATGCATGTGTACTCACAAGAACCTCATACACTCTACCAATTGTATCACACCGATCTAGGAAAAATTGGACCAATACATAGCCAATTTCTTGCCTACCTTCAGCCTACCTTATTCACACACAATCCATCATGGGCATCATGTGGCTTTATAATTGTGGTCAGGCAATTTGCTAATAATACAACTGATAGTTTACTTACCTTTAACCTTTGTCTCAACTAGGTCATCATCAGAATTGACATTCATGCAACTATTAAGAGTGAATCATCAGTTACTTGGTAGATCACTACTTGTGAATTAAATCTAATTTAATTCATTTGCCCTTCCACTAGCTCATCACTCAGTTAAAACTAGTTACACTGATTTTAACTCAATTAATTTGAGTTAACTCATTTCACTCACACCACACTAGTGCTACAACTGCAACTGGACCCTGTAAATAATATAATCACTCTACATGTCTCACCTCTGACCCTCAACTCAAAATTCTTGAGCTAACTAAGTCTATCACACTTAGTTATCTATTACAAGTTGTTATGAGATAAGATTACAATTTATTGTCCAATTTATTTAAAAATTAGATGCCCACATTTAGAACTAATGTGTCACTGAATTCATCACTCATGTGTGACTCGAATCCCACACTATTATGTGGTGCATTTTCTTGTTGGATTTCAACACTCCCTCTCAACAAGAAATGGATTATCATCTACCCTGATCCTGCCTCTGTGGTATTTGAATTTGCTCTTTGCAAGTGCCTTCATCAATATATCTGCATCCTGATCTTCTGTGGGAATGTATTGCAACAACGTAATGCGCCCATACAATCTTTGAGATGGTGGTACCGGATCTCAATAGTCTTGGAACTGTCATGGAATACCGGATTAACCGAGAGTTTTATGCAACTCTGGTTATCACAATGTATCACCGTCAGATCCATCTGATGACCAAACAAACCAAAAAGTATCTTCCTCATCCAGATGGCCTCGCATGCATCTTGACTATCTGCCATGTGCTCTACCTTGGTTGAACTGAGTGTAACTGATCTCTTCTTCCTGCTATACCAAGAAACTGTTGCTGATCCTATGCTGAAGATTCCCTCTGATGTGCTCTTCCTGTTTGATGGACTACCTTCCCAATTTGCATCAGTGAAACCTTGAACCTTCACTCCCTCTGTCAGTTTGTACCATAATCCATACTTTGTAGTGCCCCTGAGATATCTCAACACATGCTTCCCCGCCTTCCAAAAGAGCTTGGTAGGCTTAACCATAGCTTGACTAAGATGGTTAACCGCACAACATATGTCTAGTACTATGTTCACCAAATACATAAGTGAACCCACAAGCTTCCTATAAATAGTAGCATCCACTACCTCACTTGAAGTAGCATCCTCCTTCCTCCAGCTTCTTGCAAGAAGAGTCTCCATGGGTTTGTTTCCCTCGATGTGGAACTTCCTCATAATATCCTTGGTATACTTACCCTAAGATAAAAATAGCTCCCCATCTCTTTGCCATATTTCCAACCCAAGGAAATAGAGCAAGAGCCCCATGTCCTTCATCTCAAACTCTCTTGTAAGATCCTCTTTGCAAGAAATTATGAGCTTCTCATCACCTGTCAGTATAATATAATCAACATAAACTGCAATAATACAAATCTTACCATCAACCACAATATGATATAGGTTCGCATCTGCTTCACTCTTTTTGAAGCCCAACCCGGTGAAATACTTGTCTTTCCTGGTGTACCAAGCACGAGGTGCTTGCTTCAGCCCATACAATGCTCTCTTGAGTCTGCACACATGCGACTCCATATCAAAGGTCTCAAAACCTTATGGTTTATCAATGTCCACTTCTTCCTCAATAACTCCATTGAGAAAGGTTGTCTTTACATCCATCTGATGTATTTTCCACCTCATCTGCTCTAAGAGTGCAAGGATGGATCTAATCTATGAGTACCTTGCAATCGGTGCAAAAGTATCCTCATAGTCAATCCCCTCTACCTCTGAGAATCCTCTGGCCATAAATCTAGCCTTGCATTTCTCCACACTCCCATATTCTACTTGATTCACCTTGTAGATCTACCTGGATCCAACCACTAACTTCCCGCTGGTCTTGGGACCACTTCCCATGCACTTTTTCTGATAATGGAGTCATACTCCACAACCATGGCATCAACCCATGTTAGTTGTTGCACTGCTTCCTCAAAAGAAGATGGTTATGTCACAATACACTTGCTCATAAGAGCCATGTATCCATTATACTTGTATGGGGACCTTCTCTTCATGCAGTATGATGTAGGTACACCTACATGCTCTGTCACATTTAGAATCAACCTGTCAACCTATCTAGTGCGCTTCCTACCATTTCTGGTGGATGGCTCTGCATGAGTGGTTTCTACCACTCCATGATCCTCTGCTTGTGGCTGCTCCACATCCTGAGGTTCATCCTTTGGAACTAAGAGTTCCTCATCTGCATTCAAGTCAATCTCCCTCTCAAGGGACAATCTCATGGATTTCTCCTCATAAAATTTAATACCTCTCTTGACAACTGTCATCTTGTTAGCTGAAAAATACAACCGATAGTTGTGGGATGCATCAGTGTACCCCACAAATATCCCAACCTCTACTGTTGGCTCTAGCTTCTTCATGGCATTTTTGGTCACATGGCAATAGAAAGATAAGCCAAAAAATTTAAAATATGAAACATATGGTTTATTACCTGAAAAAGACTCCTCTAGTGTACTCATGCCAAGTATCTGATGAGGACTGCGGTTTTGTACAAATATCGTTGTGTTGCATGCTTATTCCCACAGATGCAATGGTAAGCCTTGATCATATAACATAACTCATGTTGCTCCCACAATTGTTATGTTCTTTCTTCTAAAACCCCATTCTGCTGTGGGTTATGAGGTGAAATCAATTCTCTCTGAATTCCTTCTTTGGTGCAAAGGTTCTTGAATTTATTAGATATATATTGACCACCATTGTCACTCCTTAGAGACTTCACCTTATTCCCTTTATCTTTCTCTACGAGTGATTTGAAATCACAAAACTTGGATAACGTATGATATTTCTTCTGTAGAAAGAAGATCCAACACTTTCTAGAAAAATCATCTACAAAAATCACATAATGCTTGTGCTTTGTTGTGGAGGCTCTAGAGAATGGTCCACACGTGTCTGATTAAACTCTCTCAAGGATTTTTGCTACTCATTTCTCCTTCTCATGAAAGGTGGCCTTTGTATACTTCCCCATGGTACATCCCTTGCATGTGTCTATCTACGCAATATTACCCTTTGGAATACCTATATAAATCTATTTCATGATCATCAAAGCACTATCGTGTAGATGGCCCAATCTCCTGTGCCATAACTCACCTGTATCCCATCTCACCACCTCCCCTACTTTACTGCTCAATGTTGCGCAACCATCTACATCAAGTTTGTAGAGGTTTTTCACACAAACCCCAATCTTCTTTACCTGTCATGTGGCATTGTGACAAAGGAACACCTTTCCTTCACTAAAAACCACATCATATCCAAGACTCTTCAACATAGCAACTGAAACTAAACAATTTTTCAAGCCTGGTACATGCATGAAATATTTTAATATGAAAGGTTTACCTGATTGTCTCTCGAAAGTAACTGTACAAATCTCGATAGTGTTATACCTCCCGTCATCACCCATATCGATGTGCATCTTAATATCCTTCTCCTCCAAGCTACTGAAGAGTTATTTGTTTCCCATCATGTGGAAAGATGGTTCACTATCCAAGTACCACATAGATCCCATCACAAATGACGCCATGCATGCAATGAGAGATAATTCCAACTAAATTTGTGAGGCCAAAGCTTCACCCGCTGCAGCTCCCGAAGCCTTCTTATTGTTCTTCTTCTTTTGTGGACAATTTGTGGCATAGTGTCCATGATCATGACAGTGAAAACATTTCACATATGACATGTCATGCCTCTTGCCTTCTCTTCTGGTCTCATATTTTGAATGGGACTTCTTCTTGTTCCCCTTCTTTACCTTACCAACCAAGGCACAATTTTCCTCATCACCAGTATTGGATGAGGATCCATCCCTGGTATTCCACCAAAACTCTTCTTATACCAAGTCCGACCATAGTCTCTCCAAATATGGTAACTTCTCTCTCCCATTCACAGAGTCCTAGCAACTATGACAGCTCTTGGGAAGGCCTAGAAGTGCTATGTTCACCAAGTCATCATCAGCTACAGTAATCCCAAAACTTCCAAGCTCATCTCGAAATTGAGTGAACTTGTTCAGGTATTTATGGATTGTGTCGCCTTCCTCCATTTTTATTTTCCTGAGCTTGTCCTTGAGTGCCAATTTTCTGTGGTCACTAATACTTAGAAACTGATCTGTCAAGGCCTTCCACATGGGATATGGAATTTCCTTGCCATGGAGACTCGAGACAATATGATCTCTAAATCCCTCTAATAATATCTTCCCCGCCTTTGTGACATTATTCCTCCATGCTTCATGTTGTACTAAATATGCTTGATTGGGTTCAGAAATATAAGTGTCAATGAACTCCTTCAACCCATTATCCTCCAATACTACCTCCATCCTGTCCCTCCATGCAATATAGTTCAAATTTCCCTCAATTTCATATTCGAGTCTAAACCCTGTGAAAGAAATTCTGGTCAGCTTCTAGCTCCAAAGAATGTATATGCAAATTTGAATATTGTTCAACACAAACTCAATTTCTTCTCCACTATTGTGATTCCTGGTGCTCTCATACTGTGTAGAAATTATACCAATGGATTCAATCCAATCATGCAATTTACTACAACAAGATACTTAATCCTTCTACAATATTTTTGGAATATAAATCATGATCGCTCAATCACATGAAAGTAAGAGAAATAAGTAAATCAATCATACAAAACAAGATTTTCCTGGGGAAATAAAATTCTCAAAACCTCTCCATCTTTATTGTATAATCAACCAAGGAATCATGAAACAATATAATGTATGTGTGCTCACAAGAACCTCATACACTCTGCCAATTGCATCACACTGATCTAGGAAAAATTGAACCAATACATAGCCAATTTCCTGCCTACCTTCATATTTCCTTGCTCACACAACCCTAGGAAAAATAATTCCTATTAAGTAGGAATTCCAAACTTCCTTGACTGCACAATCCATCATGGGCATCCTGTGTCTTTATAATCGAGCTTGGTCAATTCGCTAATAATACAAGTGATAGTTTACTTACCTATAACCTTTTTCTCAACTGGGTTGTCATCAGAATTGACATGCATGCAACTATTAATAGTGAATCATCAGTTACTTGGTAGATCACTACTTGTGAATTAAATCTAATTTTATTCACTTGACCTTCCACTAGCTCATCACTCATTTAGAACTAGTTAAGCTGATTTTAACTCAATTAATTTTAGTTAACTCATTGCACTCACACCACACTAGTGCTACAACAGCAACTGGACCCTGTAAATAATATAATCACTCTACATGCCTCACCTTTGACCCTCAACTCAAAATCCTTGAGTTAACTAAGTCTATCACACTTAGTTAACTATTAGAAGTTGTTATATGATAAGATTGCAATTTATTGTCCAATTTATTTAAAAATTAGACACCCACATTTAGCACTAATGTGTCATTGAATTCCTCACTCACATGTGACTGGAATCATGACATTAGTATGTGGTGCATTTTCTTGTTGAATTTCAACATGCGCTAGTTGTAAAATCTATTCGTTCATGGATGGTTTCTCTCGATATAATCGAATCAACATTGTCCCAACGGGTCAACCTAAGACTGCATTTATTTGTCCCTGGGGTGCATTTGCCTAACGAAAACTCCCATTTTGTCTAAATAATGCTAGGGCCACATTTTAATCTGCCATGAATTACACTTTTCATGATATTAAACACATAGTTCAACCCTACTTGGACGATCTACCTCCTCATTCTAAGTATCAGGTTGATCACCCTATGCATCTTAGGGCCATTTTCTTATAGTGTAGATACTATAATATTCGATTCAATCCACACAAATGTGTATTATATGTCATTTATGTTCAATTTCTCATTTTTTTGATTTCAAAACACATAATTCGTATTGATCCTCTGAAATTACATGAAATCATCGACCTGCTTGCACCTTCTTCACTTGTTTAACTTCAACGTGTTAATTTTTGCAACTAGGGTCAAATTACACCTTGGATAGCTCAAATGATAGAGATGATAATTTCATTGTTTTAGATAGGACCAAAATAATCCTAAAGATTGCCTCATTTGGACAAGAAGAAGTTGGTTTTTTAATTTATGTACCCACTCATGTATATTGGGTTAGGTCGGCCCTATGCACATGTACCAATCGACAAGTCAGCCTCAACTCCAAGTGAACCCTCATGGAAGTTTATAAATAGAGGAGACCTCAAGCTCATTTTGACACACTTATCACATAATATCTTCTCCTATTTTATTGTCTTCATTCACATAGGTCTGATGGACGAAGTTCGCATAAGGGTTCACAACTACAAGTATAAGGGTCACACACATTTAGGGTTTATGTTTCTCGGTCACATGCACGTCACTAGGAATTTTCATCCCTATTCGCACACATCTTGTGTTCCTCAGTGTGACTGCTAGGCTAAAGTCGCATTCAAATAAGCCAGAAGGGAGTGAATAGGGTTTAAAGCCAGATCCAGAAGAATTATTCCCTGGTCGCATGCACATAGTGTTCCTCAGTGCGACTGGTAGGTAACATTCGCACTCACTGAAGCCTGAAGGGAGAGACTGGGGTTTTGAGGCTGATCTGGAATATTTCATCCCTGGTTGCACACTTACAAGTCTCCTTAGTGTGATTAGGAAGGAAGAGTCACACACACAAGCCTTGATCAATGCGACTGGGGGTTTGAAGTAGATCTGGGTCACTTCGCCCTCAATCGCACGCTTACAGTTCTCCTAGGAGCATTTAGTCACCTGCATGTAGTGTATCAGGGAGTGACCAGGAAGTTACAGTCACTCGTAACACATCTTGAAGAGTGAAACTAGGATTTTGAGCTAGGGTTTGAAAGTCGACTATAATTTTCTAATGGCTAGATGGTTTCTCTCTGCTTCACTATAATTCTAAAATTCTACATCTTATTTTTTATTGGGTAAATCTCTACTGGAAGTTTATGTATCGGGCTCATTTTACTCTCTGCTAAAACTTTTCATGTCGATCTAATAAGAAGAAAAATTTAAAGGGTTTTCCCGATAATGGGTTTTTCCCTGGTCTTTGATCAATATGGTGTCTCTTATGGTTGTGCTATTGTCTCCTTTGTCATTGATTATATTTTTTTGTCTTCAATTACTTCTTATGATTGGAAACATTTTTAATAATTGGATGCAATTCTTTATGAAGATTTGAATTGGGTTGAAGTAACTAGAACAACATAGAACAATTTGACAAATTAATATGGAATCAGAGCTAAGGTGAAGGACAAGCCCAAAAAGAGACAAGAATTGAAGCCATATTCTTTGGAAAGTTGAAGGAGCATTCTACTCCAAGCCAAGATGTCTTCCTCTACCTTAAAGGAGCATGAAAAGTTGGGTGATGCATCAAAATTTGCTGCATGGAATGTGAGGTTGGAGATCATAGCTGACAATAATGATGTGCTAGAATGCATTAAAGGAAGAATTCCTAAGCCTCCAGAAAATTCTTCTGCTTCCCTAAAAAAAAATTACAAGAAAGGTGAGTCCAAAGAAAATAAAATTACAGGTGATGGTTTACAATATCATTTACTTGCATATGTTAGGGATTTAAGGAAGTGTAAAGACATGTATGACAATATATTCGACATGTATGAAATAAAAAATTTGAATGAGATCATCACCTTGGAAGATAAACTCAAAGAAACCAATATGAACAAAGGAGAATATGCACAATCCTACATTATAAGGACATATTGCCTTAGAGATCAACTCCAAAGAGTTGGGGAAAATGTGTTTGATGGGGAACTAGTGGTTGTGACACGTAGAGGTGTTCCTCCTATTTGGGAAACCTTCGTTGCTACAATAAGCAACAACAATGTCCTCCTGTCATTTGATGAAATTGTTGGAAATATTACTCAAGAAGAATCAAGGATGAAAGAGGAAGAATTCAAAAACATGAAGAGGGAGAGCCCGTTGCATATATCTCTCATGAAAAATGGAAGAAGAAGGGAAAATGAGGTCAATCAAGTTAAGGAAATTCTCCTTCTCGCCACTCAAATAGAAGGAAGGAATCATCACATGATGAATGCTATAATTGTCACAAGAAGGGTCATTATGCACAAGATTGTCCTGAGAAAAGAAAAGGACCACGTTACAACACTAGAAGCAACAACAAAAAATACAATAACAAAAGAAGAAAATATGATCAAAGAAGTAACTGAAGATATGAAAGAAGAAGAAGGGATATCTCAAGTGATCGTGAAGAAGATCATCCTCCTCAAAAGAAGTCAAGGGTTCCCATGTGTGAAAGTAATGTTGTAAATAAATCTGAATAAATTAATATTTATGCCCTTACTATTTCTTCTCCACTGGATTCGTGGGATAACTAGTTTGTTGATAGTGGGGCCACTCATCATTGCTCTCGATATAAGTAAGTCCTCTCTAATCTAGTAGAGAAGGAGACTAAGCTGAAGATTATTCTTTGAGACAACTCCACTCATCCCATGAACAATTTTTGGTTTGTCAAATTTCATTTGAATTCAATGGAATCAATTATGTTGCATGATGTTATGTATGTGTTGGGATTAATGAATAATTTGGTATCTATATCCACATTGGAAGATAAAGGGATGAGGGTTTCCTTCATCAATGGAAAAGTTCTGACTTGGCTATTGGTTCACCTATGAGACATGCATTCACATTAGGATCAATATTTGAAGGACCCTATAGAGTCACTGGAAGGCCACTTATAGCATTGGTTTATAATACCAATCATCTAATAGAGTTGTGGCACCGCATATTGGCTCATCTACATTATGATGCTCTTCTAAAATTGAAGAAATTGGGGTCAAGTATTCCTAATGTTCAAGCCCATCACGATGGAGTATGTATTGTAGAAAGAAAACAAGGGGACCATTCCCCTCTAGTGAAAAGAAAAAAAATGACATCCTCCATCTCATTCATTCCGATATATGTGGTTCAATTCATGTGCATTCTATTGGTGTAAATCTCTACTACATCACCTTCATTGACAACTTCTCAAGAAAGACATGGATATATTAATTGAAGCACAAGGATGAATCTTTTAAATCGTTGAAGGCATTCAAAGCTTTGATCTAAAATCAAACAAGGGAGAGAATGAAAATATTCATGTCCAACAATAGAGGGGAATATATGTCAAAAAATTTCATATCATTTTGCAAGAAATAAGGGATCAAGAAGGAAACAATTATGCCATATACACCCGAATAAAATGGATTAGTGGAAAGGAAGAAAGGGTCTATATTATAAGCTTCCTGTGCCATGCTCCATGATCAAAAGGTGCCAAAGTTTCTTTGGGGAGAAGCTACACATGCTGTTGTATATTTTCAAAACAGGGTGCCTCATAAAGCATTGGAAAACAAGACTCCCAAAGAAATATTAGTAGGTGTCAAGCCCAATATTATCCATCTATGTATATTTGGATGCCCCGTGTATTTTCACGTGTGGAAGGACAAAAGGAACAAGTTGGAAGCTACATGAAAGAAATGTACGTTTGTGGGTTGTTGTGAAAATTATAAACCATATAGAATATATATTCTTGGTTAAAGAAAGGTCGAAATTAGCAGGGATGTAACATTCGATGAAGATGCAACTCTTGGAAAATAAAGAGACCTTCCTCTGAATCCTCCTCCCAAGAAGGAGAATGATGACTGGGATATTCTAGATGGTCCTTCCATGCCTGAGCCCGAGACTAAAATTTTTGATGATCCCATAGAGCCTATGGATCCCTTAAATCATCCGACAAGTGATCCTCCTACTAGGAAGAGACCACTTTGGTTCCATGACACTCTACAAGATGATGGAAGACATTTTCTAGCTCAAAGGTCATTCAAAGAAAGGAAGCATCCATGGAGGTATCATGGATATGTTGGAGCCATGAGCACTATGATTCAAGCCAAACCGTTCACATTCGAAGAAGCCGTAAAAGATAAAGTTTTGAAGGATGCTATGGTTGAGGAATATCAATCGATTGTGAAAAATGATGTATGGGATGTTGGGTTGAGACCTAAAGGAAAATCTGTGGTGACTTCGAAGTGGATTTTCAATATCAAGCATGGGGTTGATGGTAGCATTGATAAATATAAGGCAAGGTTTGTGACTCGAGGATTATCACAGAAATAGGGAGAATTCTATGATGATATATTTGCACCTATGGCTCGATACACCACCATCCGTTCGATAGTATCCCTTGCCCCCAGTCAAGGATGTACTCTTCATCAAATGGAAGTAAAGACTACATTCCTCCATGGCATGTTCTAGGAAGAAGTGTATGTTGAAAAACCACATGGATTTGAAATAGAGGATCAAAGAACACATTTTTGTAGGTTGAATAAGGAGTTATATGGTTTGAAGAAGGATCCTCAAGCTTGGCATGCAAGCATGGACAAGTATTTAATGAAGTTTAGATTCACTAGAAGCAATGTCAATCCCAACCTCTACTTCAAGGTAGTCCAAGGTATGTCGTTTATTTATTTTTTATATGTTTACGATCTATTCTTAACATGTAGTGATCCTCTGATGATCAAGTGTAAGAGGGAGCTAGCCACTAAATTCAAGATGAAAGACCTTGGACTCATGCACTACTTTCTAGGCCTTGAGGTATGGAAAAGGCTTGGTGATATTTTCCTTTCACAAGGAAAATACGATGTGAAGCTACTAGAAATATTTAGAATGTCAGAATGCAAATCCATGGCTACACCAATGGAAATGAACTTAAAGAAGTTATGTGGAGAAGATGCAAGACCTAATTTGGAAAATCCATCCAAGTACATACAACTGATTGGGGCACTGATGTTCCTTGTGAACACCCATCTAGACATATGCTATGTAGTGAAAACATTGATTTGGTTCATGACCGAGCCCCTCCATTCACATTGGATTGCTGCCAAATACACATTGAGATATTTTCATGGGTCGATCACACTTGGACTGAAATATTTTGTCGGAGATGTTTGTCTTCATGGATACACCAATTCTAACTGGGAAGGAAATGTTATTGACAAAAAGAGTACATATGGATGATGTTTTAGTGATCCAAATTTATACAAGAACGCAACAAAATACACATATAACCATAAATACAAATATGTAATAGAAATAACACATAATTTCATTAATATCAAAGAACTGAAATTTGTTTATAGAAAAAATGGAAATAAACTAGCTAGGGCACTAGTAGCTTATCTCTGAGAAGAGATGTGGTGACTACAAGCCTCTGAACTATCTTACAATGAGGCTCAAGGGCCTATTTAATATTGAGAAACAATGGAAAACCCTAAACATCCAAAAAACTAACCCTAGGAGATGAAGCGCCAAAACTATGGGCCCCGTTTGGGTAAATTGGTACATCGACTTCCTGGGGACGCAAATTTGGCATACGATCTCTATTTTACGGAAAAAATACCTTGTTAGAAATATCTATCCGAGGACTAAAACTTTTGATGTGATCAACATGAAGGAGCTTTCATGTTGCTCTCTATTTTCCCAAAAAACTTCATTTAGGGCCTCAAAATGTCTCCGGAAGTTCAGGACTCGAAAAACTACTAAAAATAGTAAACTGTGCTACAGTTAAGGAAAATGAAAAATTGAAAGAAATAATGGTGACACCCCAAGTGGAATAGGAGGGTGGCCACAATATCCACCCAGATCATTTAGTCTTGGATCTACCATGATATCCTAGATGAGCAGGAAACATAATTTTATAACATTTAGCACCGTCGAAGCAGAGTATATTGCCGCTAGCATGGCTAACTGCGAAGTAGTTTGGTTGAGGAAGCTCTTTGGAGAGATATTTGAGCAAGTCCTAGACACTATAGTGATATATTGTGATTAAAATAATGGGATATGTCTGGTAGAGAATCTTGTATTTCATGACAAGTCCAAGCACATAGAGATTCAATATCACTTCATTCATGACATGGTGTAGAGAGGAGTTGTTAGACTCCATCACATATTGACAAATGAACATATTGCATATATTATCACCAAATATTTACTGAAAGGGAAGTTATTGGTATTAAGAGAGCATCTTGGACTGATGGATGTTACCCCTCTAGATAAGGGGCAGCGGTGATCGAAGACACTGAGACAAATCTTCCCACCTTGTTTGAGCTCCCAGGGTGAGGAATTGAGATAGAGGGCTCTTAGGGTTGAGGGATCTCTGAATAATAGGGGATCACCCCTATCTATCACTTGTGGGATGTGTGTGATCCTTTTTCTATTAACAATTTGGGTGTCTAACCCACCTTTGGTCATTGTAGAGTATACCCCAGTTGGCATCATACCCACAAGAAAGGCTTTTATGGATTCTCCCTCCCTGTTTGGGCAATGGGTTGAGGAGGCTTGAAGGCGTGTGATCCTTAACTCTTGGTAAGTCAGGTGTCTCGTCCAATATGGATTATGATTCAGGTGTTCTACCTCATGACTCTTAAGGGGAGTTTATGGGAATATTAGTAGGAAATAGGATTGGGTTGATGTTTTCTACCCTTTACGGGTTCGAATTGAGAATGAGCTCCTCGATGTGATATCGGGATTGAGGTATGCTCCCTTGTATTGGATACCCTATTTCTCGGTATGGGTGGAAGCTAATGCCATCAAATTCTTTTTCTTTTAAATTAGAGAATGTTTCAGTACCTAAAGTTGAACATAGATAGTTAAAGCATGGAGATAACATGACAATATGATCTGATGATCAACAGACCATTATTGGCAGGTGGAATTATTCCTAGTTGATAGGGAGTGTTAATTTTTTCAACTAGGGTAAAATTACACCTTGGAAAACTCAAATGACAAAGATGATTATTGTATTTAATTCCTCTTTTCAAGAGGACCAAAATCGACCTAAATATCACCTCATTTGGACAAAGAGAAGTTGGTTTTTGAATTTATGTACCCACTCATGTATATTGGATTAGGTCGGCCCTATACACATGTACTAATGGACAGGTCAACCTCAACTCCAAATGGACCCTCATGGAAGCCTATAATAGAGGAGACCTCAAGATCACTTGGACACACTTATCACACAATCTCTTCTCTTCTTCTATTTTCTTGGTTTGCGCAGAACTGAAAGAGGAATTTCGCAAAAGGGTCTGCAACTACATATCTAAGGCTCGCATGCATCTAGAGTTTTTGTTTCTCGGTCTCACGCATGTCACTGGGTATTTTTGTCCCTGATCGCATGCATCAAGTGTTACTAAGTGTGACTAGGAGGCTAAAGTCGCATGCATATAATCATAAAGGGAACGACTAGGGTTTGAAGCCAGATCTGGAAGAATTCATCCCTGGTCGCACACACAAAGTGTTCCTCAGTGCGATTAGGAGGTCAAAGTTGCACTCACCAAATATTGAAGGGAGCGACTGGGGTTTGGAGGTAGATCTGGAATATTTCATCACTATTCGCACGTTTACAACTCTCCTCAGTGTAACTGGGAAGGAAGAGTCACACGCACAGGCCTTAATCAATGCGACTGGGGGTTTGAAGCAGATATAAGTTAGTTCATCCTTATTCGCACGCTTACATTTCTCCTGGGAGCATCCAACCTTTTCCATATAGTGTTTGAGGGAGCGACCGAGAAGTTACAATCGTTAACAACACATCTTGAAGAGTGCGACTAGGGTTCTGAGCTAGGGTTTGACAATTGACAACAATTTTCTGATGGATGGATGGTTTATCTCTACTTCACTGTAATTCTGAAAGTCTAAATATGAATTTGTATTGGGTAAATCTCTTTCGGAATTTTATGTATCGGGCTCATTGTACTCTCTGCTAAAACTTTTGACGATGATCTAATAAGAAGAATATTTTAAAGGGTTTTCCCCATAGTGGGTTTTTCCCCGGTCTTTGACCAATCTAGTGTCTCTTATGGTTGTGCTATTGTCTCCTTTTTCATTTCTTATATTGTTCTATCCTTAATTACTGGCTATTATTGGAAACATTGCTAATAATTGGATGTACTTCTTAATGAATATTTGAATTGGGCTGAATTAATTGGAACATCATATAAAAATATGAAAAATTAACACAACGACTTCAAGGGAAAGCTAACTTCCTACAACGATTCATTCCTAATTATGTTGATTTGAACAAAGTATTCACTCACCTGCTTAAGAAAGGGGTTCCCTTCCATTGGGATAATGCAACTCAGAAAGCATTTTATGCCCTGAAAGATGTACTGGTTAAAGCATCTCTATTGTATCCCCCTAATTACCAGCGTGCTTATTTCCTCTACCTCGTTGCTTCCATTTATTCTATAGTAATGGTATTGGTCCAAGAAGACCATGTAGGGATAAAACACCCCATATATTACTTGATTCAAAATCTCAATGATACCTAGATCAAGTATACTCATGTATAAAAGTTGACTTTGGTGGCCGTTCAATCTGTCCAAAGGTTTCACCATTACATCTTTCTCCAGAAAACTACAATTGTTTCATATTGAAACCCTATGACATACATTTTTTCACGTCAATTTCTAGGGCGAAAATAATCTAAATGGCTCATCATCCTACAAGATTTTTACCTAGAATTATTCAAATCCAAGTCAAATAAATTCTTGGTTTTCATTGAGCTTACGTATGACCTTCCTTCCCCTGATTCTGAATCAACATCTGACGATTCTATCCCTAGCGAGTCATTGTTTCTGATATCATCATCTAACTCATGGTATGGAGACATTCTGATTTATCTCCATACCCAAAATTTCCAATCTAATACCTCTCATTTTAAGTAGCAATGTATTTGTTACCAAGCCAAATATTACATCATCATTGGTGACACTCTTTATCTATGCAGTATCAATACGATGCTATGAAGGTACCTCACACATGAGAAGGTCGAGAAATTCCTTAATGAATACCACTTGGGGGCATGTGGCGGTAATTTATCTAGCTACGCTACCATGCAGAAGATATTACACACTAGATACTTCTAGCCCACTATTTTTTGAGACTGTATTTTCGCTTTCTAGAAGTGTCATGCATGCAAAATTTATGATCGTAGTACTCGTGGTATTCCTGCTACATTGCATCCCATTATCACTATTGGACCATCCTTGAAATTTTCTATCGACTTAATGACATGTAACCCTCACTCGGTCGGGGGGCATGGTTATATCATTGTCGTGGTAGACTATTTTACCAAATGGCTAAGGCAATGCCTATATTTAACAACACTAGTGAAATTTCGGGCCATTCAAACTGAATACATAGGATTCCAGAATCTCTAATCAACTAGTGAAATGGATACATATTTATTTTTCAATCATGTTATCACATTATTTGGTGTTCCACAAGCCATAGTTACGAATCATGGAAAGAATTTATGGAATCATATGATGAACGAACTAACTTCCAAATTGGGACTTTCCCATGAAAGTTCCACTCCCTACCATCCTTAGGCTAATGGATAGGTTGAAGATGTCATCAAAGTTCTTAGGACTATGATTCAATGTATGATAGGGGTTCATAAATCAAACTACAATTTTATTCTTTACACTTCCTTGTGGGCATACATAACCTTAGTGAGGACTGCTACCGGATTTACACCCTTTTATTTGGTTTATGGTTTGGAAGAAATCCTCCCAATCGAATGTGAGATTTCATCACTCAAACTAGCTATCAAACTTCTTCCAACCACTTTTGTAGAAGAGTAACGTATTTTACATCTGACCCATTTGGATGAGACTCAGCATGATACTGCTATAGCTAATGAAGCTCATAAAAGATGTATCAAGGTGCATTATGACAAAAGTGTCAAGCCTCGTATCTTCTTATAAGGAGACCTTGTTCTTTTGTATGAACAAGAAGCTGATAATTTAGGTTCAGGAAAGTTCCAACCAATGTGATTAGGCCCATATATTTTCAAGCATTTCCTTACAAAAGGAGCCTACGAGTTAGTTGATTTTGAGAAAATCCCTTTAGTGCAAGCTAGGAATGGGTTGTACCTAAAATAATACTATGCTTGATATCATGCATAATACAATGTGTACATATTGTTTATAGGTATGTTGAGTGTGTTTGTAGTGTGTCTCTTTAGAGTTTCATATGGTTCCCGTTGATCCTTTTATGTTTGGTTTCCAGATGTCAACATCCCTTGAACAATACATCAATTATGTTTATGGTGCTAGTCATAGTACTCATAATATATCCTCCACAATGTGGTCTATATTTGATCCAATTGGCGAGTTAGTGAGTCTACAAGGGATTTGTATCGAGCTCTCTACCAACAACATCGTTGGGCATAGCGCAGTGTTCAAGCTACTATTTGATGCTATCACACATGGCATCCACCGTTTAGTAATTAGACTTGATTGACAACTTGTGGTACTACAATTGGCCAATGCAAATTCAGTTAGAATTCCCACCATCCTTCGCATGTTTTTAAGGGTTCTCCTTCTAGAAATATATTTTGGATTTCATCTGATATGAACATATTTCCAGAAATCTAAATACATTAACAAATGCACTTGCTAATCATGCTTTATATATACATTTGCAACAAATGTAAATAATTTTCAATACACATCACATAATTTGAAAACAATGATAGGAACATAGAAACATTGAACACACACACACACATATCAAGTTTTGGTTTTACAAAATTTGTGCTTGAGACACAAATGGACACACTACCTATATAAAACACTATATGCAGATAAGATTATGAAACTAAATAGACTAATAGTGCTCATGATAATGTGTTATTACACAAGGCATATTGCATAGTAACTGATTGATACAACTAGGAAATCCGATAGTGTATCGTTGGAGTCGCATAGGGATCTAATTGACCACAGTCTCATTAAACCCATGTATCAACCCTTCCAAGTGGCACTCCAACTCTTCTAGCGTCTCTGCTACATCAAGATACTGCAGTGAATCTCGTCCTAACTTGCGTTGGTACTACAACCTATTATGGATCTCCCACACGACGAAGATACAAAGCACCTAGAGGTCGAACATGTCCAAAATCTGCATGAACCAAATCAATAGTTTAGTCTCAGAAGCATTAAAAAACACAAAAAAAAATTGTAAAAAAATTTCTTAAAAACTTAAAAAATGGTTAAAATATATTACCCATAGCACCCCATTTCTTACACTTAGGAAGCAAAATATTTGGGTCATCATGGAAATTTCCTCCTGCATACGGATAATCATCAATCATAATCAACTGTTTACGCAACCATATGAAGAAACCTAGTGGTAAACTAACCATTGATGGATCTGCATGTTGAGCCATAAGGTCTATCCACTTCTTCATACACAGAACCCTCACATCAATGGGATTAGGCGTGATATGTTGAGGTTGTAATAATGGGATCCACTCTAGGGAAAAATAAATCATAATTGAATCGCAGCCAAAGTTTTCCATTTTTCCTTATTTTTCTTTAAACAACTATTTCTTCATGTTGACCAATACCCCCTCACTCCAGTTGAAGACTGTCGGCTCCAACCACTCTAAACCATACTGCATGTATCATATGCTAGCTACGTGATGTGTTGAGATACCGACCAATCTAACGATAATAAAAAGGATTGTTCTCAGAGGCATACGAGCCACATATCTAATGTTGATCTTCCCAAATCTACTCGGTTGTGATCGAGGTCTACAATAAGTGGAAATTTAATATTTCACTGACTATCATCCACTTCTCCCTCCTAGGAGAGAGATGGGGGCACCCCTCATGAAAAGACCTGCCAAAAAGTATTTTCCTTCCACTTTGATCTCAAGTAGATTTTCCCCTAACCTGAATGCATATGCATGTACATCCCATGAATAAAATAGGAATTTAAGTAATTCCATCTATTTCCTCATGTCACGTAACGAGAAGAATTTAAACAAACCAAAGTTTTTGAGTGCCTGAATGGTGGTAGGATCATTTGCTACATTCAAGAAATGTTCTTCATGTTCTCTTTCTCTCCACACAAAGGCCATTTTGTGTTGATGAGTACTAAAACAAAAATAAGGCACTCATTAGAATCCTTTTCATACAAAAAAACCTAACAAATTTTGAGAAAAAAATTCCATTTTTTACTAGGTAATTGCGCCCAATGCTTCACCAAAAGGGATGAAATAGCGTTGCACCCCTCCCTGCAGTGCAATATTTCCCTGGTGCAATGCATTTTTCGACATGGAGGGTCTGCATTGGTCCTAGGGTTAATTTTTAGAACCATAGAGCTCTCAAAAATCCATAAAATTTGCATGAAATTACAAAAAGAGGCCATGAATTGAAAGAGAAATGTCTTATCTTCTACCTGGAAGTGACGACACTAGAAATGATCCACCAAATTGACTGCAATCAGGTGTAGAAGATAGAGGGAAAAATGGCACAGAGCTCTCACTGTTGAAGGTGAATGTAAAATGGTAAAAATTAATATTAATTTTAATTACTTGTGGTACTTTTTCCATTGTTTTATCATATTTAATGTTTTGACCTAGTAATCGTTCATTTTTTTATCATAAAACATTTATGTTTGATCCTTTTTGTGGTGCTTTGAGCATGTCGAAAGCTAATAAATGGATTTTGTAGTGTTTTCACAGATCATTGTAACCAAAGAGTACACTTATATCACTTTTTTCAGATTCCATAAACTCACGAAAAATGAACCCCCTGGAGTCCTCTTTTAGCTCTTTTCAGACTCCTAAAATGTGAAAATATTATTGAGCATTTGTATTTTCAAAATTGTTAAACTAAATGAAAATAATTCTACTCAGTATAATTTTGACCTTTCTCGGGGCTAAGATAGACTATTTATGAAAAAGGAATACCTTAGTTAGACATTGCTAAGAGGTTATCTTGGGTATTGTTTTCTTCTTTTTCAGACTTAAGGGACTATCTACGAAAATGAACATATGGAGTTTTCTTTTTCGCCTCTTTTTCAAACTCTCTAAAAATGAAAAAAATGTTGAGTTTTACCTTCGTTGGACTTGTTAAAACATCAAATGACGATGTACTTGTCCAGCATGAAAATATTGAACCACTCCTTCTCAGGGTTCCTTAAACATACTCAGAGGGATTCATCCGAAGGATGAACTTACAAAAGCATATGTTATCCTCCTCAAGTTTGTTAAAAAATAAAGAGGTATTGTCCTGTATGGTTGGGGAAATTGGGAAAACAAGATACTCCATTTTTCTAATGGAAGCGAGTAGCTCTTGAACAAGACACTCTTCCACTTCATTTTTGTGGATTTTAGGTTGGGTAATATGCTTGTCTTTGGTTCAACATACCATTTTCAAAGCCTAAATTTTTTATTTTGGGTCAATGCTTCCAACTGTATTCAGTGTCGCCGTTGTGTTTAAGAGAAGTCATTCAATTGATATATTATACAATAATCTTAAGCCTTCATTGCATTTATGCCATTATTGATCTAGTTCCATATCGAAATCATTTTGCCTCAAATTATAACACTTGTTTTGTGTCGTTGATGGGGGATACATCAAGGCCCTCCTATAACGGGTCGCTTCCTATCGACATCAACTTATTATCCAGGAAGTTGACTTAGAAACACCCCTTGGTACCTTGGTGCTTGCACACATCAATGGCAAGTTTCCTCTCTCTTAGAAATAGGTTTACATCATTGACCTTTGACCAAAAGATTTTGTATGATGTTTGCATCAAATCATTTACTCACACCATACATATTTTACTACAGTAACTTGAGATTCATTAACATCATTGATGGTTTATCTCGCATCTGTTAACGAATTATATCATTTTTCGCTAACCATATGGTGTCTACCATGTTCTACTCTAGCTCATTGATTCACAGGGTTAGACTCATACATTGGACGATCATGTGAACGATATAAAATACCTCAGATCTAGTTTCATCCATCTGTGCTAAAATTTCAGGAAAAATAAAATATCACAATGTATGATGGTTATGGTCTACAAACATTCATCAAGTCATGGGTCCACCATTTTTCATAAGTGGACATGCCTTTTGATCGTTGTACATGTAACGTTAGCTTATTTTTTGAGTATGGGTATACCTCCCTCAATAAATATATCATGATGTAAATTTATTGTAAAAAAATATGATCTCACTGGTTGTTCTTGATCCTGACTTGTCATAAGGTAAAACACTTCTGTCATCAGTCACCATTTATGACTTTGCGCTTTAAGGGGCAATATGTTATAGGTCATTTTGTCACATATTGTCAGTCAACCTACAAAATGGATCAATCAACCTCATTTTACCCTTTGACATCACCATGACACAAATCCCTATGCATGACACCCTCATAGCCCAGAATTTCTGCCTGAAAACACCTTTTTTAAGTCATTTTAAGGACCAACGCTCCTTGACCTCCTACTGGACAATTTCCACCTACAGTTTTCTCCAATGTGGCATGTGTTGATCACCTACATGTTGTTCCACTATGCACCTACGTTTAATTCTATAAATTAGGGGAAAAGAGTGATATTTGAGAAGCCTCTTCTTCCAGAAGCTTCCAGGATCTATTACAAATATTTACCTCAGATAAAACATTCAGATCCTATCATATCTTACCTCGGAGTTTCCATCCCTTATCCTTTGATCCCATCCTCCGATTAAGAGTGGATCTCAAGCTCTATATTGGTAAATTGGTAAGAACTCCCAACTTACCTACCTCTCTTATATATTTGTGGCCATCCACAAGCTAAGGGTTGGATTTTGGAGATAGAATTCTACCCTCGTTTTTGTGCTGTGAAGAGTTATTACTCCATGCATTAGGGTGATTAGAGGTGAATATTGTGGCAAAGAAGGAACAAGTCAACTTGGATGAGCTCTTCTACAAGATCAACTCCTATTTTGGGTTGTAACTCCTTCCATTTATATTAATGTAAATAGTTCTTTATTTTCCTATATATGAAGTTATGATTTCATGTATTTTGATTCCATGTTGATCCATTAAATGTAGTATTTATATGATGCTACATAGATACCATAGTTCGTTGGCTTGTGTTGTCTGATTGTGAAGATTCTAATTATAACGACAGGAGATAGGATTGGATCATTCAAGCCATGAAAGGAGTGAATCATATGACAGATCACAGGTAGGCTTCATCCCATTATCTATTTAATTTAATGGAAACAATAACTACTTTGTCTTTCTATTGTTCTAGGCTAGGACACTCAATCTAGGGAAGATAATTTTGTTTGTTGTTATAGATTCCGTAAAACAATACATATGATGGATTTAAATCTATAGATGGGAAACTAAGTTAGGGACAAAAACTCTCCACCCAACCATAGACGAGATGCAACCATATCTCACTTGCAACTCTCACCCTCGAGTTAGATTCCAGAGACAAATGGTTTTGTTGAGAGATTAAATACCAACTGTTGGTTGAAACTAGGACTCCAGAGGTTCTCCCACCTCCACCCACCAACCCAATAGTAGTCAATCAGATGCATAAAGAATCGAGAGGCCTACTAGCTCCATCCTAGAACCGCTCAACAACCAATAAACTCCAGGGAATCTAGAGTCTTCACCTCCACCCTAAAACCATATAACACATTGGTTCCACCCACTGAAGCGAATCTAGAAGCCACTACCAAAATCAGATGAAACAAGAAAGGATGACTTCAAAACTCACCCTATCAATAATCCAAGGAATAAATCCCAACCCATGCTTGTTAGGGGAGTATATAAAATACCATCTCCACCATCTGACTCCTGGGCATCCATATATTAATCCTCACATGAAGAGAATTCTTCTGTGCTCCTATTGCTCAACCAAAATGATTAGGTGTATTCTATGAGTGCTGTAGAATTCCATAATATCTATACACTATTGTAGATGTATTTAAATAGTTCCATACTATAATATTCACATGCTTCTCTTTTTTTTTTCCTTGTCTTGTGTTTTTTCTTCTCCTACTCAAAAGAAGGAGATGTTTTCTGCCAAGCTTTCTCATGGGGTGATATTCTACTTCCTTTCCCAATCATGCTATTCTCTTTGAACCTTGGTATGATTTCCATGGGTTCATGCATTCATAATGATCTCTAGAGAGTGCTATATTTTTTTTTGGCTCTCTTCGTCATTTATGTTATTTAAATTTTGAGTATGAATGTGCACTTCCAATTCTAAGTGAGACTACATGTTTTTTGCTCTGTCCATTGTGCCCCTTACTTTTCTTTTCTTCCATGCCACCCTATGTAGTTGTTTCCCTCCAAGTTCTCTCCCAGCTACCTATGATGTCACCTTATCTGCATTAATTCTCTGTCTTATTTTATTGTCATTTCTCCCAAGTAAGGATGGTCCTCATCCTTCACTTGTATTCCAATCAATTCTGAGCCCCAATCCATCAAAATCACAACAATGAACCTTTAATGGTTGTCCAAAACACTCTATTTTTCCTGCAACAAGTAAACTGAGCATCCCAAGCAAGTCACCATTCTTAGTCCTTGGAATTCGTTTCCCTTACTCACTCCTTTTCTTAAATTAAAATACATGAAATTTTTACATAGGATTCATAAGAAAAATATATCTGGGACTGTCACAGTAAGGGAGTTTTATTTATGCAATGTATAGCCCTAAAGTGAGTGATAGAGAAGCTTAACATTGTATTGTTTGAATGATTTTTCTAAAAGATGAATAAGATAATAACTATATGATACATGAAGGCATTATATTTAAATGAATGAATATTCATAACAAACATCAATTATTAGTGAAAACAACAAATTGTACTAACCTTAACATCATACAACAAATATCCATAAATTGAATAGTTTAACCATGATAACACTTATAATACAAGTTTTCAAATGATAATCAGGAGAGAAATATTTCATTTCCTCT
Source organism: Pinus albicaulis (assembly GCA_034641835.2). Lineage (NCBI taxonomy): Eukaryota > Viridiplantae > Streptophyta > Pinopsida > Pinales > Pinaceae > Pinus > Pinus albicaulis. The sequence goes on from CM076581.1 coordinate 906,025,477, forward strand.
ATTCTAACCATCTACAAACTCCTAGGGAGTTAATAATTATTCACATGAAAATATAGATATGATAAATCCATTAACTATCTTATTTTGTAGTATCAAAACACAAATCTAGTTTACATAATTAGAAAAGAATAATGGAGTCTTAGTGACCATTACACAACAATCCATTCCCTCCATTGATAATAAATTAGGCCTAGGGGTCCAACTCACCATATCCTATACATATATTTACAAACAAATCTAAGGTCTTCATCATTGACAAAGTCAAATATAGTCATCCTATAACAACCCCCTTCAAATAAGGGTAATCACTAATAAAAATAGCTTGATCCATTCTTAGATTATATTTGAAAGGTAGCACCCAAATATTGGGGTAAGTGATTTTTTTTTGTCTTTATTAATTGACCCAAGCTATTGCTAGGGCCTCCACTTTAAAAAATACAATCTCGCTGATCTTGAAAAATAGGTTCTTCTCTCCCTATTTTCATTTCTCACCCATAATTTGTGGATTTGTCCACAATTTTGGAAAATTTCTAGGAATCCATAGTTCTTGGAAATTTTCAAAGTTTAATATTCTTTAAGTCACCATAGGTTCGTCAAATTATTGATCTGTAAAATATCATGGATATTCATTTGGAAAATTCCATAATAATAAATATGATGAAAATATTAAAATCTTTATTATAAAGGTTATTTCCTTTAGATTTCAGTTTCTTTAATAATTGTTTTTTTTTGCCTAAATGTATGAAATAGTTGATATGTGAAAAATGGAGAACATAAAAAAGCACATACACACACCATCCACAAATAAACACAATATGTTTCCTTGGGAAACCTTTACATGAGCGAATCCCAACTAGAAAATGAGGTCGCTTTTCTTTCTTTTCTGTAGTACAAAGATATTGAAATAAAAAGAAAGAGGTACTCTTTATGGAGTTACATGATACTTGTGCCCTATAAGGCTACAATAAGATATTACCCCCTTCTCTTTTTCTATTTATTTTCCCACTCCCAATTTATCTTCTCAACTATGGAACAAATACATCATCATATAATGGAACCCCATATCCTTCTAGCAACCTAGTATTTAACAACCCTCAATTAGAGTTAAAATTTTGGAACTTATATAATATTCTATAAAGTTCACAAATGGATAGTGTCATGCGCGTGAGTAATGAGGGTTGATGTGACATCCTCTCATAGCATGGTGGTCAACATGGTAGGCCAAAATGCGGGAGGTATAACTTTTGTATATGAGCTCTGATTGACTTATTATTATGTTGTTGGAAATGTCTCTAAGTGTAGATTAGCTTCAAGGGGTCTTGGAAAAAGTGAGGGAAGTTTTAACCCAATAACATGTTGTTCGACGCCTCAAAATGGCTCTATAAGGTTTCATACCCTATTTTTCCAAATTGTGGGTTGACATTAAAATGACTGTGAAAATTGATTCCTCCAATTTTTACCACTCTAAAATCATTGAGATAGATGGAAACTAATATAATGATCCAGAATAGGTTAATTATCATCAACAAACCAATGCATCTTCATCTTGGATGGTCCAATTATTTATGGTCTATGAATATGTCAAAAATTATCAACATGGTTAGAGTAAACAATAAACTCTTCCTTGATTCCAACAAAGCACCCATACATGCACATGATTAAATTTGATTTTATCTTTCAAGCATGGACTTTAAATAAAAAATCCATTAAATTTTAGTTCACTTTTTTGGTTTACTATTTATTATAACAATTATTGGTCTTATATCATATACATACATAATTTAATTATACTAGTGATACCAGTATGGGGGCTCCTTGCATTTAATTTCATGCTTAAAAAAAATTTAGTGCCCTCACTTATTTCATATGGTCAATATGAAATTAGGGAATGATATTTTAGCCAAAACAATTTTGAGAATACTCTAAACTAGTCTTCATTTAGATATTTGGGCTTGCTTATGGTGTGGCAATGCTTCCTTTATGAATGAATACACTACAAACACATTGTTTTATTATTGTTGTGGTTGTGAATCCCTTATTTCAGTTTGATTTGGCTTCTTAATCAAACATACAAATGTAGCTTCTTAATAACCCCATCCTTGCCTTTTTATACAACAAATTTTACTTTTAGAGCACCATTATTTATAGCATCAAATTGAACCATGCTATTCAGTATACCCAACAATTCCACAAATTCGAAATTATCTTAAAAATATATTGATGTGTACATATTGGGTTTTCCATCCTCATTATATTTCCTGAGCATATAGCACTCATTCTTCAATCAAATTCACAATTTTCTTACCATAAATGCCAAAATATATGGATCCAAAAATGCATGTACACTGATGAAAATGCATCTCCTATGTCAACTATTATTAAAAATATCCTTATGGGTTGATTCCATTAAAATAATAACTCCAGATGGGGAAAACCTTAGAATATACAATATATTTAGTGAGCCACTCAATATCACTCTATGTTTGTATCCACATTCTTATCATTATTGGAGTATTTCATTTTTGTTGGACGATACTCATTCATTGCTTAAAGCACAACCAACAACCAAATATAACATATTAGAAACACATTAAGTTTCGACTTGAATTTTAATAAGAGAAAATTAAGAGATAAAAAAGAAATAAAATAACACACAAATATGTGATCAATGAACTAGGCCTTTAAGAGGCGTCATGATATCAATGAAAAAACACTCACAAAGCTTAGAATACTATTGAAAAGTTCTCCTATCAATTTGTTCAATACATTATAGACAAGTACAATATATAGGCTCAAGGCCTTGATTTTTAGGAGTGGACTTTAAATTGTTTGAGGACTAGGGGATTAGTGAATCAAGGGATATACCTTACAAAAATAAGTGAGTATAGGTCAATTTATAATAGGAAACACAAGGAACAAAAGAAATTACATATACAAGTACATTATAGATCAATCGATAAGACCATCTATATATCGTTGCCATTATGTAACTAACTCCATTAATGTAAAGAAGGCATATCACACTTACATTGGCTAGGTCACATAATGAACTCCTTGAATTTTTTATTGACCCATGCACTAGTCAATTAACATGTTTGGCTTTAACTAACTAGTCAAATTCTCATCTAACTATCCTAGTCTATTGTCGAGAATATATTGATTATATTAAAAATATGGAGGTGTGATGAACATTCCTAGAATAATTTTCCAACACACTCGATCAACCCAATTCTTTGGATATTTAGCAGGTGGAATTATCTTCACTTTACAATCCATCATAATTGTAGCTTCTTGAAGCTCAAGCATTCAAAAACTTAGCTTTTGTGAGATGCTTCATAATGGAATCAACTTTATTATCTCTCCTGTAATAGATAAGGGACAAAAAAAATCCTCAAATAGTGTGCATGAATCCCTACATGCTTCATCTAATTATGAAAAAATAGATTCTTGGTCACTTGTATGACACTTCGATTATCAAAATATATTACAATTGACTCCTTGACTCAGAAATGTTTGAACTGATTGAAAAGATTAGGAATCCACATTGGCTATATCTAGTGTTAATTGAAACATTATATTTTCCTTATTTGGTAAAAAGAGAGACCACCTTCCACTTTTTACAAAAGCAAACTATGAGTCTAGAGACAATATGAAACACATATTCCAATGTATACTTTTTATCCCATCTCCAAACCAATCCTAGTCTATGTAGTTAACTAAGCGAATATTAGCACCACAAAACTTTATACCAAGTTGACGAGTTCCCTTGATATAATGAGAAATACCCTTTGCAACTTTCAAGTGACTCTCCCACAAATCCTTCATAAATTTAGAGACCACGCTAGCATCAAATAAAATATCAGGTCATTTGTGAGTTTGATAGATAAGGCTACCAACAAATTGCCTATAGAGAGTAGCATCAACTTTCATAGAATAAAACTCTTTAGTTAGCTTCACTCTCAACTACAAAGGTGTAGCACACTGCTTACAATGTTCCATTTTGAGCATTTTTAATGGGTTCAACACATATTTAGGTTGAAAAGAAAAGATACCATCATCCATTTGTAAAATTTAGATGCCTAAAATGAATGCAACAAGCCAAGGTCAATTGTTTCAAATGTATTTACTAATTGTTTCTTCAAACACAAATTTAAGTCAAGATTCATCCCATTGATGAAAAAAAAATCAAAATACAGTGGAACAATTGAAGTTTCACCATTTCAAAACATATATATTATGATCATACAATGTTTGAAATCAATATTGAGAAAAATATGATCCATATTTTCATAGCACACTTTGGGGGATCATTTAAAATAGTACATTGATTTATTCAATTAATAGAAAACACTACCATCCTTCTCATATTCAAGAGTTTTCTCCATATAAATATCTTTAGTGGGATCACCATGTAAGAACACACTTTAAATTTAACATCCAAGGTGCCACCCATCCAAAGCAAGTAGTAAGACTAATTGAAAAAAACTCATTTTTGCAACATGGGTAAATGTTTTAGTGTAATCGATGCCTTCTTGTTAACAAAAAACCATTTTCTTCCAAGCAAGCCTTATGTATTTCAATAACACCTTCACAAGTGAACTTGGTATTATAGACCCATCAACACTTCACCACATTCTTTCCTTGTTATTAAGGAAATGAATCCCATGTTTGATGCTTCATCAAAGAATGATACACATAATTCATAACATCCCCCCAATACAAGGAAAATGCCCTCTAGTGGATGTTTTTGAGGAACCCCTTATAAAAATACCCCAGACATCCGTTTTTAGTGGAGGTTACTAGAGGAGGTTGGCAGGTGGATGTTTTTGCGGATATTTTTCGTCTGGTGCGCTTGTCATCCTAAACTACACTAGTGTGTTCAAGAAGAGAAAGCACCCGTGCGCAAAAAACATTGGAACACCGGGACACCATGCGCTCCGTAAAAACCCACCCTGTGTGTCTTATTACTGTAGCGCACCGGTGATTTACAAATATTCTACACCGATGCGTCCTAAAACCCCGGGCCAAAACTGAAACCGCCCGGTGCGGCCTTAAGAAACTGCACCGGTGCGCCTATAAAACCCCACGCACCAGAACAGGGTTAATAAAAAAAAATTACGGCCAAAAAACCATATTTTTCAACTTTCAGTGCTCCAAATCTCTCAAGCACTGGTGAAACTTTTCATTGTCTGAGGTGCCCTGACATCAGTGCTTTCATTGCACCCATTGCACAAAATACTATTGTGCATTTCCCACCAATCTCCATTTTGAATTTTGCAAAACGATGGGCAAATTTAGCTTTGAAAATTCTACAGCCAATATGCCTCCTCGACGGCCAAATGTACAAGTATTTTTCTTTTTTTTCCATAATTAAGCCTTTTAGTGGATTATAATTGTAAATTAGCTTAAAATTAACCTTTAAAAAAAAAAAATTCTCGGGTGGTGCGCTTGAGCCATTCGGCTCGCACCGGTTTGCGGTGCTACTTGTAAATTTACAAGCCACACCGCAACCGGTGCTAACGGTCTTCGCACCAGTTTCGAGGCAGTACCAAAAGGCGCACCATGATATTTAAAAATTTAAAAAAAGTGAGGTGAGATCAGTTACCCAGCCGCACTGTTGACCCTATGGAATAGTGGCAATGCGGTGCATTGACTGAAATATCCGCCCTGGGGTGGGTAATTTTGTCAGCGCACCACATTTTGGCATTTCAACATGGTCAACGGTGCGGCTTGATAAAATACTGCACCATTGAATATGTACCGATGTCAGGAGGTTGGTGCGCTGACCAAATTATACGCCCCAGGGCGTATAGTTTGGTCAGTGCACCGCCCTCTCGACACTGATCCATAGCCAACGGTGCAGTTTGTTATACCACCACACTGTTGACTTTGGAACAATACCAGGAGGGCAGTGCGCTGAAAATTTTCAGGTGCACCACCTCCGGTGCACTGCAAATTTTCTAGTGCACCACCTCCGGTGCGTGACAAAAAAAGACGCACCATGACCAATGCATGCCTGTTTTTTGTGGCGCACCGACTGTTTTTTTTTTTCAAAAAAATTTATATATGTATATTCCTAAATACATGTCTCATATAATAAAAAAATTGTATTTAATATGTCAATCATTTAGAGACGTGAAAGGAGAGAAAAGGGAGAACAAAAACAACAACAAGCAGACCAGTATAACATGGTTTTCCTGTGGGATGCACGAGAGAGGGAGAGAGATGTGTACCCTTTCCTATTACAGCAACTACCTAGGGGCTCCTAAGGAAGATAGGCCTCCTTAAGTTCTATGAGGAGGCTACTTCCCTAAAGGGCCATGGTTTTTTTTTGCAACATCTTATCCGCAGGTGGAATGCCCACCTACAGGCTTTCCAAGTTGGTCCTAACCAGTGATACGCGCCCACTAAGGAGGACATCTATTTCATTACAGGGCTATCGAGGAGAGGGGTGGATTTTTCCTCGTTCCCAGAGGTTATAGTTGGCTATGCAACAGGGAGTCAGTCGGTGTACTTCCAGAGATACATTAGCATGGATATACTATCTCCTTCAAATTTTTAGGTCTCTGGAGGTTAGTTACGTATTGCTGCATTTGGTAGTGAGGAGGTGAGGTGCCTCTCACTTCTGATTTTTACCCTTTCAAACAACACCAATGACGGGAAATGAATTATTTTCCCACTTCTATATTATGTTGATTCTTTAGTACAGGAGCCATGACTTTTCAAGTGGTCTGCCATTTTTTTGAGGCAGCTCTGTATAGCCTTAGATATATGTCGTGCTCATGCACAAGGGAGGGTCAAATTCCCTTTTTCTTCAGAGATTTTTTGTTTATATTTTGAGAGGTTTCTAGAGGCGAGGCCTAATTTTGTTCAGAAACCTCGTAGGCCGATGTTGGATGCATGTATGCACATGTGGGGACAGATGATGCCCGAGAGGGGCGAGACTGAGTTTTCCGCGAGGATATTGCATGATGCACTGGAGTTGCTAGCCATTGTTGAAGAGAATCCCTTTGTTATGGTCCCTTGTCCTTATGTCGGTTTGGATTGGCGAGGGTGTGCCAGCATCCTCTTCATAGATGATGAGTCACCAGATGATAGAGGTAATATTACTATTTTATTTAAATTTATTCTAACATTTTCTTTAAATTGTTTTTATTAAATTGTGTAATGAAATTGTATAATTATTGTTGTGGACTTGCAAATATTTTGCATACATTGGGTCTTTTGATGGCGAGGACATGTCAACGTCACCAAATGATCCAGGTGTGGATCCTGATGATGATCAGGATATGGTAGATGTTGAGGATCATGAGGCCAGTGCAGAGAGACCTGCTCCTATTGGTGTGCCAGTACTGCCTTTTGCTAGGCATGGTAGGCTTGATAGTAGATTGAGGATGGAGTTGGGTGACCAAATCTGTGCATTGTTTATTGAGGCGAGAGTCAAGCCCGCTACTATGAGAGACATACAAGCCGATGGTAGGCTGGTACATATGTGGAGAGACAGTCTACGTGACATGTATTGCTTGATGTGGAAATTCATAGGAGCTACGACCTTAGTTACGTGACTAAGGAGGGCCCTTGCATGTTATAAGCGTGATCGAGATGCAAAACATGATTGACAGTCCGCGATCAGTGATGCATCATCTGATGATCATGATCATGGGAGTGATCATCGTTCACCTCGCGCCGCACCGGATGAGCAGCCTCCACTAGCATCGACCAACAGTCATCATGGAGAGCAGGCTGGACCATCGGCCACGTCAAGTCAGCAGCCTATAACATCTAGCAGTACTCATGATCATGAGCAGGCTGGACCATCGGCCACGTCGAGTCAGCAGCCTATAACATCCAGCAGTACTCATGATCATGAGCAGGCTGGACCATCGACCATGTCGAGTCATCACGATGAGCAACGGATAGTTGATCCTGATCAGCATGAGGCACCATTACCAGATCAACAAGTACATGATGATCAACATGTATCTAAGCTTGTCGAGGCTGCACCATCAATTGAGAAAGTCTCGACTAGTACTGCTATTGATGATGTACCACCAGCTGATATATGACATTTATATTACAGTTGTATATTTTTGACATTATTCAGTTTTATATATATATATATATATATATATATCTGTGTGTGTGTGTGTGTGTGGTCCATGTATTTTATGTTCATGTTGTAGTTGTACTTAATTTACATGTTGGTATCATCATGATGTGTATATTGTTAGGTCATGTTAGATATGTTCATTTAATGTATAGCTTCCAAATAGATGTATATGTGATAGCAGTTATTTCACATGAGATGTATATCTGACATTTGTGTCGTGATGATGTTATACAATGCTAATTGTGTTTTGTTAGATGATCATGATCATGATGATGTTAGTGAATTTGAATGTGTTTTTTAGTCGAATATGATGTTTGTATGATGGTTATCATGATCATGATGTTTATTAATTAATTTAATATTAAATGATCATGATATTGTAAAAATTGTAATTCTAATTCTAAATGTATGTAAAATTCTAAAATTGTATTTGTATTTGTAATTGTAATTGTATGTAAAATATTTTTAAAAATTTAATTGTAATTGTAATATTTAATTTATTGTGAAATGATTTTAATTGTAATTGTATATATGTAAAATTGTAAAATTGTAATTGTAATTTTAATTGTATGTAAAATTCTAAAATTGTAGTTGTATGTAAAATTTTAAAATTGTAATTTTAATGGTATATATGTAAATTTGTAAAATTGTAATTGTAGTTGTAAATTTTATGTAAAATTATAAAATTGTAATTGTAATTGTACGTGAAATTAGCCCCAAGGGTTAGCTCAAGTGGTAGTGAGCCAATACGTGGGCCTCTCCATTGAGGGAGGTCACGGGTTCGATCCTTGAGTCCTTTGGGGTCAGGCGCCGAAAGTCCGCCGAACGGTTTACCGCACGTACCATCCAGAAATTATGGGGAAGTACGCCCGGGTTTCCCGTGAGCTTTCCCCTCGTGAAAAAAAAAAATGTACGTGAAATTGTAAAATTGTAGTTCTAATTCTAATTATATGTAAAATATTTGTAAAATTTTAATTGTATTACTGTGAAATGATTGTAATATTAATTGTAATTGTAGGTAAAATTCTAAAATTGTAATTGTAATTTTAATTGTAATTGGATGCGAAATTGTAAAATTGTAATTGTAATTCTAATTGTAATTTTAATTTTAATTGTATGTAAAATATTTCTAAAATTTTAATTGTATTAATATGAAAATTTTAGCTGTGAAATGGTTTTATTAAAACTTTTTAAATTTGTAAATTTGTAAAATTTTAAAAAATTGTAAAATAATAAATCTAGAATAATATGAATTTTTGTAACATAATAAAGTTTAGAAAATAATGCAATAAATTCATGTACTTTAGAATTATCATTATTTTATTATTATCTTACATACAAAAAAAAGAACTTTATACAGTACGCCATTGTTTTTGAGATCAACATAATTGAAAATTATCAAGTGAAATATTGATTTTAACATTACCACAATGCAAATTACCAATTAATTAAAAATACATATTTATATAATGTTTCGAAAAACCCATCTTAAAAAGTATAAATATTGATGAAAGAACACATGTACCATATCGCTCGCGGTTCTCATGATCACCCTCATTATGTTCCATCTCGCATGGCATGATAACACTATTGTTTTGAGATCAACATAATTGAAAATTATCAAGTGAAATATTGATTTTAACATCAGCACAATGCAAATTACCAATTAATTCAAAATACATATTTATATAATGTTTCGAAAAACCCATCTTAAAAATTATAAATATTGATAAAATAACACATGTACCATATCGCTCGTGGTTCTCATGATCACCCTCATTATCTTCCAGATCGCATGGCATGATAACACTATTGTTCTCAAAAATATGTTTTGATCTAGAGTCATGCCTCAATACGAACCACCAATCCCTATCTAATACATCTAGGTAAAAAAACACCTGGTTGCAATGTTTGGGGAAAACATAGGGTTCCTTAGCTTCATCCCACATCTTTCTAGAGTTGATACATATCAGCGTACTATCGCGATATTCCTTTAAATTATTCCGATCAAAGGTGTCCCACCACTTGCACCTAGAAATAACACATTGGAAAGAAGAGAAATCCACTTCAATGATCTCTTGTATCTTTCTGACATAACCTAACGTCCCTCATACTAGGTTTTGATCACGGTGGCTAGATCAACTAGATTGGTTGAACTCGACTTCCACTCCACATTCTTGTATGATGTTTCCAGCATCGGCATTTTCTATGCGAAAATGGTGTCCATATGCCCACATAGATGGGAACAAATGCACCTATTATAAAAAAGTTAAAAATTCATAGTGTCATGTGTCTTATAATAACCCAACAGTTAAAATATGAAATATAGATGTAATTACATTTGAAAGGTGCATTATTAAGTTCCAAATGTACATATAAATTAAATAGATTAATACCGAGTTGCTACACCCAATCCCTACATTTAGCGCATCCTCTTCAGCACGCGGGTAACGACCGGTTGCACCGTATTTCTCTCGGACTTTGTCATCAACCCAACTGTTGGGGCATATTTTATTTTAAATGATAGGGATAAGGCACACTTATACCATTCAACCGTCTGAATTCTTTCCTATCACTATCCAATTTCATCCTCTCTTTTTTGTGCAATGCGACCCACGATTGTGTCGCTTCAGAATTGTAAAGAATGAATTTATTGATTGCTTCAATTTCTGCATTCACTGATGAAATCAAACCAACATTATATAGTACATAGAGATCAAAATATATATTATATCGAAGTTCAACATGAATATTTACTTTGTGTAAATTTGAAAAAGTATAAGTCGCTTACTCTTTATCAAGCGTTTTTTTCCACTCGTTTGGAGCAACCCCCCTTCTCTTTTGTCTTCATCACTTTCATCGTCTCAAATCACCACACCTGGTATGTTTTCTATCTGCTTGATGTACTCACTAGAACAATAGAAAGACTCATACGATATGTACCCCTCTGCCATAGACCCCTCAGGTTTTTCCCTTTGTCAAACAAAACCTTTCAATTTATACATGTACCTCTCTAAGAAGAACATCCAATGACAAGAAACCATCCCAACTAATTCAACCTCATCTACTAGGTGGATTAAAAGATGAACCTGCAAGTCCATGAAACTCGTTGGCAGTTCCTTCTCAAACATACAAACAATCTCAACTATCTCTTGATGCCACCGTGGAATTCTAGCCACATGAATCTCCTTTGATGTGATCCAACGTACAAATGCAGATAATTTAGATATGACACATCCTAGGTCTTGAGAGAATTCATGTTTCACACACCCACGCATGAAAAAATGATAATGACACTGCAAAGTTATAAACACGTGCTATAATATATGAAATTATTTATGTTTTATGATCCCCGCATGGGATAAAATTTATTAATATAACAAATAATAAAATCATGCTTTTGAAATTATACGTACTCTTAGAAGATTCAAATGGTCATGCGATTTCAACCTCGAAAAATGGTCATCCATGGTGAAGCAGCACCGTAGTGAAGACCCATATGAATATGGCACCCTCACACCCATTATAACTTCCTTTTCCAAAGAAAGATCATCTTTTTTTTAAATCCATGGGACATCACCTTCTTTGAAATACCATGAATTAGAGGGACCAGCGTCTGCCTTTGATCATGTACTTTCAAAATGTCTTGGCTAATGTTTCTTTTTAGTTTTTGAAGTAATACTATCTTTCCTAACAGCCAATGTGTCACTTTGTTTCGATGATATGTGCCTCCATAAATAAGATGAACCATTTTTAGATATATGCATGGGATCTAATAAGTGGGTAATCTTAATATGCTCCCAATATGGGAGGTTATAAAAGATATATTTCCTTTTCATCCCAATGGGAAATTTCTCAACATAGGTGTCGAAGGATTCTAGATCATCGAACATAGTCTCCCCATTTAAATCGAACATTTATATGAATTCCTTCTCCTTCTCTCTCTCATATGCTCTAGGCCATTCAGCTGGTGTCATTACTAAAGACCTGTGGGTTCTCTCTCGTTTACCATTGAAAGTGAATGCTTCTCTTCTATAAGGGTGTTATTATGGGAGGAATACCCTAGAGCAATCATACACTAGCTTTCGTAGGTCCTTGGACCATCTAGATTTCAGAGAAGGTCCACAACATTTACATCCAAAATACCCTTTTTTTACAAGAATTGCAAGATTATTGTATACAATTTATATGCATGGCACGTTAAAGAATATCATGAAGAACAGAACAATTATAACGAATTAAATAACTAATATGCGAAAGAATATTGTTACGTATATAAACAAATCAATAAATTAAACATGTAATTTACCAGAGCAAACTCCTAAGCCTGGATGATCATGTGTCGTGTAAGCACATATGCTATATAGCATAAAACTCATCTCTGTTGCGATGGGTCTTGATACATCGTATATATTTATCCCATCCCATAATTCCTTCAATTCATCTACCAGTGGTTGTAAGTAGACATCCATATTCTTCACTTGTCTTCTACCAAGGACTATGAGAGCCAACATAAGATGTTCATTCTTCACAGAAAACCATGGGGGGATATTGTTATTGATCACTACTACAGGCCAAACATAATAGTTGGTGTTCTAGAGAGAATATGGGTTGACGCCATCCATGGCTATGCTAAGTCGTAGACTTCGTACTTCATCCTTGAATTTTTCGGGCCATGTATCCTCTATATGCTTCATGGCTATTGAATCAGTTGGGATTCACATAACTCCCAACTCACTTCTATGTGAGGTATGCCATCCTTGCAACATAGATAATTATTTGTAAAGAAAGAGCCTTTGAATCCTTGGGATTAGAGGCATGTGCCTCAATATCTTAAAAGTTGGACCACATGATTTACCCTTCTTTTTTTATTTATCATACCTTTCATGCCCACATTTTGAACATATTTCTTTGTCTACATATTCTCCTCTATACAGAATACAATCATTTGGACATGCATGATATGATATGTAGTCAACACCCAACATTTTCAACAATTTTTTTGCCTCTTCACAACTACCAGGCAAGACATTATCACTCAAAAGAACTTGATCTTTGAATAACCTGTAGTTGGTGATCATGGAAAATATTAATAAATGTACATTAATGCCGATATAATTTTTAACGTTCATAAAATTGACCATTTGTAATGTTCATTGTGTACTGATTATATTTCTCAAATTTATATAAGGGAGGACTTTATGGTAACTTACCTCAAAATTTCTAAGAAACATGCATTTGAAAAGCCAAAATTTTCTTTCAAGTTGTACAATAACATAGTTGTCCCCAATTGGGTACACATTGACTGACCGCCAGGTCCAAAAAGAGGGGCGGTGGAAGCAAATTTAAGGCTTTCAAAAAAGGTGTCAGCGATATGAGCATCATCACCTAGTTGATCATCGTTTTGGAATGCATCTAACAACATTGTCTCCATGGAAGTCGTATCCCTTAAGTAATCACCCATACCAACCTCTATTTGATTGCCTCCATCGCCAGCTTGTGAAGAACTACTATTGCTGTAATCATTCCTAATTGGTGAACCTGGACGTAGCGGGAATTGAATCAGTGATTGATTCAACCATTCTTGGTATCATTGCTCTCCGATTTTTTCTCTTAATTCAGTCTTCTCTTGATTTTACATTGTCATGGGGTGCAACAGAAGATGGTAGGTAGGTCGCTCATCATCACTAGAATCCTAATAATTAAAAAAAAAAAAAAAAAATTGAACATGATTAGTACAAAATATATGATATCGATGAGTAAGCACATTGACAATATTGCATGATTAATTGGTTTGATGTTGAAATAGTTACATTAATCAATATACCAAGAAATTATAATTATTACCATCATTTTCCCAGGATTGTGGCTAGAAGATGCAATATTGTTACAACTGGCATGGTGAAGCAGTTGTCCATTTTCATCTACCAAATGCGCCTTGCGGTATGCTGCTCCTAATAAGAGCTTCCAACGTTTTGGAGCTGTTTGAATATTTTGTGCATCTGAACTCGATTATGAATCTGTATGAACCTGCAAATTTGTATACATTATAGATTTAATTAAGTTGTGCATCATTGACATGGATTAAAAACATAAATTCAATTGGATAATGAAAATATAAATAAAATCTGAAGTAAATATTATGTCTCGAGATGGATAGGGAGAACTCCGCGATGGAATTTGAGAAATATTATGGAACGAGCTGGATTTTGAATAATTATCAATTTGATATAATTATGACATTTTCTCCTTGCATTTGAGAAAAATCAACAATATATTTTGGTGTACACACCTAAAAGTAATTTTGGTGCCTTAAAAATGGACTTCTTGTTATCGGTGCTAATGTACAGATTTCGCACCAGTGTGTTTTAGTTACTGCGCACCGATTCCATGTTATCAATGGACGCACCGGTGATGAATAACTGCAAATAACAAAAGCACAACTCTATTTTTTTTAAGTTAAAAAAAAAAAAAAAAAAACAGAAAATTGAAAAATGGGCTACAAAATATTTATGAAAATCTAATTTCATAAAACAATTCTTTAAATACTAAACACTTTTCATTATTTCACTATTTAAAAAAAAAAAATTCAGCCAGAGATTTGCAGGAAACATACCTGGAGCAAGAGAGCACGAGAGCACTGTGGAGTAGTGAAATACGTTCGAACAAAAGTATTCAAACAATCAGAATTCCAAACCTCTGGTGATTCAAACCCTGTAGCATAGAATTTCAAACGATCTCGTGACTAAATTTTATTTTATTTTTTAGTTTTCTATAGTTTTTTTTACGTAGTAAGTAAAAAATTTCAATTTGTTTTTCATTTTCAGAAAATAAATAAATAAAAATTTAAAAAATCATTTTTACCCTAAACCCTTCATTCTTTTTGTTTCTACCCTTTCTTCTCCCTGTTTCTGTGATTTCAGAATTAAGGTTTTTCATTTTAGATTTATAGGGTTTGTATTGCTATATATAGGCTTATGAAATCCAACCCACGGATGAATTGCATAGTCAAATCCCAATCCATGTCGGCCCTTGCATGAATTTAAAAAAAAAAAAAAAAAAAATTAATCGGTGCACCCGACGTAACCTAGTGCACCGGTGCGTTGTATTATCCCAGCGCACCGTGTACATATTGTTTAATAGAAAATTTAAAAACAATTTTTTTCTAATTGGTGTGCCATATGTAAAATAGGGCATCGGTGCGCTATTTCATTATGGCACACCGCGAACGTACTCTTTCACAAAAATAATTTTTTATTGTGTTAATCGATGCACGATGTAACATATAATGCACCGCACCGGGTCTCCTAGTTGATGGAGAGCACCGTAAGGTGGTCCCTTGTTTGTGTGGGGCGTTTATAAGAATAGGCCGCCACCGCCCCCTCCACGACACCATATGCTACAAAAACTAACACTATACTATTTTTATTATTTTTTCTATGTTAAGCGGTGTGGTGGTTGACATGTAATGCACCGGTGCTCCTTGTTGCAATATAGCATTGTACGATGTTTTATACTGTTTGGGCGGTGCATTTATAAGACAACCACACACCGACAACGGTGCGTACACCATGAAAAGCGCACCGGTTTCTTGATATATCTTTTTTAACCTGAAAAGTTGACAATTTATTTATAAAATATATTAATGAATGATATGGTACATGTTTCATATTGATAAAGAAATGGATGACAAGATCAAGTAACAAAAATACTAATAACACATCAAGAAAAGAAAAGAAAAAAGGCAAGTTCTTTGTAAGTTCCTTACAAAAAATATTATTTTTGAACTATATGTAAGTTTAAATAATATGTATTTTTTATTGTGTATCATGCAGAGCCACAAAATGACGAAGCTCGATAAGATTATTTCTGATCTAGGACCATAAGAGCGTAAAAGCTTGATGGAAAATTTGAAAAAGGATGAATCAAGTGAATGAAAAAATACTATCGATCCAATATGAGTTTATTTTTTTAATTTTCATTAATAATATACTTAAAATTATTAGATAACATGTTTCAAACAATCTATTAATTCACATATGTTTAATGTTCTACAGGGACCAACAACTCATAAAAGGAATGTTGTTCTAAGAAAAGAAAAAAATAGAACATGCAAATGAAAATGAATTTCTCCTTAGCTCATCTGGAGTAGTGTCGGAGTTTAACGAAAGGGGGGAATGAAAAAGTAATATTCATTTAAATGTTTTTCTATAATTATTTATAAATATCACTTTGGTTATATTTAATTTTTATATATAAATATAAAAATTAAATAGTTTATTGTCATGATACATTTCAGGAAGATTATGAAAATCTCAAAATATGAACAATTTGATATCAGAAATATGCCAGTAAGAATGTCCAAAAAGGTGTACAAGGAGATTGTCAAAGAAATGGACAAAATTGCATCACAGGAGGAGCCATCTCAACAACAACGTGCTTCAAATGTAATATGTAATCATTAAATTTTTCAATCATTAGGTACAATAAATAAACAATTTAGTATTAAATATTAATTTTCAAGTAACTTCTTGCAGAAAAGAAAAGAAAATGGATACCATTCAGCACATAAAACAAGACGAAAAGGAAGAAAAGGGTTGATATCTAAGTTTTTGAATAATTGTTACTTCCTTATAAAAACTTAACTAGATTTCATTTTTGTATATTTTAAGTTGTTTTACAAAAATCATCATTGAATGTCTTCAAACAGGTGTTAACATGCAAAGAAGAACCATTAGACGAATTGATTGACATTGGGTTAAATAATGGTTGTGAGAATATGTTGGCATATTAGAAATTAATGGTGGAATTTGTAAGCATCTATCGATCTTGTTTTACTTAGCTCTATCTATAATTAATAGAACAAAAAAATCTTTTATATTAACTATATGATTTGTTATGGACTATAAAACTTGCTGGAAACAAAGTATGGAATTGTGCCAATAGATGAAATATTGAAAGATGGCATACTACATGGTTTTGAAAGAATGTGTATATTTTTGGAGTCAATTGTTGCTATGGTACATCATTTCTTTTCGATTTACATTGATGTATATTATATAATATTGCAAATTTCATTATTCTCACCAATGTATATACACTCATTACAATTTATTTTTATGTTTGTAGATTGAATGTGAAGAAGAAGTAAACAATCAACATTGTGAACAAAACACTCCTGAAAATAACTCTCAAGTCATGGAAGTAGCTCGAGCAGTGCCATCAGTTCAAGCGAAGAATGATGATCATTATGTTTGGATATCAAAGCAAGGCATTGTATTTTTTGAAAAAATTGTTTATGAAATCAGACTTTTTGTTTAATGTAATGGACATAGTGTCCCAATTGAAAAACAAAGGGATACCAATAACTATCCCATTTTGTATGACAAAGACTGTCTTATATATATATGTGTGTGTGTGTGTGTGTGTGTGTGTGTGTTTTAATTTATTCTATTGCGTTCTCCATTGTCACTGTGAAATGTAACACTACTGATTAAATTTATGGATGATTAAATATTTTAATGAAGAGATGTGAAATTTGGTGATATGATATAACAAATTAATCCAAACATCACATTCAAATACACTAATAAAAATTTAGTTGATATGAATACTGTTATAATATATGTTTCGTCTTTTGATGAATAATGAATTTTAAAAAATCACAATAATTATGATATGATATAACAAATTAATCCAAACATCACATTCAAATGCATTAATAAAAATTTAATTAATATGAATACTGTTATAAGATGTGTCGACTTTTGAAGAATAATGAATTTTAAAAAATCACAATAATTGCACTGTCACAAGTCTATGTTTCTAAAAAATACAAAATGAACACCGGTGCGTGTCAATTACTGTACACCAGTGCGTTTGTATGATACAATGCACTGGTGCGTTTCTACGACCTATGGGCACCACACAAATAGCAATACCAATTATAAATCTCGGTGCGCTTGTGTGATATTGCGCACCGGTGCGTTTATGTGAGACTACGCATCGGTGCATTTGTACGACCTATGGGCACTGCACAAATACCAATGCCAATTATAAATATTGGTGCGTTTGTGCAATATTGTGCACTAGTGCGTTTATGTGAGACTACGCACTGGTGCATTTGTATGACCTGTGGGCACGACACAAATACCAATACAAATTAGAAAAATTGGTGCGTTTGTCTAATATTGTGCACCAGTGCGTTGATACAACCTATGGGCAACGCACAAATCCCAAGACAAATTAGAACGGCCCTGTGCATTGTATCACCAACACTGCGCCCAGTGTGTTTTCAGACCTTGACGGCCTGGTGCATGCACCTTCGACCACCCCGAGCCACTGTCTATATAAAACACACTGGTGCGTTGACACCTTAGTAGCGCACCGATGAAAAAAAACATCCGTAATAACCTCCGACCACCCAATTTTTTTAGTTGTATTGAAATTTCATTAAAATCTCTGCCAAAACCTCTGTAACCGTAAACGGATGTTGTAGAAAAAGATTTTTTGACAATTTTAGCCAATTTTGTAACACTAAAAACCTCCTTTATAAACTCTGCTAGAGGGTCTTTTCCTTGTAGTGCCCCATTAAGGTGAACCATGTGCATTTGAATATTTATTAGGATCAATTTTTATAACATCAACATCGAAAAAAAATAATTGAGGGTCCCTAAAACATCTTCTCGTAAAGTGACTTGTCTTAAAGGAATCGCTTCATCCCATTAGTTGAAATAATATCTCATCATTAAAATTTATTGCTTTTTCTTCGACGGATGTGGGAAGATTTCACCAATAACATCTAGTCCTCACTATTGGAAATGTTCCTCGACTTCTGTTGGTAGCAATAGGGTGGCTGGCTTATAATCTCAACCAGAACATATCTAACATGTTGGGAACTTCCAGGCATAAGCATGAGAATACTTAAATAAAGTGGGCCAATAATAGCTAGCCCTCAGTACTTTATGTGCAATTATGGCACTTGTTTTGTGTCCACCTATTGGTGTATCATGCAAATATTTTAATACCCTTTTTGTATCCAGAGGCTCTAAACATCGCAGCAGGACACCATTATGGTACTTTCGAAAAATCACTCCACGTATGAACTGATAAAATAGATCTTTAAGGCGAATTTCCATTTTCTTCTTATTCAATCTTTTCGTATATTTGAATACCAAGGCATGGTTGAGCTTTTTGGAGGGGATTGTTAAAGGTTATACATATTTATTTCTTGTTCCCATCCTTAAATATCTTCTTTTGGAGAATCTCTTACTTCTGTGAGTCGACATAGGTTGTGGCCCTTAATAGTATGAACTGGTTTGAACTTTAAATCATATTCATGTAAAAAAATCATCCAATTCGCTTTCTTCTCACCTAGCCCTTGTTGCAAAAAGAGAATTATAACCGCTGGATGAGGCACATATATAATCATGTGAGTTTTGAGGAGATAGGTCCTAAAATTTTTTACTACTTTATATACGACATAGGCCTTTTTATCAATAGCAGGGTAGTTTAACTTTTTCCCTTGTAAACTACCACTCATAAAAGATATAAGTCATACATTTCCCTCATTATCCTTTTTCATTAATACGGTCATGATATATGCATTAGAAGCAAAAATATATAACAAGAAATGTTTTCCATAATTTGGAATATACAATGCAGGAGTGTTGGAGATAGCTTTCTTAATACGGGAAAAGGCATATAAATTTCATCTTTCTTAATCATCTCTTGCAAT
This sequence comes from Pinus albicaulis, assembly GCA_034641835.2. NCBI lineage: Eukaryota > Viridiplantae > Streptophyta > Pinopsida > Pinales > Pinaceae > Pinus > Pinus albicaulis. The sequence continues at coordinate 906,045,324 of CM076581.1, forward strand.
GGGTTAACGATCTAAGCATAACCAGAGATGAACTTTCACAGGAAATTAATCTTCCTGTGGAAATAATACATAGCTTTCTTGTTCACAAGAAAATGGATTTGAGTTATAAATTTACCCCTTTCTGGATCAACCTTGATTCCACTTTTTGCAATGATGTGTCCTAGGAGAGTACCTTCTAACACCATGAAGATGCTCTTTTTGCATTTAAATAAATCCCATACTTACAACATCGCTCGAATATCTGCTTCAAATGACGCATACGGTCTGATCTCCTCTTTGAAAATATAGTTACTTCATCCAAATAGACTACAACACTTTGTCTAATCAAGCCATGGAATGTGATGTCCATATCCCTATGAAAAGTAGCATCATACTTGATCATTCTAAATGGCATGTGCTTGAATGAAAAATTCCCCCAATTTGTTCTAAAAGTGGTCTTTAGACGTACTCATTCTACTACTAGCACCTAATTATGTCTGGAGAACCCATCTAGTAGTGATAATATTGTCGACCCAGATATTGTTTGGAGTATTTGTTCCATAGATGGCACTGGGTAATTATCTTTATCTAATTATTGGTTGTATCTCACCGCAATTTTTCTCACAGGGACCAAGCTGGAAACCCAAGTATAACTTCTTACTTTAAAGGTGATCTGAGCATCCAACATCTTCCTTAACTCCTTTTGGATCGGGGATTCAAGCATCGAATGAACCTTTATAACGTTCTATTGATATGGTTTCACCCATTCTTTAATAGGAATGACATGCTAGATAATACGTGTATCATATATTTTTAAATCATTATATGACCATACAAAGACATCATCATATTGCTTGAAAATACAAATCAATGCATGTCATTATTGCAAAGAGAAACATGCACCTAGGTTCAAGGAAAATTTTAGGGGCTAATATTCACAGGTGGGCTAATTTTCCATGTTTTTTCAAAAAAAAAGGATTTTCCAATTTCCATTTTTTTGAAAATTGATTCGCCCAAATTTTATAGTATAAAATTATTTTACCCTAAAAATTGCCAAAATTTTATATATACTAATATAAAATAATTAGAAACCTAAATACTTTTACAAAAATATCTTAAAAATTTCACAATTTACACATTACGGACTAGTAAGATTCGCCAATGTTTCTAAGCTTTAAGATAAACTTCCATCCTTAAAATTTTCCCTGCCTGGGTTTACATATTTTGGATCGTCGTGGGTTCCCAAGTTGACTTTTTCATAAGATAACTTATATCTTTGAGTCTTGGTGTTAACTGGTCTTTTGAAATGGCTTTGTAGGTCATAAATTTTATCCAGAGACACCGCACATTTAGGCTTAATATTTCCTTTCAATACTTCAGTTGCTCCCTACAAATCCTTATTGTGCTCATCTTCATCAATGGTCGCATATTTAAACATGTCTACATTGTCCATAAAATGTGATATATGTTGGTCATCATTAAAAAACACAAAATTCAGTCACGTTGTCAGGCATAGATGGTTTATAAATAATATCTATAGAAAAATAATCACTTAAAGGTGACATATTAGTAGTTTCATTAGCTAATGTATCAGCAGCTGCATTTCTAATTCTTGGAACATAAATAATATTAAATTCTTTAAATTGAGAAATGAGTCACCATACCTCTTGATGGTAGTTTCTCAAATTTGGCGATACACAATGGATAGTGTTTTGTACCTAATGGATGACAACCTCTGAATCACCAATTCCCTTAAATGGCTCCTCTTTGAGGTTGTTGGATTTATTTATTCCCAAAACAAGTGCTTCATATTCAACGGTGTGATTCATGCACTTGAACTCCAGGTGGCATGATAAAATGTACCTCTTGTTATGTGGGTCTATGAAAACACAACCAACTCCAGAGCCATCTTGAGTCTTAAAACCATTGAAATAATGTCCACAAATTAGTAGCTACTAAGCTAGTTCCTACATTACTACTAGTGTGTACATCTATATTACAATATTCATTTACACCAGTTGGAATGTGAGGAAGGAGCTCCAACTATGTATCTGATGGAACATATGATGGTTGCGCTTGATAACACATGTGATTAATCTCTAAAAATCAATTCCCAAAAATGATGTCAGCAAATTTAACTAGCTCATTAAGCCCTTATAGAGGTGTCACAGTTTTCTTCATATAAGGCATGCTTTCTATTCGAATCTGGTTGTTTTTTGCTTGACACAAAATCCATAAATGTATCCAATTTTTTGAAAATTATCCTTGTAGCTTATTGGACCAATCTCTACTAAAGAGAAAACCATAGGCTTCAGGAATTTCCACAATAACAATATGATGCATTGATGTACTTTGTGGTTGGATTACAAGCGAATGATGACATTGTTGAGTTCACCAATTTCTTGGACCAGTGATCTATCCAGTTGCATGAGCTGTGCATTGGTTTTATCCAATTTAGAATTAATTTTCCTAGCTACATATAGAGGCTTTACATTTTCAGATGCATCAAAATCTACCAAACAATTATGGACATTATAATTAAAGATTTCAAATGTTAATAGAAAATGGGGGCAGAGTATTAGTATTTAGATTTACAGCATCAGTTATAGATTCAAGAATACCAAGAGACTTACTAGAAACTACTTGGGAAGAAGAAACGTTTTCTCTTGATGGAGGTTGTGATGAGAATGCTTGGAAAATCAGTTCACATTGGCATGTTATCTTGGCAAGCTCAAAAATTTAAATATCGATAGGAGCTCTCTTCATATCTTCAATGATGTTATAATTAATACTTCCATTTCTAATAGGTAGTGTTGAAGTACCAGGAGGTGTAAATTTTTCGGAAACTTCCAAAGTGATGGGCTTATTCTTATTACTCGTGGAAGAATTCTTAGAAGTTGTAGCACTTCCATAGTTTTTCTGCGCATTCTGAGTAAGTTGAGTTGGCGGTATAATATTTCTTAACAGTTTTTTCTTCAAATCCTGCTAGGAAATGGGCCATTTACTCCTCAGGTTATATTGACCAATTGTAGACTGAGGAGTAGCTTCACTTACCAATGTTTCCTCAACACTTTTCTTATCAAAATTGAAGATGATATCAAATGCATTAACTATGTCTTTCCCTTGAACTTCCTGCGGTTGCATGAGGTTCATTTTTTTCTTCGATCTGCTCAAACTGCTCATCTGCTAATAAGGTTTCAACAATGTGAGTTGCATAGACTTCATGTTGTGATTCCATTGTGGGAATGTCTTCTCGGAATGCCTCTCCTTATGGAAATTGCAATAGTTTTCCATGCCTAAGCTTTCAATATTGAACACAAAATTTGAGCTTATTATTGTTATTTATATTAAGAAAAAATGGCTTGCAAGCCATGCTTCTAGTAGATTTCTCGCTCGACTTTCTATTCAATTCGGATACTTCATTAGTCAATATATTCAAATACTTGGCCAAGCTTTCCATGTCAAAAGAATCCCTCTCCTTATTTTTTGTTGAAGAGGATTGATTTTTCTTACCTGCATCTTTGGAATATTTGGAATCATCAAAGTCTACAATGACTCCAATAGAATGTCGATCCTTTTCAACGGAAAGGGCTTCTGGAAAATTTGAAGCCAACGACTCCTTTGCATATCTCTTGACAAACACAAAGATATTGGTGGGAAAGGAAATTGTATAATAATATTTAGTGATGTCATCATGTGGCTGCACATTTGTGGGAAACTTACTCAATATATGGGTAAATATTTGATTGAAACATTTCACTCATTATTTTTCTCCCATCTTGAGGTTACCAAGTTATTTTAACAACATGGTGAGAATTTTATCATCCGAAAACTTCTCTAAAAACAATTTCTTAAACTCCCTCCAATTGAAAATGGAATTAGGAAAAAAATTGTGATACCATACAAATTCTCTACCTTCCAAAGTGTGTGGGAAAATTCTGCAGGAAATGTCATCAAATCGTACCTCAAACATTCATATGTGTAGAAGTCTTCAATATGATTTTAAGCTCTTGTCTTCTTGTTAGGATCACACTTTGATAATAGCTTTACCAGATGTTTAGGCATGTGGTGAATATTATACAGAAGATAAAGAGGCCCTTCGGCCATCCAATGCAAACCTTGATCAGCCATGTCTTCTCTTCCTTCCTCCTTTACTCAGAATATGAAGAGTATTATCATTCTTCATTCAAATCTTCATTATGATTAGGTTTCTCTTCATACATTGGTTGTTCTTTGTCGAAAAATTAAAAATCTCCCTCGTCAGCTTCTAAAACTTCATCAATGGGTGGAAGATCCCCTTGTTGAATTGTCTCTTCTATAGGTTCTGCTAAGTCTTCAAGGGTGGCAATAACCAAATCTTACACTGATGAAACCAATACACCAGTATGAGTTGTCTCTTTTTTTCTTGTATTATGAAGAATATTATGAGTGACAAGAAGTAATCCAAGAGCTCTAGCGAACTGACAAGTAATTGGCCAGATTGTCCAGAGTTGATCGTAAGTAACTTCAAAATTTTGTTCCATACCAAGATGAGAAAATTCTCCAATATCAGGAATGGGAGATGGAATTGAACTTGAACCGTTACTACCTTGCACAAATTATTTGTTCTTTGGGTGAAGTAAATTTCCAACCATAAAAGGGTGGTTTCCCTCCTTCTAGCACCAGAATGTTAATGGTGTTGGATCCCATCAACATACAAATGATATCCCCGATATGAAGTCATAATTAGAATTCACGTCGTTTGGTGTAGGAGTCCCATATGGAATATTCCTCGACCACCATTTACTTAAATATTTTCCTTGGCTTGAAAAATTAGCATGAGAGAATAGCGTGCATGTACTTTTGAATGAGCAAGAAAGTATGCATGTGAAATGTCAAATTGTAGAATGTATCAAGGTTCTTTCACTGAAAGGAAAAAAAGTGAGCCTTCAAGAGAAAATTATTAGTACTAATTTAGTGGAGACACACAAACATATGCATGAGAGAATCGTTAGACATCCATTGAAATAGTGCTCATAAATTCAACGATCATTATAACCGAAAACAACATGCTTTCAATCAGATAAGCACCAAATCCACCGAAATAGTTCAATTTCTTCATTACATAATAACGCCAACATAAACCACAAAAATTTGAAGAATATCCTTAAAACACCCACAATCTATACATGAAAATGTGTTGGCCCAATAGGCTTCAAGTGTTAATAAAAATTTCCAAGATACATGAGTAAAATTAAAACCACTTGCTCCAAATAGTGGAGCATTAGAGCCACCACTTTCTCTCCAAAATAACTATCTCTATCTCTCTAATTCCTTGTGGGAGAAGCCAAGATGAAAATTCCTCTATTTGAGTAATGAGGCCTCTTTTATGACTAGGAAACATCACTCTTCATATCCTCATTACTCTTGAACTTCCCATGTGACTTTTCAACATGTAATGACCTTTGGACTTCTACAAGATCTTTGGACTTCCCAATGAATTTTGAACTTCAACATGACTTTTGGACTTCTATATGTGAATTTTAGACTTCTACATGTGGTGGCTCTTTTGTCCATACATGACCCTTGGACTTCCACATATTTATATTTACAATCATTACACAACTACATCATTATTTTCAAATCGTGATGTGGAGACAACAAGACAAGCCACTAACATTGATGACTTGGACCCATAGTGACTTGTGACACGGTCTTTCTTGATAGATGACAATGTTGCCACCTAATTCTTCAATACTCCATGCAAATTTATCATTGTTGTTTTCATTTATCCTCCAAAGGGTTTTGGTATCATATGGGGCCTTTATGGATCACCTTGGTCACTGGAATTTGATGTTCTTTCACTTGTCACAATGATATGTTCTTTTGACTTGGAATGCTTCTTTGTGTTGATTCCTTTAACAAATCTGCTCATGCCTCATTTCCATGTTGTTCTAGCAACACCTGCAAGTTAGATCACTCATGGAAAGCAACATTAGCCCGAAAATCTCATATTCTAACATGTTTCATGCAAAAAAATTTATTGTGAATCAAAAATGCACTCAATAATTAAAGAGGGACATTCTAGGAGGAGGGAGCACTATCAAGATATAAGGTTTGCGTGATGAGGATTGAGGATGTGTTGTGTGCTCCACTAAGAAGAAGAGGCTTGATGGAAGGCGCGGGGTGCAGTATCAAGGGACAAAGAAGGTTCAATGTTGATTGTTAATGCGCCATGTTCTCAACTAGGAAGACCTAAGTCACAAAGAATGGAGCATGGCATAGTTTCAAGGTTCAAGGGATGCCTTGTTCTGATTGTTGGTGAATTGTGCGCTCAGCTAAGGGAGAGGCTTGGAGCAAGGCACAGTTCAGAAAAGGAGGGTTTGAGGCTTGAGAGTGCACTATACACTAGAGAGGGGGGGAATGTTTGGCCAGGACATAGTCTCAACAAAAAAATAAGGGTTTGACTAAGCCTTGAGAGTGTGTAGTGTGCTCTCCCAAGCTTAATGGGTAAAATTTGTGAAAGCCAAAATTTTTCTAAGTCTGGAGGGTAAGGCATGGGAAAACATAATGAGTTTAGATTTAAAACAAGTGTGACACATACCAACTCATCAATACAACTTAGACAAAACCAAACATTGAGAAAGATACATAAGAATGTTCGTTTACAAATGCTCTCCAAGTATATGTGCAATTGCGACCAAAAGTGTTGTTTTGTGACTAAAAAGTGTACTAAGACTTTTAAAGTACATTATATATGTTGCTAATTATGTGACAACACTTAGAAGAGAACAAGGACACTTGAAACATATAAAATAATATGAAACGACACTTGGTGACCAAAAGAGAAACTTGATATGACAGTAGATATGCTCCAAAATTTGAATATAGTAAAATTTTGGAGAGTGTTGTAGAAACGACAACAAAAACTATTTTAATTTAGTTGAATTTGTCCATAAAAATGGATATCAAAACCTTTCTAAAGTACCATTAAGTTGGGACATATGCATACACTACACACCCAAACACTCTCATGTGAGTGACATTATGTTTTCTTCCACTCCATGCCTCTTTAGGAACTGTATTCATAACACTTTTGGTTGGACACCTATTAATAATATATGTTTCACAAATGACAGCTTCAACCCAATAATCATTTTCAAATGCTTTGCCTTCAACATACTCCTTGTCATTTCCATAATGGTCCTATTCTTCCTTTCCGCAACACCATTTTTCTTATGTGTATACCTTGTTGTAAATTTCTTGTGAATTCCATGCTCCATGCAAAAACGTAGGAAGTCACTTGAGATATATTCGCCACCTCTGTCAATCCTCAACACTTTGATGTATTGTCCACTTTTCTTCTCAACCAGAGCTTTGTATTAGCAAAAGTGGTCAAACACTTCACTTTTATGTTTTAGGAAGTAGACCTGTGTCTTCCTTGTGTAGTCATCTATGAAGGTCAAAATATAATAGGTGCCCCCAATTGATGGTGTCTGCACTGGTCCACATAAATTTGAGTGGACAATATCCAAAGGTGTTTTTTCCCTTATTGACTTTCCTGCTGGAAATTATTCTCTATGTTGTTTGCCCAAGATGCATCCTTCACATTGGTTGTCTTGTTTTACTATGAGTGTCAATCCTTTCACCATGTCTTTCCTATGCAACAAATTCAAACCTCCAAAGTTGAGATGGCCAAATCTCAAATGCCATAACCTGTTTTCAACTTTGAATTCTACTTGAAAGTTTTCTTGTGTGACAGTTGCTACATTTCTTTCATCCTTCTTTGAATTCATTGATAGTTTTTCTTGAGCACCTTATTCCTCCAAGTCTAATTTTAGCTTGAGAGGAAATATTTTATTGTTTGTCATGTGAACTTTTGCAATCAGTTGTCTGCCTAGAGGCTTATCCAAAAAAATTCACACAGTATTCTTGAAAAATACATTGTAGCCCTTTTGCTTGAGTTTTATAATGCTTATGAGGTTATGATTCAAACCAAGAACAAAATAAACATCTGAAATATACTTCTTCTCTCCCTTCTTTGTTAGTATGTCGACTCTACCTTTCCCATGACAGAGACTTTTCTATTAGTCCCTAATGTCACTGCAGACTTTACACTTTCACCTAAATTGGAAAACATTTCTATGTTCCCAGTCATGTGGTTGCTACACCCTGAATCTAGAAACCATACATCTCCTTCTTTTTCTTGTGCTACAATACAAGCTAAAAACATGTTATCATGGTTCTGATTTTCCTTTATGAAATTTGCACTTGGTTTGTTACTTATGTCATATTGCTTCTTTCTACATTCATTTGCATAATGACCATACTTCCTACAATAATGACATTGAACTTGAGATTTATCATACCTCTGACCTTGTACTTGATTCTGGCTTGGAACTTGAGTTGGATTTTGATTTCTGCCCCTTCCACTTGAGCTTGAAGGGATACTTCTTCCACCTATGTGTGTGTTTCTTCCTCTTATTCTATATTTTGATCTTCCTCGACCTCTACCTTGACCGAATGAAACTTGTGTCTTGAAAGAATGCTCCAATGAAGAGTTCGTTCCTCTATTCAATCTGTGTTCATGAGAAATAATTAATGCATGAAGCTCATCCACTGAAAATTGTGAGAGATCCTTTGTCTCTTCTATTGCCACAACAATGGCATAAAATCTTGCTGGCAAACTTCTAAAAAATTTCTCAACTATTCTCATTTCCTCAAGTATCTCACCATGAGACCTGGTTTGAGTAACCAACCCAATTACAAGTGTAAAAAATGAGTCTACGTTCTCATAATATTTCATATAAATTGTCTCAAAATCTCTTCTCAACATTTGCAATTTTGTTGTCTTCACCTTTTCAATACCTTGGTAGGTTGTCTAGAGGGTATCCCATGCTTGCTTGGACTTTGTTGTTGCTACAATCCTTGGGAAGATACTTTCATGAACTGCTTGAATGATGTATAAGAGGGCTTTTGAGTCCTTCTTGTTATCTCTCAACACATCATTTTCTGCTTGTGTCAATGCATTGTATGCTACTACATCCACTGGTTCTTGGAAACCATTCTCCACCAATTCTCAAATGTCTTGAGAAGAAAACAGAGCATTCATTGTAATAGCCCAATAGTCGTAATTTTTGTCATTAAATTGAGGTATTTGTGGATTTTTCAAGCTTGTGCTTGTTGTTTCCATTTTCACTGTGAAAAAAAACTTTCTTACTGTGCAAAAAATTTCTTCCTGCTGGTGAATGCGCTCCACAAAAAAATTCAGAACAACTTTTAACACCTCAGTAAAAACATTTACGGTAATGAAGGTTTAAACCCTCTCTGATACCATGTTTGAAAATTAAACAGACACTCGGGAGGATGCTTCCTCAACCCACATATTTCACACAGATTTTCATAGAGGTCTTAAACAAAACAACATAGTTGCGAAAATCAAATCATGACAGACTTCATTTCAATACACACTAGTACGTATGGTCAAAATTTCAACACTTTAGTTCTGAAACTTTTGACGTATTGTCAGAAATTTCCCCAATTTTTCTCAATTTTTTTAATCTTGCCAACAAGCGTCGCTATAGCAATGTTTTGGGAGTATCGTTAGAACAATGACATTTAGGACACTCATCGAAATACCGACATTTTAGGATAAACCATAAGAATTGTGACGTTTAGGATACAATCGTCAGTCTTGCAACGTTTAGGAAACCATCGGTCTTGCAACGTTTAGGTAAATCATTGGTCTTGCGACGTTGTGGGCCAAGTGTCAGTCTTGTGACATTTAGGATCCAAATCGTCAGTCTTGCAATGTTTAGGGAAACCGTCGGTCTTGCGACATTGTGGGACAAGGGTTAGTCTTCTGACATTTAGGAGACATTGTCATAATTCTTAATAGTTGTATACACTACAAGGTCCTTATACTATAGATCTGCACTGTAACACATAGTAGCATGGATTTTTGGTTTGGGCCTATCCCATTAAAGGAGTGGGTAAAATAAAATGGTGTAAAACACATGGAAATCTAATTTGGCGGCTACTCTAAAATCTAAATCGACCTATTCAAATTTATTTTCCTGCCGTTATTCTCCTTGCCAGGTTTGGGACAGATTTCGGTGCTAATTCTGCTGAAGAGTGCTAATTTCGCTGAAGAAGGGTTTGGTGTTAATTCCACTGAAGAGTTTGGGACAGAGTTGGATTTGATGCAGTCATTAATTCCACTGAAGAGTTTGGGACAGATTTGGATTTGATGCAGTCGCTAATTCCGTTGAAGAATGCATAAAACCGGAGAGATGCATCCATGAACATACCCTGCAACTGTTTTATCCCATGGTAAAGAGTAATAATAGACGTTAGCTTTACATTTCATGATCTTCGCCTTTTTATAGATTTATTACACTTTTATACATTTATATTCCACTTCCAGTCATGACGCTTTGGATTTATTAAAGCATAGAAGGGGTATCACACATATATTAATGCTTGTTGCATGTGAGAGTGTGGAATGTGTTGATTTTCCAGTTTATCGTCGTGAAAAAGGAAACTTCCTATTTAAAATGTACGTAGGTTTTAGTTTTGTCTCTCCTCAACATTTATATGCCCTAATAATTTTATCATGCAAGCAAACTGAATGATGACATAAGTTTATCATGCAAGCAATCTGAATGATGACAAAAGTAAAGAGAGTGGATATCTAGCCAAAGCCCCCATTTAATCATTTTTTGAGGAACCATATGAGTGTGAAAAAAAAAGTTTTAGTTTCTACATATCAATATATATTAACTGGTTCTTCTGGTGTTTGTTATTTATACAGCCTACCTATCATTTGTTTCCGAGTGGTAATCTGAGGGACAAAATTGGCTCACACAGATATCAGTGGTCACTATTGGTCCGAAGGGATAAGATATAGATTATAATAGACAATAGTAAGCGAACAAAATATGATTCCATCCTTTGTCCTTTTCCTCTGCGGAATTCCACAACCAGCTCCCAACACTGCTACTGAAACCTCTAACAACAAAACTGCTACTGAAACTTCAATGTTAGACTGTGCATTGAGCTACCATAATGGGAATATTGTTTTCCGGTAGTGGATATGGTTCATTCTGCTAAGGGGTTCAATAATTCTCTTGGAACTCTCCCTTTTAAAGAAGATACATCTATCATGTCCTTAGTTGCATCACATTTATTTGTATTTGATTTACATCTTAATTGTCTTATATGGTATTCAAAATCCTTTAGGGATTTTCTTGTAATTCTTTTCATTTCCTTTTGTAGAGTCCATATTTGCAACATGTTTATGAGCCTTGCAATTTGCTCAATGCTTTTCCTCTTACTAGATTGCATTCTTTTAAGTGTTGGCATCTTTTCTAATGCTTGAGATATATTAGTTGCTAGCATTGCAATTAGTGGGTTGTCTTTAACTATTATGCACATTATGTATCCAAAAAAATTTACCTAATGAAAGCAGATATCTTTGGACATTCAATTGCCATAGAAATATTGTAAGCTAATTATAGACCACAATAAATACAATTTTTTATCAGTATCCTCTTTCCCCTGTGTTTGTTCATTAGCATTATCTTTTATACCAACAACCACAAAAGGCATTAGAAACAAAACATAAACTTATCAACATCAAATTGTTGGTTGTGACAACATATCTAAAGTTGAAAAAAATTTTGTTGAAGTTTCTTTCACGTGTCTTGTTCTAAAAAAACTAGTGTCAATAGTCTTACAACCACTAGGATCGTGATCAGAAACTCGATGTGAGGTCACAATAGACACATTATTAGAGCTTAAAGTAATATTTATTTCATCCAAGGGATTCTTGGATTCCATGATATATGGCATGTGATGGATGGTAGTTGTATTCTCCACAATAGCTTAGGGTATATCCTCAACCAATTAATTAAAATTCTCCACAAAAATACACTCATTTGCTCCACCTACAATTGTGTCACAACTATTATGTGTAGCACTAACACCTGTAGAATTGATTTCCATTGAATCTAGAATAAAAACATCAATCTCATATGATCATGCCAATTTGTTTTGTATGTCAGTGGACATCACTCTTCCCTTGTTGGTCATACATCTCATGAGAAGGACTCCACGGAATATCAGGGATGAAAACTTTTTTGGAATTTGTTACATTAATGCCTTCTCCACATGCCCTAATTGAAGCAAACAAAACCTTTCATCATCAGAATTGTTGAATTGTTGAAGAATTATTTCCCTATATTCTATAGAAGTGTTACCATCAAGCCTTAGTACTTCAACACCTTTAATCGAGTTTTGATTGCTATTAATCATAATTTCAAATAAGGCCAAAGGAGATAGGATCTGACTAAAAACAAGAAACTTCTCCTTATTCAACACACAAAGGGACAACATGTCAAGGATTCTTCAGTAGACCATTGCAGTTATATCACTAGCGATGCTACTATCAAAATCTAACTAGCCTAAAGAATTACCCCATTTTTCAATACTTATTTTTTGTAATGAAGGATGCATGCACATTTAAAATACTTAGTGTCTCTACCAAATATAGACTCTGAGGAGAATTTTATAATCTCAAACACTTCCTTTTGAGACTCACTAAGTCTTAAGATGACCGCAAACTCTGTAAGGTTGGGCAATTTTTCATGAATACCTCCCTTGTAGTAGTGGAAAAACAATAAAAAACTTTTTGAAGATCACCTGCAGCAGGGGTTTTCATTCCTTTATTCCCATTTTGCAGGAAATTATCTAGTTTACTATAGAAGATATTGTCATTTGGGCTTATGTAATGTCTCTTATTTTTCATTTTGAATATTTTTCACTTAATATCATTGCCTTTGAAGATGACTTTGAATTTTTTTTCATCTAGAATACTTGGTATTATTAGCTTGAAAAGGTTGAAGAGCTTTGTAATGTTATTTTTGAAATGTACCTGAGAATAGAATCACATGTTTGGTATGTACTTGTATGAGAGAATCGAGTATATTTGTGTGACTATTTCCGAGAGATGATCACATCTAAAATCAACAATTCTAGACACTCTAAAAGGATTTGTTGGCTTTGATGTTGTTATTCTCAAGTTTCTCAAATATTATACTCTAAAACTGAGCATGACTGACAATAATGGTGCTCTTCTTATCTCTCCACTTCTTAAATATTTCAAGTTGGTTACATCTTAATGGTTATATTTTGTTGCTTAATTCATGGAGATCATATATATGAATGTCCTCTAAATCCCAATCCTTAAACTTATTCATCCATGAGCGCAACATAGTCTTTGGTGCTACAATAAATGACCTCCCTTATGGATACTTTTTCAAGAAACTTTGAAAAGAGAGAGTGACAAGGAATGTCTTACAAATTCCTAGTGAATGAGTAAGAATGCATTCCTAGTTTCTTTTGTCATTAATTGATGCCAATGCATTCATTATTCTAATAAGCAATGGATAAAAAGCTTCAATACAGGGGATTTATTGAAGCTTCTTTGTATCGGAGAGTGCCAGTGAGGTGGATCATTCTTTGTCTAAGAGGTGAGGAGAAGAAATACAAATGGCTCTGGTTACAAGAGTTTCACGTATAGCAAATTTTTGAGGCAGATGGTGTTGTGAAAATATTTATTTGTATTTTCACGGTGTGGTGATTGGGCATGAAAATATTCTTTTGTATTTTTTCAATAAACATAGTGGGATAGGGAACCATCCAGTCGATGAGTGAATAGAACGTCCAAGAATGGTATTGAATTATCCTTTTGGATTTCCATGGTGAATATATGCAGAGGAGATATGTTGTTAAGGTGGTAAAATTAAGGGAGGTTTAACATAAGGCCAGATAATGGAGTCATCAATGAAAATAAACCAATATTTGAGCTTGAAACAAAAATTGTTGCCCAAACAACCTTAAAACTGCGTTCACAACATTTAATATAAGGTAATCCAAAAACTCTCTCTAAAAAATCTGGAAACAATATCATGTATGTCCAGAATTCATTTTCAATTTATAAAACACCTTCGGACATCAAAAAAACATATGGGATTTTTGTGTTTGCCCAAAATAGCATCAGTGGTTTTCCACCATTTTCCAGAACAGTTGACACCATTTCTTGACAATTTTTTGAAACCTCTGGATATAATTGGTATTCAACAATGATTTTCCTTTTTTTAGTTCAAAAACAAAAAGAAAAACTCTAGTCCCACTATGCTTGTAGAAATTCCTTGGGTGAATTGATTAGGTTCTATGACAAAAGAACCAAGACCTTCAAAATATTTGATGTGGAAATGATTCATGAATACTTGGCATCTATCAAGTTTAATCCTTTATATAATTTGAGATGTATTTAATCACAATAAGAAGTTATAGGCATCAAACTTTATACCCAAATGCTAGTTCTTTGATATTTTCTATCACAATCAAGAGAATGAGAAAACTCATCTAAGATTTTACCAACAAATACCTAGCTCTTTTAAATGGCTAAACATGGAAATATTTGAAATATTTGTTCTCCTATAACATTCATTTTAAGCTAGATGTTTATGCCAGAATATACTGAGGCCATACCTAGAATCGGGGGTCAAATGTAGACAATAATTGGCAAGAGGTAAGCATACATATTATAGGAATATGTCAATATTTAATATATGTACAAATAAAACATATAAAACCCATCTTGCTACTTTCTTTCTCTTAGGCCCTTCATTTTTTTTCCTTTTATTGTTTTATGTTTGATTTAAATGATAAACTTGATAGACAGATGATAGATTTAATTTGAATTTACTTCTTCTGTTTCCATAAACTATTTCTTGTAATTTCCTATTTTCTGTGGTGGTTTCTTAACAAGTCTATGCCAAGTTCTTTGTCCTTACTAGATCCTTCTGGTTCCCATTTCAAGAAATTTGTTTCCAGTCATTTCCCATTTCTTGATTCTGATACTTAGGGCACATAACACTTAATCTGAATGCTGGCTATTTATCTTGTGCCATTGTGGTGAAAAAAAATTCTACTCTTACCTAAATTGGTTATTTTATTTGTAGCTCACCTGTAAACTGTGTTCTTTGATCTTGGGATAGAGTCATTCTACGGACTGTCCTAATCACAGTGGGGTAATTTCATCACTGAATGAAGAAGAATTCTGAGTAAATAAAGAATAACAAAAACATTACAGATAGTGCAAGCAAGAGTAATTTAATCAGGATACATTCATATGACATTCATTACAACCCATATCCAAGATTAATACTTATCTTATAAGTTCAATAACAAGCTACAAAACAGAATAATTCTTCCTTTCTCTTGGCTCACACTTGACTAATGAGGGCATAACTGACTGATATGTATGCACATGGAAATTACAATAAGAATAAATGAGGTATTTTTAAAAAAGAGGACATTGCCCAGAACTTTATCATGCAGTAAAATATTTGTATAATTTTGGCTTGGAGTAGTCTATAATATGTATCCACAGAAATCAAGAATTTGATCTTATGTTTATGTCATTGGATTTGTGAAAACATGGAAGTGAAAACATTTTTTAATGCCCTCAACATTGGATGTGAAGGATTTAACTTGAAAAAGGAGTTTGCACTAAAATAAGCCCCTTATGTTGATGTAAAAAATCCAGTAGAGAATTTCTTATCACTTTCCAACTCTATGTCATTTCGGGTGAGACTATTTCTTGATGAAGATGCCCAATTGCTATCTGGCCTGGCTGACCAAGACCGTCTACAGGCAAAGCAATCTCGTTTTTGGCATGCATATGGCTCTGAATTTGAAGGCAACCAGTTGTTGGGTTGGCCCCCAGGGTATGCAAACATAATTTCTTGCTCTTATATGGGATCTGGAACTATCACTCATATGTTATGTTATGCAGAAATAAATGGTTAATCATATGTGTAGTATAAAACATGAAAAATGCATAGAGCAGAGTAAAACAATGTCAATTATGAATATTCCTATATGTATATCAAGTACATTTTTTATATCAATTATATCAAGTACATTTTGTAACTTGTCTTTCTTTGTAGTTGATGGACATATTTTTACTTTTTAAATTTTTGTGAGGAAATTAGTGTCTTGTTTCAAACAATGTCCACATTTTGATAACCATGTTCAAACGGGATTAGTGTGCTTAGACTCTATATCATATCCTTTCTAATTCTATCTTCTATTTGCAAATCCATCTAAAAAATGTTTTATCTTCTTTAATTTCCTGACTTAATGCCTCTAGGATTAGCCATAGGATTATTTTTTAGAGTTATGCCTTCTCTTCTTATAGTTATCTTATGCCTCTACTTATGAATGTCAGCAGCATTCTGTGACTACTATAAGGTACTTTGCATTGTCTTTTCTCATAGTGGTTGAGACGAGTCGCAATGTTTTAGTTAAGACTACTGAGTCAGTGTAGTAATATAATTTGAACACAAGGGAACTTCTTATCTCAGCAGAAGTCATGTTCTTAGCACATTTCATAGTCTTATATTTGAAAAGAGCCCACGTGAAATATGGAAAAAATGACTAAAATCTGCACTATCAAGCCTAAACTTAAATTAGATCTGGGATATTTTCCTAAACTTAACTTAAAGAAAATTAGTGTTATTTTCCCTTGTTAATTAACTATCTACATTGTTATGGTACAGTGGCAGTCACAGCTTCAAGGGCTATATGTTGAAGGCATTGAGGGTTGTCATCATGAATTTGAAGCTTACAAGTTATTATATAGTTGTCTAAATCCAGGCAACACTAGTCATCTTTTGTCTTCAATGGCAAGGTATGTACGATACGATTGGCATAAAGTAGTTCAAATATGGTCTCGTGATTAAATACAATTTTACATTAAGCTCATTTTCCTAAACTATAATTTCTTGGTTTTTTATATCACAAAACTCTGATATGCTTCCCATTTATTCGCTATTTTTGGTAGCTTGGTTTAACTTTAACCACTCACATCTGCATTGTCTAAATGGATTGCTATTCTGTGAGCCTTGTTGTTTTAAGCTTGTATTTTGTTAATTTTTTTCTCTAGTTAAGTTATCATGTTTATTCTTGGTTCTAATGCATGCATTGTGTTCTGGAAAGACAGTCGTCTTTTAGATTGAATAATTCTTTAGGTTTACAAACAAAATGGATGTGAGGTAGAATTGCTAATAGTACAATATATTGATGTTTAATGGCTGTTATATTAATGGGAGCCTTTGTGAGCTAAATCTGAGACATTTCATCTTTAGAACACATGCAATCATTAGTTTAATTTCAAATAACTCACTATCATTTACCATGAATTATTTTAGTACTGCACCTTATAAAGGACATTTCTATAGAATGATACAATATTGCAATATTTGGAATACATTACGTGTAAAATGAAAACCTAAGTTGCATTGGTCCCTAAGGTGTGCAGTTTGAATGGTGGTATGAGAGCCCAAATTTTGGTGTGAGGTCATCTAGTGACTTTAATCTATGTGGAGCTTGATAGGAAATAATCCAATTCAAAAGAGGTCTTTCTTCAAAATTGCTACTTCTTGGGCTCCTTAAAAATGAGGATGGATTTAATGATTTTCCTTTGATTCTATCACGTGAAATTGTGTAGAAGTGAATAACATAGGATCCCTATGTGGGGGTAGGATGACCTCTTGTCAATGTCCTCTACATCCTTGTTCTTGTCATTGGTGTTTATTATGAATTCATTATCAATGGTTACAAGAAGAAATATTGGCATCTAATGACTTTTATTTGTGGCGGAGCTTTGATAATAAATGTGCTTCAAATATTCCTCCAAAATTTCATCTTCTTGGGTTTCTGAAAAATGAGAATGAATTCATGCTCTACCTTTTATTTTGCTACCACAACTTTAGTAGAAGTGATTTCGATAGGATGCCCTATGTTGGGGCAGGATCTTCTGCCAACCTCCTCACCATTCTTCTCCTTGTAATTAGTGTTTATCGTCAATTCATTATCCATAGTTACATGAAAACATGTTGGAACAAACACTTTGTATCCTCATAAAGCTCAATTTTGGTGCCTTTGCAGTGTTGCAGTCTTCTCTGATTCTTATGCAATTTAGGATTTAATTTTTCTCTATGTTTTTGATATGGTCAACTTTCTATCACAAGATTTCTTGTTCTTCGTTTCCTCTGACACAAGATTGTCATATATTTCAATGTCTAGGGTTTATCTGCTTGAGAGACCACTCTGTTTTGTTATTTTGTTATTTGTTCTTTTGCTAGTTTATTTTATTTCTTTTCATCTCTCCTTTTCAGGAGATGCCTTGGGTAACCCCAAATTTCTATGTTTGTGTGATGTATGTTAACTATGCAGTGTGTACATATGATTTCTTTCTTTATTCTTCCATTTAATGCAAACATTGGCTTTTGATACTTTCATCAAGTATACCTCTAATATCATCCTGTTACCCTAGGCAGTCTACCAAGCAAGTACCGAGTATTTGTCACTAGTGTAATTTTCAAACAGTTTGAGTGAGAAGATTTGATGAGTTTTATGGCCTTCTGTCTCAAGGAAAATGTTAAATTTACAGTTATGAAAGCATTGAACATGCCCTTGCAACGAAGGAAAAAACTAAGGGAATGAGTACTTATGATCAGCCAAGACTAGATCAATGGAACATATAGTTAATCAACGTATAGATGCAAAGATGATGGGAGTTTAGTCATCAACCAAGACAAGGGTGGTGGGGGAAAGGATACAAAAGTTTTCAAGAATGAAGATGCAAGAGGGAGCACTTCAAATTATGTTAAGGGATGTTTTAATTGTTGCAAATTAAGGCATTTTGAAAAGGATTGTAGTAAAAAAATGTGTTTGAACTCATGAAGTAATATGTGCTACTGAACCATGTGCCACAAAGATCTTACTTCAGAATATGTTAGATTGTATCCACTACCTTAAAATGGAATATGTTAGAATATTGTTGTCCGGTAGTGGATATGTTAGATTATGCTTTTGATATATTTGAGGTTAAAATGGATTTTTTTAGTTTAAATAACATATCTTTTTATTTTTCTTGAACCTATTCCTTCATTTTTCAGTGAAATGAGAGATGGTCCCTAATTTTAATTGGCTCCCATGAGAATAAGAGTTCAGTGTGATGTAAAAGAGTATAGGATATTGTCCATCCTCTTGCATTGTCTGAGTTGTTGTAAGGGATTTGACACATGGCTAGATTAAGCGAGATTCATGATTATATGAGGGTAGTTAGTTGGGATTGATCCAAAATTACCATATTATGACTCCTTCCAGCAATATGTTGACTATGTTCACTAAAATATTTAGTGAGCCACAGTTAGGCACCTTTACGCATTCTATTGAATAGAAAAAATTAATAGGGTGACCTACATTGACACATAGCATGTACAAAGTCAGTAGGTGGATTTTTAGTCAATAAGTGATATGAGCATAGATTGAGCAAGATAAGAACTAAACATAACTCACATAAATCCTTCAGTGATCCAAGAGTCCACTAAGAACTTCCTACGAAAATAGGATGTGATATTCTAAACTTTGAATGAATGTGCATGGATGATGAGGTTCCTAAAATACAAAGAAGACATCTCCTCATTAGTTCCATGTTACCTCTTACTAATGCCACATGCAGTGTTACACTTAGGATGTGTCATGTGGCCTTTTTAATTTTAATGTTACATGCAGAGTTTTACGATTAAAATTTTTCAACTAACTATATATATTCCATTTATTGTATGGATGAGGTGGCATTATTCAAGTGCTCTCTTATCTGAACTGAAATTGTGATTTTATTTGAGCCTGATGTTATCAATTCTTTATGTATCATATGTACATTGCATTATAACTTCTAGGATCTTGAGGTTGTTATTGGCAGCTTTAGATTTTTAGCTTCAACCATACATGCAGTCTGTTACATTTTATTTGACTTTATGTTTGCCTACAACAATGGTAGTTTTATCTATGGCTCATTCATGCTATATTTCTATGCAATTGATTGTTATGGGAAATGTTTCATAGGTGTATGATGTAACCAAATTTTTGGAGAACCATCCTGGTGGAGATGAAGTGTTGATCTCAGCAACTAGTATTGTATCCTTTCTAAAACCATTGTTCTTAAATTTTATTTCCTATTAAAATAAGAAGCATATTTAAAAGACAAAATGTTTCTCTAAGTGATAGATCTGCATGCCATAGCAATGTTATTGAGCATAGGATTTATTTTTATCAAGGTGTTTTTGAATGAAATCCCAAAGGCATGGTTATGAAGTAGATCACCCTGTTGCAGAAGCTTAGCTAAAGGATTACTTTCACAAGCCCACTTTCTCTTGTTGACAAGAAACATCTATCAAAAAATTCTATTCAGTGTATTTAAAAAGAGCTGAACTTAGCATACCCCTTGCACGCATTCTCAACTTATCATACCCCTTGCACACTAGCTCAACTAACAATGTCAGCCCGAGTCTTTCACTCTACAAACGGTTTCAATATAAGAAGGTTCAGTTAATATTCATCAGCCTAGATCTTGAAATCCTTTTTCATACCTTCCACTACTCAATATATAAGGTTCACTCCTTAGGCACTGGGAATTTGATAACTTTCAAAATTTGGCCTCAATATTGAGGATTTGATACCAATTTATTGTGGACCAAAGGTAGAGAAAGATGAGAAAAGTTGAATAAATTTTCTAGCTAAGCTAAAGAAACCCAAAACTTGATCTTGAAACATGAATATTATTAACTTCCCAATCAATTTTAATTAATTTTGCCATGGAAGAAAAGTTCCCTTGTATGAAAGGCAGCTTGTAAACTCAATAGCACCTTAGAAATTTAACTGAATATGGCTTCTCCTTGTATAGAATAATAATTTTATACACGCTCAGTTATACATTAGAATTCACCATTAGATCTATTCCTTCCCTAATTATAGGCATGATGTGTATATGCATACGCTTTTTTACATATACAAATACATATAAAGATGTTTATTTTTTATAGTTTATTGTATTTAGTAATATGTATTACCTACTCATCATAAGTTGTAACTTTATCCATTGTTTTTATTCTTGCATAATCAAGGTATCTCCCTTGAACCATGGATATTTTGGGAGTAACCTAACTATTTTGTTCAATGACCTTCATTATCTTGACTGAAGCCAATTGAAGACCCCCGTTAACATTTTCAGGCTTTTGTGATGATTTTTAATAGCTTAATTTGTCAATTTGGAGAACATGCATTTTCTTATTGCCGAGCTTTGTTTAGGTCCATGGCAATGTCATGCAATGTTTTTAACTAGCCTGGAAAAATTTTCATCTTATCATGGTTGGCAAAAAAATTTGAAGTCAGGTAAGAGTTCCATTAGGTAATCTCAAGCCTTATCCACAAGATACAACATGATGAAAATGAAATGAAGAATATACTTGTTTACAAGAGATTCTTTGTATAGGTTTCATACCTAGCCCTACTGGTGTGTGTTCCTATATGATGGATTGTACAATTCTACCTTATGTTCCACATGTCAAGCGCAAGATGTGACCTTCCTTTAGAACCTAAAAGAGCTCAAACCTTGAGACCTGTTGCCATAGCCCAAGTTTGAGAATAGTTTCCTTAGCCCAGACTTGTAGTTTGCAGTGAATAACAATAATATATTCATTGGCATGTGGAACACCCACATGGAAGATAACATGTCATTGTTATTTGGTTCATGATGTAATGGCACTGAAATAGAATGATGTGGCACACCCATGTGGTATATGGTGTATCATCATGACATGGCTCATTGGTGATGTGGTGATGACATGGTGAAAAAATCGCACAAACGTGGCACTGACATGGAGAGGAAGTGGAAGGTGATGTGGAGTTGGGTATTAACCTATTGTTATACTAGGATGTTGAGGAATTGATTCCGAGAAATTTGGAATCCAGTATTTGGCCTATCTCCCAATACTAATAGAACCTAAACTTTTTCAGTTGACAAAATCATTGGACTCTATCAAATTTATCTTATTATCATAGACTCGAAACTTATTATTGGCTGAGATAGTCGTATCTGTACTCGAAAATACTACATTAGAATCTTCAGAATTAGTTGTAGATCCAGTTTTCGAGCCTTTTCGAAGACCCTTGGAAGATGAAGATCTAGATGTCGCAAAAATTGAGTTTCTAGTTAGGTTAGCCTCAATTCTAGTTGAAGAGATGGTATGTATCCCAAGTTCTTGTGCAAATAACATCTAGGCATCTCTTCCAAGAATGTGTGCATTTGACATCCTTGTCATTGACGAAAGATTTTGAGGATGAACTCTTAGTGCCCTATTGATAGAGGGTTGATCCACCTCAGCCCTTGAATCATTTTCCTCAAATCTCAAATGAGATTTCAAGGAAGTGCTTCTCTCCTGTATAACTTCACCTGAATCTAAAACATGGTAGGCATTCTTGTTTGAAGGAATACCTACAAGAAAACTTTCCACATCCAAAACATTGTTTCTTCCAATTTCACGTCTTGTTGTTAAGTCTGAAGCACCTTTAGAAGGACAATTTGCAAATGGAAGTTCCAATTCCTAGGCAAACAATCTCTTTGCAACTACTCCAGGTTTGTATTCAAAAGTGGATTTTGCAGGCTGCAAAGACACATTTGTAACTTGTGATGAATCAGTCAAGGCTTTCTTTGCCATCTTCTCATATATAAAAGGAACCTTTTTGTTTGCATATTTATCTGTCATTTTATCATCTATACAGGGAACCTCCGATTTCAAGTTCCAGATCATCTTTATTTTAACCATTGTAGAAGGTGATTGTCCCAATCTGACATTTGCAGTTTGTGGTGTTGTGGCAACATACTGTATTGTCTCACCCAAGTTTGTATGCTCCATTTTCACATCTATATATGGAACTTTTGTATCCAATGCCTTATCCTTGCTTTTGTGATCCGTGTATAAAGCATCTATGCTCAAGTATTTTTCCATCATTATTTTCGTAGTTGAAGCAAGTGTCTGTTCACAACTGTCCTTTACAGGCTATGGCGCTACTCTTTGTATTTGCGATGATGCATGGTTCAAGCATTATTCTGTCATATTCTCATCTGCACATTGAAACTCGATATTTTTAACCACATCTGGCTTCTTAGAAGATGAATCTACCAAGATCCTCTTTCCCAAAGCATGAGAAATCATCCTGCGAGCAACTACCGGTACAGTTCTAGGTCTTGGAGCTACCTGCTCCTTTGGCTCGTCAATTTCTTCAGATGAGTAGGAGAAAAAAATATGTTTTTGTGCAGCCAGGTAAGAAACTTCCCTCTATTCAAATGATATGGAAGGAAATTGTTCAGTTCTCTCCTTATGTTACAAGTATTTTAATGTCATCTTTCGCTTCAATAATTGACAAGTAGCTTTTGGACTTTGAGTATCAAAGCATCCATATGATACAGTCAATTCTTCTAACGTTTCAGTGCTTTGCCCAGTAGGCAGAATTGTGAGTGAAAAGGTTGGGTTTTCACGCTTTCCCGCATCGGGGTGCGTAATCACGCTTGGTTCCTCCTACTGTGTAAATTCCTATATCATCGCCAAAAAGTGACTGACTGGCGCACCCTTGGACTTCGGGAGACTCGGGAAAAGCCACACCCAATCCCCTGTAGGTGTGAAATTGTCTTGCGCCCCTTGATTCTATGAGAATTGGGGGAGTGGGAGAGAAAGAGGAAGCTTTTTCAGATCGACCCGATCAACCAACCCCACAGTTTAAGCAGCGGTGAAGGCAAAGGTAGCACTAGGTTCAGCACCAGAGAAACCTGCCTATTTCATAATACGCTATTGGGTTCTGCCTATTGGCCTGGTACTAATACTATTTCAACTATATTTTTTTAAAATATTATATTGTTAGCGTCGGTATTCTGACGATAGCTTCTCGGATGGTTTTTTTTCTTTTTTCTTTTTTTTTTAATCGTTTGTTTTCGTCAGTATTCTGACCTTTTGCAACCATCGCTCTATTGACGTTTACTTTTAAAAAAAAGTTGTTGTACCGGTCTTCTAACCTTTTAGTAACGTCGCTCTAGCAACGTTTCATTTTTTTTTTAAGTTTATGGCGTCGGTATTCCAACGTATAGAACCATCGCTCTAGTGATGTTTACTTTAAAAATAATAAAAAATTTGTTGTGTTGATCTTCCAAACTTTTAGTACCGTCGCTCTAGCGACGTTTGGAGGCATCATACTAGAGATGCTTGTGTTTTTCGGAAGAGCGACGATTCATGAGACGTTGAAATTGCAACACCAATATAAAACGTCAGAGATAGCATCGCTCTACCAACGTTTAATTCAAGTGTCGGAAGCTCAACTTTAGGAGAAACCACATTTTCTACCCCTCAAAGCGTCACTCTTTGGATGCTTATGTGTCATAAGAACGACATTTTTGCTGTCGTAATTTGGGGAAAATGTGCTAGTGTAAGCCTAACGCTCCCATTATCTCGTGTCCCTTGCTGTGAATTCCCCTCCAGCGCATATTTCTGTCCACTTGCACCTTGCTTCACACCTCCCTCCACAAGTCAGATCTTCTCCACCCTTCCTCTCAAACCCCCATCAATCCTCCACTTCAACTGACCATGGCACCTAGGTTGCAATAAAGAACCATCAGAGGAGGCCAGAGAGGAGCGCTCCCTGGTCGCTACCACCGGGGTCCTCACAATCGCCTGGAATCTATTGAAGG
Organism: Pinus albicaulis; assembly: GCA_034641835.2. Taxonomy (NCBI): domain Eukaryota; kingdom Viridiplantae; phylum Streptophyta; class Pinopsida; order Pinales; family Pinaceae; genus Pinus; species Pinus albicaulis. Next base: position 906,069,940 of record CM076581.1, read on the forward strand.
CTCCTCCTTGGGCAGTGACGTCCGAGAGGCTCCCCAAAGCCCCAAACTCAACCAGGAGGAGGAGGCCCCTACCCATGTTTTGCAGAGAGGTCGTACCGGACCAAGGAAGTCCACTATTGCGCACCAAGATCACTCCTTGCCCTGCAAGAATGAGCCTCTTCTGGAACAGGAAGATGATGGGGATGATACAAATGTTTGGATAATGGACTCAGAAGGTACCTATACGAGAGTCCCGAATGCCGAGTACCTGATGACTCCCATCCTCTGCACACTGGTCTCCAGGCCTCCGAGTCTTCCCACCGTTGAAGAGGAAGTTGCCGCGCAAGTGGATGCTTGTACCATAGTGGAGGAAGATATAGACAGCGGTGATCATGCCGAAGACCCATGACTATGTAGCAGCTTAGCTCTTCCTAGTTTTTTGTCATGCTCGCTATTATCATAGAATTTCCATTTTCACTGGTGCTACAGCACATTTTGTAATTTTTTGTTTCATGTACTTTCCGGGTTGGTTTCCTCCACGGAGGTAGCCCTATACTTGTGCAACAAAGACTAGGATTGGCTAAGCACAGCTTACCAACCTAGCCTATATCATATGTACTATTCTATTCTTGAATTAATATAGATTAGCCTCATTTACCGAAAAAAATAGTAACATTAGAGCATATTGTATATAAAATCATAGTTGTGAGTTGTATGAAAACAAATAGATAATAGACATGAATTTGTATTTATAATAATATTACATAGAAATAACTATAGATAATGGTGAATACATTTAGAAGAATATGTGAAAGTGTACAAATATATTGTAAACCAAAGGAAAATGTAATTATTTACCAACTCGAATAAATTCAATTATATCAATTTCAATCTATTTATGTTCGTGCATATGTGTGTGTGTGTGTGTCTACGAACAGTGTTATAGTAGTAAAATTTAAGAACGTATAGTAGTAGTGAATATCCTAGAGAAAAGAGAGAAGTACTAGAGTCGGAGGTGTGTAATAGAAAACACATGTACAATTATTGACAATAATAGAGAGCCCTTGATGTAGAGATATATGGAAAAATTTAGAATATGCAGTGAACAAACAATAAAAGGTATATATATTGTAACTAGAGTCAAAATTATATAGAATATTTTCCTTTGTGAGGTCCATTTATAAAATAGCAAATACTTTCTATCAAAATATATAGTGAAACTGTCCAATCAAAACAATGATATATAGAAGATATAAAAAAAATATTCAGAGTAAATGTTGTCCTTTTTAAGAATTAAAAAGAAAATAATGTTAAATAGTACATAGTTTTGAATGGAAAAAAAAAAAAACTTGTTATTAAACAAAATTTCTTCAATTCAAGGAAATTGTATTCCCTTGCTAGGTAGGAAAATAAAATAAGGAAATACTAACAGAAGCACATAGTTATCAATCATTGTCTTCATATATATAAATTTTCCCTTTCTAAATGAAAAGCTAGAGGGTTCGAAGGGTTTCCCAACATGGGGAAAGCATAATTCGAATATTAAACTAGTAAACCTAGGAAAAAAATTTCAATCGTCAGTAGATTCATGGGATTAGCACGCACCGGAACGAATCAAACAGCGAGTACCTGACATATAGAACAAAACCATATTTGTGATTGTTGGGCGCTAGTCTGTAAACTCAAATGAAAATTACGAACTAGGAACTTTGTTCAAGGGTGAAGGAAGAGTGGTACCTTATATAGTGTTGAGTCATCCCCAGAAAATATCTTGTGCAAGAAAGAAAATAAAGATGGTTATGCTGGAAAATGAATAATCTATAAAAGAAATATCTAGAAGTATAAACAGATTAGCGAGCAGAAAAATAATGGAATCTATTAAGGCACATAGATAGTAATACTAGAGCCTTTATAACTATATGAAGTGAGAACAGACAAAGGAAAATTATACGTCTCAACATAGAAGATTCAACGCATCTCAGTTAATCGGAAAAGAAAGAACAAAAAAAATGAAAAAATAGTCTCACCATGAAGTAATTTTTGGTGTATAAATAGTAAAACAAAAGTATCCTTTTAGTGGAAGGAAATCCTAGGGTTTGAAAATGGATGAAATCCTTCTTGTAACCTTAATGCGTATGGAAAAATATGGAATCTATAAATAACATAATGAAATAAAATAGGGATTACATTCAAACATTGTTGAAACAAAACAAGAGTACTTTAATCAACAGATATTTGAATATTTACCGAATTGGATAATAGGAATGCACTGAAAAGTATTGCTTGCATTTCCATCCGAAAAACTATATGTGAACCCAAAGAATCATTATCTCAATATTTAGGAAACGTCCATGCAAACCTACAGAGACACAAACAATGATATTAAACATGTAATTACTTAACCTCGACTATAAAAAATTGTTTTTAAAAATAATAAAGCAAACAATTGTTGAAAGGGGTAAATTTAAGTATTCTTACCTCTGGTAAGGTCATTGACATGTCTCAGTTGGGAACCACATACACTCGACGAAACAAAGAGTCAACTACCCTCGCATGACAGGTGGAGACAGCATGCTAATAGAAGGTAAAGAGAACACACCTATAGGGTTTGTGTCGTTGAAAATGGTGGACTGCTATTGAAAAACTAAGAGTAGACACCTAGCTGTAGAGTGGCATGACCCAATAAGGTAAAGTGAGAAATGATCTGGTACAACATAAACCTAGCAAGGTCATTAATCAAACGATAAAACCCTAATTTTTTTCTGGATGTCACATTTCACAATGAATAATTTGAGTCGTTTGTTGGGTCAAATAAGTGGAGTATACATGGAAACAATGATGAATTTCCCACTTATGCATTGAACAATCTAGAAATATTTCAATGGTATATGTAACTCGGTTTAATAACAAATTAATACCACATCGAAAATAAAATTTAATTCAATACCATATATCTTAATTAGTTGTCACATCTCATTACATCAAAGTCGAGAAACTGCTTAAATGAAATGTGTTGCATATAGTGTTAAATCATTAAAGTATTATGAATGTTTGGTTGGACCAAGTAAAATAGAATTCCGCGCAACTAGACATCAGGGATTAGCCTTGTATTCATACCTAATAATGTGGATGGGCTAAGGTCCATACTCCTTTATATATATATATAAAGTTCGCAAGAGCATATTACAGTAAAACAAAAGAATAAACTATATAAAATGTATAAATACAAACCATTGAAATCATATAAGTATTCAATAGCTTGACATTCGGATTGACATTCGGATTGTGTGATAGTATTCAGTATTCAAAAGTTAGAACCTTGCAAAAGAGAAATAGCTTGACATTCCTTGCAAAAGAGAAATAACTTGACATTCGAATTGTGTGATAGTTAAATGTATAACTATTGTATAATTAGGCTAGAACATTGAGGCTTATATATATATATATATATAGTGATGTTGGAAGAGAACCATTATTTTGTAATCCTTTGTGAAAAAAGTTAAGAAAAGACAATCGATTATATAGTTATCCTTTGTGAACAAAGTTAAGAAAAGACAATCGATTATATAGTTGGTAAATGAATAAAGAGTTCTCTACAAATTTTAAAAGTTGGATTTTCTTTAAAACAAAAAAAAAAATGATTTATATTAAAATTGTATTCACCATATGAAAAAGTAATGGAATATTACTTTCCATATAGGCATTCATGAGAATAGATATCGACAAATAGACCGAAAATTAGTAAAAGTGGAAATATAGTGAGTAGATTGTTGTTATTGTCTAAAAAAAAAGGAAGTAATGAGGGTCTTTACAGCATCAACCATTGAGATGGAAGGTAAGTTGTGTAATCAATTTATTTATGTTTTGATTGATCCCAGTTCTAACTACAGTTATGTCAATTTAGAGCTCGTAGAAAAATGTCAGTTGGATAAGGAAGCACATGTAGAACCATGGTTGTTCCAATTGACAATAGGGACAAAGAAAAGAGTAAGCTAGTGGATGAAATCATGTATGTTTGATCTCAACAATATGTCAACCATAACACACTTAAATTTGTTTCCATTGGGTGCATGCGTCATGTTTTTGGGCATGGATTGGTTGTACAAGCACCATACCAAAGTTGATTTTTGTGAAAAGGTAATAGAGTGCTTAGATCAAGCTGGAGAGAGGAAAATACAGAAGGGAAAGTGAAATCCTACCTCAGTGAGGTTGATCACAGCTATGCAGGAAAACGTAGTAGAAAGAAAGGTTTTCATTTATTCGTTGTCCAAATTTACAGCGATGACAAAGCCAATAGTAGTGTTGAGGAAGAGGAGTGAGATACTGAACAGATATATTGTGTTGCAACAGTTCAGGGATGTGTTTTCAGTAGACGTTCCTAGATTACCTCCTCATGGAGAGGTTTACTTTTCGATTGAGTTGATGTCAGGAGTAGCTCCAGCATCCATCAAAGGCACCATACAAAATGAGCTCTCTAGAGTTGGTTGAGCTGAAGATGCAGCTCAAGGATGTGCTTGATAAGGGCTACATAAGGCGAAGTATGCCTCCATGGGAAGCACCAATCTTTTTCATGAAGAAAAATGATGGTACACTCAAACTTTGCAGTGGATATAGGAAACTAAATAAAGTGACCATAAAGAACAGGTATTTGTTGCCATAGATTGATTATTTATTTGACTAGTTGAGGGGAGAAGTAGTTTTCTCCAAGATTCATTTCAGGTCAGGCTATCATCAAGTGTGCATCGAGGAAGATATCCATAAGACCGCATTCATGACAAGATACAAGAATTATGATTTCGTAATGGTACCCTTTGGGCTTACAAATTCTCCTACCACTTTCATGTGTTTAATGAAAAATATGTTTCATCCTTACTTGGACAAATTTATATATGTTTTTATTACATCTTGGTATATTCAAGGACTGAAGAAAATAATGAGGATCACCTAGTTGCAGTGCTACAATTGCTTAGGGAACATAATCTTTATGAAAATCTTAGCAAGTGCGATTTCTTCCAATCGTAGATACATTATTTGGGACACGTTGTCTCTAAGGAGGGGATATCAGTTGATCCATAAAATATTAAGGCCATAATGGAGTGTCCAACACCAAGGAGCATGAGTGAGATCAGATCATTCATGGGGTTTTGTTGAGGCCTCGTAATTCCATTGCCACAACATGGGGGAAAACCACCCAGTCCAGACCTTAGAGCAAGTCCTTTTCCGTTTGGTGTGGTGGCTCCAATTGGGTATAAAGGGACCAGTTTCCCAATAAGCATGATTTTTGGGGTGCTTTTTGTGTATATAACATGCAATGGGAAATGAGATTAATCTATCACATGCATTTACCTAAAACTATTTATTATATTATATACCCAGAGTGTTTCTTCCTTTATTCGATCTAAAGAGATATCCTTCAACTATTAGTAATGAAGATCATTTAACAGTTGAAAGAGATGAAAACTATATAAAGATTATTCTTTTAAAAAAATAGTTTGATTAAAAGAAGTGTGAAAAATATATCGCATTCATATGTGTGATTATATATCAGATAAGAAATCAGAGACAAATATTAGTACAGAAGTGCATTTAACATTCATTTATGATAATTGTTCAAATATATAATGCAATAAAAAGATAATTGTCATTCTAGAAAGCAAAACTTAATACAAGTGAATAGAAGTACCATATGTATGAAGTCCCACTCATATAAACTAACAGTAGATTTTCTGCTTCTCTTCACTTTCAACCAATTTAAAGAGTACAATAGTGCAACATCAGTTAAACAGCTTCAAATGTCAAAAGATAATAGATTGTGTTCCATTATTCCATCAAAGCATTTACAAACTTACAAAATTGCATTCTTTGCAAATGTTTTTTGATAAATTTTTGGACCCTTCTCTAAATGCATAAGAGGGGTTTAAATACTAAACTAAATATGTTTAAAAATAGATTATTACATAAAAATAGAGGAGGTTTCAAATAACCATCCTCGTAAGACAAACTTTAACTGTAACAATATAAGTATGAATTTTGATCTTTCATTTCGATTTGATCCCGAAGTTGACAAATATCTAGCATGGGTTTGAGTTGAGCTTGCTACGAAATTCTCGATCTGACCTGTCCCTTGAATACTGCATTTGAGAGCAATATTTTTGTTGAATCAGTTAAAGACTGCAAGGTTTGATACTAATGATAAGGTTTGATCAGAAAATTTCAATAATTTTCTTTATCAAACTTATTTATTTTTTTAATCATTTCTTCCTACATTTCTGTCCTTTGTTTCCACTATGTTTCCAACTACTTGATTTCTGAGAGCACTTCAGATGTGCATTATTTGATAAGTTCTTCTTTTAAAATTTGTCCACATACAGATTCAGTAATTTCCTTCGTTAACCTTGATGCTTTTGTTGCTGCTTTGTCTGCTTGCCTTATATATGCTTCCAATCTTTAAATAAGATTTCCTTGTGAAATTTATCTACCTGGGGTAGATCAACTTCCTTTCCTGAGTCTAATGCTTGTCATTGAATGTGTTCACTGATTTTCTTCTCAATATTCTCACACTCAAGTTTCTGAATAGCCACTTGTTGGATCACTTGAATCATAATAAGAGCTAGTGATAGAAACTTGTTGGCAAAATACTTCTTGTTGATGCTTAAGTTTAGCATTCCTATCTAATGATTCCTCTATGAATTTTTCTAGTTGTAGTTGGCTTTGTAATTTTTTTTATTGTTGCTTCCAGTTTATTTTCCTTTTCTGTGAGTTGCACTTGATGCTGCAAATTTGAAATTTCAAAATATTTTTGAAACTGGGACATTTTAAATTCCATTTTCTCGCTGTAATTAGACTTTTCTTTCTCTAACAGTCTCTCTAAATCTTATATTTTATCTTCTCTCAGCTTCAGTAACATTTGAACTTAAGTGGCCTTATCAATAGTGGTAATAGAATATGCCCCTGCAAACTGTGATGGCTTGGTTAAATGTTCAATAGGATTAGCTAGAGGATAATTCCATAAAACTTCAACGGATTCATTTGTAAGGCTTGAGATTGTAACATCAATTCTTCTCCTTTTTCTTCTCTTGACTACATCCTTATGACTAGGACTGTAGAAGACATCCAGTGAAGGGATTTCCTCAATTTGTAAAACTATTTGTTTTGCAGGGTAGGCCGGAATGATCTCTTGATCATGAGTTTCAGGAACTTGTTGTAGTGGAGTAACAGTTTCCACTAATTTCTGAGAATGTTCTAGTGTCTGAAAAACTAGTAGATTGATCAGTATTAGGATTTGTTTGAGGTGTTTTTATTGCATTATAAAAATTATCCCATTCACTCTTTAAATCCTTTGGCTGAGATTTTTCTGACTGATCAGGTGTATCTTGGTTTTGTTGAACTTCTTAGGAAAAAGATCCAGTTCCATTAATTCCTCCTTTCTCTTGCATCTCAATCTCTTTGATTACTTGATTTATTTTCTGGGCTCTCATTTCTGTTTTTGTATTCATTATCAGAACGATCTGAATTCTGAGATTGATGTCCTGATTTCCCTTACTCGCCTTCAGACACGTATTTAGCTTCATTATCCAAGTTAATACTTGGAATTGGTCTGTTGACATTTTTAATAGTTAATAAGTCCAGAGGAATCCTTTCTAGTCTCTTTATTCTATATGCTTGGAAGGCTTCCAAGTCATCTTGATTGAGTTGACTGGATGAAAAATTTAGTACATATGAAAAATTTTCAATACCTTAAAAGAAATCATCAAATCTATCTATCTCTTTCACAAAAGGCTTCACTTTGAGCTCTATGATGTAATTTTTAATCACATCATTGGGGTCATATGGATGCTTTGGCATTACAGCCAAATTCAACAAATTAACATTTGAAACTTGTAGGCATGACCAATATCAAAAAGTGAAAAAGTACCACACTGTAAAGGGAAATTAGGCCAAATGGCCTTCTTAGCATCTTTAAGTTGTTTTAAAATACCATTTACCACAAGCTGGTAGGCAATCTCTCTAGCAAGTAGCTTTTCAGGAACATAATATGGTAGGACATGGGGAGAAGCATAACTCCCGAAAACTCTGACATAGGTGAAACTTTCTTCGGCAAACCATCTGGCAACGGGAAAAATGTTTGTACTAGCCTCTTTGGAAATCCTAGGGTATTTCTCGTTAAATATAATCTGGTGCATAGGCAGTATGAATCTATGGAAAATTTTGTAAAAATGTAGATGAAAATTTGATTCCCAAAGGACTCTGTGGTAAATTTGGATTGGATTAGGGTCTTGAGTTTTCCATTTCCATCCCATGGTAGTAAAACTCGAAGAAAAGAAAATTGCATCCATGACATAGGCACTCATGTAAAAGGGGGGTATTTCCCTAGAGGAAACACTCCTTTTACCTCTATAATCCATGATATTTCTGGCTAAATTATCATATAGAATATTTTCCCAATTCAAAATTAATGAATTGACGATTGTGTCAATTAATGGGACCTAATCTACAGAAAACCTAGTAGTATCAGTCTTTGCAAACAATCTACACAACATACCTGCAGCATAGAAATAAGGGGAAGGAATTTGTGCTATTGGGTACGTACTGTGTTTGTCCCGTTTAAGCTTGCCTTGGTCATCCTTCCATTCTCTTATGACTTTCATCAGGCCTGGATTTTTTGTTCTAAAGCTTTGAACAAAAGCTTTGTCATAGTTCTGATGTGGGATAGGTAAATGGTACATTGCCCTCAAATCTTCTACCCTGAATGAACCAATATTCTCGCCTTTTGAAACCTTAAATGTCCTATCTTCTATGTTCAAGTGGTCAATTACCCACTTAACCATATTTGTATAGGGGGGAATCTTTGGCCTCGCTGCTACCTTGTGGATGAATGAGCATGAAACATCGAAATAGGTCAGGTCTGAAGGAACTGACATGCCTACTGTAGAAACTTTCAATATTACCCTTGTCTTTTCATTCTTGAAGAATTGATACATTGCCTCCCACGAAGAACTGTCGCAATCCTTGTTTCAGGTGGTATCTGAGAATAGGGGAGACATATCTGAATCTTCAGTAGACGATGCATGGGCATTTTCCTTGCCTTACTTTCTCATCTCTGTTATCTTTGCTTCGTTAAGTGGTTTCCTGAATTCAAGCGAACAGAGAAAACTTTTAAAAATAAAGAGAATAAAGAGACGGATAGAATTACAGAAATAGAATCTTCAATCTGACGTTCAATCATTCAAAATATGCTGGAAGTATATATGAATATTTCAAACCTTACTCCTATTAAATGTCATTAATCACCGATAATTCTTTCAATCAAATCTCTTACACACCTTCATGTGAAATGTCTATCGATCAATTTAAGACATTAGATCTTATATTCAGTTTATTAGATATGAATCATTTCGCAAACTTGAGTAATAACTATTAATTTATTGCATATTGCAACTCAATATTATTTCTATTAGTTATGTTACCAATAAATTTCGCAAAATGTGATCTGCGCAAATCACACATTGCAATTTCTATATGGTAATGAAACTTGCTTTTAGTTATTTGTTGTGAAATACAACGTGCGTTTAAAGAATCACATCGATGCGCTTTTTCGGACACTTGAAATTTTATGTTAGTTTCTTTATTGATTCATCAGGTCCATTTAACTGCAATTCTTACTGAATTGTTATAATGTTTGATCATTTTACAAGGCATGATGTGATTTTATTTTATAACGGTGCTTAAATATTTTGCAATGGGAGTCTATATGACTTTGAAAAGGTTTAGTGCATATCGCAGCCCGCAAGACTTAACATGTTTTTTAGTCGTTTAAGCTTAAGGAATGAATGCATTTGTTAGACTTAGTCTACAATAAAATCAAACAGATGAATTTCCTATTTATTTTATTAAAGGGTCCCCATTTATTGAAAATAAATGGGGGTTTTTGTATAGCACAACAGGTCTTATAAGAGGTTCAACTGAAACTTCTCCAAGATATATCACCCTACCACATCCTTGCATAGGAAAAAAAAGAAGTTAGAGTGGACAATTGAATGTGCAACAAGATTTGAACAATTGAAGAAGTTGCTCACTAATGCACCAGTGTTGAGGATTGCAAATCGAGACAAATATTTTGTGGTTCGTACAAATGCCTACAAGGAGGGGCTTGGTGGAGTCTTGATGCAGGAAGGCTAGGCAGTTTTTTAAGAGTCACGAAAGCTAAATGAACATGAGGCAAACTATATGGAGTTAGTTGTTATTCATGCACTGAAAATGTAGAGGCATTACCTCTTCAACAGAAGGTTCACACTCATGACATATCATAGCGGACTAAAATTCTTGTTTTTTGATCCTAAGTTGAATGCAAGGCATGCTATATTGTTGGCCATACTTAGTGAGTTCTAATTTCAAATCAAATATATCAAGGGAAAATAAAATAGAGTTTTTGATGCACTCAACGGAGGGATTCAATTGAATCACCTCGTAGCCATTATTTCTTATGCAGTGGACCTAATAGAGCGAGTCAACCATGCAAGGAAGCATGATGAGAATTATCAGCGAATAAAGGAAAGGCTACAACAAGGAAGTGAGGATGGAAAATATGAGGAATATCATCTCCCATACGATTCTTTGGCTAGGTTCAAGAATAGAATCTTGAGGAATTGAAGAGGCTCATATTGAGAGAGTTCCATATTAAGTTGTATTTCGGCCACCTGAATACAAAAAGACTCTCATGGCCATCAAAAAAATTTATTATTGGCTTATTATGAAAAAGGAAGTAATTGATTATGTTGCTAAATTCTTGGAGTTCCAGTAGGTGAAGGCCAAATGTATCCATCCAACAAGTTTATTACAACCCATTCCCATTCCGGAATGGAAGTGGGAAATAATATATGTGGATTTCATTACAGTTTTTCTAAGAACCTACAGGAAACACGGTGCAATTATGGTGGTCATTGAAAAATTGAACAAGGTGGATCATTTTGTAGCAGTCAACTCCACCAATTCAGCTAGTGAGGTGGAACAAATATTCATAAAGGGTATTGTGAGGTTGCATGGAGTTCCAAAGAAAATAATCTCATACAGGGATGCCAAGTTCACTTAAAGGTTTTGGAAAGAATTATTTGTGGGCTTGGGGATAGAATTTACCTTCAGTAGAGATTATCATACACATACATATGGGAAAAAAAAGAGGAAAAACAAAATCCTCGAAGATATGCTGAGGATATATGTAATGCATTATCCAAGGTAGTAGGAAGAGTATCTTCCACTTGTAGAGTTTTCATACAACAAAGGGTACCAAGAATCTCTAAATATGAGCCCATTTGAGGAATTTTATGGAAGGAGTTATAATACTCCTATCATTTAGAGTGATCCAATGAACGGGGTCCTTATCGGGCCTGATATGCAAAAAGAGATGGGGCAGAAAATGCAAGTCATTGGGAAAATTTTAAAAGTGGCACAGGACAAGCACAAAAGCTATGTGGATCAACATAGGGTGCATAAAGAGCTCCAAGTTGGGGAACATGTTTACTTGAGAGTTAGACCCAAGAAAATTTCTTTGAAGATTGGGTCATATGCCAAGTTGGCACCACAGTATTATTGGCCCTTTTATGTACTTGAAATAATTGGATCGGTGGCTATAGGATGGCCTTACGTCCATCTGTAAAATTCCATGATATTTTCCATGTTTCTTTGCTTAAAATATATGTACATGATTCTAATCATGTGATTGATTAGTCTATGCTACAGGTGGAACAAGAGGGAAATTTCCATCTAGAGCCATTATGCATTCTATATTGGAGGAGCCTCGCGCTCTATAATCGAGCAATAGAGCAAGTTAAAGTGCAGTGGAGGCACTTTGGGCCCGAGGAAGTTGTTAAGACTTTGTGTATTGGGGTAGAATCATGTGTGCTCTAGCCCTGAAACTTTGTGGAGGGGCTAAGAAACACATCACCTCCAAAACCTAGAAAGCGTTTGGAGAAATTTCATCTTATGTGTGAGATATTAAAATAACTAATTTTGTTAATAAGAACCCTAAGTCTAACTTAGGGAATTAGAAAAATTTAAGTGAATTAATTAAACACATGTGACGAAATGTTCTAAGTGACGCAGATCGAGTAGTATTTTAATCTTAGCCTCGATAAGAGATTAAATCACAGTCATTGATGTCTCAACGAAAAAGTATAAGAGAAAGGCTTGAGGGTCAGTTGGAGACACACACGGAGGCGGAGCTGAGAGACTCAGCTAGAATTCTAGGGCGGTTTTGCTAAGAATTTCCAGAAGAATTTTTTGCATCGATGGGTAGTATTGGCTGAGGGTATGATCTAATCCCGAAGCCAAGAGTCAGCAAGAGGCAGAGGATCAATAATCAAGAGCAGTGCAGAGGAGCGAGGGAAGTAGCAGTTTTGCAGCGCAGAGAGCTTCAACCACTACGCAGGTGCTACATAGACCCAGAAAGGAAAACGTTGAGCAACAGGAGATCATCCAGGGTTATGTAGAGGCCATCCAGGGTAATGTAGGGACTATGTCACCCATTCTAGGGTTACGCAACCCTCTCCAGCCCAGCGCAGAGGCTAGCAGGGCTAACGTAGGGGCTTCAAGGGCAACGTTGGGGTTTCTAAAGGCAGAATTTGGATGAGTCTTGTAAATCTCGTTTGAGGGTGTGGATCAGTCAAAAATTCTGTCTCCGAAATAGCAAGTTAGCTGCAGATCTATTTTTTTTCTTTGTCAGTTAACTAGTAAGGTACCCAGATTTGTTTTACTTAGATTCTACTTAATAATAATAAACCCTCATATTTGTTACACATGTTTTCCCACGTTGGGTTGTTTTGGGGACAATTGCCCTAATAATTTGTGTGTCTCTTTATTGAATGAGCGTAATATTCAGTAAATGATTTGTATGTGTGTAGGTTGTTAGTTGTGTTTACTTCGGTATTTTCTGAATATTTTCTAGAAATAACTTGTATAATTTAATCACAAGTAGGAGAAGTAAACAAATATACTACAGTAGGATTTATGAATTATTGTATTCAAAAAATTTCACATGGTATCGGAGCGATTACAATCAAGCTGAATCTCCAGAAAAATCAACTGAAGAAATATTTTCTATAGGGTAGCAATTGAAGCAACAGATCCGGAAAGGGCAGCTTAACAGCAGGAGTACATAGTCCCAGAAAGGGCTACACATTCCCATCTGGGTGGTGCAGAGACAGTGCAGCACCATCCAAAGGGACGCAGAAGCAGCCTGCACCGCGTAGAGGCTACACTGGGTCATTTTTTTCACGCAGAGGCAAACTAGAGGGATGTAGTCCAATTATTTTTCTGTTGCATAGCAGTATTTCCAAGATCCGAAAGCAGTGCTTCAGATGTTCAGCAGTTGTTGGAGTGGTGGAGATTCTGCTAGTGAAAAATTGCGCCTAGCTAAGTCGACAAAGAGAGGGAGGAAGACAGTCACTCTACAAATATGAGCTAAACAGATCTAAGATTCAATCAGGAGGCTGATCGAAGAGAACTGTCCAATTGTTTTGGATAAATATTTCCAGGAAGGAAATATGTTGATAGAGGGAGCAGCTATTACTAAGGGTTTTTTATCTCCAAGAAAACCAGATCCAGCATTTATGTTTAGTCTTTTCAGCAGAAAGAGGGAGAAGAGTATTGTTCCATCATATTTTAGTTAGATGGCTTCTCATGGGCTGACATATCAGGACAAGTTGGATGGTGTGTCCAACTTTGTCATCTAGAGATCCAAGATATTGACAGTCTTGGATGAGTAAAACATCAAGAACCATGCGGAGAATGTCCTTGCTAAGCCTGCAGATCCTGATCCTCTAAATAAATTCAATGAAAATCAAGTGCGGGCTAAGCGTTTGTTTATGGACAGAGTAAAAGATCATGTTATGCCACACATTGTCGGAAAGAAGACGACAAATGAGATGTGGAACTCTTTGGAGACCATGTATCAGGGAAGCTGCGTTCAATGAAATATGCTTCTAGAGAATCAAATGAGGTTGTTCCAAATGAAGAAGGGTGAGGAGATAGATCCCTCCCATTTCCGACTTCGGACTCTCCGGGATCAACTAATTGCCATGGGTGCAACACTGAATGAAGGACTCTTGGTAAGAAATACCCTGAATGCAGTCACCAAGGAGTGAGAAATGTTTGCCCAAAGCATATTGGGCAGGGTAGTGTTACCATCTTGGGCGGACATGTGGGCAATCCTCCATCAGGACGAGATCAGGAGAATCACCAAGAGGCAGAACAATAGCAGTAGAACTGTCAGGGTGAAGAAATAAGAGAAAGATGATGCAACCCTTGCATCGAAGGAAAGAAGGTAGCAAGGGAAGAAGAAGAGGGACCTATCCAAGGTCTGGTGCTTTAAATGTGGCAAACTTGGACACTTGTCCTAGGAAGAAGGACAATGAAGCTTCTTATTCCAAGGTTGCAGCAGAAAAGGATGATGGGAGTGATGATGATGTAGTCATGAGTGCGCATGAACCACGGAAGTGGGGCGATATGGATATGTATAGTAGCTACAGATCAAGATGGAAGGATCCTTGAGTAAGCCCAACTCTTGGATCACATACGAGCTACGGGAGCCTGAAGACAGTAGTGTGACAAGTAAATGGATGCAAAAGTTCACAGTGAAGCGTAGGGTAGTAATGAGATGCTGTAGAGGGAGAAGCATAGTGCAAAGGCAGCATCATCGTAGATGTTGATGGGACTTCAGCAATGAAAAGAGGTAGTTCTCACATAGTATAGAGCTGTAGCAGTGCAGTGGCTTCAAGAGGACAGCATAAATCAACAGCCAAGGGAGTTTCAGAGATGGGATGCAGCTTGACTTGTCTGTCAACAATTGGGAAGGAATATTTCAGTAGCTTACTTCTCGATAATTGAGTTGCCGTGTAGCAGTGAGCCATGGCAGTGTTATGGGCATCATGATGTAGAAATTTGAGAGGGATTTGTAGTATAGATGTGGCAGTGACATGGGCAGTAGTACAGAAAGCAGAAGCGCAGTGGATGGAGGGATATAGGCCAAGCATTAGTAGCGCAAAGACCAATGACAAGATCTTGTGATACATTGTGTGGATGTATTTCTAGAGCACACTCTGTGCTAAGAGGGAGTGTTGAGATTTTGTGTATTGGGGTAGCATCGGGTGTGCTCTAGCCCTGAAAGTTGTGGAGGGGCTAAGAAACACATCACCTCCAAAACACGAAAATAATTTGGATAAATTTCATCTTATGTGTGAGATATAAAATAATTAATTTTTTTAATAAGGACCCTAAGTCTAACTTAGGGAATTAGAAAAATTAAAGTGAATTAATTAAACACATGTGATGAAATGTTCTAAGTGATGCGGATCAAGAAGTACTTTAATCTTATCTGTCGATAAGAGATTAAATCATGGTCGTTGATGTCTGAAAGAAAAATTATAAGAGAAATTCTTGAGGTTCAGTTGGAGACACACACGAAGGCAGAGTTGAGGGAATTCTAGGGTGGGTTTGCTAAGAATTTATAGAAGATTTTTCTGTAGCGAGGGGTAGTATTAGGTAAGGGGATGATCAGATCCTGGAGCCGAAAGCCAGCAAGAGGCAGAGGAGAAACGTAGAGGAGCAGAGGCAGCAGGATCAGCTACGCAGCGTAGAGGGCTTCAGTCGCTACGCAGGCCCAGAATGGGCAACGCTGGGCAGTAGGAGACCCTCCACGGTTATGGAAAGGCCATCCAAGGCAGCGTAGGGACTGTGTAACCCAGTCTGGGGTTACGCATCCCTCCCCAGGCCAACGCAGAGGCACATAGAGGCTAGTAGGGTTGATGCAAGGGCTTCAAGGGAAGCGATGAGGTTTCTAGAGGCATAATTTGGCTAAGTCTTGTAAATATTGTTTGAGGGTGTGGATCAGTCAAATTTTCAATCCCCAGAACAGCAGGTTAGTTGTAGATCTATTTTTTTCTCTGTCGGGTTAACTAATAAGGTGCCCAACGTTGTTGTACTCAGATTCTACTTAATAATAATAATAAACGTTCATATCTGTTGCACCGGTTTTCCCGCATTGGGTTTTTCCGGGGACAATTTTCCGAAAAAAAATGTGTCACTTTGTTGAATGAGCGTAATATTCAGTAAATGATTTGTATGTGTGTAAGTTGTTAGTTGAGTTTACTTCGGTATTTTCTGAATATTTTTTGGAAATAAATTGTATAATTTAATCACAAGTAGGAGAATTAAACCAAGATACTACAGTAGGATTTTTGCATTATTGTATTCGGAAATTTTCATAGAAGCCACTTGGGAAATGGTTGATACTATGTGAGCATCATATCCTTTTTTGTTTTCTATTTAAAGAAAATCTATATATATAATTGTAAATATTGTATAGAGTTATGTGTGTAAGGTTCCATGAAGCAATGTGTTTGTTTTCATCATGTATTTCGTGTTGTATATGGACAAAGAGCACTGAGGAAGGTGATCCTCCAAGGGGGAGGGATTTGTGACAACCCCAGTTATATTTTTCTTATGAATGTTATGTAAACATTTTATGTATTTTGATTTTTTATTTTTTATTTTAAAAAGGTTAAATAAAGGACATGGAATCTAGAGACTGAGAATGGTGACTTCCTTGGGATGCTCATTTTACTTGCTGCAGAAAAACTAGAGTGTTATGGACATCCATTGAAGATTGGTTTTTGTGCTTTTAGTGGATTAGTGCTCAAAATTTATGGGACAGCAAGAGAAGCATGAGGACCATCCTTACTTGGGAGAATTGAAAAAAAAACATGACAGGGAATTAAAGAAGGTAAGGGGAAATCATAGGTGGCTGGGAGAAAACGGAGAGCTCAACGACTACATAGGGCAGCATGGAAGAAAAGAAAAGGAAGGGACGCAGTGGATAAAGAAAAAAAATACAATCGCACTCCAAACAGGGAGCGCACATTCATACTCAGAACATCAAGAATGCAGACGACAAAGAGAGCAGAACAAAAAAAAAAAATGTGCTCAGGAGATCACTATGAATGCATGAACAGTAGAATAGGACCCCATGAGCAAGCTTGGTAGGAAACAATGCCTTCTTTTGAGTGGAAAAGGAGACAACACAAGACGAGGGAAAAAAAGAGAAACCCTCACATATTCTGGTCTATAACCATTTGAAGAAATCTACAGTAGCGTAGATAGATTCTAGACTTCTACAGTGCTCATAGAAGACAGATACATATTTTGGTTGAGAAATAGGAGCACAAAATAATTCTCTTCAAGTGAGGATAAATATTTGGATGCCCTAGAGTCAGAGGGTGGAAATGGTCTTCTCTGGACCCCCTTAACAAGCTTGGGTTTAGATTTAGTCCTTGGATTCTTGATAGGGGAAGTTTTGAATTCCTTGCTTGTTTTATCTAGTTTTGGTAGTGCGTTATGGATTCCTTTCAGTGGGTGGAACCACCGTGATATATGGTTTCAGGGTGGAGGTGAACCCTCTGGACTCCCTTGAGTATATTGGTTTTTGAACAGCAATAGGGTGGAGGCAACAGGCCTCTAGATTCCATGTGCATCTAATTGACTGTTATTTCGTTGGTGGGTGGAGGTGGGAGGACCTCTGGAGTCCCTATTTCAACCAGCAACTAGTATTTAATCCCCGGAGAAAACCATCTCAGTCTCTGGAATCTAGCTCGAAGTTGATAGCTGCAAGTGAGATCTAGTTTCAGCTCATCTATGGTTGGGTGGAGAGTTGTTGTCCCTAACTGAGTTGCCCATATCAAAATTTATATCCAAGATAATTATCTTCATGTGTAACTTTTGTCATGAAAATTTAGCGTATTATTATTAGGTTGATCTGCATTGTTTTCATGAAACATGGTTAATTCCCTGTGTTTAAAGGTGGTATTGAGATTCTAATGAATGGTTGCATGTTGTCAGGGCTTTTGCAATAATGTTCCCCTTGCGAGAAGGGTATAAGTAAATATACTCACAACATGTATATGAGTGTTGTATGTATTGGCTAAATGAAACTATGTTGGTGTGAGTCAACACCGAGCGAAGAAATAACCATTCTTGTCAATTGATCAAATGGAAACTTAACTTTGAACTGAAATCATGAAGGTTTAGTGCCACAGTAGACCTGTAAAAAAATATGGTATCATCCTCATGGTACTGGAAAATTCACTAGCACAACTGATATAATGAGGCATACAAACCTCGCAAAAATAAGTGCATCACTGCACGATAGTTGTTAAACCAGTCGTTGAAGGTAATAAGGTGTGGTATTTTTGAACCATGCATCATATGCTAAAGAGAAAACATTAATTCATAAGACAATAACTAATTATTTATAAGCATATATAGATATATACATACATACGATGTTGAGTCAACATCGAAGTTCTAGGTTTAATGCCCAAGCCTTGTATTCATCCACTTTGATAAGAGCATAAAGGTGATGTATAAAATTGCAGCAATCCTGTAATGGTTTATCCAAGCATAAGTGAACCACTACAGATATTGGCGTCGTTTTATTTAAAATGTAAAGTGTGTGTGTGTCGGGGGTGTTAAGAATAAATGTTAGGAGTTACTATGCCGTTACTATGTCGCATGGAGGCTTTATGCCCCAAAGGCTAGGCCCTTTGATAAAATGTGATGTTTTAATTGATAAATAAAAAACCCACTGGTCAGATCTACGAAAGAGAGTCTGAGCCAAGAGAATCTGGCTCTGCAAAACGCTCTACATTCACAATACAACTCAAGCATTCTATAGCATACATGGATATAAGGAAGTTATAACCATACCTTAAGAAATAGAAACTAATTCCTATCCTAAGGTTTCGTGAACCAAATCACAGTAATTAAGGGTTCTCCAATATCTTTCAACACTTCCCCTTAATGGAGAATGGGTTCACAAATATTTCTAACAACTCCCTAAACATTTCAAACTTAATTTTTCCAAGAGGCTTAGTGAAAATTTCAGCAACATTATCACAGGTTTTACAATATACAAGATGGATTTCTTTAGATTGAAATTTTTCCCTAAAATAGTGGAATTGTGTATCAATGTGTTTAGTGTTCTTCTGAAACACCGGATTATTAGCAAGTTTGATTGAGCTCTGGTTGTCACATCTTATTGTTGTTGCATCTTTCTGTTCTTCCCCGACATCTTGGAGAAGTCTACAGGATGTCGGGGAAGAACAGAAAGATACAACAACAATCAGAGGTGACAATTAGTGTGATTTGGTTCACGAAACCTTAGGATAGGAATTATTTTCTATTTCTTAGGGTATGGTTCTAACTTCCCTATATCCATGTATGTTATATAATTCTTGAGTTGTATTGAGAATGTAGAGCGTTCTACAGAGCCAGGCTCTCCTGGTTCAGACTCTCTTTCCTAGAGCTGACTAGTGGGTTTTTTTTTATCAATTCAAACATCACATTTTATCATGGTATCAAAGCTCCAGGGTTGAATCATAGCCGGAGTGTTGTGATCCCTGAAATTATCCAGGTGGCAGAGGAGAAGCCCCTGATGACTGAGTGGAAATTTTTTTTTCTCAGGCTTAAAGCAGATCAGCGCTCGTTTTGGAGTAACAGTTGCGCCGATCGTCGCGTTTACTACAGTAACAGTCATGCCGATGGCACGGAACTGAGCAAAACAGAGGCGCCGACAAGAGGGAGACTTACTGATTTTTGTTTCTAGCGTGATCGTCTCAAAAATTTGGTTAGTAAGTGCACCGAGGAGATCTGAAGAAGATCTGAGACAGTAGACACCATTTATGAAGGAAGAAATCTAGTGAAAGGTCGTCGATGAAGGGATCCGGTGAAACCTTGCCGATGAAAGAATAGATCTGCAATAGATATTGCTGGTGCAGAGGATTCGAAATCCTTTCACACAGTGTGCAAAACAACCTGTTGGATTGATTGCAGATCAAGTATATCTATATCGTAACATTGCTTTCTGTAAATATCTAGGGTAGATCTATCATTTTTTTTCCTGTCAATTATATTTTTGAATCGTCAATATGAATAATCGAATAATCGAAGCATACTTTAATCAGAGTAACAAACTCGATGGTTCCAATTACTCTAATTGGAATTTCAAGATGCAAATTGTGCTAGAAGCATAGAGTGACTAGATGATTACAAATGGGGATGAGCCTAAGCCAGCAGCGGGAGATGCATCAATTCCAGGTAGGGAGAAAAGAGAAGGAAGATCAAAGATGTTTTTGAAGATTTAAGTGAAAGACAGCATCATACCACATATCAGAGAATGCAAATCAGCAAGCGAAATCTAGATAGTATTGAAGGATTTGTATGAAATCGGGAATACAAATCACCTTATGTTTTTGAAGAAAAATATTCTATCCATAAAAATGGAGGATAATGAAACAGTTTCTTCTTTCATATCGTGGATCAAGGATCTGAAGAAAAAATTGGAAGATATCATTCAAATTGTAGCAGATGCAGATTTGGTCATGATTACCATGAATGGTATGACTGTTGATAACCAAATGTTTATCACTGTGATAAGTGCAAGAGAGAAAATCCCGAAATTTGAAGAACTGACAAGAATATTAATGAAATAAGAATAAATAATATTGACTCTAAAACCCAAAGTGCAGATCTTGTGTTAATGGCAAAGAAAAAAATTCCTCAAAGCAAAATGAAATCCATCACAACAAAATGGAGGAAATCTACAGAAAATATCGAATCAAGCTCAAGGTATGTATCTAAATAGAAGTGACTCTATAATAAAATGTTTTTATTACGGAAAAATCAGTCATATGGATAAGGAGTGTGGGAAGAAGAAATTTCATGAAGAACAACATAAACATAAAAGACATGCAGGTCATTTTACAGATGATGACCATGTTCAGGACTTCAGATTGTTCATGGCAGACACTGATTAAAATGTCGAAGCATACATCTAGTATGTGGATTCGGGAGCATCCACACATATGATGGGGAACAGACAATGGTTCGAAGATTTTTAAGAAATCAACAACGGAGCACAAATCTACCTTGGTGATGATAGAAGTCATCAGATCAAAGGGTGCGGGAAAATTCCTGTTATTTTTCCTGATGGTAATATCAGACATATTCATAATGTAATGTATGTACTCGAAGTTACAAAGAATCTGATTTCCATATCCATGATTACAGATCACGATCTCAAGGTATAATTTTTTAAATCTAACTGTTATCTTAAATATTTGTTGGATGGCATGAAGATTATTGCTTCGGGAATTTGAACAGGAGGTTTGTACAAATTGGATGTGAGGACAGCACCAGATCGAGCCGTCACAACATAAAGTTTGACTACAGAAGATTTATGGCACCAGATACTTGGTCACATATGTTATCACTCGGATTGATCCTTAGGCTGAAGAAGGCAATCCTGAGGTAACCTCAAACCAAACTTTGGACTTGGTATCTAGACCTACCAAGTCAGAGAGGGATCTCTCAATATAATCATAGCCAAGAGGTGTGGATGGAAAGGATTTTAGGCTAGCTAAGGAAAACAAAGGGTTTTGATTTTGATTTTAGGGTTGGGCTCACTGAACAGGGATTAGGTCAAGAGGATAGATCAGGTCCAAGAGGATGAAATTGCAGTTTGTTTGATGGGGCAAGGTAGGTAAGAGGTTTAAACATTCAAAGTGTATTAAATGAGATGGATAGACTGGTGAGGAGCTAAGGAAAACATTTAAAATGTATTTTCCCTAAACTGAAGAAATTGAACACATTATATTGAATTTCGCAAAACAGAGAATAACTAAATATGAATTTTGTCTTTAAAACTTGAAATCAAGTATATTATAGATGTGAAATGTCTTATGAATTAACAATACATTCTAACAAATCAATCACAGAGAAGAAACAATGTTTAAAACTCGTACAACAGGGATCCCAAGAAAATAGTTGCAATTTTCCATTAATGTCCAAGCCAGAATGATACTTGATCAATAAAATCTCTTCAACTGATGCCAACCATTACAAATATTGAAAAAGTACACCCTATAGACTTCAAAACCACTTCCTCTCATCCTCAAGGGTCGAATCCATGAGGTGAGGGAGTTTTTACAGCAAAATATGAATTGAATGCTAAAGCCTAGGATGAGGAAAGTGACTCATCCCTATCTTTCAGAACAGATACATATGACTTCAAACTAATGATTTTCCTAATGTATCTACCTTACATAAAAGGTAAAACATGATATTTACAATGGTAACTTCTCATTTACCCAAGTGAAAATTAAATAAGAGGTGAAATTTCAAAATTTGAGTAAACTGGGAAAACTGTGAATTCCTTGGTAAACGCATAGCACCAAGACAGAAAATTTTACCTGTTTTGTAAGCCACTTTTGGAGGCCTTCCCCTTGTCCAAATCGGCTCCATGATAGCTCATTGGAAAGCTCTCTGATTCTATTTTCCAGAAATTCTTTCACTTTCCAAAATGGTGTCCATTTTCCCTATAAAAAACCTGTTCTCCCAATACTAGTAAACACGCGGCGCGTAGGCCAAAAAGAGGGCAGAAACATTATTTTTTGATGGTTTTTGGCCTTTTTGAGGGACCATTTTTGCTCCAAATCTCCCGAAACTTTCTGAGGTTGATGTAATAATCACTAGGAACATGAATGTGCTGATAATTTTCCATTTGGATGGCCCCAAAAAGAGCGCAGCACCAGTGGCGTTGTGCATTTAGCACATTTTCTGCATGCTAAACTGTCCCAAAAATCAAAATTTGCACAAAGTGCCAAAATTGGAATTTTCTTGCTAATCAAGGGTTGGAGGCCTAGAGGGATACCTCAGCAAGAATATCTAACTTATCTTTCTCCTTTGACTCGTTCAAAACCCAAATCTTTTCATGGGCACGTTTGAGCTTGGCCCTTGCAATATTGTTTCTCATGGCATAGTGCTTCGCCATATTCCTTTGAATATCAGTGTCCTTCTTGGCTTTCTCTAACAGGCTCTCCACATGAAAATTGGCTCTCTCAAGTCAAGACTCTCTGTCTCTATCAATTTCTATGGAAAGAAGCTCACTTAGAGTAAGATGCTCTGCCAACTCTGCCTCTTTCTGCCTTTCCCGAGCTAAATCATTGTTTAACCCAATGGTCCTCGGTCTCTATCTAGGAATTTGATCATCATCATTGTCATCAAATCTGACCAAGGTCTCATCCAGCAAGGCCTTGGCCTTTCTGACCTCTCTCTGAGCTCTGATTGCCCTGATCTCACTGATGGTCTTCTTTGCCTTCAGTTGTTGATTCTCTAGCTCAAGAAAGTTAATCACATTCCTTGATCTACCAAGATTAACTTGAAGCTCACTAATCTTCGCCTCCTTGCTTTTGATCAATGCATTGGTGATTCTGACCTCATCCTCGTCATCAAGGTCAATCAACTCAAACTCCTTCTTAGTTTCATTTTTGTCCGCCTCCTCAACAGTGATAGACTCTGTAGTCTTTTCCTTGCCCTTATCTACCTGTTTTGTTCATGAAGAAGGCATGGACCCTTTCACATCATGTGAAGCAAACACATGCATGTGGCCTCTCTGATATGAAAAGGAAAATGGCTCAATATCAGTCATTTTTGTGTCGGTTGCCTCAATGTCCCTTTCACTGCTTGATGCTCTAGTATCATGTTGTGATGGTGAAGGATTATAGAATGGTGATGAGGTAGGATCAACATGAGATGAATGAATGTGAGTGAATGGTGATGTATTAGCAACAGGATGTGATGGAGAAGTGGATACGGGAGGATGAGATGATGAAGGAACATTCTGCTCATGATGAATAGGTGTGGTAGTGAAAACCACATCTGCAATGAATGCATTCCATGGAATGTTTTTTTGTTGAAGTTGATGCATGACCACCATTTTGATGAGTGAATTATGAAATAGGCTCTGCATTTGCTGATTGTAATCCCTCTTTTTCACAATGTAAGTCATCTTGTCAATGCTACGGAAAAGATAATAAGGCAAATGCAGCATTCTAACTCTAGTGAAATGCATGAGAAGATGAATATGGTATGAGTAGAGGCGGAAAAACCTTCCCTCACAAGTGAAATACTTCATTATTATCCTCATCATGGGCACATACTAATCAAGGAGATGAGAAAAAGGGAAAATGGACTTGTTGTGATCTTTATACCTAGGTTTGAGGTATGGTTCAAAATAACTCATATCCAGGTTTGCTTATTTAAACCATCTCTCTTCCACACTAGGTATACCTGTAGCAGCTGCAATGGCATTGGTGGACATTTCAAAAGTTAACCCAGCAAGATTGACCTGCTTGTCATGTAGATTGATGATGAATAATCTTGTTAACTCAGGGTGATTTTGGACTTGTTGCACTCTCTCACAGAAATAAAAGCAGCCCAAATGTTTAAAGCAAGAAACAGTGAGAGGAGAGGCCATGAGTTCTCTTGTGGTGATGGGTTCAAACCTATTTATTTTCCCTCCCTTATGTTCATTTCTCCTTGGCATTTGTTCCTCACCAACAATGCCAATGTCTTCTTCCTCTGACATCTTCAAATTTTGATTTGGAAACCGTAGGGTGCATGTGAAATGAGATAAGGGGAAAAGGATGAGAAGGTTGACTTAAATGGTGAAGGGAATGAGTGTAAGTGAAAGGACAAATTAGATGAATGAAAACTCTCAATTAATGAAAATACCCTGTCTATGACTAATATTTCTTTCAGGAGGATGAACCAAGTGTATAAATAGTGATTACAAGCTTGTAATTAGGGTTTCCTTAGGGTTTCCATTTCAATTCATTTAAGAATGGTAAAATACCTTAAAATAAAGGTTAAAATATGTACTTAATACTTTGAGGGTTGTTTGGAGGACTTTGGCAAAGTTTGGAGAAGTTTTGAATTCGTTTGAGTTGCTAGATCACTCAAGAATCTTTCCTGTTTAAGCACGCAGCGCCAGTGGTGAGCGTGCAGCGCTTTTGGAAACGTGCAGCGCTAGTCTACAGGCATGTAGAGCCTTCAAAAAACATGTTGAAAACTTCAAGTAAGGGTGCAGCACCAAGGTACAAGCGCGTAGCGCTAGTGCAAATGCGCAGCACCAAGTGCAGAATGCGTACCGCCGAGAAACTTAGCACAGTTTTGCTCAAAAACTCACAAATTTTTCCTTTGCTGAATGCTCCTAATGTTTTTAAAGGAAACAATGACTCATTTGAAATGTTAAATAGGATTTATAGGCATGTGGAATTTTGATTTAGCTTGAAAACCCCACTTTCTAATGTTTTGAAGTCTTATTCCTTTATCACTGATACTCTTTGACACTTTTTCATTGCAGATTGTTGAAGTCACGGATTTGGCTTCTCTTTTTCTCACTGAGGCTTGACATGTTCACTTTGACAGCTTGGGATTAAATTATTACATATAGTAGTATAAAATTACATTTGAAAAAATAAAATAAAATTACATAAGTGACTTTTCTACCAAAATGGAATTTTGATCAAAAAAGTCTTCAAATTGAAAATATAACCTTTTGATGTATAATGAAACAATCATAATGATCATAATCAATCTCTCTCATATATGTGTGCTGACCTCATTGGAATGAAGGAAAGACCTTGATAACTGCAAAACCCTAATGACCTAATGAAACTGCTTTTTTGACCTAATTTTGAATGAAATTTTAACTTAAAGACTTTTCAAGTGAAAAGATATTTTTCATAGGTGTTCTTATGCTCAAAGGGATATGGGAATGGTTCAGGAATATGATCTTGGAGGGAGAAAAATTTTATTTGACAAGGACAACCACCAGCAGAGAAAATTCATGTCATGACCTAACGGAATGAGAAAAAATTTATTCAGTATGAGACATCTAAGACGCACTTGCAAATGTGTTTTGATCCCTGGTGGAAGTATACCAATACTGACACTAGCATTGGCCTTATTGGGGATGACAATTCCTTGGAGGTGTCAAGAACACCGTAGACCATGTGCCTAACCATGGGTAAATACGGTCAAACAATCCAAAATACTGCAGATAACTTAAACTGACTCAAAAAACATTTTAAAAGACTGGAAAATGACTCAAAAACTGACTCTAACACTAACTCAAAACTGATTCAAAAACATTGAAAACAACAGAAAATCAACAAGCTTTATAGCCTTCACTTCGAGCCCCAAGCCTAGATGATCTTCTGCCCCAAACTTTGCAGAAAATATAAACTAGTATGTACAATGGAAATGAAACATTCTTTCATAAACTGCATCAGAAATAATAATGTTTCAGGAGCCTACCATTGACTAGTGCTCCTGGACATTCCTCTCCATTCATCTCCTGCAGAAAATAAGCCAAGATTTTGTAGGGTCCCTTCCAAAGATTTTCAAACTTCATGTGCTTACCTTTATCTTCATTTCTTGCATCCCATCTCAACACTACATCCTCCAGCTGAAATTTATCTTCTTTGGTTTTCCGATCATAAGTCTTATTAATTCTATCCTGAAGCTTAGAAGTAGTCTAAGCAACTTCCTCTCCTGTTTGCTGAAGGTGAATCATTTGATTGATTCAACATTGCATATCATCTTCTTCACTATCTTCCTCCTGCAATAATCTCATAACCAGAACTGCAAGTGATGTAGGAAACATTGTATCTGTACCATAAACCAATTCAAAAGGTGACATACCTATTGACTTCTTTGAGCTCACTCGGTCTGACCACAAAGCAATGGTAAGCTTCATATGCCAATTTTTCTTGTTCTCCTCTAACATTTTCTTGATGATATTCACTAAAGATTTATTAGAGGACTCAGCTAGTCCATTGCCTTGTGGATAATATGTGGTGGAATGACCCAATCTGATATTATACTTAAGACAAAATTCAACCATCTTCTTTGACTTAAATGTTGCAGCATTATCTGTAATAATCTTGTGAGGAAAACCAAAACAAGATAGAATATTGGATTCTAAAAATTGAATGATTACCGTGTTTGTAGCTTGCCTTGTAGGAATATCCTCGATCCACTTGGTGAAGTAGTCGGTGGTTGTTAGGATCTATCTATGTTGTGCCAATGATGTGGGATGAATTTCCCCAATAAAATCAAGTCCCCACTATTGAAAAGGAGCATTTACTACAATAGGTTTCAGCGAAAGAGGAAGGAGTTTCCTTTTTTCCTGAAAAACTTGACATTCATGACAGTTTGTGATTGTTTTGTACAAATCAGAAAATAAAGTTGGCCAATAATACCCTGCTCTCAACACTTTGTTAGATGTTGTTTTCCAAAACAAATGACCTCCACAATATCCCCTATGAAATTCATCCATTACTTTCTTAGCTTCATCTTCAACCAAAAAATTCAAAATAACACCTCCTGGATCTTTCCAATAAAGAGCACTTCCTAGAATGCAGTATTTAGCAGATTTCAATTACAAATACCTACCCTAAATTTTTAACACTCCAGGAGGAGGACTTAAGTGTTGAAGAACATATACTATATTGGAATACCATGGTGAAGTAAGAAACATTTCAGATACTTGTATTAGAGTGCCATCTTCATCATCATCTGACATTGCTGCAATAGCGTTTATGTCTAGAGCATGCAAGTTGGATTCAACCATCAGCTTGGCTAACCCCTGTCCCTTGATCAGTTTGGTAGGCATAATCTCAAGATCATACTCTAGCATAGCTGCTATCCACCTACCTCTCCGACCTTTAGCATCATTTTGTGTGAGAATATGTTTTACCACTGCATTTGGAACATAGGCAACAGTTTGTGAATGTAAGATATAAATCCGGAAATATTTCAAAGCTTTGATTAGGGTTAAAGCTTGTTTCTCAATAATTTTATAGCTAAGAGTAGCATCTCGAATGGCTCAACTGAAGAAAGTAATAAGTTGTTCAACTTGATCTCTCTTTTGCATCAAAAATGCAGCTAAAGTATGCTCGGATGCAAATGAAAATATTATGAAATCACTAGTATAATATGGACTAAACCAAAACGGGGGTTGTGCTTAAAGCAAGATTTACCAGGTTGAAATATTTCATAGCATCGGTGGTCCACTTTACACTGTTTTCCTTCTTCAACATATTAGTCATTTCTCTCAAATGCTCGGCTAAATTAGGGACAAATCTGTGTAAGAAGTTCATCTTACCATTCAAAGCCTGTATCTCATTTTTGTTCTGTGGAAATTCTATGTTTTGAATGGCTTCTACTTTGGAAGGATCAATGTGAATACCATCTTTGGAAATTATATGACCAAGTAGTTTTCCTTCCTCCAAGGCAAAAAGGCTCTTCTTTGGATTTAAAGAAATCCCAAACTCTCTGCATCTGAAAAACAATTCTCAAATGATGCAAATGCTGATCATCAGAACCAGAAAACATTGTTAAATCATCAAGATACACTACTAAGAAAACATCCTTCTCATTAGCAAAGGCTATATCCATCGCCCGCTGAAAAGTAGCCCCTGCATTCTTGAGTCTAAATGGCATTTTAACATACTGAAAATTTCCCCACGGTGTTGTGAAAGCAGTCTTACCTTGGTCTTCTTCATGTACCAAAATCTGATTATAACCCAAATAATCGTCAAGTAGTGACATCTGTGATGCTCCAACTACCTTTTGGAGAACATGATCCATCTTAGGAAGGGGGTAATTATCATTTAAATTTACTTTATTCAAATTCTGGAAATTTATGCATAACCTTATCTCTCCGGTCTTTTTCCTTACCAACACCAAATTTGAAATCCAATCAGAAAACCTAATTGGTACAATAATACCTTATTTGTACAATCAGTTTACCTCTTTTTCAATGCATGGCAATAATATTGGTTTTATCCTTCTCAACTTCTGCATGAAGGTTTTCTGATCCGGCTTGATGGGAATACTGTATTGAATAATATTCTTATCATAAACCTTGAAATCTGCATAATCCCATGCAAAAATATTAGAAAATTCAGACAAAAATTTAATGTACTTATCTTTTTCCTCAGGAGATAATGTCTTTGACAACTTAACCATCTTGGGCTTGTCTGTTGTTCCAATGTTCACATCTTCCACACCCTTATCCGTAGGAGTCAATGTTGGTTTCCTGGCCACATCATCATGATATAATAGATCTTCTAAAGGTATCATACCTCTAGGAATAACATTATCTTTCAGCTGCAAAATATTCATCTGACGAGCTTCTATCTCTTAATCATCAACATCACAAACATCATCAATAAAAGTATCTTTGAATTTTCCTTCATTCTGCAAAAAGCTATTTATTTCTTTGTCATCCCAAAAAGCTTGCCAATACCTTAAATTATTCGAAATAGTAGGTCTATGTTTGATATGAATTTCAAATTTATTACTGGAGTTCACTGGAATTTTAAGATTACTTTCTATTGTAAGAAGAGAATCTGCAATAATGTTCTGATCTCTTGGTATTGTTGTTAATGTATACTCAGGAAACATTTTTAGGACATCCAAAACTACATTTCTATAAGCTCTCATTCGCGGGTGCTTTGCTTGATACTCTCCTTTCACCTGCTTTATGACAAGCTCAGAATCACCATAAACATAAATTCGATTTGCACCAAGTTTATTCATAATTTTAAGACCTGTAATCAAGGCTTCATACTCTGCTTCATTATTAGAATAGTAAAAATCCATTTTATAAGAGCATTCTCTAACACTAGTTGGAATTCCACCTGACTTACCAACTAGACTTCGGATCCAAATACCAATACCTGCACCTTCCTTACCCAATGCACCATCGAAGTCCATGCTACATAAACCCTTTTCATCTTCTAGATGTTGAAACTCAAATTTTGGTTCTGTTTTACTTGGGACAATGACTTCATTTTGTTGTTTTGTACTTATTTTCTGCTTTTTAGGAGGCTACTTAGAAGAAATCACCACTTCAGAGGTCATCACTTCTGAAGTCACCACTTCTTTTTCTTTATCCAAAATTTCTCTAAAACTTCGAGAATATCTTCTGCTATTACTAACTGATTATTTACATCATTCAAATCATCATCATTATAAAAAATAAAAGATTCCAAATCTATATGTACAGCTTGCATCGGATGATTTAGAGGCTTCTCCTTACTAGTTATCATATACTTCATTTTCTTTTCCCGATAAAATTTCCTCAATTGTCTGAAAACAGGAATAGTAGCATAAGAGAAATCAAGTTGTAAAGTACCTTTGAGTTTGGATCCCCATGATCTAGATAGTAGCATACCGAACGAAGGTGGTATATCAGCCACCACCACATCCATCAAAATATTCTTAGCTAGAATCTGATCTAAGGAAACCACTAAATCATTAATGAGACCAATGCAACAAACTCTACTAGAATCAAATGAGAACAAATCATGATAAGGTCGATTGATATCCATGCCTAACTTTTCCATAATAGCCTTAGGCATCAAATTCTGAGAGGCACCAGAATCAAGCATAGTATTGTGAAGTATGTACTCATGCAATCTAAGGCTCAAATAAAAAGGAGGAACTTCACTATCTCCTAATTTACCATCTATAGCTGGACCAAAAATGAGTTCGGGATGGTCATCTTCAACATTAACCATATCATACAAAGTATCAACTAGCAACATTTTAGACACCTAATCTTTGTAATGATTATTCTTTACTAACTCTGTCAAAGGAATGGAAACTTTCAATTTAGCTATTTCATTTTATAAATTAAAGGTTGTGACTTTATCTACCTCTTTAACAGCAATATCTCTTCTAAGATTCAAATCCCTTGTCACAATTTCTTTCTTCTTAGTATCTTTCTCTTTAGTAGTTGAGCTTGATGATGCTTGATTGATGTTGTTATGATTCTGATCTGCAGGTTCTTTAATCTTTTTCTGAAGATCATTCTTTGATTGGACTTCTTTCCTTTTCTGAATAGGATTGATAGGTACATCTTTGCTACTCAGAGAATATTGTTTCTGTTGTGCACTCAAATCATTCATATATCCATGTTGGTAATCATCTGATTCAGTCTCTAAATCATCATCATTTTACAAGATATAGTCTTCATTTGTTGGAGAATCCATATTTTCAGTATACTCCTCAACTTCAGTGAAGTACATGGGTAATCCATCTGCTGTAAAGAAATGAGTAGTTTCAATCACCAGATCTTCATCTTCTTCCGCTTCCTCTCCTTGGACATAATTCTGCTGCAATGGGGTCCTTATCTATTGTTGTTGTTGTGTTTTTTGGTCAGGTGCTTTCTGCTCTCTTTACTTGATTCTCAACTGTTGATGTTGTCCTCTGAATTTGGATTTCGGATCTTTGGTTCAAGTTTCTCTGAAATAGTCAATCGTTCAACCATCTTCTCTCCATAGTCCAGAGTAATGAATCCATTTTTGCATCGGAAGTAGATGTCTCCTCTTTGATATTCACTCTCTTTTCTGATCTCATCCTTGCTCTCTTGGCCGACAAATTCGATTCCACACTTACAGCATTCTTCTGCATGTCTGCTAAAGTTGTAGGATTACAATCACACAACTGATATGCCATATCAGCATCAAATCCATCCGGAAATTTGACCAAAACCATAACCTCCGGTGGTTTCACATGTGCAGGAAGGGAATTGTACACTGCATTAAATCTTACACAATAATATTGAACAGACTCACCAACATTCCTTTTCATGTTCTCGTATTCAGACAGGATTTGAAGAGGATTCTTCTTTTGTTCCCATCTTTCTACAAACTGATTATGCAAAACTGCTAGGGTGTCAATAGTGGTTGGGGGTAGAGCTCTGAACCATTTTCTTACTTCTCCTCCCAGGATTTGTGCAAACAACCTCATCTTCACATCCTCTATATCAACTTCATGCAGATCAAAAAATTCATTCATCTTATCTACATGTTTTTGAGTTGTTATAGGCTGAGTATCATCAAACAAAGGGATTTTAGCTTGATAATCTGCGGTCATCTGACCCAGATTTTGAGGAAAAACAAGGGGGCATATCTTGAAACCATGACTGGAGGTGGAGGTGGAGGATGAAAAATAGGAATAACAGGGATAACATGGATTTGGATGCCTAATGTGATCAAAGGAAGACTTATTCCTGACTGCGTCATGTGAACAGTGGATAAGGAAGAAGGAGAGGGAAGAGGGATATTCTGAGTAACAGTAGATGAAGTGATGGAAGAAGAAGGTGAAATCTAAGGTCTACTTGCTAGCCAAGTACTTACTTGCGAAGAGTAGTTCTGCAAATCTTTACGAGATTGTAAAAATTGTGTTGTTGATTGAAACCCTAACTGAGAGTGTTAAAACTGATCTTCGACGGGACTATGGAAGGAAATTGAGGAATCAACAATTGTCTCATCAATCCAACCCAAATATTTACTCCCGAATAAACTATGCTCAAAATTTACATCAAATTCAATATCTTGCAAATTTTCTAACCCTTCGGGAAATGAATGAGCTATGGGAATGGAACTTCTTTCTGATTGATTTTAAACTGAACTAGAATTCTCAACAATATCTTTTCCTTTTGTTCCAATATTTTGAGCCTCACTAACAATAGTAGGAGGATTCGGATCGGATTGGATCTGGTGTATCTTCGGGAAGCCAGTATGTCCAATTTCAAAAAAAAATATGCACTTTTCAAATTTTTCAATTCAACCTTTGAATAAACTCTAAAAATTATCATCCACAAGTTTAAGAATTTCAATGAAAACTTATTTTTGGGGTTGATCAGATCTTAATCTTTTATTCCCCATTGGAGTCGCCAAAATGTTATCACTCAAATTGATCCTTAGGTTCAAGAAGGAAATCCTGAGGTAACCTCAAACCAAACTTTGGACTTGGTATCTATACCTACCAAGTCAAAGAGGGATCTCTCAATAGAATCACAGCCAAGAGGGCTGGATGGAAAGTATTTTAGGCTAGCTAAGGAAAACAAAGGGTTTTGATTTTGATTTTAGGGTTGGGCTCACTAAACATGGATTAGGTCAAGATGATAGATTAGGGCCAAGAGGATGAAATTGTAGTTTGTTTGATGGGGTGAGGTAGGTAAAAGGTTTAAACATTCAAAGAGTATTAAATG
The DNA here is from genome assembly GCA_034641835.2 of Pinus albicaulis. Taxonomy (NCBI): domain Eukaryota; kingdom Viridiplantae; phylum Streptophyta; class Pinopsida; order Pinales; family Pinaceae; genus Pinus; species Pinus albicaulis. The sequence continues at coordinate 906,102,878 of CM076581.1, forward strand.
AGATGGATAGACTGGAGAGAAGCTAAGGAAATCATTTAAAATTTATTTTCCCTAAACTGAAGAAATTGAACACATTATACTGAATTTCCAAAAACAGAGCATAACTAAATATGAATTTTGTCTTTAAAACTTGAAATCAAGTATATTATAGATGTGAAATTTCTTATGAATTAACAATACATTCTAACAAATCAATCACAGAGAAGAAAAAATGTTTAAAACTCATACCACAGGGATCCCAAGAAAATAGCTGCAATTTTCCATTCATGTCCAAGCCAGAATGATACTTGATCAATACAATCTCTTCAAATGATTCCAACCATTACAAAGACTGAAAAATTACACCTTATATACTTCAAAACTACTTCCTCTCATCCTCAGGGGTCGAATCCATGAGGTGAGGGATTTGTTACACCAAAATCTGAACTGAATGTTAAAGCCTAGGATGAGGAAAGTGACTCATCCCTATCTTTTAAAACAAGTACATTTGACTTCAAACTAATGATTTACCTAATGTATCTACCTTAGGAAAAAGGTAAAACATGATATTTACAATGGTAACTTCTCATTTACCCAAGTGAAAATTATATCAAAGGTGAAATTTCAAAATTTGAGTAAACTGGTAAAAATGTGAATTACTTGGTAAACGCGCAGCACCAAGATAGAAAATTTCACATATTTTGTAAGCCACTTTTGGAGACTTTCCCCTTTTCCAAATCAGCTCCATGATAGCTCATTAGAAAGGTATCTAAGTCTAGTTTCTATAAATTCTTTGATTTTCCTAAATGGTATCCATTTGCCCTGTCAAAAACCTGTTCTCCCAAGGCTGATAAACACGCACCGCCAAGGCCAAAAAGAGGGCAGAAACATGATTTTTTTATGTTTTTTGGCCTTTTTGAGGGACCATTTTTGCTCCAAATCCCTGAAACTTTCTGATTTTGATGTACTCATCACTAGGAACATGAATATTCTGATCATTTTCCATTTTTATGGCCCAAAAAAGAGTGTAGTGCAAGTGGTGTTGCACGTTTAGCACATTTTCTGCATGCTAAACTGTCCCAAAAATCAAAATTTGCACAAAGTGCCAAAATTGGAATTTTCTTGCTGATCAGGGGTTGGAGGCCTGGAGGGATACCTCAGCAAGAATATCTAACTTCTCTTTCTCCTTTGACTCAGTCAAAACCTGAATCTTTTCATGGGCACGTTTGAGCTTGGCCCTTGCAATCCTATTTCTCATGGCATAGTGCTTCGCCATCTTCCTTTGAATATTAGTGTCCTTCTTGGCTTTCTCTAATAGGCTCTCCAGATTCAAATTGGCTCTCTCAAGCCAAGACTCTCTGTCTCTGTCAATCTCTATGGCAAGCAGCTCACTTGGAGTAAGTTGCTCTGCTAATTCTGCCTCTTTCTACCTTTCCCGAGCTAAAGCCTTCTTTAACCCAATGGTCCTCTGTCTCGGTCTAGGAAGTTGATCTTCCTCATCATCACTGTCATCAAATCTTCCCAAGGTCTCATCCAGCAAGGCCTTGGCCTTTCCGGCCTCTCTCTAAGCTCTGATTTCCATGACCTCACTGATGGTCTGCTTTGCCTTCAGATGTTGATTGTCTAGCTCAAGAAAGTTAATCACATTCCTTGCTCTACCAAGATTAGCTTGAAGCTGACTAATATTGGCCTCCTTGATTTTGATCAATTCATTGGTGATTTTGACCTCATCCTCATCATCAAGGTCAATCAATTGAAACTCTTGCTCAGTTTCATATTTGTCCTCCTCCTCAACAGTGATAGGCTCTGTATCCTTTTCCTTGCCCTTATCTACCTTTTTTGCTGATGAAGAAGGTAATGGCCCCTTTCACACCATGTGAAGCAAACACATGCATGTGGCCTCTCTGATATGTCAAGGAAAATGGCTCAATATCAGTCATTTGTGTGCCAACTGCCTCAATGTCCCTTTCACTGCTTGATGTTCTAGTATCATGATGTGATGGTGAAGGATTATAGAATGGTGATGAGGTAGGATCAACATGAGGTGAATGAATGTGAGTGTATTGTGATGTATGAGCAGCGGGATGTGATGGAGAAGTGGATACAGAAGGATGAGATGATGAAGGAACATTTTGCTCATGATGAATAGGTGCGGTAGTGAAAATCTCATTTGTAATGAATGCATCCCATGGAATATTTTTCTGCTGAAGTTAATGCATGACCACCATTTTGATGAGTGAATGATGAAATAGGCTATGCATTTGTTGATTGTAATCCCTCTTTTGTACAATGTAAGCCATCATGTCAATGCTACGAAAAAGATAATAAAGAAAATGCAGCATTCTAACTCTAGTGAAATGCATGAGAAGACGAATATGGTATGAGTATAGGTGGGAAAACCTTCCCTCACAAGTGAAATACTTCATTATTATCCTCATCATGGGCACATACCAGTCAAGGAGATGAGAAAAAGGGAAAATGGACTTGTTGTGATCTTTATACCTAGGTTTGAGGTATGGTTCAAAATAACTCATATCCAGGTTTGCTTATTTAAACCACCTCTCTCCCACACTAGGTATCCCTGTAGAAACTGCAATGGCATTGGTGGACATTTCAAAAGTAAACCCAGCAATATTGACCTGCTTTTCATGTAGATTGATGATGAATAATATTTTTAACTCAGGGTGATTTTGGACTTGCTGCACTCTCTCACAGAACTCAAAGTAGCCCACATGTTTAAAGAAAGAAACAGTGAGAGGAGAGGCCATGAGTTCCCTTGTGGTTATGGGTTCAAACATGTTTATTTTCCCTCCCTTATGTTCATTTCTCCTTGGCATTTGTTCCTCACCAACAATGCCAATGTCTTCTTCCTCTGACATCTTCAAATTCTAATTTGGAAACACTAGGGTGCAAGTGAAATGAGATGAGGGGAAGGGGATGAGATGGTTGACTTAAATGGTGAAGGGAATGAGTGTGAGTGAAAGGACAAATTAGATGAATAAAAACCCTAAATTAATGAAAATACCCTGTCTATGACTGATATTTCTTTTAGGAGGATGAAACAAGTGTATAAGTATTGATTACAAGCTTGTAATTAGGGTTTCCTTAGGGTTTCCATTTCAATTCATTTAAGAATGAACAAATAGCTTAAAAGCAAGGTTAAAATATGTACTTACTGCTTTGAGGGATGTTTGGAGGACTTTGGCAAAGTTTTGAGAAGTTTTGAATTCGTTTGAGTTTCTAGATCACTCAAGAAGCTTTCATGTCTAAGCGCGCAGCGCTTTTGCAAACGCGTAGCGCCTTCACAAAACACGTTGAAAACTTCAAGCAAGGGCACAGTGCCAAGGTGCAGGGGCATCGTGCCAGTGAAAATGCGCAACATCAAGTGCAAAACGCACATCACCGAGAAAATTAGCACAGTTTCACTCAAAAAATCACAAATTTTTCCTTTGCTGAATGCTCCAAATGTTTTGAAAGGAAACAATGACTCATTTGAAATGTTAAATAGGCTTTATAGGCATGTGGAATTTTGATTTAGCTTGAAAAACCCACTTTCTAATGTTTTGAAGTCTTTTTCCTTTATCACTAATACTCTTTGACACTTTTTCATTGCAAGTTGTTGAAGTCGTGGAGTTGGCTTCTCTTTTTCTCACTGAGGCTTGGCATGTTCACTTTGACAGCTTGGGATTAAATTATTACATATAGTAGCATAAAATTACATTTGAAAAAATAAAATAAAATTACATAAGTTACTTTTCTATCAAAATGGAGTTTCGATAAAAAAAAAGTCTTCAAATTGAAAATATAACCTTTAGAAGTATAACGAAACCATCATAATGATCATAATCAATCTCTCTCATATATGTGTGCGAAACTCATCAGAACGAAGGAAAGACCTTGATAAATGCAAAACCCTAATGACCTAATGAAACTGCTTTTTTGACCTAATTTTGAATGAAATTTTAACTTAAAGACTTTTCAAGTGAAAAGATCATTTTCATAGGTGTTCTTATGCTCAAAGGGATATGGGAATGGGTCAGCAATATGATCTTGGAGGGAGAAAAAGTTTATTTGACAAGGAAAACCACCAACGGAGCAAATTTATGTCATGACCTAACAGAATGATAAAAAATTTATTCAATATGAGACAACTAAGATGCACATGCAAATGTGTTTTGATCCCTGGTGGGAGTATACCAATACTGACACTAACAACATCAACTTCAATGATTTGTTGTTACTTCAAAAAATGGAAATTGTAAGAGGTCTTCCTACATTAAAACAAGTGCATGATGATTGTGATGCCTGTGTGTTAGGAAATATGCATAGAGAAGAATTCATTGTTCGAGTAGAAAAGAAAAAGAGACACATACTTGAATTAGTGCACACTGGCCTATGTGGACCCATGCAAACAAAGGCATTAGGAGGTGCACTGTATTTTCTATTGTTTGTTGATGACTGCATAAAGTTTTCTTGGGTATATTTTATGAGTAAGAAAATTCGCACATTTGACTACTTTAAGCAGTTTAGATATATGATAGGAAAGAAAACAAGGAAGCACATAAAAATTCTCCACTCCGATCAAGGGGGAGAATACAGGAAGGAGGAACTTACCAAGTATTGTAAAGACCATGGAATATTACAGCAATTCACAGTACCCCATACTCCTCAGCAGAATGGAGTAGTGGAAATAAAGAACAGAACATTGGTGGAGTGTTCTAGGAGCATGTTGAAAGGTAAGGGTCTTTCGAATGGTTTTTGGGCTGAAGCATTGAATACTGCAGTTTACTTGAAAAATATGAGTCCCACAAGAAGTATTGAGTTTAAAACTCCTTTTGAAGCATTATATGGATTAAATCATGCAATAAAACATTTAAGAGTATTTGGGTCTAAAGCATTTTCCCACATTCCAAAGGAAGACAGAAGAAAACTAGATTCAAAAGCCATCATATGTACCTTTGTAGGGTTTTTCACAATTTAAATCTTATAGATTATTTAATCCCTCTACTCGCAAGATTTTTGTTAGTAGAGATGTCATGTTCCACGAGCAGGTTTCTAATGAATCTGATAAAATCAATGAGGAATGGGATATTTCGTTCTTGGTGGAAGGAAGTGAAGAAACAGGTAACAACCATGAGAAGCAGCAAAAGGCAGAAGCAGAAATTTTAGATACAGTAGTCGAGCCAAGTTCTTCAAAGGAAACTCAGAACAAGTTTGAAGCTACACCAACTCTTAGAAGATCAGGTAGGCAGATTCAATTGCTTGCTAGATATAGGGAGAATTCCTTTATAACTAGTATGATGAATGTTGTTGAACCTTCTAGTTATAGAGAAGAAAATCAATGTAGTGAATGGAAAGCGGCTATGGAACAATATTATGAATCTATTCTCAAAAATAACACTTGGGACCTGGTTGAACTACCGAAAGGGAAACAAACCATAGGATGTAAATGGTTGTATAAACCCAAGATTAATTCAAATGGAACCATAGATAAATTAAAAGCTAGATTGGTAGCAAAGGGGTATTCACAAAAATAAGGTATTGACTATGAGGAAACCTTCGTCCTCATAGCTAAACTAAACACTATCAGAATGATGATTGCTTTAGCTACTAAGAAACATTGGATGATTCACCAACTAGATGTAAAATTTTCATTTTTAAATGGGGATTGAAAGAGGAGGTTTATTTAGAGCAACCTGAGGGGTTTTTCCATAAAGGGAAATAACATTTAGTATATATATTAAAGAAAGCTATATATGGACTAAAACAAGCACCCAGGTCATGGTATGAAAATATTGATTCATTTATTCTGCAACATGGTTATAACAGAAGTAAAAACGACCCTAATCTGTATACTGTGAAAAATGAAAAGGAACGCATAGTTTTGATTTCATTGTATGTAGATGACCTAATTATTACATGTGATGTTGGTGATCTAATCAAAGAAATCAAGTTGCAAATGTCACAAATTTTCGAAATGAGAGACCTTGGTGAACTAAGATACTGTTTGGGGACAAACTTTTCTGTCCCAGGGTAAGTATGTTAGAGGTCTATTGGAAATATTTAGGATGGATCAGTGCAAGGCTGAAACAATACCATTACAGCAGAACATTAAACTTCAGTGTGAAGATGGCTCTAAAGAGGCAAATGCGACACTTATCGACAATTGGTTGGGAGTCTAATCTACTTAACCACTACTAGACCAGATTTGGCTTATGCAGTTAGTGTGCTAAGTCAATACATTTCCAAGCCACTTGAGATTCATTGGAATGCAGTGAAAGGTGTTTTAAGGTATCTACAAGGAAATGTAGGTTATGGTATTATTTATATTGATTCTTCTGATGTTATATTGACAGGATTTACAGATTCCGACTGGGCTGGAAATGTAGATGACCGAAGATCCATAACAAGTTATGTATTCAACATTGGATCCGGGGTGATTACATGGAGCAGTTAGAAATAGAACACAGTTTCCTTGTCTTTAGCGAAATCAGAGTATCAAGCTATGTGTGCAGCAACATCTAAGGCAGTTTGGTTGCAAAGACTTCTCCAGGATGTCAGGGAAGAACAGAAAGATGCAACAACAATCAGATGTGACAACTAGAGCTTAATCAAACTTTCTAATAATCTGGTGTTTCTCAAGAACACTAACACATTGATACACAATTCCACTTTGTCAGGGAGAAAGTTCAATCTAAATAAATCCATCTTGTATATTTTAAAACCTGTGATAATGTTGCTGACATTTTCACTAAGCCTCTTGGAAAAATTAAGTTTGAAATGTTTAGGAAGATGTTAGGCATATTTGTGAACCCATTCTCCATTAAGGGGGAGTGCTGAAAGATAATGGAGAATCCTTAATTAGTGTGAGTTGGTTCACGAAACCTTAGGCTAGGAATTAGTTTCTATTTCTTAGGGTATGGTTCTAACTTCCCTATATCCATGTATGCTATATAATGCTTGAGTTGTACTGAGAATGTAGAACATTCTACGGATCCATACTCTTCTGGTTCAGACTCTCTTTCGTAGAGTTGACCAGTGGGTTTTATATTTATCAATTTAAACATCACATTTTATCACCCTTACCCCATATAGTCATGCGCATAATCGTCACCAATGTTGAAGGTGGGCTCATTCAGCATGAGCACCTCGAAGGGGACTGGTAGCCTCGAGGGCCAACTTTCGAGCCACATGACAACCACATGACCTTCCCCATAACCAACATTACCCCATAACCAAGGGCGGAGATTTTGTCTATATCATCATAATACATTGTGGGGCTTAAGCCTTGAGGTGCCATAACGTAAATCTATACGACCTCACGTTGTAACCATGGAAGGAGGCCTTACCCATAGGACAGTGGGGATTGCTCGTCGAGATCAACAGTTGAGGGCAGCCCGTGGCCTTCCCCCTATGACGTTAGGAGGGGAGGGGAAGGTCCCACTGCGTTGGTGACCATTGGATGGGCGTGGGGGAATGAACGGCAGAGATCTCAGCAGAGGGGAGTCAAGGTATTGCATACCTCCAGATTACTAGGATTTCCTTGGGTCTTCGGATCAATGATTGGAACGTTGAGCGAAATCTCGAGTGTGGGGTGGAGTGGTTAATAACCCTGTCAGGGGGATGTTTAATGTAGATTGTCGATTGAGATATTAATTGTGAATCAACGTATGGAAGGTGGGGTCACAACAGTGCGTATAAGAGTATACGTAGCCATGTATAATTACCTATGGTTGCACGCCATGGTTTATATGCATTGTAACATAATGGGTTGTATGTGAAATGAAACAAGTAACGTGTGTGTATATATATATATATATATATATATATATCAATGACCATGCCCATGTGGTGGAAAGGTAATATGAAGACATATATATACCAATGACCATGCCCATGTGGTGGAAAGGTAATATGAGGACATATATATACCAATGACCATGCTCATGTGGTGGATGAGTAATATGAGAACGTGGCATCATGTGCACCTCGTGGCCATGTGATGTGACATGGAGGATTGGTATCATGCCACATGGGTACCACGTAGTAAAATAGAGTGGTGACACATTAAAAATTAGTCAAACTTTGAAAGATTTTAATTTGCAATCCAGGATTCCAACTTGGGCAAAACTGTATATCACGGAAATGTCTCACCGAGACTAGTGCAATGGTGACAGCCAACTTGAGTTTTGGAAACTCGAAAAAAAGTCAAAAAAAAATATCCCATTTCTCTAACTACATCTAGGAAGTTGGCTCAGCAAGTGAACACTTCATTGAGGATAAGGTGGGGTGTTTACACTTACCAAAATTGAAGGCACCAATCTTAATTGAGCTAGCCATCACCATTTCCTTCCATTTGGTTACTCATCCACAAGCTTTTATTCAATACATAAATGTAGGGATACCCCACCCTGATCTCTTTGGAAGATTATAAAGTGAGTAGAGTTATTGTGGTGACATTATGTAGCCCTCCTATATACCTCCAAAGTTATCCAGGAATGAAATTTCAAATCTAATTTTTGAAAATAACAATCTTAATATCAACTCCTCGTGTTTTGTTACCATGAAAATACAAGACAAAGTTTTACAAAATTATAAAAATATATATAAAAAATGGAAAATTGTGTGATGTTACCATGCAAATCTAAGATGTATTTCTACAAAATTATACAATAAAGTATCACAAAATGGATAATATTTTATAATTTGAGAGAAAAGATTTAATATCAAGTATTTATTCTCTCAATAGTTTATATCTTACAACTCTTAAGGATTATAGAAAAATGTTGTCTTAATCACAATATTATATTTATAATAATTGTAGTTCATATTGTTAAAATTCCATGAAACTCTGCAACTACTTAGATGAGTAACTGAAAACTATACCAAAATTATTTTCACCAAGATATAAATTTTATTAACAAATTCATAAACAGTAGAAAATAATCGAGAGATGAAAACAAAACCACACAATTTGACACTTGTTTTCTCAAGAAACCCTACAGGGAAAACATGTTTCCTTGATGTGGTATTTTATTGATTTTCCTTGAGTAATTGGATCTATTACAAAGCAATTTTTCTTTGAGAAAGAACTATGCTTCTTCTCATAAATATCAATTGATACAATTATTCTCAGCTTGCCTTGATCATTGCTTGATCTCGGTCCTCTAGCTCGGAATTTTTCCTCTACTGCATCCTTGACTTGCTCTGCAAAACTTGCTCTTCTTTGCCTACTCTTTGCGCACTAGAGGCTCCTTGGTCCTTGTGCCAATTAATCTCCTATTTTCTAGTGCACTTGTGATCTCCTATTTCTTAGGAAACAAGTTTTGCGCTATCCAAAATCAAAGACTCTCTCACAAACTCGTGAGTTGTCTTGTCTCACAAACCTTGTGCACAAAATTTTTAATTTCATGTGCCTTTTTCCTCCTCTTTATAGACCCAACTCGAACATGCAAGGAGGTCTAGGTCTATTTTAGAAATCGAGTTCTAATTGAAGGCTAACTTGGAGTTCTCATCCTTTCTCCAATCAACACTAGATTTCCTAACTTCTTCTCTCTCCAATCAACATTAGAGACTAACTCATTCTTCCTTCAATCAAGATTGAAGACTAACTTGCTCTAACTAAAATTTTCACTGCCACCTTGTTTTGTAGTCAAACTGATGAAGACTCGACTTAACTAAATATCCAACTCTGTCCATGCTAACTTTATGATTATTCCAGTAAATTGGAAATAACACATCCTAACTGAAGTCTAACTCATGAGCTTGCACTCATGCTTAGAGAAGGACAAATCGAGGTCTTCACTGGCTAAGGCACAAGCCAGAAGACCTTTACTCGCTACATTTTCAACACTCCCTCTTAGCAAGGAAGGTACTTTTGGAATAACATCCTCCACCTAGATCTAACTCCAACACCACCACACTATATATTGTTGTAGTTGCTCCCTTTGAACTAGAAGACTTCCTTGCTTCCTATTATGGAATCTGATATGAAGAATTGTTCTTTCCAATCATGATCCTATGATATGAGTCTATCACCTCAGTGATAAGTTCCATGTACCCCATGTATCTTTATGGTTTCTTACTCTGCCTAAATGTGGTACTAGGAGGTCCAATTCTCCCTGATGTCCCTTAAACAACTCCTGCAACTTGGCTCAAACTCTCCTTGCATTGGAAGTCACTGATTGAGTGGCTCCTTCCACTTGCCAACTAGTCGAGACTAAAACTGTGATATTGGCTAAGGCTCCTTCTTGGGAGCTCTATCTTTCTCTCGTTGTAAGGACTCTCTTAGAGCTCTACTCTCCTCCACCCTATTGTCTCTACTATGTGCACTTCATGCATTTTTCCTCAATATTGTTCCCATCGCAACCTTTAGTAGGTACATATTCTTCTTCCCTACACTTATCTACTTCTTACATCTAGAAGCTAAGTGATTGAGGTAATCCTTACCTCCGCTAAAGATGACCTCAAAACCCTTCTCCTTAAGGGTAGCTATTGAAACAAGGTTCTCCTTCAAGCCTAGAACATAGAGGACATCTTTGAAATGCAGAGAATTACCTGACTCCCTCTCAAAACTAACAGTACTAACTCCCCTAGTTGAGTACTTGCCATCATCTCCTAGCTCAATCTAAAATTGCATCTCATTCTCCTTCATGTGGTTGAAATACTCCTTGTTCTTGATCATGTGAAAGGATGCTCCTGAATCAATATAACATACCTTGTTGTATATTAATATTTCCATGCAAGCTATCAATGAGAAATTTTTCTCGAACTGAGCAGAAAACACATTTACCTCAGTTGATGTAGCTACCTGATCCTTATTGGACTCCTTCGAGTTAGGACATTGAGTGGAATAGTTCATATACACAAGTTTTGCAAGATTTTGGATTTGCTACCTTTTCCTTTTAGGGAAAACTTCTCCTCGTCCTCTGTCGTAATTGATCTCCTAGCTCTCATCCCTCTATGGATTTATTCTTGGACATAGTCACTCCATAGCCTCTCCCATCCTAGTATTGCATCCTGTAAATTCTCCCATGACTTATAAATTCCCAGTAGCGCAAGACTCACAAGGTCTTTATCTGCTACAATCTCACCCACACCAGCTAGCTCATCCCGAACCAGGATGAACTTGAAAAGATACGTAATGATGGGATCCTCTTTTCTCATACGGATATTTCTTATCTTGTCCTTAAGAGCGAGCTTTTTGGAATCAATGAACGCCTGATATAGATCTAAGATGGCTTTAAACATCTCATGCATTATCTTCTTCTCATTGAGATGAGGGATAATATGATCTCTAAACCCCTCTAGAATGATCCTCCTCATCTTGGTTTCATTCTTGTTATGTTGGATGAACTCTTGGGCATATTGAGGTCGCAGAATTTGTTGCTTCACAAAATCTAGCACCCCATTATCCTCCAACACTACTAATATCCGCTCCTTCCATGCGCAGATGTTCTAGGCTTCCTCTAAAATGTGATCTACACTTAGTCCTAAGAGCGCCATACTACTATCTAAAGAACTTCTCTTCAAACTTTAGTGCAAGCCTTCTACTTGATATATGTTTTTTCACTAATTGGTAAATATGGTGTTGGTCTTTATATTATTCTTTTCTCTGATACTATGTTAAATTTCCATGAAACTCCGCAACTAATTAAATGAATAACTGGAAACAAGGAAACTGGAAACTGAAACCAAATTTACTTTCACCAAGATACATATTCTCATGAAACCCAATAGGGAGAAATTGTTTCATTTATGTGGTATTTTAGTGATTCTCCTATAGAAATTAGATCTATTACAAATAAATTTGTCTCTGGGAAAGTATTATGCTTCTCATAAATCTCAGTTGATACAATTGTCCTTGGCTTACCTTGATCACAGCTTGATCTCAGCCCTCTAGCTCGCAACTATTCCTCTTATGCCTCCTTGACTTTCTCTGCAAAACCTGCTCTTCTTCACTTGATCTTTGTGCAATAAAGGCTCCTTAATCCTTACACACAATCAATCTCATATTTTCTACTGCACTTGTGATCTCCTATTTATAGATCCAATTCGAACATGCAAGGAGGCCCAGTCACTATATTAGAAGTCGAGTATTGATTGAAGGATAAATGGGAGTTCTTCTCGTCCTTTCTCCAATCAACACTAGGGTTCCTAACTCGTTCTCTCTCTAATAAACACTGGAGACTAACTCATTCTTCCTTCAATCAACACTGAATACTAACTCGCTCTAACTAAACTTGTAATTTTCACCTCGATAAGTGGTCGAATTGATGAAGACTCCACTTAACTAAAGCTCCAACTCTACACATGCTAACATGATGATTATTCCAGTAAACTAAAAATTACTCATCTTAATCGAAGTCTAAATCATGAGCTTGCAATCATACAGGGAGAAGGACAAATCGAGGTCTTCACTGGCTAAGGCACAAGCCAGAAGACCTGTTGGAAATACTGAGAGGGGGGGTGAATCAATATTTCTTTTCAATTGTTATTTTTACGAGTTAGATCACTTATATTTAGAACACAAAATGAACAATGGTGGAATAAATAATTTTATTAATTTCTTCTTTACAATAAGTCAAGTACAATAATCTAGGGCTCTAACCCTAGATGAAGACACTGATCTTCAATCTCCCAGGCTCCAACCTGTATTTTCCAAGCACTAACTTGGACTTCCAAGGCTCCAACCTTGTCATTTCTGGGCACCAACCTCAAGGGCTCCAATCCTATATCTAGTACAGGCTCCAACCTGGTCTCTTGAGGATTCCTATCCTCTAGGGCTCCAACCCTATCTTCCAAGGTACCAACCTTGTCTCTATGAGTCTCCAACCTCCTGCTTCAATTCATCAATATATATTTGGTTATACTTCATGGCTCCCAATGTCTTCTTCAACGAGCCCTGACAATCTTCACCTATCCCCTCACTTGGTCTCCATGTCACTTTATCAATGAAAACCTTGATCTTCACATAATGGTGTCTCCATTGTCCTTCATGGTACCCAATCAAATCCTCCAAGTTACCTCATGATGGTTAATGCATCATGGTCTTCAACATTATCTCCACAAGTTATTCAACGCATGTATCTAAGATAAGTATCTCCAAGGTCAGTCAAGGCTACTGCAAAAGGTATTCTTTAGTATGCTCCAAAGCTCAACTTTAATGACATTGAAGGTGTATTCAAATTTGTCTCAAGACTCCCAAAACACTTTCCTCAAAACATTGTTACTTTGTTTCTTAAGACTTAAGATATGTATAGTAACACAAACTTATCCTAAGTCAATTATTTACTTGTCCACTTGAGCTTATCCAAGCCTCTGAAATAGGCGACTAGGACTATCTTGAAGCTTGTAGCTTCTCTGCAAATGAAATTGAGGTGAGTTTTAGCGATGAATTTCTTCAATCCAAGGTGGTTTCCACAAGTTTGAATCATTTGCAAGCTGCAAACAAACCCTAGCAGATGAAAAGGTCCAAGATGCAATTTTGTTAAGAATTTGGGCCTCCACAAGCCTTCCATAGTTGTAAGCTTCGGATCCAATTCTTAAATACACTTCCCAACAGTTTGTAGTGGCCTTCTTCCTATAGCTGCACCACCCTACAGCAGCTCTGAAACATCAACAGAATATTCCACAATTATTGTCACGGGTTCTTGCAAATTTGAGCTTCAAAAGATGATTGTTCTTAAAGTTTGAACATCACAAATGTAAGTCTATTTGCAATTTCTGAAGTGGACTGTCTAGCAAAGAAAAAAATTTGAATTGTAATGTACCCTTTTAAAAAATATGCCCAAACTGTAATCCTTTTCTTCACCTCGGGCTCCTGTAACCATTGTGTTTTTCATTGCAATTTTTTGGCTAGAATGAGGTGTCTAACGTCATTAATACTGGTTTGATGTTAGAATGAATGGACACATATTTCTGGAGGTAGGCCGACATGAAGGACAAGGATAGGTTGGCTCACTGATAAGGTTGATTATTCTTGACTTAAAAATTCCATATCTCATCAACTGTTGGGAGTTTCGGGGCAAGTAAAGGCTCATTGGAAAGAGGAAAAAATCCTCTTTAAGATTTAGAAAAGATGCCTCTAAGGTGGAAAATTTTATTTTCTTTGTGACTGTCCTTAAATTTTATGCTAAAATTTTTGGGACAGCATGAGGAATGTTTGGGATAGTATGGCTTATTCATCATCATAGGGTCTATAGGATATCCATGCCATCCAATAATAGTGAAGAGATATGTCACCAACCATAGTGTAGCATTTATTAATTTTCCATTATGATATTTCCAAGTCCTTCATGTAATGTCTCCAATCATTTTCCATGTCATCAAATGGTCCTCCGTGTCATTATGTAGTCTCCAACCATGTCATCAAGACCTTCATCAATTTCCATCACGTATGACATCATCAAGTATGATCATTCATGTATAGTCATTCAATAATGTAGTATCCATCAAGGGTAAGGACATCATCTGGGTTCTAGTATTATTCATAAAGAACAAGGATACATGGGTTATGACATCACAAGAATATTTGCCATCCCAATAATGCTATATTGACATCAATGACAATCTTGATTAAAAATCTCTCCCTTTGTAATTGATGGCAATATTCTTTCCCTTCCAATATTCTCTCCCCCTTTGACATCAATGGAAAATGGGATGCCCAAGTACTCCCCCTATCAAGTTGCTTCTTGACATGTTGCTTCGTATTTCCTTCATCAATGATAGTTTTCCATGATATGTTGCTCCCATTGTCATGGTGCTCTTGTTTCAATGAACTTGCTTCCCCTAAGCCTTTGCATGCCTTCATGGAAATGGATGAGTTAGATGATCAACCAACTCCCCCTTCCTGCATAAACTCCTCTAGCTCTTATTTTTTCTTTAGACAAGAAATATTTTCCATGTGTGACTTATCAACGGTTTCATAGGACTCTTCACAGATTGATTATGCAAGAATAGTCACGAGTCACAAGCTACCCCTAACAGTATGTATGGTCTCCTTTTTGGCAGTGTCTCAATATCAAGGATGACTTCATCAAGTCAACAACATGAGTTGTTGGCTGGAGTGTTCAAGGCACTTCCGGATTCAACTTAATTCCTTCTCCATACTTGTGTAATTTTATTCTCTAGCTTGGTTGTCATGTTTTTAGCTTGTTTAGGAATCCAAGTCAAGTTACAAGCATGTGCCATATGTCCAATGTTATGGAAATTTAAGCACTCTATCTTGTTCATGAATAATAAATCATGATTTCTTCTTGCAAAATTTCTTCTAGGATATTGACGGGGACCATTATATTTTTATTTTTGATATGCCCTACAATATTTTGCCATGTGCCCAAAGTTTTTACAAGAATATAGATATCCAATAAATATACTTTGGTACCTGGGAGATGAAGAATTCATTGAAATACTTCTGAAGTCTTTTTGCCCTAGGATTCTTTGATGATATTCATTGCCTTTTGTATTCTTGACACCATCTGTAAGTCTCCTTGGAGAAGGGTTTCTTCTAATGTAATCTTGACTCTTGCCTTTGTTGGAACTGGGAATATCATTTCTTCCCGGCTTCCTCACATATTTTTTATTTGAAGCATTATCATTCTTCCTTGAGGGTTCACCTGCATAGCCAAGACCTGATTTATCAAGGGGGGATCTTTGATGACTTAGGATGTCATCAAGGTTTTGATAACTCCTCAAGTTCTTATTCAACAAGTCAACTTCCTTTTTAAGAGAGACAATTTCTCCTTTCAATTTTTCACAATCTTCATCTTTCGTGACTAGTTGCTTCTTCATTTCTTCCATCATCCTTGTTGCTTCGTGTGCTTCGATTTTAATGGAGATGATATTTGATTTCATTATGAATATTTCTTCATTTGCCTTTGCTACACTACTCTCCATTTCTTCTTTTATTCTTGTAGCTTCAAATGTTTCGGCCTTAAGAAGATTCATGTCTGATTTTAGTTTGAAGATTTCTTCATCCTTTTATTCTAGTTGGCATATCATGGTGTTTCTCTCTTTTTTTTCTTCATCAACTTGTCCTTCTATGAATGCCAAAGTTTCCATCACCTTCTCAGGTCCTTGCGCTTGTTTCCTCGCTTCTTCTAGTTGAGATCTAAGAATGGATACCTCTTCCTCATATTAACCAATTTCTACTTCAAGATTGTTCAAGCTCTCAAGTATTTGTTCAAGGTGGCTTGACAATGTTTCTTCCATTTTCTTTGCCTTATCCAAATGATTTGTCATAGCTATGACTTCTTCATGATGCCTTCTTTTGTTTTGATGAAACTCCTCCTTAATTTTGGCGAGATCCTTATCTCTTTCTTGTACTTGAAGCTTGATAAAGTCAAATTCCTTCCTTATCTTGTCTTGGTTACCAACTTGCGCTTTCTTCTTAAGTTCATCATTTTCCTTTCTAACATGTTAATCTCTTCGATGGAAGCCATAAGTTTATTCAGGAGATCTTCGTCAAAGTCTTCTTTGTTCTTTTCATCTTTTAGGTTTTCTTTAGCCTTGTTGTCATCTCTCTTATTATCAGCTTCCTTAAAGTATTTTGGACTTATTTCTTGTTTTCCATCATCTTCTTGACTAGATATCATTGTCAACACTCATTTTGAGTGAAGATCTTGAAGTTTGTCCCATGTGACTTTTGCTAACGAACATTTTTCAAAATTAACCTTCATAGAATTTGGTAACCCATTCAAAATTGCCTTCATTGCTCTTGTATTGTACTCCTTAGGTTCTTCATCCATCGTTTCATCAGTAATCACTGATTTCCAAACTTCAATTCCTTGAGTCTTCAATAAATTCCTCATTCTTGCCTCCCATATGTCAAAATTTTCATTGAACAATGGAGCTTTGTTGACCTGGTTTACATCTAAATTTTTAACTGAAGAACATACATTTTCACATGCTTTGGAGCCTTTATTCCTTGGATTTGCCATTTGTGTTCTAATGATCAACCTTCAAGCTCTTAGGCTTTGAATGAAGGTACTAGCTCTTATTCCAATTGTTGGAAATATTGATAGGGGGGTGAATTGGTATTTCTTTTCTATTGTTATTTTTACGAGTTATATCACTTATATTTAGAACAAAAAATGAACAATGATGGAATAAATACTTTTATTAATTTATTCTTTACAATAATTCAAGCACAATAACGTAGAGCTCCAACCTTATATGAAGACACCAATATTCAATCTCCCAGGCTCCAACCTGTATTTTCCAAGCACCGACTTGGACTTCCAAGGCTCCAACCTTGTAAATTCTGAGGCACCAACCTCAAGGGCTCCAACCCTATATCGGGTGCAGGGTCCAACCTAGTCTCTTGTGGACTCCTATCCTCTAGGGCTCCAACCCTATCTTCCAAGGCACCAACCTTGTTTCTATGAGGCTCCCACCTCCTACTTCAATTCATCAATATATATTTGGTTATACTTCACGGCTCCCAATGTCTTCTTCAACGAACCCTGACAATCTACAGCTATCCCCTCACTTGGTCTCCACATCACTTTATCAATGACAACCTTGATCTTTACATGAAGGTGTCTCCATTTTCCTTCATGGTACCCAATCAAATCCTCCAAGTTACCTCATCATGGTTAATGCATCATGGTCTTCAACATCATCTCCACAAGGTCTTCAACGCATGTATCTAATAATAGTATCTCCAAGGTCATTCAAGGCTACTGAAAAAGGTATTCTTCACCATGATCCAAAGCTCAACTTTAATGACATTGAAGGTGTATTTAAATTCTCTCAAGACTCCCAAAATACTTTCCTCAAAACATTGTTACTTTGTTGCTTAAGACTTAATATATGTATAGTAACCCAAACTTAGCCTAAGTCAATTATTGACTTGTCCATCTGAGCTTATCCGAGCCTCTGAAATAGGTGACCGGGACTATCTTGGATCTTTCATCTTCTCCACAAATTAAATTGAGGTGAGGTTTAGCGATGAATGTCTTCAATCCAAGTTGGCTGCCACAAGTTTGAATCCTTTGCAAGTTGCAAACAAACCCCAGCAGATGAAAAGGTCCAAGCTGCAATTTTGTTAAGAATTTGGGCATCCACAAACCTTCCACAATTGTAAGCTTCAAATCCAAGGCATAAATACACTTCCCAACGAGTTGTAGTGGCCTTCTTCCTACACCTGCACCACCATACAACAACTTCGAAACATCCGCAAAACAATCAACAATTATTGTTACAGGTTCTTGCAAATTAGAGCTTCAAAAGATGATTGTTCTTAAATTTTAAACCTCAAAAATGTGATTATGTCTGCAATTTCTAAAGTGTATTGTCCAACAAAGAAAAAAAATGTGAATTGTAATGTATTCTTTTAAAAAATATGCCCAAACTGTAGTCTTTTTCTTCACCTCAGCTTCCTGTAACTATTGTGTTTTTTCATCGAAATTTTTTGGCTGGAATGAGGTGTCTAACGTCATAATAATAATAGTTTGATGTTAGAATTAATGGACACATATTTCTGGAGGTAGGCCGACATGAAGGACAAGGATAGGTTGGCTCACTGATAAGGTTAATTATTCTTGATTTAAAAAATCCATATCTCATCAACCACTAGGAGTTTCGGGGTAAGTAAAGGCTCATTGGAAAGGGGAAAAAATCCTCTTTAAGATGGTCTAGGCCCCATCGAGAAAAGATGCCTCTAAGGTGGAAAATTTTATTTTCTTTGTGAATGTCCTTAAATTTTATGCATAAAATTTTTGGGACAACATGAGGAATGTTTGGGACGGTATGGATTCTCCATTGTTTGGATTCTTCATCATCATAGGGTCAAGTAGGATATCCTTGTCATCCAACAATAGTGCAGTGATATGTCACCAACCATAGTGCAGCATTTATTAATTTTCCATAAGGATATTTCCAAGTCCTTCATGTCATGTCTCCAATCATTGTCCATGTCATCAAATGGTCCTCCATCTCATTATGTAGTCTCCAACCATGTCATCAAGACCTTCATCAAGTGCCATCACATATGACATCATCAAGTGTGATCATTCATCTATAGTATTTCAATAATGTAGTATCCATCAAGCGTAAGGACATCATCAGGGTTCAAGGCTTCTTCATCAAGAGCAAGGATACATGAGTTTATGACATCACAAGAATATTTTCCATCCCAATAATTCTATATTGACATCAATGAAAATCTTGATTAACAAGGTATTTACTTGCTACAATTTCAACACATAGCAAATAAATTTAAATTTACATGATCTGAAATGACTGTATTAGTTTTGTTGTGCTAAGTGTCTTTTTAGTTATAAAACATGTGCTTAATCAATTCATTTGTTTGCATAGGGATTGAGGTGTTTTTCCATGAATTGTAGATTATTTTAGTGAATTAGAAGCATAAAACAAGCTTAAATAACATTGAACAACAGTGTAAAATAGTTTGTCCATCTTTCATTATGCTCAAAAATTTGCTATTACATGTAGTTACAGTGCTCTAATGGATGTTTTTTCTTCACCAATGGCTCTAGAATGCTCCAATTAGTCAAAAATGACTCTTAATTCACTTAGAATGGGCGCAAATTGAGTCTCCTACTCTTTTGTCGAGTTTCACCTAGAAAATCTCCACTAAAAGTGGAGAACTCCACTTAACTGGAGCTAAATTAGGCATAGGCCACCAATTTAGGCACCCACCAAACTGTCCGTTGAAATGACCGCAGAATTAAACTTGACGGTTGGGGTGGCCACATGCCAACCCCAAACCCACAGTTACAGATCTGTCAACGGAACTCAAGCCGTAACCTACGGTTAATGGGTTGAACTCCGGTTAGTGTGGGTGGGTTAACGTTAATCGTGCAGAAATGGTTGGAAATTATCGTTGCCATGTGATAACACACAACAAAAACACGGTAGTTTGAGTTGTCGGTTAATAGCTATCGGGTGGTAACATTTGTTGTTGGAGTTAACAATGCAATGTGACCAATGACGTGGGAACCGCTAGCGAGTTGGGACCACCAGTGGTTCCCAACCCCCAAATGCAAATTCAACAAAAAATAAATATAAACCATCGGCCATAAGGTTAAGAACTAATGCGGAGTATAGTCGATAAGACGTGCGCATTCCAAGCAGGAGGTCCGGGGGTCGATTCTTGCAGCCTCCAACAAAATTTTAGCATACAGTTGCAGGGCCACATGGTGGCCTCAAGGCTAGCCACGTGGCAGCTTCTCATTAGCCTTCCAAACCCGTATCTTCCAATAAAATGTTGACACTTGTCATCCATCGATTGGCCTGGTAGAAAGGAATATTCTTTGGAATATTCTTTTTTTTTATGATGGTACCTCCACCTTGCTAACTGTGTATCCCAGTCAAACCTGGTCAAACTGTCGAAAATTTACATGTTTGGCATTTCGATTGGAATGCGATATCTTTCTCATACGACATCGGTTTTTCGAACCATTCACGGCACCAAAATCAGGAAGACAAGATCTACACAACCATTATGGTTTCAACCCAATCCTATAAATTTTGATTTTGAGCAAAATTTATGAACTCTTGATCATTCCTTCCCATTGGGAAGATTTTGGACCCCAAAAGACTTGATTACATGTTCAATAGATGAGGGTACAACTCCCTCACCTTTCCAACCTCCATCCATTTTTCATTGCTTGGTTTAGTTCCTTTGAGCCCAAATCGAAGGTAGTCAACACTTCCCCTCTTTGATGTTCTTGTCCTCCTGTCAAGAATTGTATCTTCTTTGAGCTCATCCAGAAATTTTGGCGATAAATCTTCAATAGAAGGTAGTTGAACATCACTTACTTGATCATCGATCAAAGGTGGTTCATACAAGTGTAAGTTTTCAACATTAACAACTAAATACATTTGCATGTAAGAAGGAAAGTCAAGTTGGAATGCATTATTACCAACTTTATTTATGATCTTGAAAGGACTATAATGAATGGGTTTGAGCTTTTTACCTTCCCATTGCATCCTTTCTTTTATAATGTGCAACCATTCCTCATATCCCTCTTGAAACTTGTGATCAACCTGATGTTTGTCATGCCTCTCTTTGTATTTGCTTTGAATTTTCTCAAGTTGTTCTTGAACTTGTTGATGTATAATCTGAATTTGCTCAATGAAATTTTTAGCCTTATCAATGTCACTATGGCCATCAATTGCAACATCCCTCCCAAAGATGAATTCTGATGGCGATTTTGGCAAATACCCAAAGCATACTTCAAAAGGTGAGGTTTGTGTTGAAGATTTCTTTGCTCGGTTGTAAGCGTGTTGAATGTAATGCAGTTGTTCATCCCACAACTTAGGATGTTTGTTGCAATATCCTCTCAATAGATGCACAACGGTTTTGTTCACCACCTCAATTTGTCCATCTATTTGTAGATGAAAAGCGATACTCTTTTTCGAATTTGTGTCCATCATTCTCCATAGATTTGACCAAAAATTCCCAATGAACCTGGAATCCTTGTCACTAACAATAGAAGTTGGCAATCCAAAATGAACCCAAACATTTTGAAAATAAAGTTCAGCAGTTTGTTCAGCAGTAATGGTTTTCTTACATGGCATAAGTATACACATTTTACTGAATCTATCTACAACTACATAAAGATAATCATGTTGTTTTCTTGACATAGATAGAACTCCAACAAAGTCCATGGAGACACTCTCCCATGGCCTTGATAGTACTGGTAGCGGCGTGTACAATCCAAGCTTCCTATTACTAGGCTTACTTGTTGCACACATAGAACAACCTCTTATGAAACGTGACACATTATCTATCATGCGAGGCCAATAACAATACCTCTATAGATGCGCCACTATTTTGCTTACCCCAAAGTGTCCAGCAATAAGAGAAGAATGAGCTTCTCTCATGACACTTAGCTTATCTCCCTGTGGAATACATAGCTTGCCCAAATGACACAGCAATTTTTTATGCATGTGATAATATTTTTCTTCAACTTGATTCCCTTCACTCAAACTAACATACACATCTTGGAAATCAATGTCATGTGCATATTGTTCTATGTAACTCTCATGTACAATAGAATAATTTTTGAGTAAAGTACAAACACTAATGATTGGTCTTGAAAGAATATCTACAACTTTATTGAATATATGTTTCTTGTACCTTATAACCAAGTGAAACTGTTGAAGAAACCCCATCCACTTGAAATGTCTTGATTGCTGCAATTTTGTTTGTGACTGCAAGTACTGTAATGGTTGATGATCGGTATGTACAATAGTCTCTTTACCCATCAAGTAGTGTTTCCACTTCTTGACACTTTGTATCAATGCATATAGTTCTTTTTCATATGTAGGATAATTAGCACAGCACCATTAAATTTTTCAGAATGAAAAGCGATATGCTTACCATACTGCAAAAGAATTGCGCCCATGGCATAATCACTAGCATCGATTTGAATCTCGAATGGTTGTCTCAAATTTGGTAATGCAAGGACTGGAGTTGAACTGATCTTGTCTTTTAAAGCTTCGAAAGCTTGTTGTTGTTTTCCTCCCCATTGGAAACCTTTCTTCACACTTGTCACTGCATGCATAAGCGCTGCGATGGAAGAAAAGTTAGCAATAAATTTTCTCCAATATTGAGCTGCACCTAAGAAACTTCTTACCTCAGTTATTGTTTTGGGTGTGGGCCAATTCACAATGGCTTCCACTTTAGAAGGAGAAATCCTCAATTCTCCTCCTCCTACAATATGTCCCAAATAGACCAAAGAAGTCTTTCCAAACTCACACTTTGACATCTTAAGAAACAATTTCTCTTTCTTCAAAATATCAAGCACTCTATTCACATGCAAGACATGATCTTCTCTTGTTTTGCTGAAAATCAATATGTCATCTAAGTACACAATAACGAAGTCATCAAGGAATGGTCTCAAAACAATATCCATAACTCGCATGAAATTTTTCAGTGCATTACACAAACCAAAAGGCATAACTAGCCACTCAAAGAGTCCTTGTTTGCTTTTGAATGTAGTTTTCCATGTATCACTTTTTGCAATTCTTACATGATGATATCCACTTCATAAATCTAAATTTGTGAAAAACTTTTCTTCTTTCATCTGATGAAGAAAATCATCTATTCTAGAGAGTGGGTAACGATTTTTTACTGTAATATTGTTCAAAGCTTGAAAATCTACACACATGCGCCAAGTCCCATGTTTCTTTGGTATCAAGACTATGGGTGAACTGCATGGCGAGGTGCTTGGCCTTATGATTCATTTATCCTAAATCTCTTTGATTTTTCTCTTTATTTCAGCATTCTCTATTATCAACATGCGATACATATCGATGTTTGGAAGAGGACAATCCTACTGTAGCTGAATCTCATGTTGAATTTCTCTTTTTGGAGGCAACCTTGTTAGCTCCTGAAACATATCATGATGCCCATTAACTACATCATATAAATATGATTTCAACTTAGGATCACATCCCTCAAATGATTCATGATTAATATCAACTTTAGGCTTAATCATAAGAAGAAAAAAAATTATTACTTGAATTTACCAACCTCTTTACATGTCCATCATTTCCCATAGCAATGTTTGTTTTCATGCGATGTGCTCTAACAATGAACTCCTTGCCATATTTGAATAAATAATACTTGTTCTCATGGCGATGGAAGATCTCTTTCATATCATACAAGTAAGGACTCCCGAATAAAATACCAGTGATGTCAAGCGGAACCACATCTAATTCAACTGTGTCAACAAAATTTGCAGTGATTGCAAACCTCAATATACATTTCTTTGAAACCTATAGATTTGAATCCTTACAAATCTAACCCAATGGATATGGTTTTGGATGTGGTATGGTCTCAAGGTTAAGTTGCTTGAATAAATCTTCAAAGATTAAGTTTGCTTGTGACCCACTATCAAACAATGTGTCAATCTTGGTGCCTTCACATGAAACAGTTCTATTCTTCCTTCTTCATTTGGAGTGTTTATGTGACAGTTTGATTTACTGGTACCGAGTATAGTTTCAATTTATTTTCCCTTCGTGTTCTTCAATCCCATGGGTGTAATTTTATATTCATCACCTGAATCAGATCCTAAATCATGTTGAGTTGTAGCAGCAGTTTTATGTTTCCCTTTGTTATTGGGTTTCTTTGGCCTCAATTCATGATGTAATTTACAAAAATGAGTTTCATCATGGCCTGCTTTTGAACAATGTTTACAAACCACTTTTTCTCCCTCTTTCTTAATAGATGCATTATTTTTGTTTTTACCTTTTGAGGTCTTTTCCTTGGCTTTATCCTTAAAAGGTTTATTCTTGCCCTATTTAGAAATGTTCTTCCCTCTAGCTTCTAGACGTGTGGCCTGAACACATACTTCATCTACACTGGTGGGGTTAAACATGAGAATAGTATATTTTAGGTAGCTATGTAAACCTCCTATGTACTTGAGAAAAGTGTCTTGGCTTTGCAAATCCACCCCTAATAAGAGAGCTCTTATCCTAAATTCTTGGGTGCATTCTTGCACATTTTGTTCATTTAATTGCCTAAAGTTCTGCCAGTTCATGATGGCTTTCTGCATATGAGCTAATGGATAAAACTTTTGTTTAATAGCAGTAATGAAATCTGACCATGATATAATAATCTTACCGAGTTTCTTGATTTCTTCTTTTGGCTTGGCTTCCCACTAAACAAGTGTTGCACCTTCCATTCTCAATGAAGCTAATTGAATTTTGGTATCATCATCTTGAAGGTTATGGATTCTCAAATAGACCTCCAATTGTCTAATTCAATTATCAAGCTTTTCTGCATTGACTTCACCATTAAACATAGGCAATTCGAACTTAACATCAAGTTTTAAAAAATGACTTTTACCAGTGTTCTTTGACTTGTGTGGTTGATGTACTGAAGAAGAAGTAGAGGATGATGATGGTGACGGTGAGGATGATGGCTCTCCATTGCCTCCATTTCCTCCATTTCCCTTCTTTGACTTATCTTCATCATGGTGACCTCCTGAAGATCCTTGTCCTTCCTTTTGAAGTTTAGATCCTTCTCCTTCCAATCTCTCATTCCTTTCTTGATAAAGGATTCTAACCATCTCAGTCATGTTAAGAGATGCTTTCTTGAACACTCTTTCTTCCTCCTTGGGATCAACTTCTTCATGGATTTCTCCTTCCTCATGAGGCATACTTAATGAAACTTCTGTTTCTTTAGGAGGTGAATTAGGTGGTGGAGATTGTGACAATCTTGATCTCCTTTGCTTTGGCTCTTTTTGAGACCTTTCTGCTTCCACCATTTGCCTTCTCCTTTTTTGAGCTTGAGCCTAGTAAGCATATAAAACTTGCAAACAGTTAAACAATTCTTTGCACTAAACAACACTAAAGAATAAACTCCATCTCTGATACCAATCTGATCTGAAATGACTATATTAGTTTTGTTGTGTTAAGTGTATTTTCAGTTATAAAACATGTGCATAATCAGTTCATTAGTTTGCATAGGGATTGAGGTGTTTGTCCATGAATTGTAGATGATTTTTAGTGAATTAGAAGCATAAAACAAGCTTATATAACACTGAAAAGCAGTGTAAAACAGAGAAATAGGTCACCACATGAAATTTACATAGTAGGTATGATGAAGCAGTTCACCCCTCATGGGCTACATCTGTTGGTCCAACTCCCAATGGCATATCCATCTTTCATTATGCTCAAAATTTTGCTATTACATGTATTTAAGTGCTCTAATGGTTGTTTTATCTTCACCAATGGCTCCATAATGCTTCAATTAGTCAATAATGACTCTTCATTCACTCAAAATGGGCGAAAATTGAGTCTCCTACTCTTTTTCCCAGTTTCACCTAGAAGAGCTCCATTAAAAGTGGAGAACTCCACTTAACTGGAGCTAAATTAGGCACAGGCCGCCAATTTAGGGGCGTCCGCCAAACTGTCCGCTGAAATGACTGCAACATTAAACTTGACGGTTGGGGTGGCCACATGCCAACCCCAAACCCTTCGTTACAGAACTGTCAGCAGAACTCAAGCCGTAACCTGCGGTTAATGGGTTGAACTCAACCTAGTGTGGGCAGGTTAATGTTAACCGCGCAGAGATGGTTGTAAATTATCGTTGCCATGTGATAACACACGACGGTTTGAGTTATCCGTTAATAGCCGTCAGGCGGTAATGTTTGTTGTTGGAGTTAACATTGCAATATAACCAATGACGTGGGAACCGCTGGTGGGTTGGGACCGTCGGCGGTTCCCAACCCCCAAATGCAAATTCAACAAACAATAATATAAACCGTCACCCATAAGGTCAAGAACTAATGTAGAGTATAGCCGGTAAGACGTGTGTGTTCCAAGCGGGAGGTCTGGGGGTCAATTCCTGCGGCCTCCAACAAAATTTTAGCATACAGTTGTAGAGCTATGCGGTGGCCTCAGGGTTGGCCATGTGGCAGCTTCTCATTGGCCTTCCAAACTCGTAACTTCCAATAAAATGTTGACACTTGTCATCCATCGATTAGCCTGGTAGAAAAGAACATTCTTCGAAATATTCCTTTTTTGTTGGTTGTACCTCCACCTTGCTGACTATGCATCCTAGTCAAACCTGGTCAAACTGTCGAAAATTTACATGTTTGGCATTTCGATCAAAACGCGATATCTTCCTGATACGACATAGGTTTTTCGAACCATTCGCGGCGCCAGAATCAAGAAGACAAGATCTACGCAACCATCCTGGTTTCAACCCAATCCTGTAACTTTGAATTTTGAGAAAAATTTATGAACTCCTGATCATTACATCTTCCAACTCTTAAGGATTATAAAAACATGTTGTCCTAATATTATTATTGTATTTATAATAGTAATAGTTCATATGGAAAAACTTCAGATTTTTTTTTATAAGGAAGTGGATAGAGTCTATGAAAAGCTACCTAGGAATGGATGGCTTACATGCATTGATCCCCTTAAAAAAGAAGGAAAAGGGTTTTATACATATAGAATTCAGATCTTTTGAGCATGTTTAGTTAATCACATTTAAGTAAAGGGTGTAGTGTTTCAAAGAAACATGCTTAGGTACATATGGTGTTTTTTTACTTGGTGAGATTTAGTATTTCATCTATTGAAAATGGTTATAATTGATGTGAGATTTATGAAAGTTGATAATCACCTAGAATTTTTCAAGACCTTTCCAATGATAGGTGTCACACCTTCTAACTCCTCACAATTTAGGAGGAATGAATTTTTGTATATATATATATATATATATATATATATATATATATATATATATATATCCTCCAAATTTCACAAGTCGCCCCCATTGTAGGTTTGTAAATCACTATAAGTATGCGTCATGAGGACAGATTATCCGTTACGCAGGGGTAACTCAAATTTGGTATTGGAGTCTTTAGTGACGCGGAAGGGAAACAGTGACAAGGGCTCACACCTTGTGGACCAAGAGGAAGAGGAGTGAAACCAAGTAAAGATGTCGAGAAGAAGAAAGTGTACCTCTACCCAAGTTGTAGGAGGCTTTTTGGCACAATTTTTGGGGAAATATTTCAGCTTGTTTTTTAGGGCTAGCCATATGTTGAGTTTTGGTAGACAATTCACTGAAGGTCGAGTCCTAGTTTGTCTATGCCACAAATTGTAAAACAACCTATAATAAAAGTGTCAACTAATTCTTAAAATATAGCTCAAACCTAAAGCTTGGACAATATAATTAAGTGTTGAAATAACAGGTCAATTAGTGAAGAAAAAGGGAGCAATGTTAGGTACAAGTTGTCAGGAGGGCAGACTTTCTTAAACATATAATAAGCCTAAATATTGACTCTTGAACAGTGAACAGCAAAGTACTAAGTTGAGGAAAGTTGCATAAGATCAGTTTTGTCATCTATTTGAAATATTGGTGATCAGGAATTATCTAAATGATCCGAAATGATTAAGGAGTGATCTAGAGGATCCAAAATATGCTCAAAGTTCTGGAAAATGCTCGAAAATCAAAATTGTCATATGCTTTTGAAATGAGATCTATTGCATATATTTCATCGTTCTAAATCTAACGCAACTTGAACAGGAAAACTCTGACTTCCCATGAAGAATTTATTCAAGGTCAAATTTCAAGTCCAATCTAGGCAAAAAGTCAAAGATCAATTGGTCAAATTCAAAGTCAATGCTCAAGGTTCCAGAAGTCAATGGTCAACGCATGGTTTCTTCAGTCAAGGTTCTAGGCTCACGATTCCATCCAACATGTGGCGCTTCAAGATTTTGACAAGTGTTGTTGCATGGTTGGTTTATTTTGGACCAATATTGAGGCGACACGTGGCCCTATCGGAGGACGACACATGGCCTTACAAGATTGGCCAAAGGATTGTTAAGCGGATCAACGGACTGCACGAAAATTGATCTTGTGACCTCTCGGAAACAAATCCAACGCCTTAACATTAGGCTACGAAAGTGGTCCTTGTTATGAATCTGATGTTGCATTTAGTTAAAGGGGATAATAAGGTTTGATTTAATTATATAAAAAAATGGCGGAGCTCACCAAGATTGGTGACTACCATCCATATCTATCTGCAACGCATATCTATTTGTGGTGCTTCGCCATATTTGTTAACATATCTTCTCCGTCAATATTGGATAGGCCACGAGTATGGATTATTAATGTATTAACATTGTTTGTGGTATGGTATGGGGTGGGGGGTCCACAAACCCCGCCACCAGAACCATTGAAAAATAAATATTTGTCAAATATGTAACACAACTGTCGCTGCATATCACAATCAAATCGTGTTTAATGAGGATTGAACCCCCAACTTGGGTTCTATAACTACCACGCTCAACCATTGAGCCATAAGTCACTTTGTTGTTTGAATTGCAGTGCCATCTCATTTTAACTTGCAACGGGGAGTATTTTTAGCTTATTTTAGCCATTTGGAGAGTGTTTTGAGCGCAGAAAGAGTCGAAATAGGGGTTTTGAAACCTTCTAAACGCACTGGTGATATTATTTTGACGAGATGGAGTTTAGATTTTTATGTACAAGTATTTTGAGAATTTTTAATAAATAGGTCTCCCCACTAAAGTCCGGGCCCAGAGATGTAGGCTTGAAGATAGCTGAAATTCGTTATCAGTGTGTTGGTTTTATTGGCTCTAGTGTGGTTTTTTTATTTGCTGCAATTTCCTTTCAAGTTTCCATGTCTTTTAAATTGAGCTCTTTTTAATGGTGATTTTATTACATGCGAACACTTCTAAAATTTTAATAAACCATTATCAATTTCAATCAAGATTCATATCAATTGGTATCATAGCTCGTTATTGATAGTTTAATGTGGTGAAGGAAATCCAAAAGTTGGCTCGAGAAAAAGGACAACTCGAGGAGAAGAGATGGATGATGAAGGAAGAGGCAGCCATCCTTTCGAATCTGATGCGGACTTTGTGGACGCTTTCATGACCTTGAGAGCCATGGTTGAGGAGATGTATCGTGAGTTCAAAAAGGAAAAAGAAGAGGATAATCCAAAAGGTGAAGAAGCAGAAGGCCATAAATATGAATGACCATTTGATTCAGGTAAAATGATAGAAATTGATGATGATAAAAAAGATCATTTTTCTTCTCTTTTTGGTGGTCAACATGAACCATCTTGTCTAAAACCTTTGCTTAAATTGGATGTGAAATTCGACTTACCCATGTATAATGGTGAAATCAATGCTGAGAAACTTGATAAATGGATAATACAGATGGAGGTGTAATGTAGTGTGCAGCAGATTTATGACGGTGCAGTCAAGATTTGATTGGCTTCGCTTTGTCTAGAAGGCATTGACTCATCTGGTGGCAGAGTAAGTTACAGCATGGGACTTAGCATATTGGTAAATTTTTCCATCATGGAGTGATTTTGTTTCTGCACTTAGAAATAAATTCTACCTATTGGGATATAAAGAGAGAGCCTTAATAGAATGGAAAAGTCTTAAAGTTAAGAAAGGACAATCAATGCAGGAATACACAAATGAATTTCGCAAGAAGGCATTAATGTTTGATATTCCTTTACATACACAAGAAACTCTAATGAAATATATAGGAGGATTACTTGAATATATTTGTAATATTGTATTCATGTTTAGTCCTACTAACCTGTATGAAGTGGTTATTCAAGCAACTTACATTGAAGCAAGAAAGTCTAGAGTTGGTGTATCGACAGAATTAGCATCCAAAATAGAGGGCAAAGGCAAAGGAAAAGCCAAGAGGACAAATTCCATTACGATGGAAGAGGAGAAGCTCTCTTGCAAGCATTGCAAGAAGGAATGGCATGATGAAGAACATTGTTGGAAACTACACCTTGACAAGTGACCAAAGTGGTATAAAGGAAATAAGGGTAAGAAAAAGGTTGCAATAGCAATAGCACCAACAGATTTGGGGTCAGAATCAGGTGATGAGGCTCAAATTGCAGTAGGTTTGGAAGGTAAATCTGATGATGGTATTGATTTTGATAACTCTTTTATAAGAATAGATACAATTTTTTAAGGGTCATTATGAAGAAAACTAAGATCATCACTTTGATTGATAGTGGATTCCAAGTTAACTTAATTTCTGAGGAAATGGTTAAGCAGCTTGGATTAAAAAATAAAATGCATCATAAACCTTATACGTTGAATTGGAAGAGTAAAATTCACAAGTTGCAAGTAACTAAATAATGTGTTACAATTTTCAATTACATCTAAATTTGTGGATATAATATGTGATGTAGTACCACTAGATGCATGTGGAATGGTCTTAGGTAGTCCATATTTATATGATCAGAAAGCAATATTCTACGGGGAACAAAATCAATATCACTTGTTTAAAAGGGGAATCAAATATATTGTGCATTCTCGTCTTATAAAGGCAACAAAATATTTTCAAACAGTGCAACAGTTAAAGAGGGCAGCTTATGCAAGTAAAACTATGTTTGTACCATCAATGACACTTAAGCATAAAACAAATAAAACAAATCAGAAAAATGTGCTTAAGGAATCTAAAATTGTACAACAAGTATCGATGCATGACAAGTTGAGTTGTGTTCCAATTATGAAGAGTCAGCATGATACAGTTTCATTTATGTCAGTATGTTCAGTGTTGTTATTCAACTGCTTCTTTTCAGTTGTATGTGTATTATAACAGCAAACATGAATGTAGATATGGATGGAAAATGGAACATTGTGCTTTGTAATTTTTATGTTGTACTGATGATTCTGTGGATGAGTAACATGTACATATTCAGAACAGGTTGGCCCAAAGACATCGGGCAGGTGGAGAGGCATTGCATTCACCTTCAAAAAATATAGACAACCTTTTGCTGGTCCAAAATGTCTTAGTGGGGAGGAATGATCTGAATGATCCGAAATGATCGAGTGATTTGGAGGATCCAAAAGATGCTCGAAGTTCTAGAAAAAGCTCGAAAATCAAAGTTGTCATATGCTTTTGAAACCAGCGCCATTGTGTATATTTCATTGTTTTGAATCTAACGCAACTTGAACGAGCAAAATCCAACTTCGTATGAAGAAGTTATTCAAAGTCAAAGTTCAGGGCCACACTCGGCAAAAAGTCAAAGGTCAACTGGTCAAAGCCAAATTCAACGCTTAAGGTTCCACAGGTCAACGTTCAAAAAATGGTTCTGACGGTCAAGGTTTCAGGCTCACAGCTCCAGCGAACACATGGCGCTTCCAAATTTTGACAAATGTTGTTGCGTGGTTGGTTGATTTTGGACCAATCTTGAGGCGACACGTAGCCCTATCGGAGGGCGACACATGGCCTTACAAGATTTGCCAAAAATTTGTGAAGCAGAACGATGGACTAGACATTTGATCCTGCGACCTCTCGACAACAAATTTGATGCCTTACCATTAAGCTACGAAGGTGGTTATAGATATGAATCCGATGTCGCATTTATTTAAAGAGGATATGAGTTGATTTAATTAAAAAATGGTGGATCCCACCAAGATTGGCAGCTCTACTATACATATCTATCTGTGGTGCTCTGTCGTATTTATTAACATCTTCGCTCTGTCATTATTGGATAGACCACGGGTATGGATTATTAATGTATTAACATCGTATGTGGTATGGTGTGGGGGTGGCAAGTCCACAAACCCTGCCACCAAAACCTTTGAAAAATAAATATTTGTCAAATATGTGACAAAACTGTCATGGCCCTATCGGAAGGCGACATGTGGCCTTACAAGATTGGCCAAAAATTTGTTTAGCATATCGATGGACTAAACAACATTTGATCCTGCGACCTCTCGGCAACAAATCTAACACATTACCATTAAGCTACAAAGGTGGTTCTTGTGATGAATCCGATGTCGCATTTATTTAATGGGGATAAGGTTTGATTTAATTTAAAAAAAATGGTGGAGCCCGCCAACGTTGGTGGCTCCGCCATACATATCTATCATGGTGCTTCATCGTATTTGTTAACATATTCGCCCCGACAGTATTGGATAGGCCATAGGTATGGATTATTAATGTATTAACATAATATGTGGTATGGTGTGGAGCAGCAGTTCCACAAACCCCTCCAGCATTTGTCAAATATGTGACACAACTGTCGCCGCATATGACAATCAAATCATGTTTAATGAGGATCAAACCCCCGCCCTGGGTTCTATAACTAGTGCGCTCAACCATTGAGCCATAAGTCACTTTGTTGTTTCATTTGCAGTACCATATCCTTTTAACTTGCATAGGGGGTATTTTTGGCTTATTATAGCCATTTGAAGACCGTTTTGAGCACAAAAAGAGTCAAAAGAAGGGTTTGAGACCTTCTTAACACATTGGTGATATTATTTTGACGAGATGGAGTTTAGATTTTTATGTACAAGCATTTTGAGTATTTTTAATAAAGAGACCTTCCCACTAAAGACTGGACCCGAAGACGTAGGCTTGATGATAGTCGAACTTCGTTATCAACGTGCAGGTGTTATTGTCTCTTGTGTGGTTTGTTTATTTGTTGCAATTTCCTTTCAAGTTTCCATGTCTTTTAAATTGAGCTCTTTTTAATAGTGATTTCATTACATGCAAACACTTTTAAAAATTTAATAAACTAGTATCAATTTCAATCGGGACTTAGATCAGTTGGATTCTAAGAAGTTGTAAATCAGTGCTCATAGAGGATTGGTGTCCTCATTTTCTTAACAAGTTGGAGCCTGCAATGTTGTAATTTGGTGCTTACAAAGTATTGGTGTCCTCGCAGGTAGTTGCTTGTAACATTGTAATAAATTGAAGACTGTTAGAAACAAGATGGGTTTTCAATTTAATATATGTTCATGCATAGTGTTAATGGTTGATTCTAAGATGCGATTGTTGAAAATGGCAACAAGAAACAGTGAAGGAGGCCTCCTGAAACATCTTTCCTGATCCTAGTTGGAAAGTGATCACCTAAACTAGGTGGGGACCACACATGTGATTTTTGTCGAAAAATCTATTTTTAGACTATGTCTATTTTTAGACATACGAAGCATGGTCCAGGGATTGCAGTATGTTATTCTTGGAGTATTGGTCATGTTGGGAAAAATAGATGGACATCTATTTTTTGGACCTATAGGTCGAAGTCTATTTTTAGACTGCCTATCCTAAAAATAGGGAAGTCAAATATTATTTACTCTTAATAATATTTGGACTCTAAACATTATCTTATTCTCTTGAAGCACTTCAGTTTGATGCCTGGATGTGGCACATGCAGCTGACAGAAGGAAATACGCTTTTCCTAGGGTTTAAGTGAAGCTATTGCATGATGACTTCAGTTAGAACTCATGTGACAGAGTTTGGTGGAGTTGATTGAGGAAGTTAGTGGAGTTGTATTCAGTTTAACTAATCTAAACATAGTTGAACTTTTTGTATCCAAGTTAACTAATAGATACAATTAGTGAGAGTGGTGTGAATTAATTATTAATTAATTCACTAATTATAAACTCATAAATCAACTAAAGAATACATCGGTTAACTTCAGTGCATGGACAGTTTCAGTGGAGACCAGTGCAGAAATAGGTGAAAGAGCAGGTTAACTATCGGTTGTGACTATACTATTGCTATTTGCAACACACAGATAGGTGGAGTAATCAATGAGGATTGTGCAGTTCAATCCAGGTGGTTTATCTATATAAAGAGACCATCCCATAGCATTGAAACACGCAATTCAAGTTGGCTATCAAGTGGCTAAAGGTTGGAGCATGAGTTTTGCTAGATCTAGCTTGATAGTGTGTAGCATGGGAGGTAGTGCATGAGAGCTTGCAAAGAGCTTTGTACTATGATTGTTACATGATCTCCATGACATGTATAATATACGGATAGTTGGGGGTTTTTAGCTTTAAGCTTTCCCATGAAATACTGTGTTCATATGTGTGAATTTTTATGGCTTTAATGTGTGCATGCAATTGATTTTATTTCCGCATGTGATGATCAATGGTAGAAGAGATTCTGTATTATGCATGAAGCTAAAATAGTGTGTGATCGGGAGAATCTCGGTGGATAACATATCAGTTATTCAAATTTCTACAGCGATTTCAGTTTAAAATAAAAATAATTTGAATCTATGTAATATTGATTCACCCCAACCCCTCTCAGTGTCACTATGTATTTCCAACATTGTCGAATCTTTACCATTATCTATTTTAACCTTTTAGATTTTGTTTTGTTGCACCTAGGTGGGAATTTTATATGAGCATCTCAAAGGATTTAAGGAAGACATCATAATGAATGCTCTTATTTCACTGCACCTATAATATCAACCAAACACAAAGCATTGTTATTTCCTTTCACAAGTAAAATTGAATTCAGAATCCATGCAAAGTTTGTTTACAATTATTCATAGATTGTGATTAATGAGATTAAAAGGAAATTAACATTGATAATTATGTGTTAAATAATTTTGTTTATGAGAATCAAAATATATTTTTTATATTTTCAATTTTTTAAATAATAGTTGGTTTGAAATTTAATGTAACCAAGCACTTTGCTCTTTGGTCCATATGTAAGGGCCATATAATTTTTATAGTTGAAGGTAATTCAACAACAAAACGTAAAGCCATTATAACAATATACTCGATATGAGCTCAACATGTCACTTGTGGAAATTGAAACTAGATGGGGAGGATAACAATCATTTCTCCCAACCACCTAGTATAAACCCAATTAATTGTTAGTATGAGAACTACCAATAATAAAAAAAATTACTTAATTTAATTATGTTATTATTCTTTTTCTTAATCCTAATGTTATATTAAATTTCATTTAATTTATAAGATTTAATATAGGGACATCATTGTACTTGGTATTAAGGTTGTAATATAATCCACTTGAATGAATTAGAGGCTTTGGATGTCTCGGTATCTTATATATTATATTGTAAACAATGAAGTAAGGTGATGATAGATTAAAAAAAAATAGAGGTGTGAATCTAAATAGTTTGTCATTTTTTTTTCAGTTTGAGTTTCCAAGGCATATCTCTATGTATTGTGAGCTTGCCATTGTTTACTACTATGTTTCTTAAGAATCTATGTGCATTGCATAATTGTAAAGCATTTAAAACTAGCAATATCCTCTTTGATCTTGAAGTTACATTTGTGGCAAATTTTTCTTTGGGATTAGGGACAACACCTAATAATTTAGCAAAGGCATATGCCTTACTAGAAGGTCTTCAGATAGCCAAGGAAATGAAGATCAGATCTTTGATTGTTCTAGGAGATTCCACGGTTATTAAAGCTATAATTGGGAGATCAATCCCAACGAATAGAAAATTAACCATGGTGCGTCATCGAGCAAGGTAGGAGGCCATCTCTTTTGAATTAATCTCCTTCTACCATGTGAGGTGAGAGCATAATTGTGAAACAAAATGCTAGGCCAAAATGGCCACCACCCAAGTTAGCTTAAGAAAATCCATCAAAAATAAGGAGCACTTTATATGTCGTGCACCCTAATGGTGGATTGTATGTGCCATTCAACATCTAATAATCACATGGATCTTTAATTCATACATGAACTACAAGGCTTTGGAAGGAGTCAAACGAGGATGATTCTCAATTCTCAACCTTTCTGACACCAGAGACCCCACGAGCCTCTTAGCTCTAGTCAATGAATATAGTAGTGAACAAATGTGTCAATACTATGGGACTAAGAATTATAGAATGAAAAGAATGAAGTGTAATTACGATAGTGAATTGATTATGTCAAGGTTTCAAGTATGTGCAATTAGGACTCTAGTATAGGACAATGGTCATTTCTTATACAAGGTGAGAATTTGCTATGAATTTGCAAGGCATTTCATGGTTTTGGTATCTCTGATTTAGGTCTAGTAACTTGGCCTCTTGGACCTTTGGTTTTCACTTTTCAAGATTAGAATTCAACTCAAGAATTTCGGGCATTAGTAGTGGGAAGCTACTCTACCACTTCAGCCCTATCAGTGCTTTGTTTGTGTTCTATGTGGTTTTCAAATCTGGTTAATTTTTTGTTGAAATTTTTTTAGACAAAGGGACTGGTGATGCTTATATGTGTTGGATAGTCTAAAACATGTAGTCTCGTGTTTAGTTTATACTGATCAAAAGGGTATCATCCTCACTCTTTACCAACACAACTACATTGTGTTGAGGGATCTTCATATCCTTGATGTTTATTTTTGTTTAAATGATTCTTGTTGTGATTTCTATATGGTTATTCTAGTTCAAGGTCCTAGATTTGTGTGTGGCACTTGCTACTTGATTCTAACGGTGGTTTTAGGAGCCAAACTCTTCATCCCTATAGAGTTAAATTTTTTCACAAGTATAAGCCTTTGTTAGTAGGTAAACGTAGTGCAAATATGGAGAATAAGGATGTTTTAGAGGTCATATAAACACTAAGGAATCGTAATGAAGTATATTTAACATGACATATTTTTTTTCAATTACAACAAAGATACATGAAAATGAACGTCATTGTGTCACAACATGCCACCATTATGAACTTATTGGTACATCAAAGCAAGGGCTTATCACCCTGGAAGCCAAATGTAGCATGTTGTGAAATTTGGTCTTAAATCTTTGCAAAGATGCTCTCTCATCTACATCAAATAACAAAGGCCCACCACACTTTGTACAAGTGAAATTAGAGGAAGAGATAAGTATGCCAACTAAAGAAACCAATGACCTTGAGCAATAAGAATCATCCATTTCTAATGTTGATCAAGATGAAACCAACAAATAACATGTATTTCATTAAAAATTATGTTTTTTTAGAAACATAAGTTTATCAAGCAATTTTGTAGAAGAATATTAAATGTTAATTTCGTAAATGTAACCAGTTGTGTTCGACAGAATCAAAAAGCAACCTCACTCTAGGCCTTGGAACTATGAAAACATAAATATGAATATCGTTGTCAGTGCTTAACTATAACATTTCAATAATACAATATTTCTTTCTGTAGTTTTTTTTTTTTTTTTTTTATGGACTTAACATGCATATCATTTCCTTATGAGGTGATTTATTTTTGGCATGTATTTAATAGTGTTGAATATCTTGATTGTTTTTTTATTGTTAAATCAAGTATACAAATGATCCATTTTGATCTCTTTAAGTTCCACTATCATTCAACTCAAAGGTGGTTGGTTTCCTCCATGATTAACGTATTTTGAAGCATCAGTTACATAATTAAGTTATCAAATCCCTTATTTATAATTGTCCTAGGAAAAATAAATTATACAAGTGAATTGATGCTCCCAACCAACCTATTTAAATCCTAGTTGTATGCAACAAGATGTGCATTTTGAATAATTTAATGATATTTTTGTATGAAATTATTTAAACATGAGGGGATCCAATTCTAATAAAGTGCAACATAATGTACAATTAACCCTTAGGAAATGTGTGTGTGAGCATACAACCAATGAAATATTACCTAGAAAATTCAACTACATACTTGCTTTCTAACTTAATTAAATAAGACATTCATTCTAATAACCCTAAGGAAATGTGTATGGGTGTGTGTACGCGTGTGCGCAACCAATGAAATACTACCTAGGAAATTCAATTCAAAACTTATTTTCTAACTTAATTAAATAAGACATCCATTCTAGTAAAAATCGAGATTCTTGTAAAAATCAGATATTTAAAATGAACCTAAAGGGCATCTTCCTCAATTAATACAACCCTAATTCTTTAATAAAGTGTTGATTTTAAAATCATATCCATCAATATTAACCAAATCACAAAAGTTAATGAAGATAAGTTCAAAATAACCTATTGAACACTTTTCTTTTATTACCTACATTTTGATCTTACAAATATTAAGTGTCAAATTCCAACTTTATGGAAATAATATTTAAATATATAATTTCCAAGAATAATGACTTACTAAGATAAATTTAAAGTACATTCTAAATAAGTACACGTGTATATCCTAAGTAAATTCCAACTTTATGGAAATAATATTTAAATACCCTTACTAAGATAAATTTAAGGTACATTATAAATAAGTATGTGTGTATATTCTAAGTAAATTCCAACTTTATGGAAATAATATTTAAATATATAATTTACAAGAATTATGACCCTTACTAAGATAAATTTAAGGTACATTCAAAATAAGTATGTGTGTATATTCTAAGTAATTCCAACTTTATGGAAATAATATTTAAATATATAATTTCCAAGAATAATGACCCTTACTAAGATAAATAAATTTAAGGTACATTCGAAGTAAGTATGTGTGTATATTCTAATGACCCTTACTAAGATAAATTTAAGGTACATTCAAAATAAGTATGTGTGTATAGTCTAAGTAATTCCAACTTTAGTGAAATAATATTTAAATATATCATTTCCATGAATAATGATCTTTACTAAGATAAATTTAAGGTACATTCTAAATAAATATGTATGTATATTCTAAGTAAATACATTTGCATATATGACATTTGAACAAGGCCCTAATAAAAAAATATGTAGTTAACTTAATTATTAATATATGATTAAATATTATGTGATTATATATTATTGACATTTAATTATAAGGAAGTTAAATCCATTTATACACCTAAAATGTAATTTCAATAAGTTTTGGGTTTTTTTTAGCATGTATGTAGTTAACTTTATTCTTAATATATGAGTGGTTAACTTAATTTTTAATATAAGTTTCTGATGTAATTTCAGTAAGTTTCTGATGTATATAGATTTCTTTGATGGGATTGTAAAAAAAATGTATATAAGGAAGTCAAATCCATTTATACACCTAAAATGCAATTTCAATCATTTTGGAGATTTTTCACATGTTCATAACAATGCAATTTCAATCATTCTGGGGATTTTTCACATGTTCATAACAAATTGTATTGAATTTATTGTATTATTCACTTAAAAAAAAAAACATTTTAAAATGTATTGAAGGAAATCAAATCCATTTATACACCTAAAATGCACTTTACAATCATTTTGGGGATTTTTCACTATTCATAACAAATTTTATTGAATTTATTGTATTATTCACTTAAGAAAAAAACATTTTATTGTATTATTCACTTTGATAAAGTAAAAAAAATTATATATATATATCAAACATTCAGATATATAAAAAAATTCTGTAAATGGTGAACTTAAATCTATAAACTTTTAACTATTTTATTTTTTACTTGTGGCAAATTTAATAAATTTAATAAAAAAATCAAAATTTTAATTACTTTTAACTATTTTATTTTTTATTTGTCGCAAATTTAATAAATCTATAAACTTTTAACTATTTTATTTTTTACTTGTGGCAAATTTAATAAATTTAATAAAAAAATCAAAATTTTGATTACTTTTAACTATTTTATTTTTTATTTGTCGCAAATTTAATAAAGAATTCAAGATTTAAATTACTTTTAACTATTTTATTTTTTACTTGATTACTTTTAACTATTTTATTTTGTATTCGTCGCAAATTTAATAAAGAATTCAAGATTTAAATTACTTTTAACTATTTTATTTTTTACTTTTCGCAAAAGAATTCAAGATTTAAATTATTAGATTTGTACCAAAAAAAAAATTAACTATTTTATTTTGTATTTCTTACTTGTGGCAAATTTAATAAAGAATTCAAGATTTAAATTATTAGATCTATACAAATACCCTGAGGCTTTGAATAATTATGAGATTTATACAAATGGCCTAAGGCTTTGAATAACTATGATTGCAAATTTAAATGGTACGAACGTCATGTATTCATTGTTAACCAGGTACGAACGCCACGTATTCATTGTTAACCATGTTTTTAAATTTACCTTAGTATGCAAACAAAGGTCACAATTCCTTTCCCTATTTTGAAAACTATGCTTAGTTTGTCAAAGGTTACTATTAGAATTTCAACATGGATGATATCCCTCGAGAAAATTGAAAATGGCTGATTTATTCATGGGAGACATTTTATCACGTGGTAGTAAATTTATAATAGTCTCTGGGTAATTTATACATGGCAGACATTTCATCACAGCATGTAGTAGTAAATTTAGAGGTTGATTCAATTCCATTTAAAAATCAATGTTTTGTTTGATGTGACAATTCCATTTACATATCAATGTTTTGTTTGATGTGACTATGTATATAGATATGAATATCTTGTTTAAAAAAAAAAAAAAAACTACCAAACTCATTTGGATGTTAAATAGGATAAGGAATATAATTGCTTAATACACAAATTTAATTTAACAGTCTTGCTTAGTTGGATTTATCTAGACAAGGGTTGTCCTTTCACGTACTTATAACCGCACAATATTTCAAGAAGCAATGTGCGACGATGCAATTGTGTTTTATATCTACCTCTTGTATTCTATGTATGAATATGGAAGTAATCTAACAAGGACTTTGTATTTTACATCTATCTCTTGTATTCTAGGTATAAATATAGAGTAGCCTAACAAACTACTAAAGCCGTACATTTATCTAAACAATATACACAAAGATGGTCTAATTTAAAGAATGATGTACATAGAGGTATAAATAAAGAATGAGTACATATATATAATCAATGGAGGTATAAATATAGAGTAGCCTAACAAGCTACTGCAACCGTAAATTTATCTAAGCAATATACACAACATAAAATAAAACTAGTCTAATTTAAAGAATGATATACATATAATCAATCACATAGTAAAGAATGATATACATATAATCAATCACATAGATGCAAGGAAAAGAGACTAATTCTTAAGACAAATGGATCAAAGATATATTACAACCCAAAACTTTCCACATCTCCAATCATAGAAAGTCGTACTATGTCTTGAATATTGGAGCCCACTTGGTGGAAGCAGTTATTAACAGCCAATTAATTGGTGGTTGGAACTTGGAAGATTCACTCAACTACTCCACTAACTTGGCCAGACTCGGCCATTCATTGTGTTAGTATAATCTTACTTTTAGCTTAACAAAGCATACGCATCTTCAAAACATAAAGTGGCTTAGCATCTACAAAGCATATAGTGGCTTAGCATGATACTGACTAGAGGAATCCTTAAAATAAATTGAAGAGAGAGATTTCCTTCTATGACGTTTCCCTTACCCCCATATTCTCCTCGGTCTAAAGAGGAAACAAAATCTTCAAAATTTTACAAATTTCTAGCAAACTTCTCATCTCCAATATTCTTTGTAATTGGGAGTTATAAGAGATGAGTTTGTTGTAGCAAAATTAACTAGTGGTTCTTGAACACGTTCAACTGGGGTCTCATGTGCAGATTTTGGGACTGTATTCTTATGGGAGTTATGTTGGAATGTGCAACCAAAATAAAATATAAGTGTGAATTGCATTTTCATTAAGATGATACACACATAAATACATTGTTCTTGGCCATTAGATTCATCTTCCAAAGTATTTTGTACTCCCAATAATGATTCATTATCCACACCATAACCCTAATGGATTACGTGTCCAACATTCCCCCTAATCGAAAGGGGTGTATATGAGTATATGAGTCCAAGAAGAGAGCTAAATCACTAAAAATGCAAGGCAGCCAATGGTTGGATGTGCTATCTGAAATGGTGGTCTTTAAGGAAGACCACAAACCCAATGAGATGGGAGAACTCAAGTCTCAACCAGCGGTGGTTTAAGGCTAACCACCAACTCTGGAACTAAAGCTTGATGCAGTTCCTGGAACAGTTTTGAATCTGGCTATAAGCTTAAGTTTATTGTTAGTGGAAGTGCTCTCTAATGCTCTGAAAAGGTGGTTTTTAAGGAATACCACAAACCAAAAGAGATGAGAGACCATTGAGGTCACAATCAGTGGTGGTTTAAGGTTGACCACCGACTCTGGAACGCTTGATGTAGTTCTTGGAACAACCTGGCTAAAAGTTGAAGTCTTCTACTAGTGGATGTACTCCCTAATGCTATGAAATGGTGGTTTTTAAGGAATACCACAAACCAAAAGAGGTGGGAGAGCATTGAGGTCTCAAGCGGTGGTGGTTTAAGGTTGACCACCAACTCTAGAACGCTGGATGTGGTTCCTGGAACAGTTTTGTATTTCGCTAGAAGTTGAAGCCTTTTGCTAGTGGAAGTGCTCCCTGATGTCAGTTTGAAGATGACCACAAAGTGATGAAAATGGTGGTTTGAAGTTGACCACAAACTGTTGAAACTTGGCTGCAAGGCTCAACAGTTCCCAGAACATTTCCAAATCTGGCAAAAAGCAGTTGTCTTCTACTAGTGGAAGTGCTCACATGTCAGTTTGAAGATGACCGCAAACTGACCACACTCATAACTTTGACTCCAACTGCAACTTCGATTCTAGTTCAGGCTTGAGGCTATGGTTTTGGTTGTTGCTCGGGCTCTTCAGAACTAGTAGTTGATCATCAATTCCCCCTATCAAATACAAGGTGAGAAGATGATATCATTGTTGCTTGGGCTTGCTTGTACATGCTTGATTGATAGGGATTCAAAACTAGAAGCCTCAATGTCATTCCCCTCTTATCCCATACAAAGTAAGAATATGAATACCTTTCCAGAATGCTCACATGGATGAAATCAAAAACCATGATCCTCCATGTTACAAACTCAAGAAGGGCGTTAGCTTCTACTGAAAATGCACCTTTTTACAAAGCAATTTCATTGGAAAACTTACGAAAAACACCATTTGCAAGTTACCATCATTTTTAATTTTTAAGTTGAATGACCGGAAACTATAGTGCTTCTAAAATTGAGGGTAGGATGCCCAAAGCCAACAAACACAAACTTGTGGGTGCAATATCCCCATAACAATCATGCATATCATCACAATATAGGGATAAAAGGAAACAATAATGGAATGGCCAAAAATAGAGATATGATGGCAAAAATAAAAGGATGGGCAATCATGCGCATGCACTCTCATTATGATTGAAAAACAATCACCACCTATATTTTCTTTCCACAATTTTACTTTAGCAAATTGCTACCTGGCGCTTGCATGAATAAGGAACTCAATTATTTGGACTTTACACCACCAAAATTCCAAAATAAGTCGTGACAAGATGCAAACCAAGAAGTTTTGCTCGTAAATTTTTTTTTTTGTTTAAGCTTCGTATTTGGAAGCAATGCATTTTCAAATCTAGCTACATCAACCTGTACTAAGTGTCAACAACAAGGTCCACCGGTACCAAAGGATTGATCTTATTAGGATTGCCACCAAGTCATTTCATA
Organism: Pinus albicaulis; assembly: GCA_034641835.2. Taxonomy (NCBI): domain Eukaryota; kingdom Viridiplantae; phylum Streptophyta; class Pinopsida; order Pinales; family Pinaceae; genus Pinus; species Pinus albicaulis. The sequence goes on from CM076581.1 coordinate 906,146,440, forward strand.
CCATCATGCATGCTAGCAAGATCAGCAATTGCTAACACACCTATGAAATCCTAGAGAGTGACACTACCAGGTTTAAAAGGAATTTCAACTTGCTTTGGTAAAGTATTCTCCCAATCAAGAATCTTCTCCACATCATTCTTTGTGACTTGAAAATTATCACAATTCGAAATATTGACCCAAGAATAATTACGACAAAAAATAACAACATATTTGTCCTTGGATAATTGAGAGTTGCGACGTTGTAATACTTTCCAAACTCTTATCCGCCAAGTATAGGAAGGCTACTCAAAATATGCTTGACAACATTCTCCTCCGCCATGGTGGACATTTTCCGCTCAACAGGGCTAAGAACAATAACAAATGATCTCACGTGCGCTCTGAGCCTGTGATCTAAATTCTAGTGATGAAACCCTAGCAAGCTCTGGTTATGGAGGGATGGAACGAGTTTCAAGTCGCTCTAAGGAGAGCAGTGGCGTCGATTATATGCATATTGGCTCATGGATAAGCTTGACACAACCACCACACAAAAAACCCCACTATTTGCCTAGGCTAGGGGACAAATTGATGATGAGAAGGCATCGACTTATTTAAAAATGCCCCAATTCCTTTTGTTCAAGCATCACCCTTGTTGTCACAAAACATAATTGTTGCTTCGTCTCTTACGCTACATTTAGCATCTAGCCTGAATCGAACCCACAATCGTATTCGATTTTCTCAGTAGCAGTGATTCAACAGAGAAGATCGATCCAGAGGATGAATAACATGTGGTAGAAGAAGGTAGCAGCATTCCGGGAGGAAGTTTTCCAACTCCGGGAAGAGGCAAAGGAAGGAAGGTTGAAATCCCCACAAGGTTTGTGTAAGCATTGCGCAGAGGGTGACACAGGAGGCTCGACACAGAGGCTAGGGAGGTAATTTCGAAGGCAGAAATTAGTTGTGGATTGAGAGGAAATTCTCACAATAATTTTGTCAGTGTTTTCCTCATATTAGATTTTCAGTTGAGCATCTAAATTATTGTACTTAGATTTGTTGCCGAAGAATAATAATAAAACCCTCATCTGCTACACCATTTTCCTGCATTGGGTGATTCTAGGGACAACTATCCAAACATAACTGTGTCAAAATTCTTGTGTGTGCTATAGAATTTCTTAGTTTTCAGTATTTTATTTTCCATAGTAATTTTATGGTGAAAATTGCAATTGTGATTTTATTCGTTGTTTGTCGTAGCAAATAAACTGCATAATTAAAATTACAGTTAGAAGAATAATTTTTAGTTGTTGCACTAGATAAAATTTTCACATGGTATCAGAGCATAGTTAATCAGTGGGAGAGCTCAAATTTGAAAGAAGGAATTTCACTGCTCAGTAAGAGCAGTCAGTCAAAATTCACAGGAGCGTCGAAATTCATAGGAGCAGCGCAGACTTTTGCAAGGAGGCCGAGTTACTTGTGGAAATTCAATTTTCCAAATCAAGTGATTCCAGAGGCAGAGAGAACAACTTAGACTCTTTGTTGGGTAGATCTCTAGCTGGACGCAGAGATTTTTACAAAAGTTGCTAGAGAAAAGCCAGCATCGAGTGAAACAGGAATAGCACACTGTAAATTCTTCAGCATAACCATGGACAAAATTGACATTTAGAAGGCTTCAAATTTGTCTTTCAGGTTTGAGGACGAATTTGCCTGCTTGTCAGAATCAACTTCACAGGGTGTCTCGTATATAGAGAGTGGAGCATCGGCTCATATGACAGGGGTTAGAGAATATTTATCTAGCTATAAGGAGCAACAGATGGACTTCCAGATTACTATGGGAAACAGAACGAAATGTACTCCAGTAGGGAGAGGTACCATATATTTTCAGAGGGAGTTAGGAGCAAGCACTAGTGCTACAGATGTATTGCATGTGCCAAGATTAGGTATGAACCTAATTTCAATATCCCAGTTACAGGATAAGGGGTATGATATTCACTTCGTAGGGAAAAAAGTGTATTTCAAACACCCAAGTTGGTAGAAGGTAAGAGAGATTGGAGTTCGAAGCAACAGATTGTACCGGTTGCAGCTCAACTCTCCAATAGCACTAATAGGAAGTGACAGTAGCAGTGGGAAAGAGTTGAATGAGTTATGGCATAAGAGAATGGGACATCTACACCATGGAGCACTCAAGATGCTCAGAGAAACAGTAATAGGGGTTCCTGAACTTAGGCACGAAACATGATGACATGTGCAAGGGATGCGTACTTGGGAAGCATGCTAAGGTAGCATTTCCAAGAAGTGACAGCAAAGAAGATGGTGTTAGGACTTATACATTCAGATATGTGTGGTCCTATGTCCACTAGAGCTCTTAGTGGTGCTGAATACTTCATCCCCTTTATTGATGACCATTCCAGGAAAACCTAGATCTACTTCTTGAAGACCAAAGATGAGGTCTTCGATCATTTTAGAAAGTTTAAGGCTCTCGTGGAGAATGCGACAGGGAAGAAGATCAAGGTGTTTCGCTGAGATAATGGTGGATAATATATTGATAAATACTTCACATATTTTAGCATCATAAGAGAATGGACAGCTCCATATAATCCACAGTAGAATGGGGTAGCGAAACGGAAAAATAGAGCCATAGTTGGGGATGCAAAATCTATGTTGTGTGACCAAGATTTGCCCAGATTTTTATGGACAAACGCATGTAACATGGCAGTGTATATTCAAAACAAGACTCCTCATAGAGCATTGGGGAAGAAAACGCCAGAAGGAGTCTTCACAGGGAAGAAGCTAAAAGTCAATCACTTCAAGATCTTTGGCAACGTTGTTTATTGCCACATGTCAGACGAAAAGCATACCAAATTGGATCAGACTACAGAGATGGGGTTTCTCTTTGGGTATAGCGAGACCTCAAAGGGATAAAGGATCTGCATTCCTAGCAGTAGGAAGATTCTAGTGAAATGAGACATGAAGTTCATGGTGGACCAAGCTTTCAGGAGATCTCTTGAGATGCCTGCAAGTGATCACAATCAATCAGCAGAGGCTCCTTTGGTCCAACAGCAGGGGCAGCCAGTGGGATCGGCAGGAGGACAGTCACAAGGATCGAGTACAGTAACTAGTACCAGTATTTCCTCAGGGGCACGAGATCTGGGGAGTTCTCAGCAGACGAAATGGCAGGGGCGGGATGAGGAGTTGGTTGAACCTCCCACCACTAGTGGTCGAGCCAGCAGAGAAGTTCGTCAGACATTGAGAGATGCAGAGCAGTTTATTAGAACTCCTGGGACGAACAAAAGACAACGCAAACAGCATGACAGGTACCAAGCATAGATGGCTCAAGTTGCAGAAACTTCCATTTTTCAGGAGGCCACACAGCATCAGGTGTGGGTAGATGCCATGGTAGAAGAGTACAACTCTATCATGATAAATGACATTTGGGAGGTGGTTTCAAGGCTTGAAGACAGGTCAGTTGTAGGTTCTAGATCGATCTACAAGATCAAGTATGTTGCAGATGGAAGTGTGGAAAAGTACAAGGCTAGGTTCGTGGCAAAGGGGTATGCACAGAAAGAAGGGATAGATTATGAAGAGACCTTCGCCTCAGTTTCCAGATACATATCTATTTAGTCATTTATATCCCTAGCAACTCAGATGGGATGGTAGATTCACCAGATGGACGTCAAGACAGCGTTCTTGAATGGGGTGATAAAGGAAGAAGCGTACATAGGACAACCAGAGGGTTTCGAGACTCATGAGAGGCGCACTCATGTGTGCACACTGAAGAAAACTCTATACGGACTCAAGCAGGCTCTCAGGGCATGGTATGGTCGGATTGACAGCGACTTGCAGCAAATGGGATTCATCAAGAGTGACGCATATCCCAACCTTTACTATTTGATGGTAGAGGGTGAGCCACTCATCCTAGTTTTGTATGTAGTGTGAAAATTTCGTTACTCGGAATCCTACTACAACTGATTAGATTTCTCCTATTTGTTAATTACTGAACAAATTATTTACGGTGTTACACAGTAAATATCGAAATTAAATACACTGCAACCTACACAACATAAAATACTGCGGAAAATACAATGCAGGAAAGATAGAAAAACACACACAAAAGTACACTATTATTTTTTGAAAATCGTCCTCGGAAAAACCCAACTTGGGAAAACTCGTGCAGCAGCTGAGGGTTTTATTATTATGCAATAGTAATCTGAGTACAAATTGTTGGATGCCCAAACTGGCTATCCAATACAAAGAAATAATGACTAAAGAGTTAGTGAGAAAATCTCACACTGTCACGGGCAATCTAACATTGATCCAGGATCATGATGAGTTGCCCTACGTTGTCTCTGTGTTGTAACTACAACAGCCTACGCAGTCAATGTGTCATAGCTCAAGGAACTGCGCCACCTTCTCCTTCTGATCTTCTGCCCACTGGAAACTCGACTCCCTAGCCTTCTGAACTCACACCCCGGCTTCTGGCACTAGATCTCGATTGTCTCTCAACAAAATAGCAGACTCCCTCTAAAGCTTTGTGCAACCTCTGTGTGGCACTGCACAGCCTCTCTGTGACTCTCAATGTCTTCTCTGCCTTGCACTCTTTGGATCTGGAAACCTTCCTCCAGTCTGCTATATTTGCCCCTCACTGCCACGAAATCATTGGATCTCTCTCCGATAACTCAACACTGTTACTCCGACAATTCGATCTCCCAACAAAATCGATCTCTGCAAATCTCAAGTGTTTTCTCCAAGTGCCCATCAAGTTCCTTCTTATAATCTCTCGTTGACATATCAACGACCAAGATTAGATCTTAATCAATGGCTCAAATTATCTTGGACTCTATCGACGCCTTTATCTAGAAGACTCGCAGCGGACTTAATTCATACCCTTTAATTAATCAGATTTCCTAAGTTTAGACTTAAGAAATATTTAAAATTGATTAATTATTTTAATTAAGTCACTTCCGGGTGGAATTTCCCCAAACAATTTATGCATCTTAGAGAATGCATGTGTCTTAGCCTCTTTGCAAAATGTCAAGGCAAGAGCACGTCCAATGCTACAAAAATCAACATGTAGATTATCTCTTTTTGACAAGATCATCAGGGCTCATAAAGGACTGCGAGAGGAACTTGGCAGCAGAATTTGACATGAAGGAATTGGTGTTCATGAATTATTTCCTATGATTGGAAGTGTGGCAAAAGGATGGGGAGGTCTTCCTTAGACAAGGAAGATATGCTACTAATATTCTGAAGAGGTTCAGAACGCAGGACTGCAGACCCATGTCTACACCCATGATCACCAACCGGAAGAAGTTAGATGCATCAAATGACATGGATGTCGACCCCACCTTGTATAGACAGCTTATTGGATCTCTAATGTATATGGTCAATACTAGGCCATATATTTTCTTCGCAATCAATATCCTTAGTCAGTTCATGGTAGATCCGAAGAGGGTACATTGGGCAGCAGTGAGGCACATTCTGAGATATGTGTGTGGCACAGTGAAATATGCGTTTAGATATACCCAAGGAGATGATGTCAAATTATGTGGATTCACATATGCAGATTGGGCAGGCAGTTCAATGGAAACGAAAAGTACATTTGGGTACTGCTTTAGTGTTGGATCAGGGATGGTTTCTTGGTGCAGCGAGAAGCAGAAGTCGGTAGTATTGAGCTCTGCAGAAGCAGAGTATATGGCAACAAGCACAGCTACGTGTGAAGCTATATGGCTTCAGAAGCTGCTAGTGAGCTTATTCAAGCAGAGGATGGAAGCAACCAGTGTCTACTATGATAATCAGAGTTGCATAAAGCTCTCTAAGAATCCAGTGTTTCATGACAGGTAGATATTGGATGTCATTTCATCATAGATTATGTACAACATGGAGCAGTGCAACTATAGTATGTTCCCACAAAAGTGCAGGTTGCAGATATACTCACGAAAGCTCTATGGAGAGCTAAGTTCGTCTATTTCAGAGAACAAATAGGTATGGTGGAGAACCTATTTCAGTAGCAAAGGCAGATTATCTTGGATGATTCTCAGTTGCAGAAGCAGCAGATGAGAGGGAGTTGCAGTGCAGATGCAATGTTGGCAATAGTACAATAGGGTTAGCAGCAACACAGATGCGATGCATATCAGAGTTGCACAGTAGTTGGCAGGCAACAGTAGCGTGATAGGAGATGATGCAATGGCAGGGTGTGCAGCACTAGAACACATTTCTCGCTAAGATGGAGTGTTAGTTTTTGTAGCATTGGATGTGTTCTAGCCACGAAATTTTGTGGAGAGGATAGAATACATGAGATCTCCAAAAACCAGAAATCATTTTTGGAAATTCCACCTAGAAGTGTCTCAATTAGATTACTAACCGATTTTTAAATATTTCCTAAGTCTAAACTTAGGGAATATGGTTAATTAATCAGTATTAATTGAGACAAGGCGAGAATAGTCTAGAAACTCACGCAGATCAATCCAGAGATGATCTTACCCATTGATTAAGTTTTAATCTTGGTCGTTGGTGCTCCAATGGTGGATTATAAGAGGATATCAATGTGATGATGAAGAATACACCAGTGCAGAAACTCAATTGCCCAGGTAGTTTGATTTTCTCAGTAGCAATGATTCAGCAAAGAAGACAGATCCAGAGGGTGAGTAGTAGGTGGTAGAGGTTAGCATCATTCCGGGAGGAAGTTTTCCAGCTTTGGGAAGAGGCAAAGGAAGGAAGGTTGAAATCCCCATAGGGTCTGCATAAGCACTTCGCAAAGGGTGACGCAAGAGGCCCAATGCAGAGGCTAGGAAGGTGATTTCGGAGGCAGAAAATAGTTGTGGAGTGAGAGAAAATTCTCACAATAACTTTTCCAGTATTTTCTTCATATTAGATTGCCGGTTGAGCATCTAAATTATTGTACTCGGAATTGTTGTTGAAGAATAATAATAAAACCCTCATCTGCTGCACCAGTTTTCCCGCATTGGGTTTTTCCGGGGACAATTGTCCAAAAATAACTTTCAAAATTCTTGTGTGCGCTAGGATTTCTCAATTTTCAGTATTTTATTTCCCACAATATTTTTATGGTGAAAATTGCAGTTGTGATTTTATTTGTTGTTTGTCGTAGCAAATAAGTTGCATAATTAAAATTACAGTTAGAGGAATAATTTCAAGTTGTTGCAATAGATAAAATTTTCACAGACAGTAATTGTAGATAGAACATAAAATCAAATGCAGAAGAAAAGACAAGACAAGAGAACACCAAATTTGGCGGGAGCCAGGGAAAAACCCCAAGATGGGAAAAACCTCTTGACCAATTCTTCTTATTATTATATCAAATGTTCAACAAAGAGAGAGTACAATAATACAAAAGTCAAACCCAAAATTGACTTGCCAAATTACTGTCCAAAATAGTCCAGCGATTTTGTCCTTTGTCAACAACAGTCAAATCAGCCCTAACCAAAAATTCAATAGCAGTCAAAGTATGGTCAAAATTCTCCAAAATAGCTCGATCAAAGGAGAGAGACGCTCAACCTCTTTTGTTGGTCAAAGTTAGCCCAAAACAGTGATTCAAACAACAATCAAACTCGGTAAACCTGAAGTCAACTCTGTGATCAAACAAACCTGTGGTAAACGCAAGTCAAAGTTCCCAGAAATTCTCGATTTCTGTGCCAAACAGTCTGGCCTACCAAAAACGAAATTTTCAGACAAAAATCGCAGTGAAAGAATGAGTCAAAGTGCCTAGTCAACACTGGTCAAACCCTGCAACAACTCTGAAATTTCGACCCTGTAATCTGCCTAGAAATTCGTCATCCTTGCCACACGTGTGAGAAAATCAGCTGCCCAATGAGATGTACGAACCAATCAAATGAGAGAGAAGATGTGTGTGATGAGATGATGCCAAATGAGGTTTGAGAACTCACGTATTTATACAAGTCGTTGGGGCTCAAGAGACATATCCATTGGACTTCATGAGCCTACATGATGATGTGGCTAACCTTGACAATTTGCACATGTGTGGGCATAAATTCAAAAACACATTTCTACTTGTCCAAATTTGATAATTTTTAGGTCGATTTTGGTCCTCTCGAAAAGAGGAATTCAATGCAATAATCATCTCCACCAAATGAGCTATCCAATAGTGGAATTTGGCTCTAGTTGCCAATTTTAACACTCCCTCTCAACTAAGAAGAATTCCACCTGCCAATCCATCATGCCATCTTATCATAATGTACCATGTCTGCATCTCATCTCAACTTTGCTAAACAATGATGTAATAATGAAGAAGAATTGATCGAGAGTGAGTCACAAGACCTTGCCACTCTCCATTGAAAAAGTTACTCCGGGGGTAGAACTCCAATCAGAGTTGATCCTAAATGATCAAGTTGTTGAACACCATGCATCCTAGACATAGGGAGTACGGTAGTACACAATGTGTCCATCTATAGTGTTATGGTCCCTATCCACTTTTCCAAACTCATTAGCCATATGAGAGGTACTTCCCACGAGTCCCGGACTACATAGGTAGGATGTATGATGGGGCATCCGCAAGAGAAGGTGATCCACTCATTCTACTAATATGCCATAGGAGAAGGTGAACCACTCACCCTACAGACATGTGTCATCAATCGTAGGGGAAGGTGAACCACTCACCCTACACACATGTCAACCATCATGGGGTATCACTAGGGAAGGTGAACCACTCACCATGTACACAGCACACCTATAGGGGAAGGTGAACCACTCATACTATGGTTGCTCATAACTCTAAGAAGTGCCCCAAGCCCCCAAGAGCTCAACATCCAACTCAAGCGAGACCCTCATGAGAGGGTCATTCCACGACTCCAAGTTTCTCTTGGAAGGCTAATAATTTGACCTTCCCCAAGGGCTTCGTAAGAATGTTTGCAATATGTTCATCAATCTCGATGTGTTGGAGCCTTATTGCTCGCTATTGTACCATATCCCGAATAAAATGGCATCTAATGTCAATATGCTTGGAGCAGTTGTGGAACACGAGATTCTCTGAAAGGTAAATCCCATTATGGTTGTCGCAATAGATCACGGTGATATCTAGCACGTAATCAAATAGCTCACTGAAGAGCTTCCTCAACCAAATAGCTTTACAACATGCCATACTAGTTGCAATGTATACAGCCTTTGTGATGCTTAGAGCAACGGATTTTTGCTTCCTGCATCCAAGAAATCGAAGCAGATCCCAGTGAGAAGCAACATCTTGATGTGCTCTTTCTATCCACCACACTGCCAGCCTAGTCAGCATCAGAATATCCATCTACCCTCAAATTCTCGGCAATGTATATTAGCCCATAGTTGATTGTGTCATAGAGATATCTCAAGAGGTTCTCGGGAGCAATCCAATGTATGTGATGAGGCTCAACCATAAATTGACTCAAAGTATTCACAGTGAAGCATATGTCTGGATGGGAGTTTACCAAGAACACTAGGGCCCCCACAAGTTATCGATACTCGAAAGTGTTTGCCAATTTAGACCCAGCAGCAATTCCACATAGCTTCTTAAAGTTGAGTTCCATCGGAGTAGACACAAACTTTCAATCCACCATCCCACATATCTCTAACAACTTCACACTGTATTTTCCTTGAGAAAGGAAAATCTTGCCTGGCTTTTTCCAGACCTCCAGGCCTAAGAAGTAGTGCATCAGTCCTAAGTCCTTCATCTCAAACTTGAAAGTCATCTCCCTCTTACATTGATAAATGAGAGGGTCCACACCAGTCAGAAAGAGATCATCAACATAAAGGACCAAAATGAGAGGCATGTCCTTTTAAACCTTGAAGTTTAGGTTTGGATCGGCATAGCTCCTTGTAAATCCCAACTTCATAGATAATTTTCCATCCTCTCATACCAAGCCTTAGGGGCTTGCTTCAACCTATACAGAGCTTTCTTCAACCTGCATACATGTGTCCTTTGATCTTGAACTTCGAACCCCTGAGGTTGTTCCAAGTAGACTTCCTCCTTAAGTGAGCCATGCAAGAAAGCAATCTTGACGTCCATTTGATGTAGGCTCCATCCTTGATTGGAAGCTAGAGCAATAATAGATCAGATAATGGTATATCGAGCAACCGATTCAAATATTTCGTCATAGTCCACTCCTTCCTTTTGAGAGATGCCTTGAGCAACGAACCTGGCCCTATATTTTTCAGCACTCCCAAAAGCTCCATGTTTAATTTTGTAAATACATTTAAAAGTGACCACAGACTTGTCCTTGGGTCTAGGCACCACGTCTCAGACACCATTCTTCAAGACTGATTTGTGTTCCTTATTCATCGCATCCTTCCATACTTGGTGCTTTACGGCTTCTTTGAAAGTGCATGGTTCAGCTTGAACAATAGTACTCATAGTAGCCAAATATCATGGGTACCTATTCGACTTCTTACTTTCCCGAAATGTCCCTCTTGGAGCAGTATGTTTTTCAGCATCTTTGAGAGTATCTTTGAGCCATAAAGGTTGTTTCCTTGAGGTAGAGGAATCACCAGAAGGTGGATCGATAGGATCCATCGGACCATTAACATCGGGCATAAGTTCATATATCGAAGGTTCATCCTGTTTTTCGGTAACATCATCATTGTCCTTCCTTGGGATGGGGAGATCTCTGGCTTTCCCAAGGGTAGCATCTTCATCAAAGGTGACATCATGGCTTACTTTCACATCTCTTTGACCAGGCACATAGATTCTATATGCTTTCAAATTTTCATTGTATCCAACAAATATACCCTTCTCCCTGGATGCTTCCAACTTGTTCCTTTTCTCTTTAGGCACAAGAAAATACATGGGACAACCAAATATTATAAAATGAGAAACATCGAGTCTCTTACCAGTGAAGATCTCCTCAGGTGGTTTGAAATCCAATGCTTGATGCAGGCTCCTATTTTGAACATACACAGCAGTGTTGGCAGCTTCTCCCCATAAGAACTTCGGTAGGCCTTGATCATGGAGCATAGCATGGGTGGCTTCCATGATTGTTCAATTCTTCCTTTCAGCAACTCCATTTTGCTCAGGAGTGTATGGAACAGTTGTCTCCCTCTTAATGCCAAACTCTCTGTAAAAGTCATTGAATTCATTTTATTCATATTCGGTTCCATTGTCAGTCCTCAATATCTTGATCTTCTTCCCTGTTTGATTTTCCACCAATGCTTTGAATGAACGGATCCATTTGAACACTTAATCCTTCCTCTTCAAGAAATATATCCATCTTTTTACGAGAGTAGTCATCCACAAAGATTGCATAATATAAGTATCCTCCCAATGATGTTACGGGCAACATATCAGACAGATCGAAATGGACCAATTGAAGAATATCGGTAGTCTTGCTTTCACTAGAAGAGAATGGTCCCTTTGTAAGTTTCCCAGCAACACAACCCTGACAAACACCTTGATGATTCATACTAAAATCGGGCTTACATATGACCATCTTCCTTACCATGGGTAAGGCTTTGTAATGTAAGTGAGGAAACCTCTAGTGCCATAGTTCAGATTGAAGGGAAGTATCACTCGCCAAAGCTCCCAAAGGGCTTCCTCCAACTTGATAGAGACCATCAACTCTAAATCCAAGAGTAAATGTATCTTTAGGGTTTCTTTGCCAAATATGTACATTTCCATCAATGAATGCTACCTTGAAGGCTTTATCTTCCATCGCAGAAATACACACCAGGTTCTTCTTAAAATCGAGCACATACAATTCTTCTTGTAAATGAATGGTTTGACCTTGATTTAAGTGAAGAGTGACAGTACCTATCCCTTTCACAGGGTAGGGGCATTATCTCCAAGTATGATCTTTAGATTAGTCTTCTTTTCAACCAAATTTGAGAGGGCCTCCTTGTATCCAGTGAAGTGCCTTGAGGCTCCACTATCAATCAACCAATGATCCAACGTATCCGGAGGGGAGGCAATAGAAAGAGCGGAAATAAGATAGAACTCATCTTGTTTTTCTACAACATTACTTTCATCATACCTAGTATTCCTTGTCCTTTTAGGAGATCGACCATTTCCATTTCAAGCAGAGCATTCATCTTTCCTTTGTAGTTGAGCATGTTGTTCCTTTGATTTCCATTGCCTTTGTTGTTGTTCTAGTTGTTGTTGTCATCATCCCTTGGATGATTCTTCTTGTGAGGACACTCTCTAACATAGTGGTTGAACCTGTTGCAGTTGTAGCACCTTCCTTTTCTTCCTTCTTTAAATCGCTTCTTCAATCCTTGATCTTGTCTCCTTGGACCAGCATTATTCTTCCTTTTTGCATGAGCGAAGAAGGCAGTAGCTTCATTTCCATTGGAAGGCTTGTCTCTCTCCATCATTCTTGTCTCTTCTTGAGTGCATCTAGCCAATAACTCATCAAAACCAGGTATCTTGTCATTGTTGAGAATGGTGGTGACAAATACATCTCATGGCCTTGGAAGGCCTCCAAGAGAAACAAGAGTGAGCTCCCTGTCAGAAATAACTTCTCCAATAGATAGCAAGTCATTCTTGATTTGATTTATTCTCATGAAGTAGGATTAGAAAGACTCCCCCTCATTCATTTCAATATCCTTCAACTTGTTTTTGAGAGAGAGGATTTGATTTGCATTGTTCACTTTGAACATCCCAACCAGCGTATCATGCATCTCCTTGGATGTTCCCAAATCAAAAATATAGGCAACCAAATCCTTTTGAATGGAGTCTATGATAATTTTCTTAGATTTGACCTCACCTTTCTTATACTTCGTCTTAGCAGTTGTCGGTGCATTTGAAGGAGGCTCCACCACTTTTTCCTGCACATAGTCCATTGCATCTTGCTCTTCCAAAGTCATTTTCCATGCATGATAGTCGGTTTTGTCATTGAGCTTGTCCTCGATCTTGATGTAAGATGTATATGCCATGGAGGCTTGTCCAACAGATCTCTCTTAATGATTGCTTTTCTCTCTCTTGCTTGGGCTTTGTCTTCACCTGGGCTTTGATACCATGCTAATTTTAGTTAACAATGGTATGTTCTATGCCTCGCACAATTACTTCAATGTCCTTTTTGCAGCCCAATGACAATTTCCAATTTAATTTCCAATAGCAATCACATTTACCATAAATCACATTAGCAGTAATTGTAGATAGAACATAAAATAAAACGCAGAAGACAAGACAAGACAAGAGAACACCAAATTTGGCAGATGCCAGGGAAAAACCCCAAGATGGGAAAAAACCTTTGACCAATTTTTCTTATTATTATATCAAATGTTCCGTAGAGAGAGAGAGAGAGTACAATAATACAAAAGTCAAAGTCAAAATTGACTTTCCAAATCACTGTCCAAAATAGTCCTGCAATTTTGTCCTTGGTCAACAGTAGTCAAATCAACCCTAACTAGAAAGTCAACTGTAGTCAAAGTTTGGTCAAACTTCTCCAAAATAGCTCGTTCAAAGGAGAGAGAAACTCGACCTCTTTTGTTGGTCAAATTCAGCCCAAAACGGTCATCCAAACAACAGTCAAACTCAGTCAACTTTGTGGTCAAATAGGATTGCAGTCAGTGCAAGTCAAAGTACCCATAAATTCTCGATTTCTGTTCAAACAATACAGCCTGCCAAAAACAAAATTTTACCACAAAAATCACAGTCAAAGTGTCTGGTCAACATTGGTCAAACTCTACAACAACTCTGAAATTTCGGCCCTATAATCTACCCAGAAATTCATTTTCCTTGCCACACGTGTGAGAAAATCAACTACCCAATGAGGTGTACGAAAAAATCAGATGTGGAGAGAGAAGATGTGTGTGATGAGATTGATGCCAAATGAGGTTTGAGGACTCTTATATTTATACAAGTCATTGGGGCTCAAGAGATATGTCCATTGGGCTTCATGAGCCTACATGATGATGTGGCTAACCTTAACAATTTGCGCATGTGTGGGCATAAATTCAAAAAAAAAATTCTTCTTGTCCAAATTTGATGATCTTTAGGTTGATTTTGGACCTCTCAAAAAGAGGAATTCAATGCAATAATCATCTCCATCAAATGAGTTGTCCAATAGTGGAACTTGGCTCTAGTTGCCAATTTTAACAAGTTGCCACAACATTCCTACAATGCTTCTTCAATCTCATCTCATTTGTCCCTCGATTCTCAATAAGACTTTGATAGTCCAAGGAAAAAAGGCATGTTGGTTTGTTTTTTCTGTAATTTCTTCTAATTGTCAAAAAAAATCCACTATCTCTAAATTTCCTTTTTGAAATTTCATGTTCCTTGTGGCCTTATCCCTTGACGTTTCCATGATTTTGCATCCATGTTGTTGATGTATCATCCACATGCAATGACACATATCACTAACTTACGTGTGGCACTTAATGATAGCTTAACTAATGTGGCAAGATACGTAGCCCTCCATTTCTTTTATTTCTCCCTACATAGGCATTTTTCGTGTGTCATTTCATTTCGAATGTTGGGTACAAAGGGGTAATAGCACTTTCCTACACCTCCTTTCCATCTTAAAGTTCATACTTTCATATTGGTCCCATCTGAGAAGCAAAGGTGGGAGAAATTCAACCTCCATATCATCAATGGATGGAGACTCCCATTGGAAGCCTCTCTACATATCACCCTCCCAATGTAGACACTACCATGTGGATGCAGAGAAACAAAGATTTTTCAAACCTATTCTCCCCTTCCACATATTTCTCCCTCGAATTGATGTCAACGAGATGAGAGAGTGAAAGAGTGTTTGACACTCCAACTAGCAAATGGTTCTTACATGCTTTCCCCACGTCAATGCTTTGCACAATAGAGAATCGTTTGTTAGAGGAACCACTTGCTACCATCCTACAACATGTGACACTCCACCTAACAAATGGTTCTTGCATGCTTTCCCCATGTCAAATGCTTCGCGCAATAGAAGATCGCATTGTTAGAGGAACCACTTGCTACCATCCTACAACATGTGACAGGGGTAACAAAATATGGAAGCACTTATTTCAAAACCTTCCATCTAGATAGAAAAGGTTATGCATGTGTACTTAGGCATTTTGTTATCATTGCCACACTTGGATAATAATTTATGAAGGCTCCTTGGCCTTAATTAACAAAACATATACCCTTCATACCTTGAAATATTTGTCTTTGCCACGGCAAGGTAACTTTTGGCCTTACTCACTCCTTTTACTATTTAGTTATTTACCATTCTGTGAACAAAATTTCAAATCAAGTCTCCTATTTTTCAAGAGGGCCAACAAGGTAGGGTTCGTTTGGTCTCTCAAAAACCTAGTTGAAGTTTTTAAACATTTTTTTCTTTCAAAGCACCCTTACAAATTCCAATAAAACCAACCTACATCCATCTTAACCTCGAATTTATCACCTTGAACCTATCAAGCGTTGAGAGGTATAAAATCTCTAAGGGTGCAAACCTCTTTTTTTGAGTACAAAACTTGAGGAAAAGTTTGCAACTCGAGAGATTTGATCCCTCTTGACACTTGATAGATCTTAAGTTAAGAAAGATCTAGGCTAGTTTAATATTTTTATATTAAAAATAAATTATTTAATTATAAATTTAAATTAATTATTTAAAGATTTAGTTATAAATTTAAATTAATTAGTTAATGATTTAATTATAAATTTAAATTAATTATGTAATGATTTAATTATAAATTTAAATCAATTATGAAATGATTTAATTATAAATACGTTTAATATAATTTGAGTTATTTTAATGATAAATTGGGCAAAACTCAAAAACTATGTTTTTAAAAAATATTGCACACATTCAAATGGGTTACATCAAAGAAGAATACCATGAGAAAAACCATGGGTTAAGAATATGATGGGAAAAACAATGGGTTGTAAAGATTAAGAGTTCGATAATGTTTAATTATTAATTTATTTCATTTTTTATTTTTATTTTTATGTAATTTGACCAAGTCAAAATGTTTGCAAGATAAAACATTACAACATCTCTTACATACTATATCATATTGCAAATTATACAAAATTCAAAAACTATTTTTTTTAAAAATATTGCACAATAGTTTAAATAGGCTACATTAAAGAAGAATACCATGGGAAAAGCCATGGGTTACATCAAAGAAGAATACCAAGAGAAAAACCATGGGTTAAGAATATGATGGGAAAAACAATGGGTTGTAAAGATTAAGAGTTTGATAATGTTTAATTATTAATTTATTTTATTTTTTATTTTTATTTTTATGTAATTTGACCAAGTCAAAATATTTGCAAGACAAAACATTACAACATCTCTTACACACTGTATCATATTGCAAATTATACAAAATTCAAAAACTATGTTTTTAAAAAATATTGCACACTCTTTTAAATAGGCTACATTAAAGAAGAATACCATGAGAAAAGCCATGGGTTAAGAATACCATGGGAAAAATAATGGGTTGTCAAAATCAAGAGTTTGAAAATGTTTAATTATTAATTTATTTTATCTTTATTTTTATGTAATTTGACCAAGTCAAAATGTTTGCAGGACAAGACATTACATCTCTTACATACTAGGTTGGAGAGCACCTCTCGACACAAACAAGGTTGCTCACCATTTTAAGACTTGTTAAGCTTTTGTTATTGAATGGAGTCTTTAGAACTAGAATTTTCCTCTAGGTCTTCCTTCTCTCAAACATTACCTTGCCTAGTGTTTTCCTATCTTAGAAGTCTACCTCTATCTCAATGTCCCTTTTTTAGCATTTGCCTCATTTAGAGTCACCTCTTTTAGAAGTTTGCCCTCTTTAAGAGCGGCCTCAACTAGCATTTGCCTCTTTGAAGTTTGCCTATGTTTGACGTTGTCATCTTTCAAACTCTGACTTTATTTTCAATCTTCCTTTTGTCTGAAGTCTAACTCAATGGCTTCCCTTCTCCAACAATAGAGAGAGGGTAATGCATGCCACAAATATGCACTGTTCAACAAGAAAATGTTGATAATAAATATTAGCACTCCCAACATCAATGCCAAACTTGTTAAAAACTTCCTTAATTTGTGAATCTTCTATAGTAGCTACTATATGTTATTCTTGTACTCAAATTTCTCATTGCATGTGTTCTTCAACGTACACCCATTGAATGTTGATTATTGTTACTGCCAATGCTCTAAATGTTTATTTATTCTCCTTAAGGCTTGCATATGCTTGCAAATTTTAGTCTTGTTATCAAAATATCCAATGCTCCTCTTAGTCCTCTTTGGTGCATAATTGGTTCCTCGTACACCTCATCTTCCAATAGCATTACAATTCATGGTTCTCGAGGAATATTTTAAAGGTGCCAACATAATAGCTAGAAATCCATATTATACCATACTATATCATCTGCAATCACATCATCAACATATTATGGACCTTCATGTTAAGGACACTTTGCTACCTCAATGGGATATTTCAAACCTTAGCCATTCTTTCTTAGCTTTTCGTCATTATATCGCATCTTCTTCAACATATTGAAGCCTATTCCCTTGTTGTGCATCTCAAAATTATGAAAAGGCTCATTTGTTTATTTAAATCGACAACAACATTTGATATGTACTTACCATGATAAACCCGTGTATGCTTGAAAACTCTTGCCTAGAAAAAATAAATCTCCTTGACATGGATGGTTCTTTCCTAAAACCATTCCCTTAACACTGAACTCCCACTATAGTTTCTCCATGAACATCCCTTCCTTGCGTTAACTTAATCCTTGAGGAAAGGCTATCCAATAATTGAAGTGAGGAGTTTGTCTC
This sequence comes from Pinus albicaulis, assembly GCA_034641835.2. Lineage (NCBI taxonomy): Eukaryota > Viridiplantae > Streptophyta > Pinopsida > Pinales > Pinaceae > Pinus > Pinus albicaulis. Next base: position 906,164,091 of record CM076581.1, read on the forward strand.
TGTTCTTGTCCAATTGCTTCTGCAACTCTTCACTCGATTTCTTCAAGCATTGCACCATTTTTGTCAATTCTTGATCATAACCTTGAATTCATTAATTTATATATTTCCATGCCTACAATCTCCCCTATTTCAAAGCTTTTCCCATTGCTAGTATTTTTATAGCTCCCATGAGAGTTAGACAAAAATTACTCTAAAACCTTTGATTCGTATTAATGAGGTAAAACAAAACTCTCTCAATGGCTTTCAAAATGGATTCTTGGAACCATTCTATATATTAAATATAATATTCAAGTTTTTTTTGTCTATGACATAAATTGTTCAATGCATCAACAACAAAACATAACAACGGCAACACATTCAAATTATAATAATAATCATATAATTTAAAGTCTCAGCCTTGCCAGATGCAAAATCAACAAATGAACCTTATTTGTGGGACAAAGAGCCCCCTCCATAAAGTGATTTCACTACTTAGTCTACAAAAATGAATATACCCTAGTCCCTCAAAATTCAAACATGTCACCTCCAAAGAGGGAAATATATGTTCTTAACCATTAGGCCCCACTCAAGTTGTACACCAAAAGTTTAACCGAAGAAACACTCATGGGGAATAAAACCCCAAAATGAGAATAAGGGTTTACTTAACAAAAAAATCATTCAAATTGTAATTTGTATACTATTCTTGCATAGTCCCTTATTTAGTGATGGCATTGCTTCAAATGGCCGGCCTAGAGCTATTATATGTCCCTTGGACCAACCTCTCTTCATTAGTCCAAAATTGCTTATAAACTTATTATCAATTATTCACTATGAGGAGGTTATATGTCCAGTAAGTTGGCTCTGAACTTTGGCTCACCTTAGTTCGCCTCACTCCACTTCTATCAATTAAGTTGCCACAATATTCTTAATGTGTTTCTTCAATCTCATATCCTTGTTGCGTTATTTGTCCATCTAATTTTATGAAGATTTCAATGTTTATAAACCAAGAAGCTTGTGGGGGTTCATTTACCCAACTATTTCCTCTAATTGTAAAGAATTCCAATCTCTAAATTATTTTTCAAATTTTCGCCTTACCCCACTCAGTCCATTTTTCCTTTGGTTGTTTAACCATTCTTCAATCCAAAAATCAAACTAGAGGAAGCCTAATAATTATGCAAACATCGAATTAGGTGAAGGAAAGGTAACCATTGCAAAAGATGAAATTCCAAAGAAACCAATTAGTGGACTATGCAATGAAACATTGACTTTATGTCACCTATAGAAGTATAAAGTGTGTCAAAGAACAATACTCTATTTTACAATCATTGCAGACATAGGACATCCGAAGTATGAATGTTGGGGGCACATTCAAATGCATAGATATCAATATTAGGCAATGCATTAGAAGGTTGTTCCTTGATGGAAGATGTGCATCTTGTTTACGTCAAGCACGAAAATTATTATCCATATAAAGAACCAAATCAAGAAGGAACTTGTGACAACCATATTTGATATTATAGTAAAGAAGATATAATCTCAAAAGTGTGAAAATTTCATCTATCATGGCAACCGAAAATTATTTTTCTAATTCTAAATTTATTTAACAATTTATCTGCTACGAAAAATATCAAATAATTCACACTGTGATCTTCACAAATAAACTGCAGAAGAAAAGACACTGATAAAATCTAGCACACACATAAAAATATGACATAGTTATTTTTGGACAAATGTCCTCGGAAAAACCCAACTTGGGAAAACCAGTGCAATATCCAAGGCCTTTTATTATTATGCAACAATGAGAAATTTTGAGTACAATCTGGATGTTGAAAATTGGCAATCGTACAGAGAAAATACTAGCAAAAAAGTCTTGAGGGAAATTACCATCAACTCGAGCAATCCTGGCACTGTCTGAACTCTGAAAGGCTAGCCATCCAACTTGACTTGCGCAGGACCTACGCCACCTGATGTTGTATGCCACATGTTGCTTGAATCGACATCCAGTCTATCTGTCCTACCTGTTGTTGACTGCGAAAATGCTTCTCCGACACTCTGGGACTCCTTCCCGGCCTCTGGAACTGAAGACATCATCCCCTCAGCAAAAAATTGAACTACCCTTCGAAGTCTTTGTGTTGCCTCTGCGAAACTTCCTGAGAAAACTTCGGCCTTTCTCTGCAATTCACTTCACAAGATCTGGAAAAATTCCTCCTGGCTCATTGTCTCTGCCCCTCTCTATCTTTGCTTCCCTACAGAAGCTCGAACTCTCCCAACATAATTGGGTCTCTGGAAAATCAAACTCTATGTGGTTCTCACAAGTGTCTTCTCCATCTACCCATCGATTTCTTATTATAATCCTCTATTGGAGCACCAACGGCCAAGATTAAAACTTAATCAAGGGCCAAGATCATATTAGAGTCTATCTGTGTGAGTTTCTAGAGAAATCTCACCTTATCTCAATTAATTTTGATTAATTAACCCCTTTCCCTAAGTTTAGACTTAGGAAATAATTAAAAATGGGCTAATAATCTAATTGAAACACTTCTAGGTGGAATTTCATAAACGATTTCTAGGTTATGAAGATCTCATGTGTTTTAGACTCTCCACAAAATTTCGAGACTAGAGCACCTCTAATGCTACATAAACTAACACTCCCTCTTAGCGAGGAAGGTGTTCTCTCTCTAGTGTTGCACATCCAGCTACAACACCATGTCTTTGTACCACCCTTTGTCACATTGTGGATGTTTGACCACTGTGACTGCTTGCCACTACCCACCAACCACTACACAACTCGGATGTTGCACTATGTTGTTGTTGACACTACCATATTGTTGCCAGCTTTGCATTTGCACTGCAACTCCCTCTCATCTGTTGTTGTTGCACAATGCAATCGCAACAACTGCAACTAAGAAGCATTTGAAATATTGAATCAATTGTATCTAGTATGATGCATTTGTCTCCTGAATCCTGACTGTTGCTATCTACTGCATGTCCATTGAAGAATCTGTGTTATTGTTGACTCTACATTGTGCCACTATGCATTGCCGCCAACTCTGCATTGTACTCCTCAGCAACTGACGACTACTAGTCTGCAACTGTCACTCTGGAATCTGACTGCGTCTCTGACACTGATCTATCCTGCTACTCAATGTTGAGGGCCCCTATAGCCAGGTGATGATCCATGAGGTGGATTCCCCAATGGACCATGCCCATGTCTGGGACTACAACTCTATGTCACCCCACCTCTCTTCTAGAGATATTGCTGCAAACATCGCAAACTCTTCCTCCAACGTGGAGGATAGCTTGTCAATCTCTACGAACATTGCTACCTGGTTTTGCTTCTCATGCTTGTCCTCCTTCCTGAGAGGACATTGCATGTTGTAGTGACCAAACTCACCACACCTGAAGCACTTGACCTTTGACAGGACCTCCTTCTTCTTCTTCTGCTCCCCCAACCCCTGACTGGGACCGTTAGATGTTAGGGCCACATTCTCCTCACTCTTCAGTCCCTTGTTGTTGTTGTCGTTGATGGTACTCTTCAATAAAGCCCTCCTCAACTCCTCATGTTGCAGATCGGACCACATCCTCTCCCACTTTAACAAGTTGTCTCTGCCCAAGATACTCTGGACAAATACCTTCTAGTCTTCTGAGACATTACTCAACGCCAATCATACAAGCTTTGTGGGTTGGGGTGCCTCCCCAACGGCTGACAGTTGATCTCAAACTTCTTGAATCTGAGTGAGAAAGGCATCTATGCTCTTACCCTTCTACATTATGGTGTTCCTCAGCTTCTCCTAGAGAAACATCTTCTGTTGTTCGGAAGAACTCTGAAATAGCTCAGACAGAGCATCCCACATCTCCTTAGTCATTCCCTTCTCTACCACATGTGAGACTAGATGATCTCGGACACCATCCAAAATCATCATATTTGCCTTTGCCATTTCTTTCTTATACTGCTTCAGTTGATCGAGGTATTGGGGAACCACTACTACATTTTTTGCATAGGTCTTCAGGCCATGTTCATCTAGAAGGAAGGACATCCTAACCTTCCAAATGACATAGTTGGAGGCTCCCTCCAACCTATCCTACTCTCTGAGCCCTGTTGTGGCCATCTCTGAATCTGTCGAAAACTACCTCTTTCCCTCTGGTTGGTTGTTGGATCTGTTATACACACTTCTTTCTAGAGTGAGGAAATCTGCACTCAGCTACCACCAATTTCCTTGGAAAAATTGAACTTTTGAAAATCGAAGTCCCCTGAGAGAAATTTTCACTCAGTGTGTGCTTTTCTCTTCCACCCGACATTGATTCTGTTGCTGCAAACCCTATGCGTCCAACCAAAAATCTGCTCAGCGAAAATTTGAGCTATTGCTACTCCCTCTCACTGCTGGAATCACTATTTCGGGCAACTTGAATTTTCTACAATCTTGCAACTGGAAATCGAACCCTTGCCCAGCAATTCAATCTATCTGTCCAGGTATTGCACAACCTCTGAGAATTTTGGCCTGTTGCTCCCTCTGAATAGTGAAATTCTCTCCTTCAATTATGAGCTTCCTGGCTAATCACTTATGCTCTAATACCATGTGAAAATTTCATCTATTAAAACAACTGGAAATTATTTTTCTAATTATTAATTTATTTAACAATATATCTGTTACAGCAAATATCAAATAATTCACGTTGTGATCTTCACAAATAAACTGCAAAAGAAAATAGTGTTGGAAACAGAGAAAATCTATAGCACACATAAAAATAAGACAATTATTTTTGGACAAATGTCCCCGGAAAACCCCAACTTGGGAACACTGATGTAGTAGCTAAGCGTTTTTATTATTATGCAACAGTGACAAACTCTTAGTACAATCTAGATGCCGAAAATTGGCAATCTTGCAGAGAAAATACTGGCAAAAATTTCTGGAGGGAAATTACCCTCACCCCGAGCAATCCCAACATTGTCTGAGCTCTGAAAGGTTAGCCATCCAACTTGACTTGTGCAGGCCCTGCGTCAACCTGATGTTGCCTGCCACACGTGTTTGCTTAAATTGACTGCCATTATAGTTGTCATGCCTGCTGTTGACTAGGAAAATGCTTCTCCAACACTCTGGGACTCATTCCCTACCTCTGGAACTGAAGACGTTTTCCCCTCACCAAAAAATCGAACTTCCCTTTGAAGTCTCTCCATTGCCTCTGTGCGGCTTCCTAGGGAAACTTTGGCCTTTCTCTGCAATGCACTTCACCGGGTCTGGAAAACTTCCTTTGACCTCATTATCTCTACCCCTCTCTGTCTCTGCTTCCCTACTGAAGCTCAAACTCTCCCAAAATTGTTTGCTCTTTGGAAAATCGAACTCTCCAAGGAAATTGAACTCTTTGTGGTTCTCACAAGTGTCTTCCCCATCTACCCATCGACTTCTTCTTATAATCGTATGTTGGAGCACCAATGGCCAAGATTAAAACTTAATCAAAGTCCAAAATCATATCGAAGTCGATCTGTGTGAATTTCTAGAGAATTCTCACCTTATCTCAATTAATTCTAATTAATTAACCCATTTCCCTAAGTTTAGACTTAGGAAATAATTTAAAATGGGCTAATAATCTAATTGAGACACTTCTATGTGGAATTTCCATAAACGATTTCTAGGTTATGAAGATCTCATGTGTTTTAGCCTCTCCACAAAGTTTCGAGACTAGAACACCTCCGATGCTACAAAAACTAACAAAAAGCGGCAGCACAAGAACTATAACCTTCCTACACTAGCAACCAAAACCATGCTCCTTGAGTTAGTTAAAAACAACAAGGACTTGCACATCCAACACAAGCACAAAGTAAAGCTCACCATCTATATCGAAGAAACAGAGTTCAATGTCATTTCATTGAATGTGTGGGATGTGATATTGGTGACCTTTCCTTGTGGCTTCAATATGATATTTAGTGAAGGTGCCTAACCAATATATAATCATTAATGTTGGCAAATATTACTCATTAATGGTGTAAACGAAACCAACACCATTGGTAGTCCTTTCAAATGTCAAAAAAACAAGTTGATCAAAGCTTCAAGGAAATTTGCTCTCTTAGTCTTGTGAACAAAGAAACAGGTACAAGTAACACTTTCCATATAAGCATATGAATACCTTGAGACTTGTTCTTTATAAAATTTAGTGCAACAAAAAATGTCTAATGAGCGGAAGTGAATGGACAATTAATTGATGCTTTATTTTAAGTTATTCCAAGAAGCACACAAAAGGCCTCTAGGGCATGTAATTCAACATTCCAATGACCAACAAGGGGTTGTTCTCCAAAGTGAAGTGTTGCATGGGGCTTCATTGTTAGAAAATGAAGAGGTCAAGATGTAGATTCAAAAGTTGTTGGACAAGGGGCATAATCAACCCAATACATCACCATGTAAATCAACATTTTCTTCGAAGAAGGGTGTCACATGGAGAATGTGTGTCAATTATCAACCCTCGAACAAAATCATCATGAACAATCAATGTCTATTGACACACATTGATGACCTAATTGATCAACTTCAAGGAGTTAAGTAATTTAGAAAGATCAATTTGAAGTTTGGTTACCAACAAATTCATATCAAGTTAGAAGAATGTGGAAGCCAACCTTTAAGGTGAATCAATAATTATTTGAATGGTCAATGATGTTTTTTGGTCCTATTAATTCCTCTTTGGCATTCATGAGAATGATGAACAAAGTTATCATATCGTATCTTGACTCTTGTGTGATCATACATCTAGATGACACGCTACTTTTCAATAAAAACCAAGAGGATCAACAACAATACTTGGACCAAGTATTTGTAGTGTTATACAAAGAGCAACTAATTGCAAGTATGAAGAAAAGTACATAAAGATAAACAAATATTGTTTATCTTGGTTCCATGTGATCTAAGATGACTTGGCATTGTCAATTGGGCACCATTGAAGAACATTTACGCTCTATGAAACTTCATGGGAATGACTAGTTCTCTCAATAGGTTTATTGCATGATGTTGCCATGTTGCACCTCCTCATAACTCTTTGAATCATGACAATGAAATTTTAGTGTGGTGATACGTAGCCACAGCGTGAAGCACTCAAAAAGACCAAGCACAAAATTGTGATTGCTTCAATTTTTGCCTTATTTGATACTCAACAAGCCTTTGAGATAGAGATGGATACCTTTAAACATAAGATAAGCACATTTTGATGTAATGTTCAAGACTCATTGCATACCACTCCAAGACTTCTTTAGCACAATTCTAAAATATATAGTATACGGTAGGAGATATATATGTTGGTTCAACTAAGAAGCATTGTTGACATTATTTTCCTAAGAAAGCGGCATTCACTATGATCGCAAACCTCCCTAATTTCTATAAACATGTAGCAAGAGTGGCATTCACTATGATCGCAAAACTCCCTAATTCAAGAATGCACACCACATAAAATGGCCTCCTTGTTTGTAGTGGTGCAACATTTCAATTAAGCAACAAAAAGAAAATATAAACAAGGGAAAAGATTCCATGTCAAGGCCTCCATTAGTTGAATTGACAGTGTTTACACGATTCCCAATAATTGATTTCAATATTTTGAAAGAAACTTATGCATATTGTCTAGACTTTGTGTGCATATATGCAACCCTATAAAACACTATGTAAACCCTATGGAAAGAAGAGTTTCAAGATTATTTGTTAAGGATGAGATTTGTATATAGTGAAAACCATTTATGTTCATCAAGAAGATTACAAATTATAGTTGTTGTAAGAAGCACACATTCAAAAATATTAAGGCACTCTAGAGTGTATAGATGAAAACCACAAAATTGTAGAGGTATTTTTATTAATTGAAGATGATGTGGATGGTGGTATGGTTCGTGAGAAGATGATCTCTGTAACAAATCAAATCTAGCAAGCTAGAAGCTAGGAAAATACATTCCATGTGAGTAGACCATGGGAGTCAATGTCAATGGATTTGCTTGGAGGTCTACTAAAAACCAATATGGGCAATGCCTACCTTAAGGTAGTTGTAGATCACTTCAACAAAACGGTTGTGATGATATCATGCACAAACACAAATTTTATGTAACAATAAATGCAATTGTTCATTGAGAATGTATGGTTGCATTTTAACTTACCATCATCACTCAACACTAACAATGACTTCCTTAAGAAAGTATTGATGGACGGCATGCTACAGAGGAGTGTTGCTTTCCATCCTTAGATAGATGGTCAAAAAAAGGAAATCACATCATAGTTCAGTTATCGTGCATATTTAATTTTAAACATTTGGAAACATGGGACAGTGCAGCAAAAGAACCTCACCTTTTTAAGTGTCTTGGATTTCCACTAGAAGGTTCGTGAGCCATTTTAGGTCTTATGCACAAGGCAACAAAGAAAATGATTGAAAAGGAAATTGTTAGACATGGGCAAGCGATAAGACCACATTAGGGAGATTCATGATAGAGTTCAAGAATCATCAAAAGCTTATTGCCCAACATAATCAACATTGAACAAATCAACAGTTTTGCATTGGAGATGGAGTCTAGTTTTACCTTCAAAGGAGCACTTCAAGAGGAAAGACAAGAAGATCAAGTTGCTCGGATATGGCCCTTCTTAATATTATTGAATATTTTGGAGAGAACACATTTAGGTCGCCTCAATTAGCATGCATAGACGCTTGTCTAGTTTTCAATGCAAATATACTAAAGCTCCATGGGCCATTAATGTTAGCCAAAGATGAAAAAGAATTTATCACCTCTGCTCCTGAAGAGTTGACTTCATAATTTGACGAAAGAAGAAACAAAACATGGTTCTATAGTGCAAGGAGTAGGCTACCAAACAGAGAACCCTAAACTAAATAAGATCATGCTAAAGGCACAATTGCCTCAAGCCGAGAAGTAGAACACCTAAGGACAAATTTAGTCAAAGTATTCTCAATCGGTAGGGTCATCATTGAGGACCAACACCTCCTAACTAGGCAGGTTTGATCCATAAAAGAGTCAAAGATCAACCAAGTTCATCACTAAGGAAGCTACACGTAACAAAAGCTCATTCCAAGGTTTTTTAAATACAGGTTCAAAGCTAGTTAAGCACACAATTAATTAAGCACAACACTTGTGTCACATGTTCATACACCTAAACATGCACTAGTCTCAAGCACATCTAATGTTGAGACATGCACCAAAGTGACATGGGTGGACAGCACATTAGACAATTACAAGGGAAGCTCGGCCATCACAATAAATCATCACATCCTCTATTTGTCTCTTCATCTTCATGGCGCTTGTACACTGTTGTAATATGAAATATGCATATATGGGGGAAAAATATTTCATATTCCTTCGCATTTTTATATTATTATTTATATGCCTCCCTTAGATTCTAATGAGGTTGGAGCTATAGGTGGTTGGTGTAGAGTTAGTAATTCATAGTGGCTAGTTAGTATCAAGCTTCATGTTGTTCATATCAATGTTGTATAACTTATTTCCTAATGAAATCTTGGAGTTCATGATGTATGCAAGCACTTTCACTAATTGAGTATGCTTTGTATTATATCATTTCTATTTGTTTTAATATCTTCAATACTAATCTTTCCATAACATAGAGACCACGTCTGCTTCATTGTCTATTCATACTCTGTCACCACACACATTCTACATCTCTTCATCTCCTAGCTGGTCTTGTTGGGTTCATTTCTTCCATTGTATGTTGTAGTGTTTCACGCTGGGGTTATTCTCCTTGCTATCTTTCCATGATTATTTGTTTGTGTGTCACAATATGTTTCTAGAAATTTACAATACTTGAATTGTCAAAATAATTTATTTATTTATTTGCATTTTGACCAGTATAATTGGTTTCAATGCTTACTTTTGGTTTCTGCAGGCAATGTACTCATCAATGTCAATTGACTGGAGTTCCACGTGCTGTGATCACTCTTCATTGCAGTCTTTCAGATGCTAGTTTAGAGGAATTGTGCTTGCTAGTTTGTACAAGGCTATTTGTACATGCAACGTCATTAAGAAGACAATGCAGATGCTCAATGTGCATAGATCTGTTCATGTAATAGAGCGAAATAGTGGAAAGAGACAAAACGGTTAGTGCCAATTGGGCACTTCTGTAATTGTTCAACTTCCCAACCACCTATCTAATCAACTACTCCACCGACTCCTCCAAATTAACTCAACCACTCAATTACTCTTCTAATTCGTCTGACTACCCCAGCCACTTTTCATTTTTTTTCCTTTTCTTTTTTTGGTGGCGGGGTGGCAGCAGCAGTGTGGTGTTGATCAGATCTCTTATTTTTTCGAACTCAGGAATATCAATTTGTTGCGCCTTCTCTCATACGCTAGCATCAACCCATGTTTCAGCTCATGTAAAATTGATCAAGAATAGACAACAATCTCTAAATGCAATTTTGATAATTTTGCGGGCATATGTTTAGTTCTTTGTTTGTAAACAAAGAAATTTATGTCTACTGATTATATAGAGTAAAACACTATTTTTCTTGAGCGAGACTTGAATAATTTTATCAGCGTTATCCATTTTTGTAGTGTTCTTCATACAAATGGAAATATGCCCATAACAAACATATTGATAATATCATTGCTCATATTTGTGTTTGTGTTTAACAAAGTGATAAGTTCCTAGCAATTTTTGCCTGTTCAGTTTAAATTCTAAACTACGTTAGGGTCAAGAATCTCATTGATTTTGGTATAGAATTTGGGATTCCCACATTTTCCATTCGAGTTATGCTTTTATTTTTCTATAGGAGTATATGTTGGCCACTCTAAATTCTAAGCCCCAACAATAGGTTCGAGGGCTGCATATCTATTGGACCTGTCTCCTGTTGACTGAAACAGATCAAGGATATGTTAAGGCTTCTTGTGCAACCTCCAAGGTGCTAGCATGCACCTAGTTGGAGCTAGATTGATGAGAACATAGTTGTATTATCATCTTTTTTACTAGGCTAAAAGTATCTTTGCTGGAAGAGCTACAACTTGGGGATCTAATTATATGGAAAAGAAGAATCTTGTTAGCATATATTCATCATTTTGTCAGCAACAATTTTCCCTTGAAAAGTTTTCACATGGTCCAAATGTATGGCATGCTTTAAGAACTGCAATCTTGAGTACTCAGCTATCTCCCAATGATTGCCAGCCCAGAACTGGCTGGTGCCCTCAATAGACAGGTTCGAACCCTGAATGGTCCACCTTTTCATAGTTCCAACTTCCAATCTGCCATTCATGGTTCCTGTCAGTTCCAGCCCCCAGGTAGAGAACCATTACAAAATAGTTGAGTGCTTATAAGTTGCCCTCATTGTTTCAAAAGGCACTAACGTCACAGTGTTTCAAAGCATTCTACTTGTGATTAAATATTTACACAGACATAGTTTATACTCTAATATTTTAGGCCTGTTCATTTTTGGCATATATCATTCTTTGTTTCAAATCGTTCTTTCATGATGTTGCTGAACTGTTTGCTATACTATCTTTCTAGAATAGAGCATCCTTTTTAGTAGGCATACCCTTATATTCTAATACCTAGCCACATGGTGCAAGTTACAACTGAAAGCAAGCCCTGAACAGAATGTGTTGTTATATCTAACAGATGAATCTCCACAATGTCCCAACTCATACCTCAACTAGAGGTCTCCCAACTCAGGTCAAAGTTTAATAGAAAACACAAAGAATATTACAGCCTTAGATTACGCAATTGACTTCAATTCATACCTTGATCATGATCAGTCACAAGAGAAGTTGTGTGAAGTAGCAAACAAAAGACACAATATTATTTATCTAACTGTGTCTAGCTGAACTTGAACTAAGTTCATGGAGTTGGTCCATGACAAAGGAGGGGGTGCAATAGTCCAGAGGGTGGGCAAGCACTGTCACTCTGAGATTTTACCCTCTCAGACATGACAAAGGAGGGGGCGCAATAGTCCAGAGGGTGGGCAAGCACTGTCACTCTGAGATTTTACCCTATCAGACCCCACCTTGAAAATCTAATATTGTGGTATGATGAAACTCCATTCAGTTTAATAATAACAGGCTCTAATCAATAGTCAATCTGCTTTCAATCCAAATATCACAATGGTAATGGACAAACTTGATCCTGGCCATGATGTTTTCTCTTCACATCTTGAGATGTGGAACAGTCATTTGTTCGTTTAGCCTTAAAGGGCTCCAAATATAACATTGTCCTCTCACTTAGATTGTATAGTTCATTCTCATAGTTCTACCATGATCAAAAATGGATCTCCATAGTTACCATATGACCTTACTGATGCTCAAGAATTGGGAATACTGAAGTTGGAAACTAGAACAGCTGGTTCAGGGTCTAACACTAAAAATCCAATTGACAGACCAGAATGGTAAATCCTCCATTTGAGGCACAAAGAAATGGAATTTTTGGGTCTCCGACATGAGGACTTAGGTCCTGAACATCCTCGCTGCATCCTGTGTTTCAATAGCTATTAGCTTTCCAAAAGTGGTATATTGATTTTTATCAAATGGAGTTCACACACGTTGACCAGATAACAGTCCAATTATTCCCTGCATGGCCAAGTGGCCACCAAGTCAGCTCACCATAATTTACACATTTTTAATGTATGGGAATCCATTAGAAACTTCTAGAAGCATCATAGAGATTCCAGATGGTAACACCTAAACCTGTCCCTAATTCAAGCTATTACAAACCTAGCTGAAGGAGGAAAATGGTTTACTTTCTTTAGTCACCATTGTTGTTCCATAACATGGGCAAGAGTGTGGAGGAGATGGGAGATACTAATGGAGCAAAGAGAAGTAGAACACTGTAGAAGCCCGTACTGTCTTATAGCTTCACAGAAAGTTTGGGCAGCTTTGTAACTGTATTGTAATCTCCATAATATGAAAAGAGTTGTTCCAAAGACAAAAGGCACAACACTTCATTTCTTGTTGGTTTTCCCATATCAGGTTTCCGGGGTAAATTTTGTGTTTCAATGTTTGTCTTTTCTATTGTAAAAATTTATCATGTCAAAATAACTAAAAGATCTACTTGTTTAGTTTTATTTTCCATTTAAATCACCAAAAATGCCAGAACTATGCCAGCTAATCAAGCTGAAAGCATAGTCTCATTGTAATCGTCAAGTTGTATATCTATTTTGGTGAGCTAGCCATCGGCATATCCAATGCAATTTACAGATCATATTGGCATAAGGACAGATTTATTTGGGTGTGTGGTTTGAGTGCAATTTATGCTTGCCTAGCTCAGAAAATCTCAATTTGCATGGGTTGTACCCTGTGGATCCTGAGATTGGCGCAAGGGTTAAGAATCAACCACAATCTGCAAAAATGGAAGATAAGCATCAGGAAGGACCCATCAACAAAGACGAAAGAAGATTTGAGAGGTTAGAAGTAGAACCTCAAGTAACTGATATTTCCATGAGTATGGCCTTAGTCACTCTCGACAGAAATATCAACCCTTTTTCAGAGCAATCAAAATATCATGCAGAATAAGAAAAGAGAAATAAGAAATGAAGTTCAAAAAAAGGAACACCAATAACCAATCTTTCCAACACCTATTTAAAGTGGAAGTGGAAGTGAAAGGTCGAGATCAAGCCCTATGAAGATGAGGTAGATGCACTTAAGCTGAAACATTGGTTGCATCAATTAGAATTCGATTTCAATGTGCACAATGTACGAGAGGAGCGAACAATAACTTTTGCAAGACTCAAGCTAAAAGACCATGCAAATACTTAGCGGGAAACCTATAAAGAAGCCTATTACCCACCCATATGTCTGGATAACCCTAGGAGAATTTTTTCTCCTATGATGCAGTTTTCCAGCCAGCAGCCCTATCCATGGATAGCTAGCCTCAGATGCCTCTCATCCACTCTCCAGTCAATGCATTCTTTCATCTAGCCTGCTCGTCTAATGACGGCGGGTCATCTATTGTGTGGTACATTAACCATTTTGTATTCAAGTGCATTCATCTAATGTTTAGGGGCATTCTAGTATGGATCACAAGTTCAATTGGATGATAGACCATTGTTGCTTGTACACTTGTTCCTGTGCTTCACATTGGTGGTCATCACGTGCCCCTAGTCCAGTGTGACCTTCCTTGAGGCCTCTCTTTCACTTTCTAGGGACGAGCACAAATAGGAGACTCCCATAATCATAGCATTCCATGACTCCCATACATAAAACTTTCCATCTTCCCCATGTATCCACATCCCATCTTTGGGTTGATTGCTATTTGTCACTTGTATCGGTTCTTTGTTTTCCTCATCCTTTGTGTAGGGGCCTGGAAGATTTGCCCTAAGAGGTTGATGCAGCAAAGAGAAAAGAAAAAGCATGAGCCAAACATTAAAATGAAAAAAGTGTTTGGGATAAAAGAAAGTGTGTGGACAAAAGGCTACCTCTTCCCCCTCATCAACCCTCACTCAATTCCTGGCTAAATCATGATCTACATAAATGAAAGGAACTTTGAATATCCCAACCTAGATGACCAAGGAACTGCTTCATCTTTACGGGATCAATAATTATTATCATGAATCAACAAAGATTTGTAATCCAAGCTATATATGTAAAATAATGATGAAAAAGGCACACATGAGGGATGGTAAAAATATATCGAGGAAAGGAGTAACTCAAGACCCCATGATTTCTCCCTCTTCACATCATATAGCTCAAGGATGTTATGAACTTCATAGCTGAGTACAAGCCAATGGCATCCTCCATTAAGTAGACCCCAAAACATGTCATTGATCATTTACACCTACTCATTGATGGGTCAACCTAGGAACTATTCCTCCCTTTGGGGTCAGAAGCACCTAATAGGACCTTGTAATAACCTTCCCATACCTAAGCATGGTAACTTGTTTACAAATCATAGGCTGGGTAGACATCTGAAGATGTGACGACTTTAACATTGAATATGATCCACTCTGATACTCTTATGGATCTTGCACCCATGACGTTGATCTCACTTGATTTCTTAAGTACGTGTAGAGATGTTTACTCCCAAGTATAGTTGCCATCCCTTGAGCGATTGTATGATGCTTCTCCAACACTTTAGGGACGATGCCCAACCCACTTGATGACTACACAAGGCATTTTCATAAAGGATATCGGACACTTATTGAGAAGCACTAACCTTAGGATTCTTGAGCACAGTTGATGACCCCCTCACCTTCCTCCAAGACCTTGGAAGCTGCCCTCCCGAGCCGAAACATTTCCTTGAGTACTATCTTGCACCCATGGCATTGATCTCACTTGATTTCTTGTGTATGTGTAGATGTTTGCTCCCAAGTATAGTTGCCATCCCTTGAGTGATTGTATGATGCTTCTCCAACACTTTAGAGATGGTGCCCAACCCACTTGATGACCACACAAGGCATTTTCATAAAGGATGTTGGACACTTATTGAGAAGCACTAACCTTAGGATTCTTGAGCACAGTTGATGACCCCCTTACCTTCCTCCAAGACCTTGGAAGCTTCCCTCCCGAGCCGAAACATTTCCCTGAGTACTATTATACCCCAAAGTTGACATGATACTGCCAGGCTAGCATTGCACCTACCTAATGGATGTTGCTCTATTTTGAGGATATATTGATGATGATAATAACATGGGACCGCTTTGGAGGGGATGGTGATTTGTTCTATATGATGATGTCATGGCCTGTGTTGATTTTTCCTCGACACTTCAAAATCAGGTTTATGTCTAGATCATGATCACAAACACACTAAAATGCCACAACAAGCACTTTGCACAACAAAAAATGTACAGGAGTGAATCAATGTAGTACACGTGAAATTTTCAACCCAAAACTTGTTATATTACAAACTTTAATACAACAAACATTGGGCTCTCATACCAGGGATCATGGCCCTCACAATTAGCCCTGATACAAAAATAACTAGCGCTTGATGTCAACAACTGATGACTATCAATCTACCCTTGAACAAGACACACTTAACTTACTTGTTAAAGAAGATCTCACACCAGCACTTTCAATACTCGTACCTTGAACACCTGGTAGGTCCTTTGCCACCTCTTCTATTACTCACAAGTACTTCTGCAGCTTCAGAATGCTTGCATCTCTAGCTTACCAATCTACCTCTATCAATGGCATTGTTGATCCAATGATACTAAATTTAGGTTTCCCTCTAACAACAACTTAGTTGCTCCTAAGTCACTACCCATAGGGTCTTCCAATTCTGCCCTCTATCAACCTTCTAGTTGCTCCCAGAATGTTGAACTTAGGGCTTCTACAAGTTGCCCACTTACAGACCTCTTGCTGCTCCAGGACGTCTGAATTTAGGGCACATCAAATCTGCTTTCACACAATGGTTTGCCACCCCAAACACTGTTCACAAGCTCGTCAAACAATCAGCCCACACCAATGAATTAACTACATAAACTCACTAAACATAGGGCACACAAACCAACCCTCACTCAGTCCCTAAACGCACTTTAGGATGATTGATTTAGGGCTTACTTGGCAGCCCACACATCTGTAATTTGTCTCCTCAAATTACACAAAACTTATAGCAAGATAACACGTTGTCCAAACTCCTTGCACTCTCTTTTCCACGTAGCAGCCCTTCACTTATTCTCTTGTCACAGCCCTTCTCTTTGCCCAATCACCACGCACATCTGTTCAGCAACCTGAGGCAATATTCTCATCCTATTATACCACAGAGAGCCCGCATATCTTGAGGTCCTACAACCCTTACACAGTCAAAGAATTGAGGCCTTTTAGGCCCCCTTTAGTGCCTTGCTATCCATTCCTCCATGCGTTGAACCAGAGCAAACACAATAGAACTTTGGGGCAGGATATATGAGGCTACAAGCACTTGAGAAAAGCCCTAACTAGGGCACGAACCACACAAGAAATACCTCCAAAACTAGTCAACAATGACCTCCAATAAGGGCTAAAAAACACAGAACTAAACGTCCTCTTACCTGGGCTTAGACTCGGCCTTCAACGAACTTATGAATGAACATCAACGCTCCAGCTCATCCTTTCTCGAGGTTTGTGGCTTCCTGAGGAATTTCGCACTTCTTTGAGGGCAGATATACTTAAGAGAGATGCTTAGATTGATGCCAAACGAGTTCACCTTTGTCCCTTCTTATAGTGTTTCTTGGTGGTGTCCTTTCTCACCAAGGGTCATGACATACAACCCAGCCGACCTTATCCATCTTGCTTAAACACCAATTGCTTAAGGAATAAAAACCATTTCACTTGACCCTTGCCTCCATCATTGAATCCCTAGGTGCCCCTTAAACCTTCAAGGGTGCCCCACATGCTTTCAATGAATAAACTATCAATTTTTAAACTTGGTCTTGCGCCCACAATTTTGGGTACAAAACCCACTACTTGGGTACATTGCCCACAAACCACTTTTGTGTGCCAACTCCTCACAAACCCAGTACCCCAAGGTTGTGGGAGTACCTCCCAAGCTACACAAATCAACACCCTAGCACTATGACATCCCCTTCATGATGCTTGGATTGATAACGTGGGCACCCTTTTGAAGGATTTTGGCTTTTATGATGCCTTGCTTGATGGTTTGGCACCTATTTGATTAGGGCATGTGAATTTTGGATGAGACGCACCCTTTTGGAGCCATCCACTGCACTTTTGTGGAGAGAAGCACCTTCTTGGAGGACAACATCACCCTTGGAGGAAATTTAGCTCACATTTGTGGGTTAAATGAGGCATATTTTAATGTTTTATCATTGAGTAAGCCATCTTTGGGGGTCAGCTTGTGGCCAATCCAACTTGTAATCACAATTTAATACTATTTTAGGGAATTTTTAAGGCTAAATTAAAGGAATTCAACTTGGATTCCCTCATAAGTGTATAGGGAAGTCGAATTCTTTGTATCCATTGTCGCACTTGAAGATCACACACACTAGGAATTTGTCTCTTCTCTCTTGTGCACTATGGACCACTAGTTGAGCAAATTCCTTATGGAGGATTATTGTTGGATGGTTCTCTCTCTTGAATGATTATTGGTGATTCTTTAATGGCATGTGCTAAATTATTGTAAGTTATCTTCTTCCATCTTGTACTTGTTGATGAATTAAAGTAAAAAACTTTTCACCAAAGTTTTGTTGATGTTTTATGGCTCTAAAATCTCCTTGCACAAGATCTTCATCAAGTTTCCCTTAAGGAACCTAGGTTTAGATTCCTCCATTTGAATCTCCAAAGAAGATAGAAGGATGTTATGGTTTAAGGGTGTGAGGAACACAAGTTTGTCTTCCTCATTCTTCTTGAAATCACTTCCATCTTTATTCTTCATTAAATTTTCACTCTTACACTGCATTAGCCCTTGATTGAGATAGGAACTAGTCTTATCTCTCATGCCAATCCCATAAATAAATAAATAAAACCCTAATTTTTTATATTTTATGTTTTCTATGTTTATGTTTAGCTATGAAAATGCCTCGAGAGTTGTGTCTAACAAAGGGGAGTGCCCAAGGTAATATCACACTCCATGTTACAGACATCCATGTAACAAACCATGTGTAAGCAAGTGTATGTCAAGTGCTTTATGCCATGAAGAAGCCCATGCAATGTCCACTTAGCTCCAAAATGTTAGGGTGCTCCATAAAGGGATCCATACTTCCTCATGTCCAATCACTTAGCAAGTAGTAGAGACTAGAACATCATATGATCAAGTGTCATGCAATACATCATGAAAAACCTTTCGCACATCATCATCCATGTCATCAACAATCAATGAAAGCAAGTGAATGCACCAGACATCCAAAGCTCCTTACAATGAAAATCACAAGGGTAGCGAAGAAATTCACTAGTATAAGTCTCGTGCAAAATAAGGAGTAACAACTAGTTCCTACTCAAGGACGTGTGCCCTTCTTGGGAGTGCATGAAAACATCAAAATCTTAACATGCACCTCTTACCAATGACCTCTATCATCAAGAAAAAATATATGATAGGACGAATCCACATCAATATCCTTAACACGACATCACAAATCTACATAGTCTCTTACATTGATAGTTCAAAATTGGTGTTACAAAATATGGTTGAAGCCAACCATGTCAATGGCGACATGAAATAAAATCTAATACTAACATGTTGAGCTTACTCATGCTACTCAAATGCCCAAAGTAGATTATTCTTTCTCCTACCCTCCTCTAACATTACAGGATGTGCATGCTAGCTAAAATCATAAATCTAATGCAACCACCTTAGCATCTCATCAACACTATAACTTCTTCCTTTGTGTTTGGTCATCATCCAAAACAAGGATACACCAACAGTGATGTACATACATTGTAGAATCTCCATGAGATGATGGCTGGAATGAGACATGAAACCAAGTGCATGATCAAACTCGTGCTGAAAATGATACGCATCACTACAAGCCTCCTTTATCCAAGCTTGGATAGGGTTGGCATACACACCAATGGTGCAATAATCTTCATGAGACAAGCCCGCGTTATCTTTCACAACATCATTACTTCCCTCTATCAACAAAGGATTAGGGGTCTCTTCAAAATCATTCAAAATGTCAATGCCATCATCCAAGTAAAATGTATGTGAGAGATAAGACAAAATTTGAGCTTTAGAAAGAAAATTTAGTCATAAAGGCAAAAAGATTTTCTTATCTTGATAATTACTTGTGATATTTATTTATCTTCTTTTAGCTCTTCTTCAATTTCTTTGTCTTCTTTTATCTTCTTATCATCAAGCAACTACCAAAACATAAACAAGAAGATCAAGGACGCAAGATTGAGGCTCTCAGCTAGGCAAAACCCCTTTTTAGGGGAAAACCCAAAATTCTCTTTTCTTCTTCAAGAACCAATTCAAATGAGACAACCAAGACAAAGACCTCCTCAAATCCACCAAGACAACCTCCCAAGATGATTAGCCAAACTCCAGAAGTCAACTCAAGTCAAACAGCTTAAATACTGCATCAAACACAAATTTTGGCTTCTTGCGTCAAGAATTTCGGCCCTTCTAGAGACCTACAACTTCGGCCCCTTCCTGCACCTCAAAAAATTGCACAAGTGAGCTTAAATCAAGAGAAAAAATTCCTTCTTTGCTTCACTAGACTTCTTCCTTCCTTCACTAGGCTTTCTTGTCCTTGTTTAAGCCTTTGCCATCTCTTTTCTAGCCTTAGCACTTCCTCTTCTACTATAGATCGAACTTGCTTAGGATGGATGAGCAAATAGGTCGAGTAGCCTAGCTATTTATAGTGGTTCAAAGCTCCTATACGAGGCCGACTTGAAGGAGGAGAGACTAAACATAGTTTTGACAAAATCATTTTTCTTCTTTGATACAATAAGCCCAAGAAGGGTCAAGTACAAGATGACATGGACAAAGACTCATGACATAAACCCTAGAAGCACTCAATGGGTCTTTAACCTAGAAACAAAATAAATATATAGTTTTTCTTTTACAATAAATTTTATTTTTCTTTCTTTTGACAAAATATATTCCATCATGACTCAAATATAATTATGAAGACCGATTGATCTGAATGGAATGTATTGGTTTTGTTGAGCTAAGTATCCAAATAGTAATTAAATTGTGTGCATAAGGTTCACTGAAGTTTGCAGGTGAAACAAATGGTTTTAACTTAGTTAAATAGATTTTTGTGTGAGGTTAAAGCATGAAAATTAGCTTGTATAACATTGTGCAACAGTATATCGCAGAGAAATAAACATCACATGTAACAATAATCAGCAAATTTGATGAAGCAGTTCACCCCCCCTGCGCTACATCTGCTAGTCCAGCTCCCAATGGCATGTCCCTCATATCTTATTGCTCAAAAATGGTAAGTACATGTAAAAGAAAGCCTCAAATGGTTGTGGTCTCTGTAAAAACAGCTTCATAATGCTTTAATTAGTCAGGAATGACTATTCCTATGCAAAAAACAGAGAATAGATGCCCAATACACTGAAAACACCCTGGTGGCTTTGATGGCTCCTTGACCTCTCCTGAAGCTAAACCTCCACAAGATGACCTATGATGGCTCTGAAACCTCTGCCAATGTGTTCAGAATGTCGAAATTAACCAAAAATGACTATTCATTCCTCAAAATTGGTCGAATATCCAAGGAGTTATGACCAAAACAAAAACTGCCCAATGTCCCTTAAAAAACTCCTCCAAAACTGGAGGAACTCCAGTTAGTGCCAACAAATTAGCAATTCCGTCGTTTCTGGAGCTCATGCCAGCCGAAACCGTCGGCACTAGCAATTACATTAAATGTCGGTGGAGGTGGTCACATGTGAAACTACGGCGAATAATCCGGGTGGTTACCGCCATGTAGCCTTAACATTAAATGTCAACCCGCCATGTGAACACCGAAGCCCGAGCCGCCATTTTGTAAATAGGTCATTGTTACAGGCGGATGGTCGTATGGAGGGGGGGCTGGCCTCCCCAGCCCCCAACCTTACCGCGCGTCAAACATAAATAGGTGTTAAGACCCTTAAGGTTTAAGAACCAACCCAGTGGTGTAGCGGTAGGCGCGTGCACTGTTGGGCGGGAGGTCCCGCATTCAAGCCCCGTAATCTCAAAAAAAAATTATAACACCTTTCAACCTCCGGCCTGGGGCCACGTGGCACCCGCTGATTGGCCAAGAAACTATATAATAATAAAATATTTTTTTTCAAATATATAGTTTTTTTTTTTTTAAGTTTTTTGACAAAGTCAAAATGGGTCAAAGGTTTTTTTTTTTTTGAGTTTAATGGGCCTTTCAAACCTTCATAACTTCTGCATACGACCTCTATTTTGCAAACCGTTCGCGGCGCCAGAATCGCAGCGACGAGACCTTTCCCGTCGCTCAGGTTGGGACTTGTTTCGAGCACTTTCATTTTTGAGCATTTTTTAGCATTTTTGAACAATGGACATGATCTCTTGATCACCGATACTAGTTACATTTCTCAACACTCCCTCTTAACGAGAGAGGTATTCATAATTGTTCAACCGGTACAAGGTTGACCTCAATTTGAAGTGTTCAAGAAGAGTACAACAGCATACGCAATTTTGGGGATCTAGATACCATAACTGCAAAGGTATACTCCCAACACATCAAAGATCCAAGTGTCGCGACACTATAACAAGAATCCAACTCAAGGATCCAAGTGCCATACAATCATGCAAGAATCTAAGACATTAACAAGGACTAAGGTGTCATTCAAGCAACTGCCACTATAGGTAGCATCACGCTACAACCTTGGTATCAATATAGATACCATCTAGGGCTCCATGCCTTGACACTAACCTTTAGTAATCTAGGTATCATCTACAAGTTCAGAGCTTCACAAGACCAATGATACCGTCCCTCACCAAGATCCAGACATCATCAAAGCTAGCCAAGATGTCCTCCCAAGTACCATCATACAGGCAGTTCATGGTACTTGTCAGCTACCTGTTCAACCATTAGAACACCCAGTAGCTTCATAACCCCAACCAATATTAATAATTTTCAATATATATGTTCTTATATGCTAGCACAAAACTCTGGGGTCTTCAACCATTTTGATGTTTCTTAGTTCATCACTTAATCCAAACACGTCTCAACGGAAACTTCCTTCTTTAACTTATCCATCAGCACCAAAATCAGCCTCAACACTTTTCAAACCATCAGAATCTTGGTCACAACTTCAATCATGAATAACCATCTATAGTGCTTTAGCTATTCTCTAATCTCAAACATCCTCATGCCCTTCACATCATGTTATGAACTATGGAGAAGATTCACATTTCTTTATCCAAGCTTCTTCTCAACTAGGGGACAAGTCCATCAACAACTTTATTCACACATGCTCTTTCTTTTGCATTATCATGTCATTAGAGAACTTAAACCTTCCAAAACTTCATTTTTTCAGGAACATCATT
This sequence comes from Pinus albicaulis, assembly GCA_034641835.2. NCBI lineage: Eukaryota > Viridiplantae > Streptophyta > Pinopsida > Pinales > Pinaceae > Pinus > Pinus albicaulis. The sequence continues at coordinate 906,186,914 of CM076581.1, forward strand.
CTATATCTTCATATGGTAACAAGGTCATCTATCAATCATCAATGTAAATTTCAATGTCATCGAGATTCTTACATATCCCTCTTTCCAACACGCTCAACATCATCATCAAGTAAACATCTTCAACATTTTGAAGACTATGCACCTGTAAATCTTATCAACAAGTTCAACAAGTACAACCAAGCACAAATATATATGTACAAGAGCATGAAGTTAGCTTTATCAATTTAAGGAACATGTAGGGTTATCAAAACTTAGAGTAAAGAATCAAACTTTAGATATCCAAAACCTAAACCTAGTTAGGTTTATAGGAATAAACAAGGGTCACACCTTTTATGCTCTAGACTTTTACAACGACCTTTGTTAGTGTTTTGTTAAAAACCCTAGATTCCATCATCAAAATTAAACCTTAAATAAAGTTAGGATTCCAATCATCGCGAAATCATTTTACATCTAGGGTTTCATTATCATACCCTAGAATCTTATAACAATCTATAATAGGGTTTTGTCGTTAAACCTTAGATACAAACATCAAAACTTTAACTCGTTAACTCGACCAAGCTAGGCTTTCAATCATATGGAAGCATATATACGTACGGTCTTACTTTAACTATTACAAGGGTTTTGTCATAAACCATAATTCATCAAACCCTAAAAAGCTAGGGTTTCATCAACAAACCCAACATCAAAAGGCTAGGGTTTTATAGTGAACCCTAAAGTTAGTGTTTTATCAAAATAGCAAAAGATAGTAAGACGAGGGTTGATTTAATCTAGAGATCAATCACCCTAACACTATGAGAATGACGAGGGTTGATTTAATCTAGAGATCAATCACCCTAACACTATGAGAATCTTTCATGATTTTATAGCAAAGCCCTAGACATGAAAAAGTTAGTAATATAAAGCAAACTTTTAAAGACAAAATGATTGTACCTTCTTATATGAAGAAGACCTACTACAACTCTTTATACATACCTTGAGTTGATTCTTTCACAAACCTTGTAGGATTTCCTATTGGAGGACTCCCTCGGCAAAAAGCTTCTTGCGAGTCTCCCTTTGAAGACTCCCCTTGAATCTAGTCACAGTCCTTATTCTTTAGAATATACCTGCAAGGTTAGTCCTTCTAAGGAAAATACAAGAGAAAGAATAGTAATCAAGCAACAATGATAAAGCTAGATATATATATATAGGAAATCAAAAATAATACTTATCTTTCATGAGAGGGGGAAGCCCACTTTGGAAGGGCTCCCTCTCACCATAAAGTATCAACATCCTTATTTCTATATGTACCTACACATCATTGACAAGTACTACCAAAAAGTATACAAGTACAGGAGAATGATTACAAACTAGGGATTTTAGATCCAAAACCTAAGTTATCTTTCAAAATATCAATTCTAGAAATCCAATTCTATACTTATTAGGGTTTTTAATTTCTCCCTAGACTACCTACAAACCCAAAATCTAGGGTTTCTATGAGGGAACGAAATGGAATAGGGTAGGGTTTCTCAACTAGGGTTTACAAAAACTTAAATTCCAACAACTTCCAACATTACAAACCTTGGAACCAAAAATGAGATTTTGAAACCCTAATCAAATAAGAATTAGACAGTTATATGGATAAAAATAATTAAACTTACCTCAAGGATTGCTTACCTTAGTTCTTCACGATCATTTTGTTGTAATGGTTTCTTCACGATGTCGAGGTCAAGAGCTTCCTTATTTGGATTGTAACAAGGGTAACTTTTTTTCTTTTAACAAATTAAGAGATTGGTCACTTTTCTAGTTTTACTCAAAGTGAGGATGGTTGCCATACTCAGATTACTTTGAGTGGATAGCATAGATCTTGTAACTATCATATGAATCTGAATGTATAACTGTCGTATGGCCTATTTGTAGTTATGTATCACAGTCTTAACTAGCCATATGTTGATGTTAAACTTTCCTAAATATATTGTTGTCAATACATTGATGTCACTTATGCAAGGTAACTTCCAAGGTGCCTATCATATTCAAGTTTGGGTAACTGCCATGTTATCATATCATCGAACTTCCTTGCACTACTGTCAAACCTTGGCATCACTTTATATTTTTGTCATTATAGTTGGAATAACTAGTATCTTTTTCATGTATCTTGAAATGTAACTCGCATGAGTAATTTGTTATAACTCTATTTCAACTTGGCCATCTTTCTTTTCTTTGCAATACTGAAATTCGGTCTAATTGTTGAATACACTGCCTTGCATCTCCCTTCGCACTTCAATCAGGTTATGAATTGTAGCTTGTAATAATTTTATTGTCATTCTTCATTGTATTCCATAGTTGGTAGGAAGCTTGTATCACTAGTACTTATTGAAACGGCCCAAAATTCGTATTTTGTTTCAAAAGTTGTAACATCTATTCAAGATCAATCAAATTGATTTAAGATATGCCAACTCCAAGTAGATGATGAGAGCCAAAGATCTTCAAGCTGCCTTTTCCACTTCTACTTCACCTTAGCTCTAATACCATGTTAGAAAATCATAAAGGCAAAAAGATGTTCTTATCTTGATAATTATTTGTGATATATCTTATCTTCTTTTAGCTCTTCTTCAATTTTTCTATGTCTTCTTTTATCTTCTTATCGTCAAGCAACTACCAAAACATAAACATGAAGATCAAGGACACAAGATGTAGGCTCTTAGCCAGGTCAAAACCCCTTTCTAGGAGAAAATCCAAAATTATCTTTTCTTCTTCATGAAACAACCAAGAGCCTTAGACCAAGACAAAGAACTTCTCCAATCCACCAAATCAAACTCCCAAGATGATTAGCCAAACTCCAAAAGTCAACTCAAGTCAAACTGCTTCAATACTGCATCAATCACAAATGTTGGCCTCTTGCATCAAGAATTTCGTCCCTTCTATAGACCTGCAACTTCGACGCCTTCTTGCACCTCAAAAATTCGCACGTGTGAGCTGAAATCAAGAGAAAAACTTCCTTCTTTGCTTCGCTAGACTTCTTCCTTCCTTCGCTAGGGTTTCGTGTCCTTGTTTAAGCCTTTGTCATCTCTTTTCTAGCCTTCGCACTTCCTCTTCTACTGCAAATCGAACTTGCTTAGGGTGGATGAGCAAATAGGTCGAGTAACCCAGCAATTTATAGTGGTTTGAAGCTCCTTTATGAGGTTGACATGAAGAGAAGGGCACGCTGACTTGGTGGAGGAGAGACTAGACATAGTTTTGACAATAATATTTTTCTTCTTTGATACAATAAGCCCAAGAAGGGTCTAATACAAGATGACATGGACAAAGACTCATGACACAAACACTAGAAGCACTCAATGGGTGCTTTGACCTAGAAACAAATAAAAAAATATTTTTTCATTTACAATAAATTTTCTTTTTCTTTCTTTTGACAAATACATTTCATCATGACTCAAATATAATTAAGAAGACTGATACTAGTTACATTTCTCAACAAGGGTTATCCAAGGGGTATAGCCATGTGGCCAAGATTGTGACATGGCACTCTCTAACTCACCAAAACTTCAATGGTCACATTGTTTGATCCGGAGGTCGAATTGAAGCAAAATTTTATATCATCGAAATCATCTTGACAAGATGAACACAATGGTGATGTTAAACTCAAGCTTTAAATGAGTTGAAAATATCAAAAATTTTAGACCCCATTTCCATAGTCGCACCTGGGATTTTGGGTCAGCATAGTAACCACCCCCTCTTAATTAGGGTTATGGTGAGGAATAGGGGGGGGCTATTATAAGGAGAGAACAAAGAAGAGCTTGGAACCTTGGAGAAAAGAATAATGGAGAGCAAAGAAGAGCTTGGAGCCTTGGAGAAAAGAATAATGGAGAGCAAAGAAGATCTTGCAAGGGTGAATAAAGAGGAGTTTGAAGGAGAGAACAAAGGCTACCATAATTAAGAAGACTGATACTAGTTACATTTCTCAACAAGGGTTATCTAGGGGGTATAGCCACGTGGCTGCCATGTGGCCAAGATTGTGACATGGCACTCTCTAACTCACCAAAACTTCAATGGTCACATCTTTTAATCCAGAGGTTGAATTGAAGCAAAATTTTATATCATCGGAATCATCTTGACGAGATGAACGCAATGATGATGTTAAACACAGCTTTAAATGAGTTGACGGCATCTTGGATTTTGTGTCAGCATAGTAACCACCCCCTCTTAATCGAGGTTATGGTGAGGAATAGGGGGGGCTATTATAAGGAGAGAGCAAAGAAGAGCTTGGAGCCTTGGAGAAAAGAATAATGGAGAGCAAAGAAGATCTTGCAAGGGTGACTAAAGAGGAGTTTGCAGGAGAGAACAAAGGCTACCATCTATTTCAAGAGCCAAAGAGGTAAGCCCAAACCCTAACTCCTCGAACTCCTTGTGTTGTTTGTTTGTGTTTTTTTCCTCTTCTCCTATTGTTTCCCATTCCTTCTTCTTCCTCATTTTATTGCAAGTTGTTCAACTAAAGACTTGAGAAAAATGGTATTCTTGTGGTTTATTATTCCATTTGGTTCTCTTTAGGTTGGTGGTGCACTGGCATCAAAGGAAAGAAAGGGAAAAAGATGAAAGTGGTCATACTCGTAGTATCCAATGTATGAAGAAAATGAAGAGTTTGCAGGAAATAAGGTGGCAAAAGCTTCGTTGACATCATTATGGAGATATTTAACAAAACTTGAAGGGGCGAAATGTGGTGGAACCACTAAATTTTTATGTCATCAAGGAAAACCTTATACCGTTTAATATACCCGTGTGACTAAACATCTTTGTGGGGTAATGGAGAGTGATAACAATAAGGATGCCATTGGAATCTTAGTTTTCCCTAAGGTATTAAAGCAAGAAAGACAAAAATACATCAAGATAGAGGAAGTTGCACAAAGAAACATGGCAAAATAACAAATGCTTCAATCATCATATGCATCATCTAGATTTGGCAGCAACACATCTCCATCTCCTCATGGTTCTAGAACCTATAGATCTAGAAGAACAATGGCAAACGCTCTTGATATTGGTAGTCGAAATGAGGTGGAGGCAAAAGTGGTGTGAGTTGTTTATGTTTGCAGTATACCATTCAATGTGCTTATCTTCCCATATTGGCATGATATGGTTAAGCCCGTCAACAAAGCCCCTAAAATATACAAGAGCCCCAGCTATGGAAAAACTAAAATGAAGTTACTAGATAGGGAAAGAGCGAAAATTCAAAGAGCTCTAACATGGTTCACTGATGAGTGGGGGGAGCTTTGGGGTATTCATTGTATCTAACAATAGGACAAATGTTAGAAACCAAAATTTAATAAATATTCTTGTTTTTGCTAGTAGTGTGGTGCGTCTGCAAGTTGTGCAATGTTTACTGTATCACGTGCTCTTTCTCAAACATTGCATTTGCTCAAAACATTTTAGAGCTCCTATTGGAAACCATTAATGATGTTGGTCCTTCTAATGTGATTCAATAAATCATTAATAAAGCAACAAATTATAAGGGAGAAGGTAAAATCCTTGGGTGAGTTCACCAACACATCTTTTGGTCTAGGTGTTTGGAGCATGATAGTTTCAAGCATAAATAATGTGGATGGATTAAAGACTTTTACAAGAGAGGGAAGCAACTCATTAAACTTCTCACTGAGCATACAAGGGTCAATTACTTTTATGGCACTCGCTCTAGGCTACAACTACTTTAGATTGCAAAAATAAATTTCATGGTTATTTCCTCACCTTTACGAAATTATTGAAGGTGGCACAAGATTAGGGTGCTATGGTGATGAGTGATGCATGGGATGAATTGAGCAAACCAAGACTATTCTTGTTGTTAGAAAATCAAGAAATTTGTAGATTAGTATTGATTTTCCTTACTTGATAATTACTCGTGATATTTGTTGCCATTTTATTATTATGTTTTACTTCTTCATCAAGCAATTATCAAAAACATGAAGATCACAAGACATAAAGAACACAAGATATAGGCTCCGCGCCAAGGCAAAACCTCACAACTGGGGAAAACCCAAACAATCCTTTTCTTCTAGAATCAGATCAAGATGAGACCTCCAAGACCCAAAGACCAAGACAATTTCCTCCATAAGATCCCCAAGTCATCCCTCCTTCCAAGATTTCTTCCAATAGTTCATAAGCTCATATCATCATCCTCCAATTTGGTCTCTTACAGGAATGTATGACAACAGTATATAGAATCACAACACAGTGATCTTAGTGTCTTTCCTCAAAATTTTGGACAGTATGTCTATAGCAGAACTCGAATAGCCTTTCACAGAAGTAATAACAAAACTTGCCTTCCACATGACCAGAACGCAGATGCTAGGAACAGAATTCGAATACTTTTCTAAGGGCAGAACATAGACTAGATTTATCACTTTATCACTTCAGGAAACTCATATATCTTTGCCACTAAAATCTCACATATTACTTCGAAACTCAACACGAACTTGCTTGCCACAGAACTCACATATCTTTCCACAGAGATATCACCAAACTTTCTTCTATTTTGGAGGATGAATCACGCCTACAAATAGTTGTTCCCACATACGAACAAACACGTCCCTTTGAGTGAGCCGACTTGACCATCTAGATTGCCGACTTGATCTTTTTTAATAAACAAAAATTATTTTTCCTTTTTCTTACGAAGAGTCCAAATGGATTTTGACTCAAATTTAATTTTTGGACTTAATCAAAACCTAGAAGTGTGAAGAACATGCTTAACCTAGACTTGAGCATGAAACCCATTCTTAAATAAAATTATTTTTCTTCTTTTAAATAAAAATACAAATTGATACAAGAACGAAGACCAAACCTAATTACTTCTCCAACATTTGTCAGTCATTTTTGGTCACGGGTTTAGTATGTTTTGTAATTCACCAAGTTAATTTATCACACGATTAAGTTTGTAAATTCAGATCAACGATCATTGGGGAGGTGTATGAGCAAATGTAGAACACATTGTTCATGATTTGTAAACTATTGTGGATATTCCACTGAACAATTCGTCACAACAAATTTATTAAAATAAACCAAAATATATATTGTGAAGGGTTAATTCCTGTGTGTTTGTATCTCATTGTCTCTGCTTTCCACATTTTATTTATTGCATGCATAAACAACAATCACAATGAACATTAAAGATATGCTCTAGGAAACCCTTTCGAGAGAAAACCCAGCTGGAAGGTGAGGCTGCTCTAATCTCTTGTCTAGAATGGAAACGATACAAATACAAAGGAGAAGGCACTCTCTATGGAGTTACTTGAGATTTGTGGCCTATGGGCTACTACTAAACAAAAACTCTCATTGTTCTACTCTCTCTTTATCCACTATCAGCTACTTTTCTCTAATACAGAACAAAATGCACTGGAATGAAACCCTTTTTTCCTTTTAGTAGCCTTGTTATAGCACAGCGCAATAGCCAACTAGTGGTTAAGTTTGACTCCCTCAATTCTCAACTAGAGTTAGACCCTTATAGAGTCTTCTTCATAGTCTTCCCATGGATAGACCCTTTTCCATGAATAGTGGGAGCTAACATGGAATCCTATCTAATTATAGTGGCCAATCACGATACGTCAACTTCTAGGGCATAAATTTTGCATCCGAACTTTGATTAACATCTTTCTTGCATTGTTGGAAAGGTCTTTAAGTGTAGAATAGTGATATGGGGTGTGGCACTTAAGCAGGAAAGTTTTAACCCAAAAAAAACACATTATTTAAGAACGCACACTAGCCCTAGAAGGTTTCAAACCCCAATTCTCCAAATTGGATCCCACCAATAAAATTGTTCCTGTGAGTTGATTCCTTCAATTTTTCTACTCTAAAAGCATTGAGATGGATGAAAAATTATACATTGATCCAATCTAGATCATACCTCCCCATTTTGGGAGGCTTTCAATCCCCAAAAGCTTTACTAATAAAGGTGAGGACATTTTTTCTATACCTTATCTCTGGAGTACCATGCACCCTTGCTTGGAAGTTGTCCTTTTCAACCCAATCTACCAAGAGTCATGCTACCCATGTTTTATGGTTGTGGACCTCTTCTACAAAAATTGTTTCCTTTCTCAACTCTGTCTTAAGCATAAGCTAAGTCCTTTATGGAATGTAGGACCTAATCCCCTTCTAGATCCAACATGGAAGGCTCATTGAGTTTATGATTTTCCACATTCGCCACTAAGTAAATGTGCATGTATGGAGGTAGATTGAGTCTATACAGATTATCTCCCACCTTTTCCAATATCTTGAAAGGCCCATATCTATAAATTGTCGTGGATATTCCAACGGACAATTCGTCACAACAGAGTTATTAAAATAACCAAAATCTATACTATGAAGGGCTAATTCCTTTAGATTCCAGATCTATTATTAGTAATTACGGATTGTGTTGTTTATGCATGCAATAGATAAAATGCAAAAAATAGAGAACAGTGAAATACAAACACGCACCAATCACAATGAACACCAAGATATGCTTTGAGAAACCCTTTCGGGTGAAAACCCAACTGGAAGGTGAGTTGGCTCTCTTTTGTCTGGAATGGAAAAGACGCGAATATAAAGAAGAAGGTAGTCTATATGTATTTAGCTCAAACTTATTGCCCATGGGCTACTACAAAACACAAACACCCTCTATTACGCTCTCTCTCTTTTTATATACTCTCAACTACTCTACCACCCCCCCCCCCAAAAAAAAAACACCAATCGACCTTTGAAAAGTTTATTATAAATTTAAAGAAAATCAGATTAACAACAAAAAAAACCTAATTCATCTACCCTCTACACCTTATTTACATGTTATTAAGCACATAATTCAATGATAAATACAATGGTGATTGATAAATCATGATTGTTACACTTACAACTTAATACCCATGTAAATATTTTCATGCATGTTTATGATGGATCCAAATCGTTAACATCAATATGTTTCATTTATTAACACTTAACAATTAAATGTACCATTTATGTTTTTCATAAGACTCTCAACGAGATCACTAGCATACATCCACTGTGACATTCCATAAAATTTAGGGTGTGTCTCCACACATCCTCCAAACAAGTTTCCCTATCTCTCGTAAAATTCACTAAAATTTGGGGTCCCTCCATGAGTCCCTAGATGTGTTTCCTTATTCCTCATGACATTCTCTAAAATTTCAGTGTTATCTCCACACTTGATCCAAACAAGCAAATGGTTGTAAGACTCAGTACCTACAAATGAAATTCAATAATTAATGAAGGTTAGATAAATTATTAACAACAGTGCAAATGTAAAAGTAAATGAGAGAAAAGAAGGAAAAACAAGAATTAATTAAAATAGAAAATGAAAATAGGAGAGAAAAGATAAGGAATGGGAAATGAAAGGCCAAGCCTGTTGGCCTTCCCATCACCCCAACTTTCCTTATTTCTTCTTATATTTTCACTCTCAAAGGGTCTTTTTTGGCCAAACAAAGCAGTACGCACAAAGAGCCAGGAACTACATTGCAACCAAAGATGGTTAGAATAAGAGCATTGAGAAACCATTGGGTGTTAGTTTTGTCACTTGGGTTTCCATGGTAAACATTGTCTTTAAGTGATGAAATTTTCTCACTGGCTGTGTTAATTTTTGTCCTTGGGTTATTGGTAATTTCTTTGTGTTTAAAATGCTATCAATAATTAGATCGATGATTGTGATAAAGAAATTCCATTGTAATAAAGTATATGTTCTTACAAATTCATTTTTATATTAATAATGATGTATTTCATTGTTTCAATAACTACCAGATTATGTTTATGGTGGTGGAGAATAATCTCTATTGTAGCTCTATAGATTTACTTCACAATTTCATTCTTCCTTAGCAAATAAAGATTTTCAACTTTATTTTCATCACCATTATTTTTATTCCAAGATTAGAAATCTATGGTTGCAATTACTTGGTTGTTGCACTTTTTCTAGTAATTACTAATCCTATGCAGCAAAAATCGGTGGTTATTAAAGCCTTACACAGCTCAAGTTGAATCCCCACAACATTACACAATTTATGCTCCCCGAGCAGTAGATAGCAAGAAATTAAGCTTGGGAGGCCATACACAGCAAGAAAATGAGTCTGTGAGGCCATACATGTTCTCTATGTGAGGCTTGTGTTGATTTATGGTAGCATCGGATGTGCTCTCGCCTTGGAATTTTGTATATGGGCTAAGACACATGTATTCCATAATACCCAGAAAGGATTTTGGAAGATTCCACTTAGAGATGGTTTGATTAAAATAATTAATCGTTTTTTAATGTTTCCCTAAGTGTAAACTTAGGGAAACTGATTAATTAAAGGGTATTAATTAAACTTAGTATGAATCTTCTAGAAAAAGTCATGGATCACCTCCAAGCTAATCTTAGCCCTTGATTATGTTTTAATCTTGATCATTGAAGGTTCAACAGAAGAATATAAGGAGGGTGAGGGGCCTATGGAAAAACATATCAAACAGAGAAAGAATCAAGAGTTTGTTTTCTTCGGTGAAAGGAAGAATCGAAGTGATTCTCATTTGCAGAGAGGGGAAGGTGAAATCTCTAGGAGGGAGAATTTTTGAAGCATAGAGAGTGCAGGAAGAGGAGTGAGAGAGCAGCCAAAGCATCAGCGCAAAGTTACCCTAGCAACAGTTACATTAGGCCAGCGCAGAGAAGCAGAGGGAGTTTCGATTTCTGTTGGAGGGGCAGCTGAGGGTTCATCCGGTTTCAGGAGGACAATTCTAGAAGGAAGGAACACTCTAGTCTCACACAACAGCAAGCACAGAAGTAGCCACAACAAGCAGCAGTAGCAGTGACGCAGTGACAGCGTGAGTGACGCAGTCACTGCACAGAAATCACCCAAAGCCAATCAGTGTGGGTGCAGGTCAGTGCCGAAACTTCGTGGTGAAGTGAGAATTGTCTCACTCAGCCTTTTCTCATCAGAATTCTCTAGGTGATTGATTGACATTTACAATCATACATTTGTACTCAGAATTTCTGCATAATAAAGAAACCCTCAGATATGCTGCACCGGTTTTCCCACATTGGGTTTTTCTGGGGACAATTGTCCAAAAATAACGGTGTCTATGTGTGATTACTTGTGCTATTTTTATATGTGATTTGTTAATCGTGAGGTCTGCAACATATTTTATTTCGTTATTTAACACGAGAAACGTTAAATAATTGTGTTTGACAATGCAATAGAAGAAATTCAATAAGTAGCTGCAGTAGAATTCTCCATTATAGAATTTTCACAGCGTGATGTTGTAGGGATGTTGTAGGGATGTAGTATAGTATTAATTTCTGCTCATGTTCTATGCCATTTCAGATTAGGGCACAATACTGAAGAAGATAGAACATACTAATAGATCGATAGAAGACAAGCCAAAACAGAGATAGGAAATGGTGACGTTACGGCGATCAGCAGGATGCTTCTACCAGCAAAGTCTCCAATAGGTCATTCACCCAAGCGTGTCACACATAACCCCAGAACAACCTAAACAAAGAATACGCAGCTCCAACGCCATCAAGAGAGAGAGAATTCCTCCACGCCAATGTGTGTCAAATGAACTCCAAGTCTCTCCAATATATAGGAATCTTTGGGGGTGTGTGACACGTCCTTTAAGACATTTAAGTCAATATTTTATTCCAGGCCGACCCAGCACATTGGTGGAATAAATTCAAAGTACATGTTCTGCTCATCCGATCGAGATGATCTTCAGATCAATCTTACACCTCTCCGAAAGAGGAATCCAATAAAAATATTGCGATCATCATCTGAGCAGCACAACCCGGAGTTTGGACCTAGTTGTCCAATTTTAACACTCCCTCTCAACTAGGGAGAACTTCGTCCACTAGTGCAATCCAAACATCGTGCGTCATCCTGCCGTAACTTGCTTTGCTGGCCTCTTTATTTCAGAACAGAAGTGGGTCAGTCACAAAGACATCATACCCGGCTGACAAATTCAGCCCAGAGGTCCGAAACCTCTATCAGACTCACAAAGAGTCTCCAACCAACCCGAAGTTGGTTCATCTGACCCGAAGTCAGGCAGAGGTCCCAGACCTCACTAAACTTGATCCCACATCAAGTGGTTGGACCGTGCCATCCTAGATAGAGAGTACGGCAATCTCTGATGCGTCCATCAGTCTTTGCTAATAGTCTCTAGCTTTTCCCACCTCATTGGCCAAATGAGAGGTACTTCCCATGAGCCCCGAACTCAATGGGTAGGATGCATACGGGGCACAGATAAATGAGAGGCGAACCAGCTCAATAATCACAAGGGTGGGGCAGAAGCATTATGAGTGCTTATAGCTCCGAGAAGCTATCCCCAAAGCCCCCCAGAGCTCCCAGAGCTCATCGTCCAACAGAACCCACATCATAGGGTCTTTCCACGACACCAAGACTCTCACGGAAGGTTAGGAACTTGACCTTCCCCAGGGGCTTAGTGAGAATATCCGCGACCTGCTCATCAGTTCCTATATGATCGAGCCTTACGGCGCCTCGCTGTACCATATCCCAGATAAAGTGGTACCAGCCATCAACATGCTTGGATCAATCGTGGAACCCGGGATTCTATGAAAAATCAATCCCCCTCTGGTTATCACAAAGGATAACGGTGGCATCTAGCACATGCTCGAACAGCTCACAGAAGAGCTTTCGCAACCAAGTGACTTCACAACAGGCCATACATGTTACAATGTATTCGACCTCAACAGTGCTCAAGGCTACCGACTTTAGATTCCTGCCCGAAGCAGATCTACATGTGAAGTAGTATCCAGATGTGCTCTTGCGATCCACCACACTGCCAGCCCAATCGGCATTAGTATATCCATGGAGTGTCATACTCCCGGCAGTGTATCTCAGCCCATGGTCTATCGTGCCTCAGAGATATCTCAAGAGTTTCTTGGCACCAACCAAGTGAATGTTATGATCAACCATGTGTTGACTCAAAGTGTTCACTGCACAACATATGTTCGAACAAGTGTTCATTAAGAACATCAGGGTCCCTATGAGTTAACGATACTCAGTAGGACAGGCCCAGCAACGCTGCTACTCAACTTCTTAAAGTTGAGTTCCATGGACTTACAATCCATCATACCAGAAAATTCATAATGTATTTTCCTTGAGAAAGGAAAATCTCGCCAGGTCTCTGCTAGACCTTCAGGCCTAGACATCAGTCCTAGGTCCTTCATCTCGAACTCAACAGCGAGCTCCCTCTTGCACTGATGAATGAGAGGGTCAGCACCTGTCAGAAGAGGTCATCCACATACAGCACCAGAATGAGAGGTTTTCCCTTGACAACCTTGAAGTAAGGGTTCGAATCAGCATTACTTCGAGTGAAGCCCAGCTTCATCAAGTAGCTATCTATCCTCTTGTACCAATCTCAGGGTGCTTGTTTCAGCTCATAGAGGGCTTTCTTCAACCTGCAGACATGGGTGTCCCGATTCTGGACTTCCAACCCCAAAGGTTGCTCCACATATATCTCTTCCTTTATCACACCATGCAGAAAAATGTGGTCTTCACATCATCTGATGAAGACTCCATCCTTGCGTAGCAGCAAGGGCTATAATAGATCGAATGGTGGTATCTCGAGCCACAGGTGCAAATATGTCATCATAGTCTATACCTTCCTCACAGGCAACGAATCTTGCCTTGAACTTTTCAGCACTTCCAACAGATCCATGCTTGATCTGTAGAGCCATTTCGAGGTGACAACTGCTTTGTCCTATGGTCTTGGGACCACATCATTCTTCATAATGGACTCATACTCTTTGTGCATAGCAACCTTCCAGACTTGATGCTTTACGACTTCCTCAAAGGATCCAAAGTCAGTTTGTACAATAGTACTCATGGCTGCTAGATACCCTTGGTATTTATATGGCTTCTTGGATTTCTTCCAGAATTTCCCCCTCTGAGGCCATATGTCTTTGAGCCATGAGGATCTTCTTTCATTCAGTAATGATATTCGCTCAGGAGCATATACAGATGTATCTCCCTCTTAATGTCAGCTTTTCTCGAGAGAGAAGACATCTATTTTAAATGAGGGCATCCCAGACACCAACTTCAAAAGGGGTCTTATTCTCCCACAGTCAAAGCCATCCAAACAGGCTTTGCTGATCATGGTTCAAGACTCCAACAACGTGGCTGAAAGTTGCAAAAAAAAATTCCCAGTTCACACTTCAAGTTGATACTGTCACAAGCTTACAGTTATTATGAATCTCGTAGACAAGGGTGTTTGTCTATGTCACTGTCATAATGACAGTGACATAGACTCACAGATTTAGCTCCTCAAAAATGGCCGTTACAGAGATACCTTCTGAACTTGCATCACAATTTTCTTCATCATTAACAGTAGTGAAGATTTCAAGCTTACAGCAATTACCTGATGTTTTGTGGAGATCTACTGTAGCTTCCTTAACCAGCCCTCTAAGACTTTATTTACTGAGCTAAGGATCCAATCTGTCTTTTATTCTGCACTTGAGGTGTTCATCTACCAGAACTGCTTTTATTTACAGATCTGCCCAAGACTGCAGATCTTAGTTCTGCGATTTTTCTCCTAGATTTCACAGATCTAGGAACCGATCATACAAATGTTAAAACACAGAATTTAGCCTTCTTCATGTCAGTCCATGCGGATCCAACACAGTAATAAAGGTACTCCTACTCATCAATGTTCCAGCCTCAATCATTCAACAGGATAAAACTGGACAAAGCACTTTCTAGGGTCACTGTCACTAGGTTGAGTTCAGCTATATGCTGGTTCACAACCATTGTTACTGGTCAGCTGTACCAGTATCATAATACTCACAGATGAGGTACTTTACTGCTCCTGAATGTAGAGATCTTAAAGACTTTGCCAAGTACATCAAAACAATTCCTTTGATTTCACTTGGAATCCTGTCTATGTCATGTGCACAGATCTGGGAATTATGTGATTGGTTTGCATCCAACTTTGGCTTGAATCTGTGGCTGCCTCAAATCACACAGTCAAAAACTCATGTGATAACCACACGGCTTGCAGTTGTGGTATGGCTTGCGGCCTGCCACAACACTCATCCTACTGCCTTCAAACAAGATTCAACAAGTCTGCATTTGCAGAATTAGTGCAGCAAAGGACAAGTCCAGGAAGACCTGGGACTATGTTACGCCATGCATCATCTCTTTGTGCTTAAGATAAGGGACCAAATTCGTAACTTCCCTCTCTTCCACTATGGCATAGCTTCTAAGAACCGAACATAATAACTATGAGACAGCGGCTCCAATTTGCAGCAAGAACACATTACCAAACAGGTCTTCTAGGCTTTCAGGCCTGCGGCATCCTCAACACCACGCTGTCCCTTTTCCAGCCTTAATCATTTCAGAGTAACCCAGAAACTGCCTCAAGGTGCTGGCTATGGCCTGCGGCCTAGCTCAGCAACTTGCTGTAGCCTTCAGAGAATATACGCTGCCAGTAGCCTTAAAAAAAATATACACTGCCTATAGCCTTCAATCCTGGATCAATTTCAAATACTTTTGTGGAACAGCTCTCCCTCTTCGTCAAATTTTCATTAATGTGAATATCAGGCTCATAGTAACTGTTGCCGCTGGTGACCATTTCATGGTCCAGGCCAATATCCTTTCTGGCTATTGCACGAAGCCTCAATTCATGGCCATGTCGAAGTTCACAATAAGAGACGAGTCCCGTAATCAAATCATAGTCCAAATGCAACCCAGATTCCACTTTGCTGCAAAGATCGATCAGTGCATCCTGCAACCACTTCCCAGATTCTGTAGACGCCATTTTCGACCAAAACTGGGCGGACCCAAATGCTCAAATCCACAGAACAATTCCCGGAACATGCTAGTTTAATTTAACCTGAATTGAACTATTAAAACTCCCAATTTGTGCATCTTAAGGCCGCCATTGAACCCTTTACAGATCTTTAGCAGCAGCGGCCCACTACGCGAAAAATCGACAGTCTAGTCGAAGGGATCGCAACCGCTTCTATTCAATGTAGAATGAAATAGTTAAATGTACATCGCCGTCACAGGTGTCGCAGTCACGGGAGAATCGCATTTCATCACAAAGGAATTTGCACCCTTTTATTGCTCAGAACTGTTCACACATCTTGCTGTGATATGCCTGCGTATTTATTCTCTAGACATCTTGAGACAGTCCGCAAACTATACAAGCAGATCCGCACTTCATTGTTCTTGATATTGCCATTTCTTCCTTGAATATATCCACATTATAATTTCAGATGTCCGCAATTTCTTACCCGCATTGTAATTTCAGATGTCCGCAATTGCTTTCCGCATTATATATACTTAGATTGATGCGTATTAGGACGAGTGTTATTCGCAAGTCTTTCTTAGTTTTGGCCGCAAACTTTTCTGTATCAGATTCAGATTTGTCAACCGTAAAAAAAAAAATCTTATCGGGCTCGGATGACTGTTGCTGCGGGCTGCACTGAGGTTCTAGGCTATTTCAAGCCTTCCAAACAGACTTCGGCCCTCACTCTAGGGCTGCGGCCTTCAACAGATTCTTAGCACAGAACTGCGGCCAGGTTCATGCTTTCCAAATTGCTTTTAAGTCACACGACGTTGTTTCCAGTGGTCGGGACACTTCCGCCTACGGAGAATCAACGCTTTACTAACTTACGCCCTCGAAAGTCGGAATCCACCCACAGCTGTTTTGTTTCAATGCATTCCTTTAGGAGATTTGATATAGACCGGCAGCATCCTCCAAAAATGAGGTGGGGACTGCGTCCCTCTTACAGCAGCATACGCTGCCCTTCCACGCAGGCTGAGACAGACCCGCGTCCCTCATAGCTGTCACCTTCCACGCTAACTAAAGTAGACTTGCTCACGCTGATTCAACTTGCTCACGCTGATTCAAGCCTAGGGCATTGTCTTCAATCCAGGCTCCGATACCATATTAATTTCTGCTCATGTTCTATGCCATTTCAGATTAGGGCACAATACTGAAGAAGATAGAACATAATAATAGATCAATAGAAGACAAGCCAAAACAGAGATAGGAAATGGTGATGTTACGGCGATCAGCAGGATGCTTCTACCAGCAAAGTCTCCAATAGGTCATTCAGCCAAGCGTGTCACACATAACCCCAGAACAACCTAAACAAAGAATACGCAGCTCCAACGCCATCAAGAGAGAGAGAATTCCTCCACGCCAATGTGTGTCAAATGAACTCCAAGTCTCTCCAATATATAGGAATCTTTGGGGGTGTGTGACACGCCCTTTAAGACATTTAAGTAAATATTTTATTCCGTGCCGACCCAAATATTATCCCAATAAATTCAAAGTACATGTTCTGCTCATCCGATCGAGATGATCTTCAGATCAATCTTACACCTCTCCGAAAGAGGAATCCAATAAAAATATTGCGATCATCATCTGAGCAGCACAACCCGGAGTTTGGACCTAGTTGTCCAATTTTAACATATAGGCTATAAGCATATTGGATTATTTTACTCATTTCCTTGAGGGTGTCTTAGTGTTGGTCAGACATTTAAATGATGTCAGGTGGTAAGTTGGGTGTGTGTGCTCATGTGGGCCATTAAGGCAATGTTCATTGAAATCATAAACCTTTTCAATTGTTGTTCCTCCCATTTGATTCTGTCATCTCATATTTCAAATATGTGTGGCCATATCATGGGTAATATGTTTGACATTGTATGGTTTTTCCTTATTCTCACCTTCCTATGCAACTAGAACATATGTGAATTAAGAGATCCTAATTTTGTTTACTAAATAATGCTACATGGAAGTGGAGATCGGCCATAAGCACAAGAAACTTGTGAGGGCATTGTGAATTGTATTTTAATTGTCAGTGAAGCTCCATCTATTTTTTTAAAGTCACTTGGAAGAATCTATACATATCGATGAGCAATGTCTTGCAATGAAAACTTCAGCCAAAAGTTGAGTACATACTTATGGTGATTGCAGTTAAAGGTACATTGAGATGAGTTCTTTTTGTTGTCCAAATATAGCATAGCAAGTTGGTAGCATTATTCATTTTGTTTAAAAACAAGTCAAGAGACTGTACATTGTTATCATAACACAACAAAGGATGATCTGTTGCGGGTAGTGGAAGCAAAGTCAATTGAATTCAATGATGGTTATTATTGGCCTATGGTACCAAAGCAGTAACCAAGACTTGAACCCGAGATTAAGCAGAGCCTTCATGCCCATATAACAATCCAAGAAGCATAGTCTCAACCTTGATCATCTTGATAGATTCAATTCAGTTGAATATCAAGATGCAAAGGAATTGCATTGAAGACGAAATTCTCTATGTCAGAGTATTTGCAAAGTCTTGGTTTTTATTAGCATAATAACTATCATGTTGTTAGCTGGTTGATGTGTGCAAGTTACGCCAAAAAATAGGACATGAGTAGTTTTGCACTTAGTATTGCATCAAGAACAAATGCTTAGTCGCCATTTTGAAGATAGAATTCTCTACATAACTCTAAGAATAGAAACATAAATTTAAATTCACGAGCCATCCATGTTGGTGAAGTGAGTGAGCTATTAGTCCCTTGTTTACATATCAACAATTCCCCAAACACATTTCTGTCCCTTGTGACATTCCCTAAAATTTGGTGATGCTACACATGTCTCCCAATCACGTTTCTCTATTCCAACATCCCCATGTTCTCCCCACATCCCATAAACTTGGTGGAACATTGGTTTTTGCAAATAATAAAATTCCTTATAGAACCAAATAAAATATGTTTCCTAAATCATTTCATTCCATAGAAATAATAGGTGCTTCTTTCCCTTGAAAGACAAACTCCAAACAGCTGCTATGACCAATTATAAAACCACAATAAAATTATATTGAAGCACACAAATGATTGTCAACTAACACTGTTAAGGATAGAGTATCCTATTAAGGTCCACTTAGCCCAACTTGGTCTATAGGACATGTGTTAAGCCCTTTTGACGATGGAAGGAAACCAACTTGAGAGGTCAAACACCTTCCCTCTCTCACACACACAAGTACTCTACACTGCTGAGATTTGAGGGGTCAAGTTCTATCCTTCAAATTTAATAACCTTTAAGCAGTGGGCAATGAGGAAAGAGCAATGACAGCCTAAAAGATAGTAGTTCAAAAATAGAACAATACATTGAAAGAGTACACGTATATTAACTTTAGAAATACAAATTTTAGGATCCATAATTACCGAGTTACAATTAATAACTCATAAAAGATACTATGAGGGAAAACAATGGAAATAAAGCAGCAAATGAAGACATAGTATTCAAAGCATAAAAAGACAGAAAACTGACATATAACAGGCGAGATAAAACAAACTGACTAAAATAGATAATAATGTCATTTTTGTTGGAAAATATCTACCACTCATAACGAGAACCATATGTATGAAAAAGCATTTCAGTGTGCATTCGGCAGTATACTGAATCTTCAAAAACAACGATGCTTTATCCACAAATAACCAGCAAAAGATACTTCATTGGCATGCCACTAGATACTAGCAAACTGAAAATAACATCTCCAAAACGCATAGTACCTAATGCATCATTACAGAATAATTTAAAATAAGCCAACATATTTGGCAGTAAAATTTTTACATGTCATCAGAGAGATCTGTTTGTGGGAAAACACAGATAAACTAACCCTATTGCAAATGGAAAAGATAAGCAGAATGTTCAAATTGTCTCACAGACAGAACCATGCATTCTACAGAAAAGCCTATTTTGCCATCTACCGAAAGATATCAGTACTTTAGGCTTTTTGCTCAAGTAAAACTAGAAAAAATAAATAAGTGGGTCACTTGTACTGAGACTCATGGCAATGCAGAACAGGCCATCCTCTAGAAGATTGCATCGGTATTGCCATGATTTCTTTACATCCAAGAGATCTCTCAAACTTCCTACCTTATTCTCATGACCTGGGGTAACTTCTTCTTATCATCTTCCTTAAGCTTCTGCCTAGCTCGTTGGTTCTTTCCAGTTGTATTCAAGTCTTGCTGCTTCACTTGTGAAGGTGGTGCACCGTGTGGCCCTAGATAAATCTGATCATTTACAGTGATTACCTGCAATAAACAAAATTCCATGGTATTTACTATATGCACCAAACAGGCCCGCAAAATGGTAATAGCATGCCCTCTACCACCAACTTGTCTGAGTTTGCTTCTAAATTACTAAACCCCTATCTGTTAAACAGCAAGACTCTATAATGCCAACAAGCACTTCCAATTTCTGTGCCGTGCTCTTGTCAATGGGAATTTTGTAGTATTTACTATATGCCCCAAAACAATGCAAAAGGCTAAAAAATATTCTGAGACAAAGTGGCAATAGCATGTTCTCTATCTCCAACTTGTCTGAGTTCGAATCTCTATCCCTATATATTCAACAGGAGGACTCTATAATGCCAACGTGCACTTATAAGTTTTGTGCTGTGTTGTTGTCAATGGGGCCGTCAATTATGATCATTCACAGTGATTACGCTCAATAAACAAAATCCCATGGTGTTTACTATAGGCCCCAAAGCAACGCAAAAAGAAAGTTCTGGACAAAATGGCAATGGCATGTCCATTTCTCAGTAAAAATCCCTACATATTAAACAGAATGGCTCTATAATGCCAATATGCACTTTGAAGTGTAGCGCTGTTATCGATGGGGCGTCGATTCACTGGTGCTATAGACAGAGGATTGAGCTGTCCACCCATGTTTCATTCTTCCTGTGGTCTAACCCACCCAAATAGATGAGGCCGGTTATAAATCCTAGTTGATTTTGACAGAATAGTCACCCCTCGGATCTGACGCCTAGGTAGAAGGAAGTCTGCTCTATGCAGTGCACATTCTTGGGGCATGCTTCTTCAATCACTTTCCCACGAAAAGAATGGATAAAATATAAGAACAATTCTGCATTATAGAACATCAGCTAGTTGGGTCAAGTCGGTCAAAATATCTATAAACTGCATTGCAACTTCCATGGCATTCAACAACCGAATCAACATTCAAAAGGAAAATTGCTCGGTATTGCTTTAAATTATGCAACACAAAATTCATCTTACGCCAGAAAAGCAACCCAAGATTGAACTATTGACCTTTCAACAAACCAAATAAGTTCCCGATAAAACATAAGCGATCTTATCGAGATATAAATAAAACTGAAAATGGTAGATTATCGCCGGTTTTTTAAGAAAATATAAGCATTGTAGATATTTCAAAATACAGCGATTGCAGATAGAATACAGAAGTAGAGTGCAATCTATCAAACCTCTGGTGTAAATATCAGCAGACAAAAATTCAATGACTGAAAGAGAAAAAGATAAAACCCTTAAGGTGTAGTCTCCTTCACCTTTTGAGTGGATAAACTGAAATTGTTAGCAAGAGATTCCTTCTTTTCCAATGAAGACTTCTTCAACTTCAGGGTTGGAATCTCAAAGCCATCAGCATCTGTACCCATCAAAACCAAACAAGTCTTCCATCAAAAATTTATTCATAAATTGCAAAAGACAAAAACCATATAATAGGACACTGGCAGTCAAAAAGACTGAAATTTCACATATAGTGGACGATGGCAGTGAGAAAGGCTATATTTTTCCTCCTTTTTCCACGGGTGTTGGTAGAATTAGAGAGTAAAATGATTGAAAGTGCCCAGAATCTGCCTTCTCAGTAAAATATGAGAGAGACCAGATGGAAATAACACAAGAGTGAGAGAGACTTATACCCCATTCATCTTGTTCAGCAGAAAGAGAAAGGATGGGATTCATCTCCATCTCACCCTAGCTGAGCGCCCAAGCTCATGGGATTTGAACCCTGAAACTATAAAATCCCTAAACACTGGGATTTGAACCCTGAAACTATAAAATCCCTAAACACCTAAGAATAGGCCTGCTCCTCCCATATCAATTCGTTGACGCGGAAGAAAAATAGTCGAAAAAAACATAGTCGAGCCGATCTGTCCCTCTAAACTTATACCCACGGCTCGCCAAATGCTTCAAATGCCTATGACGTGCAATTTCGTTTAGCTCCAACTTTAGATGCCGGTTTGGTAGAGATGAAGGCCTCGCTAAATCTTTCCCACGTCTACGATAGTGGCGACCCGCTACGTCCGCTAATGCTACGCTCGAACATCAACGCGGATGGGTTCAGCCGTGGTTAGATTCAAATCGGTGCGCAAACTCTGGTTACTGTTATTTGCTTTGGAATCTTCTTCTTTTTGTTTTATATTTTTGGACGAACATATTCCAATTTAGATATTTTCATTTAATGTGATTTAGTATTTTTAAATTATTTAAATTCGTATTGATATTTTAAGGGACGTCCATATTCCAATTTAGATATTTTTATTTAATGTGATTTAGTATTTTTAAATTATTTAAATTAGTATTGATATTTTAAGGGATTTTTTAATGTAAAAATTGATGAAAATTTTGTATTTTAAAATTTTTATTTTTAGGCACTTATAAATATAAAATTAAGTTAGATTTATGTTTATGTTTAATGTATATATTTTTAAATATAGAAATATTTTTATTATTTTTATTTATATAAATTTCATATTTTTATATCTAAAAATATTCTATTTTTAATTGTTTTAGGTGTTTTATAGTTTAATATGGGAGTGATGTTTTAGTAGTATAAATGTCTTGTAAATATTTACAAATCTCTTCAATTAAAAAACATAGAAATTTCCAAAAATATATTACTTAATTATTAAGTTGAACCATGTAATTTCAAAAGAATTATAGGAATTTATATGAATTAAAACTTTATAACCTTATTTTAATAATTTTGTGTATTTGATTTACACATAATTAAATGAACTTGAACCATGAGTGTTTATATATATATATATATATATATATATATATATATATATATATATATATATATATATATATATATATATATATATATATATTAAAAATTAGCATTTTCATTGAAGGGTGAAAAAGAAACTTCGAAGGCTATGGCCATTGGACTCAGAACGATTTGTGTAGAGCTCATTGAATCTGGCATACCTTAAATCCAACAACCTTGATTCACTGTGGGATGGCAATTATGACTCTGTGGGAGGTCGCTTAAACACGGCTTTGTATCGAGGAGTGCATTCTTGTGGAGTTGTGGCTGCATCCACCAATGAACATTGCAGGGTTTTAAAAGATGAATTAACGTTACGGAAATTGGTGTAATCGAATTCATGGCACCTTGTTCTACAGGCTCACGTATAACCAGAACCCCATGGTCCATGATATGGATGGCGGAAATGATGAACCGTCCAAACCGCTCACCATATGCAGTCAAGCAAACCACGAAAAATGCAAAACCATTTCCACGCATAAGCTTTTAACCGGATGGAAGAGAACGAAATATGAGCTCGATGATTGGCCACAGTGAACAATGTTTGCACTCGCAAGCTCATAGAATGAATGCCTCCAGCGTAAATATATATTGGTCAAAGGTCAAAGCTTATATGATGGATATTCAAAAACAAATCGCTTTGCGAGGGACTAATAAAGTTTGCCTCCTTTTCTTTTTTAATCTTTTGCAATAGATCTTTTTTAACATTTTTTGAAATGTTTTAGACAACTTAATTACTCATTTTAATATATTTAATAATATTAATAATATGGACATAAATATCAATACCACAATTTTGGAAATGAATTTGATTTAAATCCAAGTACTCATAAACTAAATGATTACCTATATGAGCTCATGTTAGTATAAGTATTACATTACACTTAAAACAAACAAATTGTTGAAATTTGCAACAAGAAACAGTGAAATTGGCTTCTGGAAACAACATCCATGATCCTAGTGAAAATTAAGCACCTACACTAGGGTGGGACCCACACAGCCTATTTTTAGGTGTATGTCTATTTATAGATGTATGTGCATATCTATTTATAGATGCATGCCTATTTCAATTATCCATTAATATAGTTAACTGAAGTGGCAAATCAGTTAGCTAAGTGAATTTTGAGTTAAAAGGTTGGTTGGTGGGACATGCAGGTTGACTTGAGTTGTAACTGAGTGATTCTAGTTGTAATAGAGTTGGAAGTGCAGTGGTGCATGAGTTGTGCAAGTTATAAATTAGTTTAACTCAATTAAGTGAGTTAAAGTCAGTTGTGCTAGTTGTAACTGCATATACACTAGTGACAGATCAAGTGAATTAAATATTAATTAATTCACATGTAGTGATATCACATGTAACTGATGTTTTTACTATTATTAACTACATGCATGTCAGATCTAGTGGAGACCCAATTGAGTTCTAGGTGAAAGGGAAGTAAACTATCAGTTGTGACATTATACGCTTGCACACATGCAAGCACACACACATTGGAGAGCCCGTGATATTTACGCAGTCAAGGCAGGTAAGGCATTCATTATTCAAGGTTCTTTACCATCAGGGATTGCGTAGTGGAGGCGGGCTGTCTGGAGACAGTAAATTGGCTAAGGAACTTGCCAATTTTTGTATGACAGTGTGAGACAATTAGCTGATGTAATTAGGGCTCTTGTGAGAAGGTTTTGTATGTAATTGTTTCATGATCCATGATATAATATACAATAGAAGATAGTGGGGTTTTTAGCTGTAATCTTTCCGAGGGAAATTATTTGTGTTGTGTGTGATTGATCTTTCTTCATGATATTGTAATTGGCAATTGTGTTTTTAGTTCCGCAAATATTTGTAGAAGCAATTCAGTATTTAACTTTAGCAAATTGTTAGATCGGGTGAATCCAAGATATACATGCATATTGTATAATTTCTACATGGTATCGGAGCACAGGAAATTGCAAAAGTGAAGCAGGAGTTGAGTTTGTTGTTCGATAGAATTCGAATTTGCAGAAAAACTTTCTTGGTGCTACAGTTGATTCAAGATTAACAAGACTCTGTCAACGGAGGGGAAGGCGAAGATGGCTCTTTATCAAAGCATGATGATGAAGAGGATTTTTCTTTGGCTGTCAAGACGAAGAAGGGGAAGGGGAAGAAATTCCATTCTAAATCTAAGGTCGGTGAAGATGGGAAGGAGCACAACATGTCCAAAGTGAAGTATTTTCACCGTCACGAGCATGAACATATTGCCACAAATTGTCCATAAAAGAAGAAGAACAAGAAGGTTGTTGGAGCTGCAGCTGGTGAGGCCCTTGCCTCGCAATTTGAGCTTGACTTCTCATTGATCGCATGCATGGTTTCAAGTGCATTGAGATCAACGTGGTACTTGGATAGTGGTGCTTCCTTTCACATGAGGGGAGACAAGGAACTTTTCGGTAACTTGGAGGAGAAAGATCTCCAAATGCATATTGAATTGGGCGATTATGGACAATATAGTTCTACCGAGATTGGTACCATTACCTTTCAAAGAGAGTGAGGTAAATTCTTTCAATTAAAAAATGTAATGCATGTACCAGGTTTGAAGAAAAATTTAGTCTAAGTAGAAATGTTAGAGGATAGAGGCTATGATGTTGTTTTCAGTGAAGGAAAAGTTTTCCCGCGACACAAAGCAACAAGACAAGTCAAGAAGATTGGGATTCGAGTTAAGAATCTTTATAGACTTGATGTAGATGTGATTTCTACAGAGCTTCCTACCATTGGGAAGTGTTAGAAATTCATGCAATTGACCCTTGAGAGGGAGATGAATTTGCGTGCAGGTAAGAGTGAACCTCAAGATGTGAAGCAACTACATGCGGAGGATCATGGAGTGGGAGTAACCACTCATGCAGAGAAATTTCGAGCCAAATGGGCAAAGGGAGTGCATGCAGCTATACCACCAGGTGAGAGGTCGAGCGACATGCATGAATAATCTCAAGAAGAAATTTTGGGTAGGATCCATTGAGATGGTGTGGATCTCATGAATCGAACTTGGCTACGAGGAGCCCACAAAGCAACAATAACATGATTAGTTGGATTGATGCAATCAGATGTTGTAAGGACATGAAATCAAAGTGACAGTGTCAGATACTAGAGTGCAGATCGAAGTTGGCAGCAAGTGCAGGGTGCATGGTTACAGGTGTTAGCAACGCAAAGCATCCAGTAGACATGTGCAGTAGCTAGCAGCAAGTCAGGAGACTTTGATAACAGATGCATTATATTGATTCAGTTGTTTGGAGGCTATTCAGTTTTAGAAGTGTTGCATGCAAAGGTTGCATGTGCGATAAACACTAGCGAAGTGTTACATGCAAGAGTTGCATGTGCGAGAAACACTAGAGAAGTGTCACATGCATGGAGTTTCATGTCGCATGCAAGGGTTGCATGTCGCATGCAAGAGTTGCATGTCACATGCATGGAGTGGCATGTCGCATGCAAAGACACTAATTTCTTGTTGAGAGGGAGTGTTGAAGTTTGCAACAAGAAACAGTGAAATTGGCATCCGAAAACAACATCCATGGTCCTAGTGAAAATTAAGCACTTACACTAGGGTGGGGCTCACACATGCTATTTTTAGGTGTATGTCTATATATAGATGTATGTGCATATCTATTTATATATGCATGTCTATTTTTATTATCCCTTAATATTAGATGGACATTAAACTATAATCTATTCTCAATGAGAACTTGAAAATAGTTAATTGAAGTGGAAAATCAGTTAGCTAAGTGAATTTCGAGTTAAGAGGTTGGTTGGTGGGACATTCAGGTTGACTTGAGTTGTAATTGAGTGATTATAGTTGTAACAGAGTTGGAAGTGCAGTGGTGCATGAGTTGTGCAAGTTGTAAATCAGTTTAACTCATTCAAGTGAGTTAAAGTCAGTTGTACTAGTTGTAACTGCATATACACTAGTAACAGATCAAGTGAATTAAATATTAATTAATTCACATGTAGTGATCTCACATGCAACTGATGTTTTTACTATTATTAACTACATGCACGTCAGATCCAGTGGAGACCTAGTTGAGTTCTAGGTGAAAGGGAAGTAAACTATCAGTTGTGACATTGTCTGCTTGCACACATGCAAGCGCACACACAATGGAGTGCCTATGATATTTACGGAATCAAGGCAGGCAAGGCATCAATTATTTAGGGTTCTTTACCATAAGGAATTGCGCAGTGGAGGCAGGATGTCTGGAGACAGTAAATTGACTAAGGAACTTGCTAATTTTTGTATGACAGTGTGAGACAATTAGTTGATGTATTGAGGGCTCTTGTGAGAAGAGTTTTGTATGTAATTGTTTCATGATCCATGATATAATATACAATAGAAGATAGTGGGATTTTTAGTTGTAAGCTTTCCCCGAGAAATTATCTGTGTTGTGTGTGATTGATCTTTCTTCATGATATTATAATTGGCGATTGTGTTTTTAATTCCGCAAAGATTTATAGAAGTGATTCAGTATTTAAATTTAGCAAATTGTTAGATCGGGTGAATCCAAGATATTCATGCATATTGAATAATTTCTACACAAATATAAGTCTAAACAAGTAGTCTTTAAGTGGGACTTTTTGGAAAGTTTTCCAATTTATTTTTTGATGTAATTTGTCTACAATTAGGCAGGGATTCATTGAAATCACAAGTTTGATTGGTGAAATCAAACTTAAAAACTACTCCTAAATCTAAATAAGAGTGAAATTGATGGTTCTTCTTTCATTGAATAAATTGAAGTATGCCCCTATATATATATATATATCCAAAATTGTTTTCAACTAATATTAATTGAGTGCTCACCACAATGATATTATTTTTAGTAGTCAATTAACGATTCAATATTTTTTATGTTTTTGGGGGCACAATTTCCTCTTAAATGTCCTAAATCGAGCAAGAATCTGTTGGACTCGCAAATTTGATCTGAGAAACTCTAGGCTATTTAAATGCACAAAAATAAGTAATAAATTTTAAATAACAAAAAATTGATATATAATTAAAAATTGTTCATCAAATTCAAATTCTCGACCAAAAACTCTAAATATAAAATAGTTAAACAACTCCATATTTATATCTTAATTGGTGATTTAATATGCTATGTACATTGCACTTTAGCTAAAGATTCATTAAACTTCTAGAACGTGGATGAAACTATGCGTTGCAAGACAATGTGGTATTACCAATGGTTCCGTGGTTGAGTAAAATTTGTGCGAGTCTTATAAAAACAACATCTTTAAACTCTTATGGTTGAGGCAAGTGTCGTCAAGATTTTCAAATGTTTTACTATTATCAATAGCATAACCCTATTTCCATTTCAAAATAATTATCATCACAATTGGTTAATTGGTAAGGCGTAGTTGTAGAGTAATGACAATTGCAGAGAATATATAATTGGCAAGTATCATCAAACACAGAGGATTCTTATGCTAGAGCTAGAGTTGGTAGTATAAGAGCATATCCACGTAATTTTAAATATTGTCCATTGTACTTGATATTATTTTATAAATTGTATTCACTCAACAGCTAATATTCGAAATATTTGTTAAGTGTTGTCAAAAGTCTTCTATTTTATGTTGAAAATGTAGCAATAAAGTTTCAATTTGATTTTTCTTTGGTCAAATTGAGAAAATTTGAATTTCCACAACAGTAAACAACTTGGATGCAAATAACTTGTGTGACATGGCTCTTGTCACTCAGTTAGCTTAGTAAATTCGAGTTAGAGGAGTTGGAGTTCAGTTAAGCATGTGTGAATGTTAATTTGTAGCAATGAAGGTCAGTTATTTCAAATTGTTTTAAGTTAAACTAGTTCTAACTGTTGGAGGAACTAGTGGAAGGTCAGTTGTGCAGTGGGATAGTAGTCTAACTCAGTGATCATCCAGCTAACTAATCAATTAGTCCAAAATAACTAGTGCATGCAGATAATTTGAGTTCCCCATCTGTGGTGGAGATTCCAAGGCAGTGTAACATCAGTCGTAGACTAGTATTAAGTGTATAAGTGTTGCATGCAGTGAGATGATCAACCTTGGGAATTGTGTAATTAATTGGAGGTAAATCCTAAATAATAGGGGTTAATTCGTCAGGATTTGCATAACGAAATACTAGCTCAACCAGAGGAAAAAATTGACTAAGTCTGGGTCACAACTTCTCAGTGAGAAAAGAGATAGGTTATTCATTTGCAGGTTGAGCTAGCAATTGTAATACATCTATATTCATCATATTAATGCAAGCAAGAAAAGGGGTTTTTAGCAGATTGTTTTCCCCTGGAAAAATATGTTGTGTAACCAGCTCCAGAAATAGAAGAAAAGAGATATCAACGCCTTAGAAATAAGCCACTTCGAGGGGGCAACCTCCAATACATTACATAAATGAACAATTCTTGGATGATTCAAATGAACAAAACCTCCTTCTATATATAGGAGTCCATGGGGCCATAATATAATCCTAGTGGGGCCACAATGTAATCCTAGCCGACCTAACAATAATAATGTAAGGGCACAATAATAACAATATGGGGGTTACAGGGGTACAATAATAACAATAAAGGGGGCTACACTAACATACTAAGGGGCTACACTATTAATATAGGGACTTAACATGCCCCTCTCCTTCAAACAAGTGTTGTCCTCAACGCTTGATTATTTCTTGATGCTTCTGTATAAAATTCTCATCCTCCCATGTAAAATATTCTACAGGAAAGTTCTTCCACTTGCTGAGATACTCTGAAATTGATCGTACTTGTCGATTTCTTGTTTCTATGACTGCTTCATAACTTCTTTCGATGTGATGTTGATCTTCCTGTTGTTTCATTAGATTCTGCACCAAAGTTGGGTTATCCTTTGAGAGTTGGAGAACTAGTTGTTGATGCTCGATGTGATCTTCCACTAATTTATCATCCATATTTGCTATTATTTGATCCTTCAAACCATCCAACTTAGCCTCCATTTCTGCTTTTAAACCATCTATGTCATCTTCGGTTGCTCTTCGTAAGATCGAAATTTGTTGCACTTGGTACCGTAATTTTGATATCTCATACTCCAATTCTTCCTCCTCATGCGTCATAGTATAGCTTTCTGAGGGCTGAATGGGTGTTGAATTCTTTTTAGGGGCCATTTTAGAATAAATATTGATATCTATTCTACAAGATGCCCTTGGAATCAATTCAACTTGATTCTTCAAACAAGACTTATGCAATTCGGAAAAAAAAATAAAAAATAAAAAATAAAAAATAAAAAAATACACAACTTTTACTTGCTTTGAGGAGCTCGATATTGAAATTGAATTATCTCTATAATTGAAAATCTTCAATATCTGAAATTCAGCCCTATAGTAGCCCTCTGAAGCTTCTTTCAAATGCCACAGGTCTGACCTGATTTGGATTCTCCAAGATAAAGTTGTGTCCAATCTCCCACAATGACCTAATTCTGGACTCGTTCAGTAGAGCGAACTTGTACGACTTGCCACGTGTCACTGTTTCATTTTTTGTCTCTAAAATTGATAGCCAAGAAACTACAGTCTGTTTACTTGTGACCACCTTTTACGACACTCCAATCCGATCCCCAAAGAGAGAGTTATTGAAATTTTCCCACGATCACCTCTTTGAGATGAAATTCAAGAGCCTGAAAAAGCACTACCTTCCACAGATCATATCTCCAAAAATGTTGCGAACCAAGCTCTGAAATTTTTTGACGAACTTCCTCAGGATTTTAGCTTCGTACCATATGAATTTCAGATTCTGAAACTTCGCAGAAAAAGTTATAGCGCAAATGCCACGATGACCTGTTTAGGAGCCTGAAAAAAGACCTAACTTCCACAGATGATATCTCAAAAAATATTGCGAACCAAGCTCTGAAATTTTTAGTCAATCTTCCTCAGAATTTCGGCTTTGTACCCTAAAAATTTCAGCTTCTGAACTTTGTAGAAAAAAAGTTATAGCGAAAATGCCACGATGACTTGTCTGGAGCAGCGAAACCCTAGAATCCAAAGCTCTGATACCAAATGTTGTGTAACCAACTCCAGAAATAGAAGAAAAGAGATATCAACGCCTTAGAAATAAGCCACTTCGAGGGGGCAACCTCCAATACATTACATAAATGAACAATTCTTGGATGATTCAAATGAACAAAACCTCCTTCTATATATAGGAGTCCATGGGGCCACAATATAATCCTAGTGGGGCCAATGATATAATCCTAGTCGACCTAACAATAATAATGTAAGGGCACAATAATAACAATATGGGGGTTACAGGGGTACAATAATAACAATAAGGGGGGCTACACTAACATAATAAGGGGCTACACTATTAATATAGGGACTTAACAAAATATTGTGTGCATGCGTGTTATTTCTCATTGCATGTTTGTGATTGATGTTCTAAATTGTGAATTGAATTCCACAGAGCAGTAGAGTAGGATTGTGCCTTGTGATTTAGATTAAAATTTCATGAGAATTTGCAATTCTACACCATAATTTCTATTTGATATCAGAGCTAAGTTTCACATTAGAACAGGAATTTCAAAGTTGTTTCTTAGGAGGATCGAATTTGCAGTTTAATGTAGCATGATCTCTACAGAGTTGGGAAGATGACCTTCATTAGGTTGAGACTAGAGCATGACTTGGAAGGCAACTCTAATTTCATTCCATGGAAGGATTGCATGGAGGCGGTGATGGATGACAATGGATTGTTGGAATATGTTATGACATACATTCCAAAACCAGGATCAACATATGCCCAAAACCTTGCTCAGTGGAAGAAATATGTATCCAAGGAAAGGAGAATGATCTTGGAGGCAATGCGAGACCACATTGTCTCAAATATCCATGGAAAAGAAACTCCTTTCGCAATGTGGAAAGCACTAACATAATTGTTCATAATAGTAGTGACCATAGGAAGCTGACGCTCAAGGATAAACTTCGAAATATCAAGATGCAAAAGAATGATATTATTCCACAATATCTGAGTAAGTTGACATAGGTTCATGTTGAACTTGGTGGGGTTGGCGTAAATGTTGCAGAAGATGACTTGGTAAGCCTAGCTCTTTTAAGCCTTCCCAAAAGTTGGCATAGCTACTAAGACTCGGTGAACGGGAGGGAGAAATTACTGAATTGAGAACGTTTATGGTTCGATTTGGTACAAGAGGAGATCAGGAGGAACACCAGAGATGGGACTTCATCTAAGGGAAAGGATGAAGAAAACTTTACATTGGTTGGAAAGGGGAAGAAATCTCAAACCAAAACAAGACCTAGCCAAGGGGGTAAGAAGAAATATTTGTCAAAAATTAAATGCTTCAACTGTCATGAATTCCAACATTATGCCATTAAGTGTCCACACAAAAATTTGAGCAAGAATACCTCAGGAGGAGGAGCAGGTGAAGCCTTGGCATCACAGTTCGAGCTTGACTTCACCCTTATCACATGCATGGCCAACACCGTGATGGGGAGTGTGTGGTACTTGGACTTAGGTGCCTCATTCCACATGACAGGGTGTAGAGAGTTTTTCAGTGACCTGGAGGAGAAATATCTCCAAATGCACATTGAGTTGGGGAATGACAGAAGGTACAACATGACCGGGATTGGTACAACCACCTTTCAGAGGGAGTCAGGATCTCCTCTCAGACTCAAGGATAAAATTTTCGCTCCAGGGCTAAATAAAAAACTCATCTTTGTTGCAATTTTGGAAGACCGTGGTTATGATGTGATCTTCAGGAAAGGGAAAGCACTCCTGAGACACATAGCCATGGGACAGGTGAAGCAGATCGAGGTTCAGGTGAAGAAATTGTATAATATAGATGTGGAATATTATGTTGCATTAAGAAGTAAGCCGAAGAAAGTGCAGAGTTGCAATGTTAGTGAAATTTGGCACAAAATACTTGGCCATTTGCATCATGGTGCCTTGAAGATTATGCAAAAAATAATCACTGGCCTCCTTGAAGGAGCACTTGAACAACATGATGTCTACAAAGGATGTACCTTGGTGAAGTATGCAAAATCCACATTCCATGATCGAGACAAAAAAGCACATGAATTCTTGGAAATTATCCACTTTGATGTTTGTGGATCTTTCTTGATAGCCTCCACTTCCAAACATAAATATTTTGTGATTTGTATTGATGACTTCTCATTGAAGTGTTGGATCTTCTTCACCGGGAAGTGATGAAACCTTAGCTAAACTGAGAGGTTTTTGGGGGGTGGGGGGGGGGGGGTGAATTAGTTTAGTACATTCATGGACATTTAAAACTCTTTTCATTCAACTCAATTACACCTTCAATTCATAAGCAACTTAATACATAATGAATCAACAAACTTAGTGTGTGGACAACAAGTAATTAAGCGAATTAAAAAATCACATAAACACATAATCATCAAGCACATAGACAACATATATAAGTGGAAACACGTAAGGGAGAAAACCACATCTTATTATTGTTGTGATGCAAAGGCAAGCTCCAACTCCCTCTCATCACTGATTTTATGTAGGCTCCAACCTACAAGAGGCTACTACCTCAAATTCTGCAAACTACAACTTGCAAGGAAGCTGCAACTCCCATCTATTTTCAACAGGCTATAACCCACAGGAGGCTCCGACCTCAACCAGCTCCAACTGGACATCTATCAAGCTACAGCTTTAAATGGAAGCACCAACTCCCATGTATTTTTTGCAAGTTACAACCCACAGGAGGCTCCTACCTCAACCATCTCCAATTGGACATCTATCAAGCTACAACTTACAGAAGCACCAACTCCCATGTATTTTCTGCAGGCTACAACTCACAAGAGGCTCCTACCTCATCCAACTCCAACTAGAAATTTATCAAGCTACAACTTGAAAGGAGACTACAATCCCCTCACTCAACATGAAACTAAAATAGTGATTTACCTGGATATCAGCTCTGTTATACTCCTTCTCCACTGTTGCCTCTTCACCCTTCATATATACTTCATATCAACTCCTGATATGCACAACATCTCTATCAGCTCTCTCTTATTCTTCCACTTTCCAACCTTCTGCAGCTCTCTTACCTTCTTCCACTCTTTTCCATTTTGCAGCTTTCTCACATTCCTGTGCACACTGATATTACATGTTTTATACAGATAAATTCACAGTTGTCTGCATTCTATATGAGAATATGAAGTGAAGAGGCATGACTTTTTGCCTTCCACACACTCATTTCCTCACTCAGCATATTCAAAATGTTACAACAATATATACATTTATTTCAGTATCCAATGGAGTTTTGCTTTGCCTACAGAGACTTGCCTTTGCATCACAAACAATATAAAATAATCAATGAATTTACATTTACAATTACAACAATATTTCAATTCAGCCCTTTCAGCTTCTTTCTTTTCTGTTCATTTTGTCTTCTCTGCTTGCTATTGTATTTCCAACTTTGCAGCATAACTGCCTTTTTTTGTCTTGCTGTTATGTTTCAAAACAGTGTAGCATAACTACCTTTTTGCCCAACTCGACCCAGCTGGCACATGCACGACAATGCCACCATATGCTCCTTTGCCTGACTTTGCCTATTTGCCTTCCTTCTCTGGCCTACAGTGTTCAGCCTTCTGCTCCTTTGCTCTGTGTTGGGTCATCTACCCGAGTCTCCTTCTGTTGCATTCATACTTTCCATTTAACTCACTGCTACAAGCGCATAACATCGTTCTGCTCTTAGAGTCGGGTCTTACCCGAGTCTACTCCCGATCATAATTTTCTTTATACACCCAAGTCTTTTGCCTCTAAATAATATCATGTCCGGTCACATCTATCACATTTCAGCGTTCCATAGGTTTTACGTTATAATCTCTTTTTCCTCCTTCGATGCGATTTAACACAGGAAATGCTTTACATCCGGATTTGAAATCCTTTGGAATTCACCTTTGAAACTACATCGCATCCGGGCCTCTTTATCACACTTTGCAAGTTTTAGCTCATAGTGATAACAAGTTTATCTTATCATATGTGATATGCGATGTGTGGTATGCGAGTGGGTCCCACACCAGACTTTAAATCCTTTAGTCTTTGGCTTTGTAACTCCACCGTGTCCGGTCCTCTTTATCGCACTTCGCAACTTTAATAACTTACCTCCCCGCGTCTTTTCAACTTTAATAATTTTGCAATATTTTCGATTTGTCGATTTTGCAAATCGTCATGAAAACCTTATCACATGTCACACCCTTTAACATTTACCATAATGGGTTTTCCTTATTTTCAATGGTATGCGATATACTTCGCATCACAGCTTAAACAACTTACCTTGTGATGTCTTAGCATGTAAAGATAAAAGTCACCAATTGCGATATGGTGATGTCAATCTTCAGACGACACGTGGCTCCTCATCACATCACAACTTAAAGCATATAACTTTAGATGACTTAGCAATGAACATAAAAATCACCGATTGCGATGTGCGGTATGGGGGCCAGGTCCACGTCATCTTTACGTTATCATGCCATGTCATCTTGCCATGTCATCATAAATTAACTGCGATCTGTGGGGTTAGGGCCATGTCATCTGCCACGTCAGCTTGCCATGTCACTGCCATGTCATCTGGCCATGTCATCGCCCGCACTTCGCATTTCGCAATTTCTGTGTCTTATCGCATCGAAACTTAAACAATTTAACTTGTGATTGCTTAACACGTAAATATAAATTCACCGATTGTGATTTGTGATATCTCTGAACACTGTTATGTACGTACATTTGCACTACTTGACCCTGACCCGTGCACTGTTCTGAACGTAAATAAGCACGACTCTGCCCTTGACCCGCGCACTGTTCTGAACATAAAATAGCACAACTCAACCCGCTCTTCATAGTTGTTCTTCATTATTGCACATGTTTATTACTTTACTTAGGCACGTTCACGACTCTGCCCACTCGTGCACAACTTGACCCCCAACATGTTCACGACTCTTTCCAACACGTTCACAACTCGACCCAAACTTGTTGCCTTTGCTACGTTTTCTCCTTGATAAAGATTCTAATGTTGCTCCTCTCTGCTCCTTTGCCTTAGATAATGATCTAATGCTACTCCTTGCCTCTCTTTTATGCTTTCTCACCTTCATCATTGCCTTATTGCTATTGCTTGTCCGTTCCTTTTCCATCAATGATAATTTTGGTGTTACTCCTTTTTGTTCCTTTGCCATCAATGACAATATTTCCAACAGTATCCCCCTTTCGCATTGATGGCAACACATCCACCAATGCTCCAATACTTCCTCAAAGACTTCCTCCCCCTTTCATTATGAGAAGTGTCTTTCTTCCTCTGCTTGCTTTTCAGAAGTGCCTTTCTTATTCTGCTTGCTTTTCCCCCCCTTTGACATCAATGGAAAAGGGTTGCACATTTTTCCAGTGTAGTTTCCATATTTGCATTACTTCTCTCTGAGTTGTGTATAGGTCTTCTTCATTTTGTCTTTATACCTTGTTGCTCCAAACTGGTGTATAAGAGTTGTTAGGAGAACACTTTGAAAATCATTGAGATTGCATGAATATACATAACAAATTGATGCTATCCCAAACTCATGAGAATGATGGAAGGCATGTCACCATAGAATGTTCTGTACTTTTGTCCCTTACTGCTTGATAGTGGTGATATGTGCTAGACTTCTGAAGATATAGTCACTACAAGCCAAAAGTTCTTGATGATGATGTCAACAATGAATCAAACCAAAACTTACATCTTATTGTAAGATTAGATAATATCTTTCAATCTAAAAGACTAAATGACTTTAATATTGTACAAAGTATTTTCACAACAAACCCTTGAGGCTAGATACATTTAATGCATTGGTCAGTCTCACTTATCAACTATACAATTTTATTTATGACATGGGGGGGGGGTGTCGTCAGAATGATCAACCTCTCTGCAATGGTAAGATTAACACAACTAGCCCTTCATGCTTCAGATACTTCAACTGTTCTATCAAAACAGGTCTTGAAGATATATCTGTATTGACTTGAGGAAGGCATGCAGTTATATCCAAGAATAGATATTGTTTCGATTCTCAATATAGCACTTAAAATGCAAACAATATAATGATCCTTTGGCACTTTTATTGAACTTTCCATGCTTTAATAATGTAGCTCGACATTCTCCAATATTTACAATCAGAAAATAATTTGCAATAATTAGAGCAACCAGAGCTTAATCCACATATAATATAATGTTGATAATGCTAGGAATACTACTTTGATGTACTTCTGCCATAATACTCCGATCCTGAGGACTTGTACCATACCACTGCTCCACAAATAACATTTGGTATTCTACTGATAGGTAGGTTGCTTGATCCAAATACCAATTGATGAATGATGAAATGATATAATGATGATAAACATTTCTCTTATTCATCCCTCTTCAGAACATTTTGTTTCTTTATTAACACTTGCAGAAAGACATATATTGTAATAATCCTCTGTAGATATTTACCACCTCCATAGCTCCAACTCTTATGTGACAACTTTTATGGGCTGCTCTCCCCCTGAGAACTTGCTTTTTGTCTCACCCTGGCTAGATATCTGCATTGATTCCTGGAGCAGCTCCCCTTGAGCCTATAATGGATTCATAATGTCAATAAAGTAACAGACTCACCCTTTTTCTTCTTCTTCCATACTTTGTTGGGGTTCCTCATAATGTCTGCATCTCCTTTTGATTCACAGTTTGGTCTGATATGATTTGGCTCCATCACCTGTCTAGAGTTCTTTAATGTATGTGGCAGCCTACAATATTTTGCTTTGTGTCCAAGCTTGTGGCACACATAACATATTATTTTACCTAGGTACATTTCAGCGGATGTAAAACATTTTGTGCTCCCCTTTTAACATAATTTACATTCAACAAATTTATGTCCAAATTCATTGCATGAATAATAGTAGCCATGGAAATGATTTTTGTACCTGGCGAAAGGTTGTCCTCTCCATTTGTTTGCTTGAGGTAGTCTTTTCATTTGCTGCGTATTTTACTAATTAAACTTGAGTTGCCTAGTCTTACATTGAGCTGCTACATGTCCATAGTCATTACATGAATAACAGTAGCCATGGAACTAACTTATGTATATGGTGAAAGCTTGCCCTTTCCATCTGCTTGCTTGAGGAATTCCTCTTATTGGATGCATCTTTTACTGGCTAGATTGGATTTGCTTTGTCTTATAGTATGCTGCAATATGTCCAGGTCTATGGCAGTTAAAACATGTAATACTTCTCACAAGAGAAAAGAACGTCCTTTGATATCTTCCGAACTTTTTCAATTAATCTTCTGGAACAATTGAGATTTTTGCAACTCCTTGCTTCTTCCTCCCATTCTGTCTCTTGATGTTGCTACTTATTTATGTTTGTATCTTTACACATCAAGTTCTTGCTCGCTTCTGCTTCCGTGGATCCTTTTTGAGCTGCTTCATCATCCCTTTTAATGTCTACCTTCTTTGAGTTCTCCATGGAGGCAATCTCATCTTCGAGCTGCTTACACAACCTGTTCCTTTCTTCTATCAATCTTCTAGCTGAAATAATCTCAGATTGATGAGATTTATCATTTTCCTTTATTACAGCTTTCACAAAAGTAATAGCTTTCTTTGTAGAAATTTGCTGAATAATGATTAATTATCCACCGAGACTATCCTGGTCACATACTATTTGAACTTCATACACAACACATAATCTCTTCCACTCAACTCAACTCAGATCATCAAACATGCGAAAATAAAATCAAGCGATAACACATCAAATCATCATACACATTAACACAGTATGTATGGGGAAAGCTTATAGCTGAAAACCCCGCAACTATTGTGTATATTATAATGGAGAAATCAAGTAACAAACTCAGTACAATACTCCTCACAAGTACTCAGTACTTTCTCATACAGTTACTCACAATCTAGCTCAGTTTTGAACAGGTTACTGGTTCAAAACTCACCGCCAATTGCCTTGCTTCTATTGCGTGTTTCAATGCTATGGGATGGCCTCTTTATATAGATAAACCACCAGCCTGAACTGCGCAATCCTCATGGGCTTACTCCACCTATCTGTGTGTTGCAAATAGCAACAGTATAGTCACAACCGATAGCTAACTCCACCCTTTCATCTACCTCTTTCACTGGTCTCCACTGAACTGATCATGCACTGTAGTGAACTGATGTGTTCTTGAGTTGAATAATGAGTTACTAATTAATGAATTAAATAATATTTAATTCACTCCACTCATAACTAATTGATTAGCTAGTTAAACTAATCTTAACTAGTTCAACTAAAATAAACAGAACACAACTCCACTAGCTGTCTCATTAACTCCTCCAAACTTCTGCCACTGAAGTCCAACTGAAGTCAACCATGCATGATGCCATCAAATCCTTGGGAACCACGTGATTCCTCTGTCAGATGCATGAGCCACTTCTGTAGCTCGAACTGAAGTGCTCCAAGAGAGTAAACTGTTGTTTATAGTCTAAATATTATTAAGGGTAAATAATATTTGACTTCCCTGTTTTAAGGAGAGGCAGTCTAAAAATAGACTTCGACCTCTTTGACCTTAAAAATAGAGTCTCATCTATTTTTACCAACATGACACATACTTCAAGAATCTCAAACTGGAATCCCCGAACCATGCTCCATATGTCTAAAAATAGACATAGTCTAAAAATAGATTTTTACGCCAGAATTTGCCTGCGGGCCCACTTAGTGAAGGCGACTTCATTTCACTAAGCTCCATCATCTTGCTGCATTTTCAACACTCCCTCTCAGCAAGATATGGATTATCTGCAACCCCTATCCTGCCTCTGTGGAATTCGAACTTGCTCCCGGTGACGCCTTCGTCAGGATGTCGGCATCCTGATCCTCCGTGGGAACATATGAAAGCATCATGATTCTCCGCTGAACACAATCTCTGATATGATGGTACCTGATGTCAATGTGTTTGGACCTATCATGAAATACTGGATTAGCCGAGAGCTTGATGCAGCTCTGGTTATCACAGTAGATCACTGTAGGCTCCAAATGCAACCTGAACAAACCTGCGAGGATCTTCCTCATCCAAACAGCCTCACATGCAGCCAAGCTTGCTGCCATGTACTCGGCCTCTGCTGAACTGAGTGCCACGGATCTCTGCTTCCTGCTGTACCAGGAAACTGCTGTCGACCCAATGCCGAAAACTCCTCCAGAAGTGCTCTTCCGGTCTGTTGGGCTCCCTGCCCAATCTGCATCAGTGAAACCAGAAAGTTTCACTCCATCCTCCTGTCTGTACCATAGACCATATCCCGATGTGCCTCTGATATAGCGCAATACATGCTTGCCCGCCTTCCAAAAGAGCTTTGTAGGCTTAACCATAGCTTGCGAAAGCTGGTTAACTGCATAGCATATATCGGGTCGTGTATTGACCAGATACATAAGCGACCCCACCAACTGTCGATAGACAGTGGCATCCACTACCTCCGCTGAAGTAGCATCCTCCTTCCTCCAACCACCAGGAAGAGGAGTGTCAACAGGCTTGCAGCCTTGCATGTTGAACCTCTCCAAAATCTCTCGGGCATACTTGCCCTGAGAAACAAACAGTCCTCCGCTGCGCTGCCAAATCTCCAATCCCAGAAAATAATGAAGGATGCCCAAGTCCTTCATCTCAAACTCTCGTGCAAGATCCTCCTTGCATGAAAGTATCAACTGCTCATCGCCAGCCAAAATCAGATCATCTACATACAGTACGATGATCAACAGCTTCCCCTCCACCACAATCTGGTACAGGTTTGGATCCGCCTCACTCTTGGAGAATCCAAGCCCGGTGAAGTAGTTGTCTATCCGAGTGTACCAAGCACGAGGTGCTTGCTTCAGCCCGTACAATGCTCTCTTGAGTCGGCACACATGCGACTCACTGCTGAAGATCTCGAAACCTTCAGGCTGCTCTATGTACACCTCCTCCTCAATGACTCCATTGAGGAACGCAGTCTTCACATCCATCTGATGAATGTGCCACCCCATCTGCGCTGAGAGAGCAAGGATCGTCCGTATGGAAGAGTACCTTGCGACAGGTGCAAAGGTCTCCTCATAATCGATCCCCTCGATCTGTGAGAAGCCACGGGTGACAAATCTCGCCTTATACTTCTCCACACTCCCGTCAGCCGCCTGCTTCACTTTGTAGATCCATCGCGAACCCACCACTGATTTCCCCTTCGGTCTTGGGACAATCTCCCATGCACTGTTCCTGACGATCGAATCATATTCTTCGATCATGGCATCAACCCATGCGGGTTCCTCCACCGCTTCCTCAAAAAAGGATGGCTCCGTCACAACACATTGACTCACAAGAGCCATGTATCCAGTGTACCGATCCGGTGACTGCCTCTGTCTGCGCTGTGCTGTAGGTGGTCCTACAACCTTCTCTGCATCTCGAGCTAGTCGCTCAGCTTCTGTAGTGCGCATGTGCCCTCTGATGGTTGGCGCTGCATGGGTGGTTTCTTCCACCTCCTGAACTTCCTCTTGTGGCTGATCCACATCCGGAAGCTCCTCCTTAGGAACTAACAGCTCCTCATCCGCATGCAAGTGTAGCTCCCTCTCAAGCGAACACTGCATGGCTTTCTCCTCCTGAAACTTGATATCCCGTCGCACAACAGTCTTGCGACTGTCTGACAAATACACCCGATAGTTGTGAGGTGTATCAGTGTACCCCACAAATATTCCAACCTCTGCGGTCGGATCCAGCTTCCTTCTCGCATCCTTTGTCACATGCATGTAGACAGGAGAACCAAAAATCCGCAAATGGGAAATATCAGGCCTCTTGCCAGAATAAGCCTCCTCCGGTGTACTCATGCCAAGAACCTTGTGAGGACAACGGTTCTGCACATACACTGTTGTATTGCATGCCTCGCCCCACAAGTGAAGGGGTAGGCCCTGATCATGCAACATCGCCCGTGCAGTACCCATGATCGTTCTGTTCTTCCACTCAGCCACCCCGTTCTGCTGTGGGTTATGGGGTGCGATGAGCTCTCTCCGAATCCCTTCTGCGCTGCAGAACTCCTTGAATTCAGCTGAGATGAATTCACCACCGTTATCACTCCTTAGAGAAATCACCTTCTTCCCCAACTCCTTCTCGACCAGTGCTTTAAACTCACAGAACTTTGCGAATGTATCGCTCTTCTTCTGCATGAAGAAGATCCAGCACTTTCGAGAGAAATCATCAACAAAGATCACATAATACCTGTGCTTTGCTGTCGAAGCAACTGAGAAAGGACCACACACGTCTGTGTGAACTCTCTCAAGGATCGTCGTGGCGCGACTATCCTTCACGTGAAAGGTGGCTTTCACATACTTCCCTAAAGTACACCCCTTGCACTGATCTGACTGCGCAAGGGTGCCCTTAGGAAGCCCAGTAGAAATCTGCTGCAGAATCTTCAAAGCTCCATGGTGAAGGTGGCCCAATCTCCTGTGCCACAGTTCGCCCTCATCATCCCGGCTCACCACTTCTCCCGCCTTGCATGCCATAGTTGCGCAGTCATCTACCTGCAACTGATAAAGGTTCTGAGTTCGAACCCCTATCTTCCGGGTCTCTCCAGTAGTCTTACTGCGCAGGAAGGCTTTTCCTTCGCCGAAGACCACATCATACCCCTTATCCTCCAACATCGCTACTGAAATCAGGTTCTTCTTCAATCCAGGTACATGCATGACATCCTTTAAGACAAAGGGTTTACCAGACTCCCTCTGAAAGGATACGGTACCGATACCAGTCGCACCGTATCTACCGTCATCGCCCATCTCGATGTGCATACCCAAATCCTTGTCCTCCAGATCTGAGAACAACTCCCGATCTCCCGTCATATGAAATGACGCACCGCTGTCCAAGAACCACACCGATCCCATCACACTTGAAACCAAGCATGCGATCAGTGAAAAGTCAAGCTCGAACTGTGAAGCCAAAGCTTCTCCATCTGCAGATCTTCCCGCTTTCTTGTTCTTCTTCTTCTTTGGACAATTGGTAGCATAATGTCCATGATCATGGCAGTGAAAACACTTCACTTTCCCCATATCCTGCTTCTTACCCTTTGCACCAGAATGGGAGGTTTTCTTACCCTTCCCCTTCTTTGCTTTGGAAACCAAAGCGCAGTTTTCTTCACCAGCTCCCTTTGATGAAGATCCATCTCGAGTAGTCCTTCTTATCTCCTCCTGCATGAGATCCACCGAAAGGCGCTCCCATCCCGGCAGCTTCTCCCGACCATTGACACTATCTTGATATGAGTGCCAAGCCTTCGGAAGACCAAGGAGAGCTAGGTCGACCATGTCCTCGTCTTCGACAGTCACCCCCACACTTCCCAGTTCATCTCTGCACTGAGTGAACTTCGTGAGGTATTTGGCGATACTGTCGCCCTTCTCCATCTTGATGTTCCTGAGCTTATCTTTGAGCGCCAGCTTCCTTTGGTCACTCTTACTCTGGAATAGATCCGTCAAAGCTTTCCACATTAAATATGGAGTAGCCTTTCCATGCAGGCTGGATACAATATGATCCTTGACGCCCTCCAACAAGATCCTTCGACACTTCGCCATCTTCTTTTGCCATGCTTCGACTTCAGCAGGATCAGTGGGCTTTTGGACATCCATATCTACGAACTCCTTCAGACCATTATCTTCTAATACTGCCTCCATGCGATCCTTGCATGCAACATAATTCGAACTGCCTTCAAGAGCATATTCGAGTCGCAAACCGTTGAAAGACATTTTCAACACTGGCACCAAGAAAACAAAACTGCTACAAAATTTCGAATTCCACCTCAAAGCTCAGCCGCTCTAGATCTGTGAGAACAAATTATTTCTAGCACAGAGATTGACCGCAAGGGGCATTTACCAGACCTTTCACTTTCCGAAGAAAGATGAATCCGGAGGCTACCTGGCCCGCATGCAGACTCTGTCTACCGAAATAAGTTTGTAATCACTGTGATGATCAATCTCTGCTTCAATAGCTCCGATACCATGTAGAAATTTTCTGAATAATGATTAATTATCCACCGAGACTATCTTGATCACATACAATTCGAATTTATATGCAACACATAATCTCTTCCACTCAGATCATCACACATGCGGAAATAAAATCAAGCGATAACACATCAAATCATCATACACATTAACACAGTATGTATGGGGAAAGCTTATAGCTGAAAACCCCGCAGCTATTGTGTATATTATAATGGAGAAACCATGTAACAAACTCAGTACAATACTCCTCACAAGTACTCAGTACTATCTCATGAAGTTACACACAAACTAGCTTGGTTTTGAACAGGTTACTGGTTCAAAACTCACCACTAATTGCCTTGCCTCTATTGCGTGTTTCAATGCTATGGGATGGCCTCTTTATATAGATAAAACACCAGCCTGAACTGCGCAATCCTCATGGGCTTACTCCTCCTATCTGTGTGTTGCAAATAGCAACAGTATAGTCACAACTGATAGCTAACTCCACCCTTTCATCTACCTCTTTCACTGGTCTCCACTGAACTGATCATGCACTGTAGTGAACCGATGTGTTCTTGAGTTGAATAATGAGTTACTAATTAATGAATTAAATAATATTTAATTCACTCCACTCATAACTAATTGATTAGCTAGTTAAACTAATCTCAA
The DNA here is from genome assembly GCA_034641835.2 of Pinus albicaulis. Taxonomy (NCBI): domain Eukaryota; kingdom Viridiplantae; phylum Streptophyta; class Pinopsida; order Pinales; family Pinaceae; genus Pinus; species Pinus albicaulis. Next base: position 906,231,314 of record CM076581.1, read on the forward strand.
CTAGTTCAACTAAAATAAACATAACACAACTCCACTATCTGTCTCATTAACTCCTCCAAACTTCTGCCACTGAAGTCCAACTGAATTCAACCATGCATGATGCCATCAAACCCTTGGGAACCACGTGATTCCTCTGTCAGATGCATGAGCCACTTCTGTAGCTCGAACCGAAGTGCTCCAAGAGAGTAAACTGCTGTTTATAGTCTAAATATTATTAAGGGTAAATAATATTTGACTTCCCTGTTTTAAGGAGAGGCAGTCTAAAAATAGACTTCGACCTCTTTGACCTCAAAATAGAGTCTCATCTATTTTTACCAACATGACACATACTTCAAGAATCTCAAACTGGAATCCCCGAACCATGCTCCATATGTCTAAAAATAGACATAGTCTAAAAATAGATTTTGTGCCAGAATTTGCCTGCGAGCCCACTTTGTGAAGGCGACTTCATTTCACCAAGCTCCATCATCTTGCTGCATTCTCAACATTCTTATCTTCTGCCTTCGACTTGTTGGATTCTCCTTCATATCCTATCCCAGCCTTTATAAGAGGATATCTTTGTGCATTCAATATTTTGTCCAACTGTTCAAAGCTTTTCATTCGTGGAATATTCATAGTTAATTCCCTTTGGGCCTTTTCTGATTTCTTCCTTAGGCTTACCACTTCTTCTTCCAGCTTTTAACGCTCCTGATTTTTCTCCTTTATTTCCATTTTTAGAATATCCTCTATTTTCCTTGATTCTTCTAGTTCAATTTTCAGTTTAATATTCTGAATTTGGTTCTGTCTTTGCATATTTCAGAAGCATGTCTTTATGTTTTCTGCTCTTGAGTTTAAGTCTGTCTATTTCCTTCAGGGCACTAATTAGCTCCCCCTCAAGATCAACCTCACCTTCTTCTTTATCTTCCGGAAGGTATCCTTCAAGCTCTTTCTTGGCCATCAAAACAAATTCAGAGGTTCTTTCTTCATTGTAGGATTCATCTGAGCTTTCAGATGCACTACTATATTGCTGAGCATTAAATGATTTTATATTAAATCTCTTCCATTTCTGCCAGTTATTTATTTTGTTTTCCTTTGTCTTTTGTGGCTGATTCTTTGCTCTCTTATGGGGAAATTTTGAAGCATAGTGCCCCACTCTTCCACAATTAAAGCACTTAAATGGAAGTTTACATTTGTACTTACCTGTGCCTCTATCCAATCTTCTGACGAATTTGGCTTCGTCTTCTTCAGAGCATGAGCATGGAGCTTCCTTCTCTTCTATGCATTTGTTTGCCTTGAAGGCAACCTCCCTCATGTTTGACTTCTCTTTAGGAAGTCTCATCTCATATGTTGTTAGGTTGCCAAGTAATTGGTTACTAGTCAAGGTTTCCTAGTTTGTTGTTTCTTCTATGTCAGACACCTTAGGATTAAACCTGGGTGGTATAGATCTCAATAATTTTGTACTACCACACTTTCTTTAATTTCTTCTCCTAGGCCTATCATGATATTCACAACTTATGCAACTCTTAAGAAGAATGCAACGATATCTTCATCTTCATTCATTTTTAAGTTTTCAAACTGAGTTCTATGTGCATGTAGTTTGGCCATCTTCACCTTTGTATCTCCCTCATGAACGTTTCCTAAGGCATCCCAGATATCTTTGGCAGTGTCATGTGCATTACTTTGATAAATTCTGACTCACTTAGACTGCTCAAGAGTGCATTCATTGCTTTTGCATTAGCTCTAAAATTTTGTTTTGCTTCTTCCTCAGTGCTCGTGTCCTTTGGTGCATATTTTTCTTCCACAGCAGCCCAAACTTCTATTCCTATAGACATTAAGTATGTCCTCATTCTTATTTTCCAGAAAGCATAGTTTGTGCCAGTAAACAATGGGGCTTTATTTGTTGAGCATCCTTATAGGCTAGCCATGTCTTAGACCTAGGACCTCCTTTCAGTTGTTAAACTGATACAGAAGGAACTTGCTCCGATACCAATTGATGAACCCTTAGCTATACTAAGAGGGGGGGGAGGGTGAATCAGTTTATTACATTCATGGAAATTTAAAACTCTTTTCATTCAACTCAGTTACACCTTCAATTCATAAGCAGCTTAATACATAATGAATCAACAAACTTAATGTGTGGACATCAAGTAATTAAGCGGATTAAAATATCACATCAACACATAATCATCAAGCACATAGACAACAGATATAAGTGGAAACCCATAAGGGAGAAAATCACATCTTATTATTGTTGTGATGCAAAGGCAATCTCCAACTCCCTCTCACCATTGATTTTATGTAGGCTCCAACCTATAGCAGGCTACTACCCCAAATTATGCAAGTTACAACTTGCAAGGAAGCTCCAACTCCCATCTATTTCTGCACACTAAAACCCACATGAGACTCTTATCTCAACCAGATCCAATTGGACATCTATCAAGCTACAACTTGAAACGGAAGCACCAACTCCCATGTATTTTCTAGAAGCTACAACCCACAGGAGACACCTATCTCAACCAACTCCAACTGGACATTTATCAAGCTACAAATTGAAACAGAAACACCAACTCCCATGTATTTTCTGCAGGCTACAACCCATAGGAGGCTCCTACCTCACCCATCTCCAATTGGAAATTTATCAAGCTACAACTTGAAAGGAGACTACAATCCCCTCACTCAACATGAAACTAAAATGTTGATTTACCTAGATATCAGCTCTGTTATACTCTTTCTCCATTGCTACCTCTTCACCCTTCATATCTACTTCATATCAGCTCCTAATATGCACAACATCTCTACCACTTTCCAACCTTTTGCAACTCTCTTACCTTCTTCAGCTCTTTTCCATTCTGTAGAAGGCAGGAAAAGAACCAAGGAAGCTAATAGACATGTGGAGGATGCGAGGGAGAATGTGGGAGCTCCTTCAAATTTGCGCAGGCAGAGGAGGTCACTTTAATGGTAGACTAGCTACATGGCTTTAATGACTAAGCTTGTAGATAATGAGGCATCCTCTTTCGAGGAAGCAGTAGAGAAACCTGTATGGGTTGTTTCAATGGTGGAAGTGTACGAATCCATTGTAAAGAACAATATTTGGGAAGTGGTCCCAAGACCAGTGGATAATGCAGTTGTAGGTTCGAGATGGATCTTCAAGGTTAAACATGCAGCAGATGAAAGCATAGAGAAGTATAAGGCCAAATTTGTGGCCAAGGATTCTCTCAAGTTGAGGGAATTGACTATGAGGAAACCTTTGCTCCTATAGCAAGGTATTCATCCATTGGATCAATTCTTGAACTGATTGTGGATATGGGTTGGAAGATCTATTAGATGGATGTAAAAACAACATTTCTGAATGGGGTAATTGAGGAGGAGGTGTACATAAAAAAACAATAAGGTTTTGAGACATTTGATTGGGAGTTTCATGTGTGAAGACTCAATCGAGCATTGTACATTCTCAAATAAGAACCCCATGCTTGGTACACTATGATCGATAGTTATCTCACTAGTTTTGGCTTCAACAAAAGTGACTAGGATGAAAACCTCTACCATAGCTTGATAGAAGATGAATTGATTATTATTGTCTTTATTTAGTCAATTTAGTGTCTTAAATTGTTAACATAAATTATCAACCAGAGCTAGTAAAATAATGAAGTGTAATGCACTGTATGTGCTTAAGTATCCATTTTTATTACTTCATTGTTTTTAGTGTTTTATTGATGTTTTTGGGTTTTTATGTTTGATTCTTAGTATGCTACTCTATGCTAAAAAGATGAAGTTAAATCTATGTCAAGAGAAAGAAAATGAAATGTTAATAAATGAATTAAAACATAGTTTATTTGCAAGTTCTGTTCCTAACTAGGAAATGATGAAAACAGAGAGTCCTAATCCATGGATATTACAGCTTCTAAATGAACATTCATGAAATAAGAAGTAACTCAAAACACTACAACTTAATTTGATTCATTCAGTTAGAGACTTGTTGGAAGAGCTTATGAAAAAGATTAATTTTAATGCAATGAGGATCTCCTAAAACATAAAAGGAAATGCTGAAACAAACAGTAACTTAGAACATTACAGTGAAATCTCATTCATTTGATAGAGGTTTATTGGAAGAGCTTGAGAAAAAAATTTACTATAATGTAGTAAGGATCTCCTATGAAAATGTTGAAACAACTTATAATATTACAACTAAATCTCATTCATGAGTTAGAGGTTTATTGGAAGAGCTTTTGAAAGAGATTAATCATAATGTGATAAGGATCTTCTATGAAACAAAACAATCAATAACTCACAATATTACAACTAAGTCTCATTCGATAATTAGAGGTTTATTGGAAGAGATTTTAAAAGAGACTAATTGTAGTATAATGAGGATCTTCTATGAAAATGTTGAAACAACTTATAACATTACAACTAAATCTCATTCATGAGTTAGAGGTTTATTGGAAGAGTTTTTGAAAGAGATTAATCATAATGTGATAAGGATCTTCTATGAAACAAAACAATTAATAACTCACAATATTACAACTAAGTCTCATTCGTGAATTAGAGGTTTATTGGAAGAGCTTTTGAAAGAGACTAACCGTAGTATAATGAGGATCTTCTTTTTAATTAAATAATAGAAATTGAAATGTTAATAACTCAGAATATTACAATTGAATCCCATTCATTTAATAGAGATGTATTGGAAGAGCTTGAGAAAGAGACTAATTGTAATATCATGAGGATCTTTTATTTAAGCAAATGACATGAAACATAATGTTAAAAGCTATGATTTCAGAAAGCAGTTTAAGTAAGGAAATATGACAAAACAGAATTGAAAATGACTTATCTAGAAAACATGTAAAACCTCCTCGAATAGCAGAAGCCCTCTGCTATCAATTCGACATTAATCCTTAGCTTCTTGATGATGTGATCAAAACAACATCAAAAAACTTCTTTATTGATAAACTCACAAATCTACATTTCATTCCATTTTAAACCTTGTTACAAAACACTCTACAATCCATTTTCTTATTTTCCTTATTTTTTTACATTTCATGACAGGAGAAAGTTTCCCCTATTTATACAAAAATATGAGAAGTTATCTCATTAATGAGAGTCCATGAATCTCTCCCTCTATCTCTAGAGTTACAATCAAAATAAGAAATGATAAGACACGTCTTTTTAAAGTTTCAATACAAAATAGGAACTGAGACACATATCTTCTTAGAGTTTTAATACAAAAAGGAAATGAAACACATATCGTCATGATTCCATGATCTTCTCTACTCAAATTCGAATTTGGTTTTGGTAGGCCACATAAAGGTCTTTTAAAAGATTCATTTTGACCTACACATGGCAACAATCTCATCCCACTTGTTAGGTATAAACATATGCACATTATTTTCTATTTTTTAACCACAAATTCACTTAAAAATGTTAAGAATTAATAAAGTTTGGAAAAACATAAATATAACTCAATAGTGGTAATGGTAAGATAAATGTAATAAAATGGAAGTGGAGTGAAGGTGGTAATATGAAAATTTAAGTGAAAATGTAATGGAAGTGAATGACAATTTCAAGGCTCAACATACCCCCCAACTGAAGCTATTGCATGTCCTCATGCAATCTATTAAATTAATTCTTTTTTATCCTTGAGCTTCGACTTAAATTTGTGTGATATCATTTGATATCTTCACACTTCTGCAAAGTGTTTTACTTGAATTGCAACATGGTTGTTTCTTGTGTTACAACCATATTTTGTTGTTGTATTCAATTTTGACCTTTGATCTTTGCATAATGATAATTTGTTTTTTATTGCAAAGTATATCTTTATTGAATTGCATCATGGTTGGTTCTTATGTGACAACCATGATTATGATTGTATCCAATAATCTTTTGAGTATTTTTGAAAAGCCATTGTATGCTCATAATAATAATGTAATAGTTAATATCTTTTGGAAGTATGTGGGTTTTTGAATGTGATATGAACGTGGCAAAGTATGAATATGAATGTATTCTCCGCCCGCCTCCTCCCCCCCAACTGATGGTATTGGTAATTTTATGAAATGAGGAAGAGATGTTTTTTTTTTTTTTTTTCCAAAAATTATCATTATAGCTTTTCAAGGAATTCTATGGTAAAAAGTTAGAAAATGACGTACCTTAACTTACCCTTTGGAAATGGATGAGTTGCATGTGTGTACTGAAGAGTGTGGATGTTGATGTTGTTATACTATGTAAACAAATGAATTTGATCTGCGTCTTTGTTCTCTTTGTGCTGATGACAAGATTGAGATATTTATTGCTGCTGATACAAATTGATTCCTGCTGCAACTTGCTCAAATGATATAGTCTTCAATTGTTACAAAATCTGATGGTACAATTCTAGTCACGCAAATAAATGTTTTGATGTCGAGCATAAAGAGAAGTCATTGGATTACAGACCATTGATGAATGTCGTTAACCAATGCGAGACAAACTCACCATTAATGTCAATGAGTGCCAAGATACCTCAGTACATCTTACGAAGTGCAAATATATGGGCTGATGTCGAGCTACTTGCAAGATCTGACGATCAAGGGACATTGATGTATTCCCATGATTGTCAGCGTGAGAACTTGTCATTAATGCATACAAGCCTCAAGGTACTATTAAGGACTCTAGTCTTGGACCTAGATAATGTGTTGATGTCGATAGACCAAGATTTGTTAGAAGGAAGGCCTTAAGGAATCATCCATCATCTAACGTGAGCATGAAAGAATAATTTTTGAAGGACAATGGATTCAATAATTTGCATTGAAGCAAGATTTATTTGCAAAATGAAAAGAATAGGAAAAGGAAAATGGAAATGGACGATGAAAAATGGAAAATGACAATGGGAAATAAACATGTAGGTGAACTTCTTGCTTTTATTTGTGGAGTAGACAAAAAAATAGTGGAAAGTGTATGTGAATGAAGGAAAATGAACAACTAAATCTTGCTGGAAAAATAATGGTGGTTTGCTTTGAAGTTCTTGGTTGGATTTACAATTCAAAAAGGGAGTAAAAGTAATGGTATTGATGAATATGAACATGGACTTGTTCTTATGTTTCTCATGAAATCGGTCATTTGAAAACCAATCGTGCGCACAATTAGTTTCCTTCAATGATCATTCGATCATCCCAAATCTGCAAAAAAATTTGACATAAAGAACATAAGTGTGTTAAAAAAGAAGTAGCTAATTTCTTTCTGATTCTTACGCAAAAATTAAATGTCAAATGAAACAGATTAAGGTAAATCAAAAAGTTCTATATTCGGTTCAATTCATGATATCAATAATGATCAATTTTTAAAGAATAATAAATCAACTCCCTATTGTCGGACTCCTTCATGTACTGTGCTTAGTAAAACAATTGGCATTACAAATATTCGCTGTGTTCTGCAAGTTAAAACTTTATAGAAAAATACACATCAACAATATTAATGCCAAATGTTCAAAAATCATTTAAATAATCTTCCAATTGTCCTGCAAACCATTACTAAGAAGAAATTTTTATTTTTTATTTTTTATTTTTATTTATTTTTTAATTTTTCTTTATTAAAAAGAAATTATTAATAAAGATTTTATTTTATTTATTTATTTTTTTAAATAATTTATTTATTTTTAATTTTTTAATGAAATAAAGCATGGTTGAAATAATCTTCTTTATGAATATTTATGAAACAAAGTCATGCCAATGCCTCTTTCATGCAAGATAAAAATAAAAAGCTTGAAATTTCTAAAGTCAAGTTCCTAACCATGAAGGAGATGAAGGCATAATCCTTCTCAATTTATACAACTTGTATTTGATGCACATGTGATAATGCCTTTGCCTCAAATAATCCATTTGTCACTCATCATGTGCCACCACAGATGAATTCTGCCACATTTTCCTTCAAATATGGAAATGAGATCCTTGATTATTTCTCAAAATTGAATTTTATAAAACCATGACTGTTTTCATAAAAAAAAACGTTTTTCTCTCACGCACACTACAAATTAATGCTCCGAAGAACCTTGAATTTCTCCCAAATGGCTACGAATTTCAAAAAGTTCTTATATGATTACTTAATTCACCTTGTTCTCGAAAAAACCCATGTTTTAGTTTTTTCTAATTCGCCTCGGTTTGCTCATAAAATGCGTTTTAAAATTGGGTGTTTTAACAATTATGCATTTTGTTTTCTGACAATTACTTCCGCAATAAAATTGATGTGGTTTGATTTGTTTTATTTGTAGGTTTTGATGTGTAATGGCTTGTCTCTCACAGAGAAGTTCAGATCGATCTCTCTCATTTCAATTACCTGCAATGGAATCTACAATCTTCTCTTTATCAGCGGTTTGAAATCTTCTCTTCATCAGCAATTTCTTCATGTGATACACTTCCATTGTTTGTCCTTGCAATTGAATTTGTAATATTCTCTTCATCAGCAATTTGCAATCTTCTCCTCATCAACAGTTTCTTCATATGATATACTTTCATTGTCTACAAATTTTAAAAATGATTTCTAATAATTGTTGTTTGAGGAAAAACGAATATGGAAAAAAGAAGGTTTTATTTTTATTTTTTAAATTGCAGTGCATAGGTCTTTGTGTGGATTGAAGACCTGCATATATGCGTAAAGCCAAGCCAAAGACTAGCCTCAGGCATATGCGTGGGTCTTATTTCCATGAGTCGAATATATATATATGTATAATTGATTTGTTAATAAAATTATATATATTATATTTTCAAAGATATACATATATATTTTATTGAACAAAACAATTTATTGAATTTTTTTCATTTTTATTTTAATTTATTTTAAAGTTTATTAAATCAAATGAAATAATGAAAACATTTTTTTTTTTTTTTTTTTAACATAAAATTATTTTTCTGATCCTCCAGATCACACAAAGTGCAGGAGGAGAGCATACTTGAGAAATTATTAAATTTTTTTTAGATGTAAGAAATAAGACTACCTAGTTACACTTCCTCAGCAACAACGCCAAAATGTTTAGTCAATTTAGTGTCCTAAATTGTTAACATAAATTATCGACCAGGGCTAGTAACTGAAGAAGTGTAATGCACTGTATGTGCCTAAATATCCATTTTTCTTACTTCGTTGTTTTTAGTGTTTTATTGATGTTTTTGGGTTTTTATGTTTGATTCTTAGTATGGTACTCTATGCTAAAAAGATGAAGTTAAATCTATGTCAAGAGGAAGAAAAGAAAATGTTAATAAATGAATTAAAACAGAGTTTACTTGTAGGTTATGTTCCTAACTAGGAAATGATGAAAACAGAGAGTCCTAATCCATGGATATTACAGTTTCTAAATGAACATTCATGAAATAAAAAGTAACTCAAAACACTACAACTTAATCAGATTCATTTAGTTAGAGATTTGTTGGAAGAGCTTGTGAAAAATATCAATTCTAATGCAATGAGGATCTCCTAAAACATAAAAGGAAATGCTGAAACAAACAATAACTTAGAACATTACAGTGAAATCTCATTCATTTGATAGAGGTTTATTGGAAGAGTTTGAGAAAAATATTACTATAATGTAGTAAGAATCTCTTATGAAAATGCTGAAACAACTTATAACATTACAACTAAATCTCATTTATGAGTTAGAGGTTTATTGGAAGAGCTTTTGAAAGAGATTAATCATAATGTGATAAGGATCTTCTATGAAACAAAACGATCAATAATTCACAATATTATAACTAAGTCTCATTCATGAATTAGAGGTTTATTGGAAGAGCTTTTGAAAGAGACTAATTGTAGTATAATAAGGATCTTCTATGAAAATGCTGAAACAACTTATAACATTACAACTAAATCTCATTCATGAGTTAGAGGTTTATTGGAAGAACTTTTGAAAGAGATTAATCATAATGTGATAAGGATCTTCTATGAAACAAAACAATCAATAACTCACAATATTACAACTAAGTCTCATTCGTGAATTAGAAGTTTATTGGAAGAGCTTTTGAAAGAGACTCACTGTAGTATAATGAAGATCTTCTTTTTAACTAAATAATAGAAATTGAAATGCCAATAACTCAGAATATTACAATTGAATCCCATTCATTTAATAAAGATGTATTCGAAGAGCTTAAGTAGGAGACTAATTGTAATATCATGGGGATCTTTTATCTAAGCAAAGGACATGAAGCATAATGCTAAAAGCTATGATTTCAGAAAACAGTTTAAGTAAGGAAATATGACAAAACATAATTGAAAATGACTTATTTAGAAAACATGTAAAACTTCTTCGAATAGTAGGGGCCCTCTACTATCAATTTGACATTAATCCTTAGCTCCTTGAAGATGTGATCAAAACAACACCAAAGAACTTCTTTATTGATAAACTCACAAATCTACATTCCATTCCATCTTAAGCCTTGTTACAAAACACTCTACAATCCCTTCTCTTCTTTTCCTATTTTTTTACATCTCATGATAGGAGAAAACTTCCCCTATTTATACAAAAATATGAGAAGTTATCTCATTAATGAGAGTCGATGAATCTCTCCCTCTATCTATAGAGTTACAATCAAAATAGGAAATGATAAGATACATGTCTTTTTAAAGTTTCAATGCAAAATAGGAGATGTGACACATATCTTCTTAGAGTTTCAATACAAAAAGGAAATGAAACACATATCCTCATGATTCCATAATCTTCTCCACTCAAATTCGAATTTGGTTTTGGTAGGCCACATACAGGTCTTTTAAAAGCTTCCTTTTGACCTACACATGGCAACACTCTCATTCCACTTGTTAGGTATAAGAATATGCACATTATTTTCACATTTTTAACTACAAGTTCACTTAAAAATGCTAAGAATTAATAAAGTTTGGAAAAGCATAAATGTAACTCAATAGTGGTAATCGTAAATTAAATGTAATGAAATGGGAGTGGAGTGAAGGTGGTAATATGAAAATTTAAGTGAAAATGTAATGGAAGTGAATGACAATTTCAAGGCCCAACATACCCCCAAACTAAAGCTATTGCATGTCCTCATGCAATCTATTACATTAATTTAATTAATTAATTAATTTATTTTTTTATCCTTGAGCTTCGACTTAACTTTGCGTGATATCATTTGATAACTTCATACTTTTGCAAAGTGTTTTACTCGAATTGCAACATGGTTGGTTCTTGTGTTACAACCATATTTTATTGTTCCATTCAATTTTGACCTTTGATCTTTACATAATGATAATTTGATTTTTATTGCAAAGTATATCTTTATTGGATTACATCATGGTTGGTTCTTATGTGACAACCATGATTATGTTTGTATCAAATCATCTTTTGAGTATTTTTGAAAAGCCATTGTATGCTCATAATAATAATGTAATAGTTAATATCTTTTGGAAGTATGTGGGTTTCTGAATGTGATATGAACGTGACAAAGTATGAATATGAATGTATTCTCCGCCCGCCCACTGCCCAAATTGATGGTACTGGTAATTTTATGAAATAAGGAAGAGATGTTTTTTTTCCAAAAATTATCATTCTAGCTTTTCAAGGAATTCTATGGTAAAAAGTTAGAAAATGACGTACCTTAGCTTACCCTTTGGAAATGGATGAGTTGCATGTGTGTACTAAAGAGTGTGGTTGTTGATGTTGTTAGACTATGTAAACAAATGAATTTGATCTGCTTCTTTGTTCTCTTTGTGCTGATGACAAGATTGAGCTTTTTATTGCTGCTGATACAAATTGATTCCTGCTGCAACTTGCTGAAATGATATAGTCTTCAATCGTTACAAAATCCGATGGTACAATTCTAGTCATGCGAATAAATGTGTTGATGTCGAGCATGAAGAGAAGTCATTGGATTACCGACCATTAATGAATGTCGTTAACCAATGCGAGACAAACTCACCATTAATGTCAATGAGTGCCAATGTACCTAAGTAAATCTTGCAAAGTGTGAATAGATGGCCTGATGTCGAGTTACTTGCAAGATCTGACGATCAAGGGACATTGATGTATTCCCATGATTGTCAGCATGTGAACTTGTCAATAATGCATATAAGCCTCAAGGTACTAATAATGACTCTAGTTTTGGACCTAGATAATGTGTTGATGTCGATAGGCCAAGACTTGTTAGAAGGAAGGCCTTAAGGAATCCTCCATCATCTAATGCGAGCATAAAAGAATAATTTTTGAAGAACTATGGATTCAATAATTTGCATTGAAGCAAGATTTATTTGCAAAATGAAAATGATAGGAAAAGGAAAATGGAAATGGACGATGAAAAATGGAAAATGACAATGGGAAATAAGCATGTAGGGGAGCTTCTTGCTTTTATTTGTGGAGTAGACAAAAAAATAATGGAAAGTGTATGTGAATGAAGGAAAATGAACAACTGACTCTTGCTGGGAAAATAATGGTGGTTTGCTTTGAAGTTCTTGGTTGGATTTACAATTCAAAAAGGGAGGAAAAGTAATGGTCTTGATGGATATGAACATGGACTTGTTCTTATGTTTCTCATGAAATCGATCATTTGAAAACCAATCATGCGCACAATTAATTTTCTTCAATGATTATTCGATCATCCCAAATCTGCAAAAAAACTTGACATAAAGAACATAGGTGTGTTAAAAAAGAAGTAGTTAATTTCTTTCTGATTCTTACGCAAAAATTAAATGTCAAATGAAACAGATTAAGGTAAATCAAAAAGTTCTATATTCGGTCCAATTCATGAAATCGATAATGATCAATTTTTAAAGAATAATAAATCAATTCTCTATTGTCGGATGACTTCATGCATTGTGCTTAGTAAAACAATTGGCATCACAAAGATTCGCTGTGTTTTGCAAGTTAAAACTTTATAGAAAAATACACATCAACAATATTAATGTCAAATGTTCAGAAATCATCTAAATAATCTTCCAATTGTCCTGCAAACCATTACTAAGAAGATTTTTTATTTTTATTTTTTATATTTTATATTTTATATTTATTATTATTATTATTATTTTTTGATTTTTTTTTTCATTATTAAAAAGAAATTATTAATAAAGATTTTATTTTATTTATTTATTTTTTTAAATAGTTTTATTTTATTATTATTATTATTTTTTAATGAAATAAAGCTTGGATGAAATAATCGTTTTTATGAATCTTTTTGAAACAAAGTCATGCCAATGCCTCTTTCATGCAAGATAAAAATAGAAAGCTTAAACTTTCTAAAATCAAGTTCTTAACTATAAAGGAGATGGAGGCAGAATCCTTCTCAATTTATACAACTTGTATTTGATGCACATATGATAATACCTTTGCCTCAAATAATCCATTTGTCACTCATCATGTGCCACCACAGATGAATTTTGTCACATTTTCTTTCAAATAAGGAAATTAGATATTTGATTATTTCTCAAAATTGAATTTTATAAAACCATGACTGTTTTCATAAAAAAAAATGTTTTTTTCTCACGCACACTACAAATTAGTGCTTCGAAGAACCCTGAATTTCTCCTAAATTACTGCGAATTTCAGAAAGTTCTTATAGGATTACCTAATTCACCTCATTTCCAAAAGCACCCATGTTTTAGTTTTTTTCTAATTCGCCTCGATTTTCTCATAAAATGCGTTTTAAAATTGGGTGTTTTTAACAATTACGCATTTTGTTTTCTGGCAATTACTTCTGCAATAAAATTGATGTGGTTTGATTTGTTTGATTTGTAGGTTTTGAAGTGTAATGGTTTGTCTCTCACAGAGAAGTTCAGATCGATCTCTCTCATTTCAATTACTTGCAATGGAATCTGCAATCTTCTCTTTATTAGCAGTCTGAAATTTTCTCTTCATCAGCAATTTCTTTCATGTGATACACTTCCATTGTCTGTCCCTACAATTGAATTTGTAATCTTCTCTTCATCAGCAATTTGCAATCTTCTCTTCATCAATAGTTTCTTCATGTGATATACCTTTATTGTCTACAAATTTTTAAAATGATTTCTAATATCCGTTGTTTAAGGAAAAACGAATATGGAAAAGAGAAAGTTCCATAGGTTTTTGTGTGGATTGAAGGCCTGCATATATGCGCGTCAAGCCAAAGGTCAGCCTGTGCATACAAGGCACACATGTCTATATATATATATATATATTTTAATTGTTTTGTTAATAAAATTATATATATTTTATTGAACAAAACAATTTATTGATTTTTTTTTTTTTTTTTTTGAACATAAAACTATTTTTTCTGATCCTCCAGATCACAAAAAGTGCAGGAGAAGAGCATACTCGAGAAATTATTATTATTTTTTAGATGTAAGAAATAAAGCTACCTAGTTACACTTCCCCGGCAACGACGCCAAAATGTTTAGTCAATTTAGTGTCATAAATTGTTAACATAAGTTATCGACTAGGGCTAGTAAATAGATGAAGTGTAATGCAATGTATGTGCCTAAATATCCATTTTTTTTACTCCGTTGTTTTTAGTGTTTTATTGATGTTTTGGGGTTTTTATGTTTGATTCTTAGTATGCTACTCTCTGCTAAAAAGATGAAGTTAAATCTATGTCAAGAGGAAGAAAATGAAATGTTAATAAATGAATTAAAACAGAGTTTATTTGCAAGTTCTGTTTCTAACTAGGAAATGATGAAAACAAAGAGTCCTAATCCCTGGATATTACAGTTTCTAAATGAACATTCATGAAATAAAAAGTAATTCAAAACACTACAACTTAATCTGATTCATTTAGTTTGAGATTTGTTGGAAGAGCTTGTGAAAAAGATTAATTCTAATGCAATGAGGATCTCTTAAAACATAAAAGGAAATGCTAAAACAAACAGTAACTTAGAACATTATAGTGAAATCTCATTGATTTGATAGAGGTTTATTGGAAGAGCTTGAGAAAAATATCACTATAATGTAGTAAGGATCTCCTATGAAAATGCTAAAACAACTTATAACATTACAACTAAATCTCATTTATGAGTTAGAGGTTTATTGGAAGAGCTTTTGAAAGAGATTAATCATAATGTGATAAGGATCTTCTATGAAACAAAACAATCAATAACTCACAATATTACAACTAAGTCTCATTCGTGAATTAAAGGTTTATTGGAAGAGCTTTTGAAAGAGACTAACTGTAGTATAATGAGGATCTTCTATGAAAAAGCTGAAACAACTTATAACATTACAAATAAATCTCATTCATGAGTTAGAGGTTTATTGGAAGAGCTTTTGAAATAGATTAATCATAATGCGATAAGGATCTTTTATGAAACAAAACAATCAATAACTCACAATATTACAACTAAGTCTCATTCGTGAATTATAGGTTTATTGGAAGAGCTTTTGAGAGAGACTAACTGTAGTATAATGAGGATCTTCTTTTTAACTAAATAATAGAAATTGAAATGCTAATAACTCAGAATATTACAATTGAATCCCATTCATTTAATAGAGATGTATTGGAAGAGCTTGAGAAAGAGACTAATTGTAATATCATGAGGATCCTTTATCTAAGCAAATGACATGAAACATAATGCTAAAAGCTATGATTTCAGAAAGCAGTCTAAGTAAGGAAATATGACAAAATAGAATTGAAAATGACTTATCTAGAAAACATGTAAAATCTCCTCGAATAGCAGGGGCCCTCTGCTATCAATTCGGCATTAATCCTTAGCTCTTTGAAGACGTGATCAAAATAACATCAAATAACTTCTTTATTGATAAACATACAAATCTACATCCCATTCCATCGTAAGCCTTGTTACAAAACACTCTACAATCCCTTCTCTTCTTTTTCTATTTTTTTACATCTCATGATAGGAGAAAGCTTCCCCTATTTATACAAAAATATGAGAAGTTATCTCATTAATGAGAGTCCATGAATCTCTCCCTCTATCTCTAGAGTTACAATCAAAATAGGAAATGATAAGACATGTGTCTTTTTAGAGTTTCAATACAAAATAGGAAATGAGACATATATCTTCTTAGAGTTTTAATACAAAAAAGAAATAAAACACATATCCTCATGATTCCATGATCTTCTCCACTCAAATTCGAATTTGGTTTTGGTAGGCCACATAAAGGTCTTTTAAAAGCTTCCTTTTGACCTACACATGGCAACAATCTCATCCCACTTGTTAGGTATAAGCATATGCACATTATTTTCTAATTTTTAACGACAAATTCACTTAAAAATGCTAAGAATTAATAAAGTTTGGAAAAACATAAATGTAACCTAATAGTGGTAATGGTAAGGTAAATGTAATGAAATAGAGGTGGAGTGAAGGTGGTAATATGAAAATTTAAGTGAAAATGTAATGGAAGTGAATGACAATTTCAAGGCCCAATAGTCTTATATGTTGATGATTTTATTTTAACTAATGATGAGCAGCTGAATACTTAGGAATTCGATTAATGTCACTCGTTGAATACTTAGGAATGGTTATTTTTTGACCATATTGGTGTAATTTTTTACTATTTAAATTGAATTTTGAATGTTATAAAGGTTACTTAACATGTGTGTTGACTCATTCTATATTAATTCATGTTAAAATATTTTTTTATTTTTTATTTTTTTCGAGATGAGCAAAAATTATTTTTATTATTTTTTAAGGATGTGACATACTTACACATGTCCCTCATACTCCCCCCTTTTCTTCTTCTTCCATACTTAGTTTGGGTTCCTCATAATGTTTGCATCTCATTTTGATTCACAGTTTGGTCTAATATGATTTGGCGACATCATCTGTCTGGAGTTCTTTATTGTATATGGCAGCCTACAGTCTTTTTCTTTATGTCCAAGCTTATGACACACATAACATCTTATTTTACCTAGGTACATTTGAGCTGATGTAAAACATTTTATGCTCCCTTTTTGACATAATTTACATTCAACAAGTTTATGTCCAAATTCATTACATGCATAACAATAGCCATGGAAATGATTTGTGTACCTGGTGAAAGGTTGTTCTCTCCATTTGTTTGCTTGAGGTAGTATTTTCATTTGCTATGCCTTTTGCTGATTAAACTCGAGTTGCCTTGTATTACATAGAGCTGCTACATGTCCATAGTCATTGCATGAAAAGAATAGTCATGGAACTGATTTGTGTATCTGGTGAAAGCTTGTCATTTCCATCTGCTTGCTTGAAGAATTCCTCTTATTGGCTGCATCTTTTGTTGGCTGGACTGGATTTGCTTTGTCTTACAGTATGCTGCAATATGTCCAGGTGTATGGCAGTTAAAACATGTAATACTTCTCACAGGAGGAAAGAACCTCCTTTGAGATCTTCCAAACTTGTTTAATTCATCTTCCATAGCAATTGAGATTTTTACAACTCCTTGATTCTTCCTCCCATTCTTTGTCTCTTAATGTTGCTGCTTGTTTCTGTTTGTTTCTTTACACATCAATTTCTTGCTGACTTATGCTTCTGTGGATCCTTTTTGAGCTGCTTCATCATCCCTTTCAATGTATGCCTTCTTTGAGTTCTCCATGGAGGCAATCTCATCTTCGAGTTGCTTACACAACCTGCTCTTTTCTTCTATCAATCTTCTAGTTGAAATTATCCCAGATTGATGAGAGTTATCATTTTCCTTTATTACAACTTTCACAAAAGTAATATCCTTCTTATCTTTTGCCTTCGACTTGCTGGATTCTCCTTCATATCCTATCCCAGCCTTTATAAGAGGATATCTTTGTGCATTTAATATTTTATCCAATTGCTCAGAGCTTTTCATTCCTGGAATATTCATAGTTAATTCCCTTTGGGCCTTTTCTAATTTCTTCCTTAGGCTTACCACTTCTTCTTCCAGCTTTTCACGCTCCTGATTTTTCTCCTTTATTTCCCTTTTTAGAATATCCTCTATTTTCCTTGATTCTTCTAGTTCAACTTTTAGTTTAACAAGGTCTTCTGAATCTGGTTCTGTCTTTGCATATTTTAGAAGCATGTCTTTCTATTTTCTGCTCTTGAGTTTAAGTCTGTCTATTTCCTTCAGGGCACTAATTAGTTCCCCCTCAAGATCAACCTCACCTTCTTCTTCATCTTCCAGAAGGTATCCTTCAAGCTCTTCCTTGGCCATCAAAACAAATTCAGAGGTTCCTTCTTCATTGGAGGATTCATCTGAGCTTTCAGATGCATTGCTATATTGATGAGTATTAAAATGATTTTCTATTAAATCTCTTCCCTTTCTGCAATTATTTATTTTGTTTTTCTCTGTCTCTTGTGGCTGATTCTTTGCTCTCTTATGGGGAAATTTTGAAGCATAATGCCTCACTCTTCCACAAATTAAGCACTTAAATGAAAGTTTACCTTTGTACTTACCTGTGCCTCTATCCAATCTTCTGACGAATTTGGCTTCTTCTTCTTCAGAGCAGGAGCATGGAGCTTCCTTCTCTTCTATGTACTTGTCTGACTTGAAGGAAACCTCCCTCATTTTTGACTTCCCTTTAGGAAGTCTCATCTCATATGCTATTAGGTTGCCAAGTAATTGGTTCCTGGTCAAGGTTTTCCAGTTTGTTGTTTCTTTTATGGCAGACACCTTAGGATTAAAGCTGGGTGGTAGAGATCTCAATAATTTTTGTACTACCACACTTTATTTAATTTCTTCTCCTAGGAGGTTCCTGCCTCACCCAGCTCCAACTGAAAATTTATCAAGCTAAAAATTGAAAGGAGACTACAATCCCCTCACTCAACTTGAAACTAAAATGCTGATTTACCTGGATATTAGCTCTATTATACTCCTTCTCCACTACTTCCTCTTCGCCCTTCATATCTACTTCATTTCAGCTCCTGATATGCACAACATCTCTATCAGCTCTCTCTTATTCCTCCACTTTCCAACCTTCTGCAACTCTCTTACCTTCTTCCGCTCTTTTCCATTTTGTATATTTCTCACATTCCTGTGCAGACTAATATTACATGTTTTATACAGATATTTTCATGGTTGTTTGCATTATATATGGGAATATGAAGTGAACAAGCATGAGTCTTTTCCTTCCACCCACTCATTTCAACACTCAGCATCTTCATAATGTTACAACAATATATACATTTATTTCAGTATCAAATGGAGTTTTGCTTTGCCTACGGAGACTTGCCTTTGCGTCATAAACAATATGAAATAATCAATGAATTTACATTTATAGTTACAATAATATTTCAATTCATCCATTTCATCTTCTTGCTTTTCTGTTCATTTTGTCTTCTCTGCCTGCTGTTATATTTCCAACTGTGTAGGATAACCACCTTTTTTTTTGTCTTGTTGTTATGTTTCAAAACAGTGCAGCATAACCGCCTTTTTGCCCTACTCGACCCAGCTGGCACGTTCATGACAATAGCACCATATGCTCCTTTGCCCGACTCTGCCTATTTTCCTTCCTTCTCTAGCCCACAACGTTCAACCTTCTGCTCCTTTGCTCTGTGTCCGGTCATCTACCCGAGTCTCCTTCTATTGCGTTCAAACTTTCCTTTTAACTCACTGCTGCAACCACATAACACCGTTCTTCACTTAGATACGGGTCTTACTCGAGTCTACTCTTGTTCAGAATTTTCTTTATACACTCAAGTATTTTGCCTTTGAACGGTATCGCATCCGGTCACATCTATCACATTTTTGCGTTCCATAGGTTTTACGTTATAATCTCCTTTTCCTCCTTCGATGCGATTTAACATAGGAAATTCTTTACATCCAGATTTGAAATCATTTGGAGTTCACCTTTGAAACTACATCAAATCCGAGCCTCTTTATCGCACTTCGTAGGTTTTATCTCATAGCGATAACAAGTTTCTCTTATCATATGCGATATGTGATGTGTGGTATGTGAGTGGGTCCCACACCAGACTTTAATTCCTTTAGTCTTTGGCTTTTTAATTCCATCGTGTCCACTCCTTTATCGCACTTTGCAACATTAATAACTTACCTCCTTGCAACTTCACAACTTTACTAATTTTGCAATATTTGCGATTTTGCAATTTCGCAAATCGGTCCAAAAACCTTATCGCATGTCGCACCTTTTAACATTTACCATAATGGGTTTTCCTTATTATATGCAGTATGCAATATACTTCGCATTGCAGCTTAAACAACTTACCTTGCGATGCCTTAACATGTAAAGATAAAAGTCGCCGATTGCGATATGTCAATGTCAATATTCAGACGACACATGGCTCCTCATCGCATCGCAAATTAAAACATATAACTTGAGATGACTTAGCAATAAACATAAAAATCGCCAATTGCGATGTGCGGTATGAGGGCCAGGTTCACGTCATATATACGTCATCATGCCACGTCATCTTGCCATGTTACTGCCACGTCATCATAAATTAACTGCAATCTGTGGGGTCGGGGCCACGTCGTTTGCCACATCACTTCCATGTCATCGCCATGTCACTGCCATGTCATCTTGCCACGTCATCACCCACACTTCACATTTCGCAATTTCTGTGTCTTATCGCATCGCAACTCAAACAATTTAACTTGCTATTGCTTAACACGTAAATATAAAATTCATTGATTGCGATTGCGATATCTCTGAACATTGTTTTGTACGTACATTTGCACGACTTGACCCTGAGCTGTGCACTATTCTGAACGTAAATAAGTATGAATCTTCCCTTGACCTGTGCACTTTTTTGAACGTAAAATAACATGACTCGAGCCGCTCTTTGCAACTGTTCTTCATTGTTGCAGGCGTTTATTACTTTACTTAGGCATGTT
Organism: Pinus albicaulis; assembly: GCA_034641835.2. Lineage (NCBI taxonomy): Eukaryota > Viridiplantae > Streptophyta > Pinopsida > Pinales > Pinaceae > Pinus > Pinus albicaulis. The sequence goes on from CM076581.1 coordinate 906,251,964, forward strand.
CACGACTATGCCCACTCGTGCACGAATTGACCCAACAAGTTCGCGACTCTGCCCAGCATGTTCACAACTTGACAAAAACTTGTTGCCTTTGCTGCCTTTGCTCCTTAATAAAGATTCTAATGTTGCTCCTCTCTTCTCCTTTGCCTTAGATAATGATCTAATGTTGCGCCTTACCTCTCTTTTATGCTTTCTCACTGCATCATTGCCTTATTGTTTCCGCTTCTCTGCTCCTTTGCAATCAATGATAATTCTGGTGTTACTCCTTTCTGTTCCTTTGCCATCAATGACAATATTTCCAACAGGAAGAAGGATGAAACATTCTCCAATTTTGTAGAACTCAAGTCACTGGTTGAGAAAGAAACCAACAAGAAGGTGAAGGCTCTCAGGAGCGATAATGGAGGTGAGTATGTTTTGAATGAATTCAAGAATTTTTGTGCAAAAGAAGGCATTCAAAGAGAGTTGACAACACCCCAAAACCTACATCAAAATGGGGTGGTTGAGAGAAAGAACCGTAGCATTGTGGGAGCAATGAGGGCTATGTTGCATGACCAAGGCCTACCACTGCATTTTTTGGTGGAGGCATGTAACACAATAGTCTATTTGTATAGCTAGAGTCCTCATCATATTCTTGGTATGATTACACTGAAGGAGGATTTTTCAGGGAGAAAGTCAAACGTGTCGCACTTCAAGATTTTGGAGCCTATGTTTACTGCCATGTCTCCAAAGAATCAAGGAAGAAGCTTGAGTCGGCAACAGAGTTGGTGGTATTTGTGCATTACACAAAAACTCATCACAACTACTGTGTGTACTTACCTACCCTCAGAATGACAATTGTATGAAGGGATGTAAAGTTTGATGAGGAGAAAGTGATGTGGTGCTCTCTTGAGAGGGAGCTTCATATCCCACTAGAAGAGGAGATTTTAGCTCCAAAGTAGGAGCCTCAAGAAGTTGTGGAGCAACCAAAAAGTGAGGAGGAGAGAGTGGAGACATCCACTGAAGTAGAACCATATAGAGAAGGCAGGAAAAGAACCAAGGAAGCTAATAGACTTGTGGAGGATGCAAGGGAGAATGTGGGAGCTCCTTCAAATTTGTGCAGGCAGAGGAGGTCACTTGAACGGTACATTGGCTACATGGCTCTAATAAATGAGCTTGTAGATAATGAGCCATCATATTCCGAGGAAGGAGTAGAGCAACTTGTATGGGTTGATGTAATGGTGGTAGAGTACAAATCCATTCTAAAGAACAATGTTTGGGAAGTGGTCCCAAGACCAATAGATAATGGAGTTGTGGGTTCGAGATGGATCTTCAAGGTTAAACATGCAACAGATGAAAGCATAGAGAAGTATAAGGCAAAATTTGTGGCCAAGGGATTCTCTCAAGTTGAGGGAATTGACTATGAGTAAACCTTTGCTCCTGTAGCAAGGTATTCATCCATTAGATCAATTCTTGAACTGGTTGCGGAGATGGGGTGGAAGATCTACTAGATGGATGTAAAAAAAAAAAAAATGTTTTAGCTGTTGGAGGAATTAGTGGATGGTCAATTGTGTAGTGGGATTTTAGTCTAACTCAGTGATCATCTAGTTAACTGATCAATTATCCCAAAATAGATAGTGCATGCAAAGAATTTAAGTTGCCCAGTTGTGGTGGAGATTATAAGGCAGTGTAATATCAATTGTAGACTAGTCTTGAGTGTATAGGTGTTGCATGTAGTTAGATGATCAACCTTGGGAATTGCGCAATGAATTGGAGGTAAATTCCTAAATAATAGGGGCCTAATTCCCTAGGATTAACACAAGGAAATAGGGGCTCAACTAGATGCATAAATTAACTAAGTTCGTGTCAAAGCTTCTCAGTGAGCAGAAAGATAGATTATTCACTTGTAGGTTGAGCTTAGATTAAGCTAGAAATTGTAATTCATCTCTATTCATCAGATTAATGGAAGCAGGTAAAGGGTTTTTTAGCAAATTGCTTTCCCATGGAAAAATATTGTGTGCATGTGTGTTATTTCTTATTGCATCTTTGTGGTTGACGTTCTAAATTATGAATTGAATTCCGTAGGGCAGTAGAATAGTATTGTGTCTTGTGATCTAGTTTAAAATTTCATGAGCAGTTGCAATTCTACACCATAATTTCCACGTTTTAACGACCCTTGTAAATGATAGAATTCGATTAATATCACTAGTTGAATACTTAGGAATGGTTATTTCTTGCCCCTTTGAAGCAAGTTATTTTTCTAAGGCTAATCCTGTTGTTTGGAAATGTTTATGAAGGAATCTAATGGAAAAATTATACTGATACGAAGGAATACATGCAGTTGTATTATCCCATCAAGTTCCTTGATTGGATATTACGTGAAAAATAAGTATTATCCCATCAAGTTTCTTGCTTGTATATTAAGGGAAAAATAAGTATCATCCCATCAAGTTTCTTGATTGGATATTATGGGCAAAATAAGAGAAATTACCACAAAAAATTAATATGTAAAATAATTAAATATTCTAAAATTGCTTGAGTTAATGCTTGGAGAATGTTATAAAATGAGATAGACTAAAGATTTAGGTGCACCACATGCCTTTTAAATTTACAATGCCTTCTAAAACTTGTAAAATACTTAACAAATTAAGTTAACAACCACTTCATTGTAGATTCTTATTGGCTAGTATATGGGAATCATGCACAATTTCATTAATAATAAAGATTCATGATTGCATGTAGTCTCTAACAAAAACTGCTAGATAAACAAAATATCTTCAATAATTAAGGAAAAGTGCCTAACCAAAATTCCCACAAACTAGCAACAACATTAGAATTTGTGGTACAAATCATTCCATTTCCCATTCTAGAGGAAAATGATATCGGAGAAGAAAGAGATAGCAGAATCCCTATGGAAAGAAAAAGTTATAACTTGTTTCGTTTGTCTAGAGCACCATTGCTAAGATAGAAGGGATCCAAATGGTGAAGCTCAATGATCATATTGCCATCGTTATATTATGCAATAATATATGATGTATTGTAGGTTTTGTAATCCACCATTGTGAACAAAAGAACTGAAACATTTAGCTTCTTGTACTAGAAGTATATATCATCAACGACATGAAACTTGTTGTCCTGAGCCCATTGATTCTAAATCTCAGTTTCACTTCCCATAGTCATAATCTAAACCCTTAGGATTCCAACTCTAAATTGATATGGAGTCAAGCCTTTGCTCATAAATAGAAAGTTAGATGTCAACCATATTTCAAATTTAAATCCATTTCTCATTCAATGAAAAACCTTGGTTGGAATTCACACGATAAAGAGATAAAAAAAATAGGAAAATCGATGTGTCTGATTGTAACCAGAATTTGTATTTTACAGAGTGAATTATCAATTATGTTATTTTGATTAGGGCCCACAAACATTAGTCTGAAAACAACATTTTGAGATTGGTGTATCAATAACAACACCCAATTACATAAGAAATTGAAATTTGTTTTAGAGTGAATTGGTTCCATATTTCTTTGATAATTTTTTATAGCCTTAATAATTAATAAACTGAAATTTGGCTAACACACCTATTGTTCTTTCTAGATGTGATAGGGAAAGCTTGAATCTATTGTCTTAATAAGGAGCATAACACGATAAAATTTTAAAATCCATCCACCATTCACTTAACCAAAATTTCTTATAACCTCAATTCATAGTCTTGTAAATCCATTTACTGAATTCTATGTCTTTCACCATAACTAACAATATATAAACATCCAGAATTCTTGATGCAATACATACAACAATAAGAACAACAAAATTATCATTATCAACAAGGAAAAGAAAGAAAAGACTTGCAAATTATGTTAAGTTTAAAAAAAAATGAAAAGAATGAAAATAAAATAAAATTATATATATATATATATATATATATATATATATATATATATATATATATATATATATATATATATATATATATATATATATATATATATAAACAAAATAATAAAATTATATAAATAAAATAAAAATTTAAAGCAAACCAATAGACTAAATTTCAAAATATATATATAGCGCACATTTCAAATTCTGTTAAAAAAATGTGAACCCAAACTTTTTGGGACTCTTTAAATTAAATTTTGAAAATACCCTCTCGATCTTTAGATACTAGATCTTTTAATTTAAAAATACCATCTTCATCCTTCATGACAAGATCCACTAAAATACATTTTTAGATATTTTAAAACCACACATTGTAACCAAATATAGATTGATTATTTCCTATCACCTACATGAACCCTAAAATATCTTAAGTAATTTTTAAAACCAAGAAATTGTCAATTGATCATTTTGCAACATATTTGATAAGAGGTTTTGGCCTTTAAAACCAACAGTTTCATTACCCTACACCTATCATAAAGACATACTTTTTATGTGAAGGACTAATATCCACTAATATATATATATATTGCTCGAAAGATGAACAATATCACAACTCAATTCAAAACTACATAAATTAAGAGCCCTAATATGAATGATGCCAGTTTTGTTTCCGGTGGATCGACAAGGGTGATATCAAGCAATTATTTTATAGTGGCATGCCTACAATTCACATCCCTCCACGTCTTCCTTTCCCAACTTAAACTTGGTCAGATCGCCCTTCACAAAAAAAATGTGCAAAATGGAAAGGGGATTGTTCTGATCTGGACAAGGCAGAGTTGCACAAATATCAGTATAGATCCATCTAAAGCAAAGATTTAATATGAGCCGAGAGGGATCAAATTTCTTTTGTTACAAACTTATTTTAGAGTGCAAAAAACAATGAGTAAATTTTTACTGTTTAAATTGAATTTTTGGATGTTATAAAGATTACATAACATGTGTATTGAATCATTCTATATTAATTCATGTTAAAATATATTTTTTTTCGAGGTGAGCAATTTTTTTTTTTTTTAGGGACATGACATACTTACACATGTCCCCATACTCCCCCCTTTTCTTCTTCTTCCATAATTTTTCGGAGTTCCTCATAATGTCTGCATCTCCTTTTGATTCATAGTTTGGTCTGATATGATTTGGCACCATCATCTGTTTGGAGTTCTTTAATGTATATGGCAACCTATAGTCTTTTGCTTTGTGTCCAAGCTTGTGGCACACATAACATCTTATTTTACCTAGGTACATTTGAGCTGATGTAAACATTTTGTGCTCCTTTTTTAACATAATTTACATTCAACAAGTTTATGTCCAAATTCATTGCATGCATAACAGTAGCCATGGAAATGATTTGTGTACTTGGTGAAAGGTTGTCCTCTCCATTTGTTTGCTTGAGGTATTCTTTTCATTTGCTGCGTCTTTTGCTGATTAAACTTGAGTTGCCTAATCTTACATTGAGCTACTACATGTCCATAGTCATTGCATGAATAACAGTAGCCATGGAACTAATTTTTGTATTTTGTGAAAGCTTGTCCATTCCATCTGCTTGCTTGAGGAATTCCTCTTATTGGCTGAATCTTTTGCTAGCTGGACTGGATTTTCTTGGTCTTATAGTATGCTGCAATATGTCCAGGTCTATGGCAGTTAAAACATGTAATACTTCTCACAGGAGGAAAGAACCTCCTTTGAGATCTTCCGAACTTGTTCAATTCATCTTCTGGAACAATTGAGCTTTTTGCAACTCCTTGCTTCTCCCTCCCAATCTTTGTCTCTTGATGTTGCTGCTTGTTTCTGTTTGTTTCTTTACACATCAAGTTCTTGTTGGCTTCTGCTTTTGTGGATCGTTTTTGAGCTTCTTCATCATCCCTTTCAATGTGTGCCTTCTTTGAGTTCTCCATGGAGGCAATCTCATCTTTGAGATGCTTACACAACCTGATCCTTTCTTCTATCAATCTTCTAGCTGAAATAATATCAGATTGATGAGAGTTATCGTTTTCCTTTATTACAACTATCAAAAAGTGATATCTTTCTTATCTTATGCCTTCGAATTGTGGATTCTACTTCATATCCTATCCCAACCTTTATAAGAGGATATCTTTGTGCATTCAATATTTTGTCCAAATTTTCAGAGCTTTTCATTTGTGGAATATTCATAATTAATTCCCTTTGGGCCTTTTCTAATTTCTTCCTTAGGCTTACCACTTCTTCTTCCAGATTTTCATGCTCCTGATTTTTCTCCTTTATTTCCCTTTTTAGAATATTCTCTATTTTCCTTGATTCTTCTAGTTCAACTATCAGTTGAATAAGGTCTTCTGAATCTGGTTCTGTCTTTGCATATTTCAGAAGCATGTCTTTCTATTTTCTTCTCTTTAGTTTAAGTCTGTCTATTTCTGAGGGCACTAATTAGCTCCCCCTCAAGATCAACCTCACCTTCTTCTTCATCTTCCAGAAGGTATCCTTCAAGCTCTTCCTTGGCCATCAAAACAAATTCATAGGTTCCTTTTTCATTGGAGGATTCATTTGAGCTTTCAGATGCACTACTATATTGCTGAGCATAAAATTATTTTCTATTAAATCTCTTCCCTTTTTGCCAATTATTTTTTTTTTTTTCTCTGTCTCTTGTGGCTGATTCTCTGCTATCTTATGGCGAAATTTTGAAGCATAGTGCCCCACTCTTCCACAATTAAAGAAATTAAATGTAAGTTTACCTTTGTACTTACCTGTGCCTCTATCCAATCTTCTGACGAATCGGGCTTCTTCTTCCTCAGAGCATGAGCATGGAGCTTCCTTCTCTTTTATGCACTTGTCTGCCTCGAAGGCAACCTCCCTCATGTTTGACTTCCCTTCAGGAAGTCTCATCTCATATGCTATTAGGTTTCCAAGTAATTGGTTCCTAGTCAAGGTTTCCCAGTTTGTTGTTTCTTCTATGGCAGACACCTTAGGATTAAACCTAGGTAGTAGAGATAATAATAATTTTTGTTCTACCACACTTTCTTTAATTTCTTCTCTTAGGCCTATCATGATATTCATAACTTCTGCAACTCTTAACAAGAATGCAACTATATCTTCATCTTCATTCTTTTTTAAGTTTTCAAACTGAGTTCTATGTGCTTGTAGTTTGACCATATTCACCTTTGTATCTCCCTCATGAACGTTTCCTGAGGCATCCCATATATCTTTGGAATTCTTACTGTGCATTACTTTGATAAATTATGACTCACTTAGATCGCTCAAGAGTGCATTCATTGCTTTTGCATTAGCTCTGAAATTTTGTTTGGATTCTTCCTCTGTGTCTGTGTCCTTTGGTGCATATTTTTCTTCCACAAAAACCAAAACTTCTATTCCTAGAGATGTTAAGTATGTCCTCATTCTTATTTTCCAGAAAGCATAGTTTGTGCCAGTAAACAATGGGGCTTTATTTGTTGAGCATCCTTCTAGGCTAGCCATGTTCAGGACCTAGGACCTCCTTTTAGTTGTTAAACTGATACAAAAGGAACCTGCTCTGATACCAATTGATGAACCCTTACCTAAATTGAAAGGGGGGGTTGGGGCGGGGGGGGGGAATCAGTTTAGCACATTCATTGAAATTTAAAACTCTATTCATTCAACTCAATTACACCTTCAATTCATAAGCAGCTTAATACATAATGAATAAAAACTTAATGTGTGGACAACAAGTAATTAAGCATATTAAAACATCACATCAACACATAATCATCAAGCACATAGACAATAGATATAAGTGGAAATCCATAAGGGAGAAAACCACATATTATTATTGTTGTGATGCAAAGGCAAGCTCCAACTCCTTCTTACCACTGATTTTTTGTAGGCTCCAACCTATAGGAGGATACTACCTCAAATTTTGCAAGCTACAACTTGAAGGAAGCTCCAACTCCCATCTATTTCTGCAAGCTACAACTTGCAAAGAAGCTCCAACTCCCATCTATTTATGCAAGCTACAACCCACATGAGGCTCCTTTCTCAACCAACTCCAACTGGACGTCTATTAAGCTACAACTTGAAATGGAAGCACCAACTCCCATGTATTTTCTGCAGGCTATAATACATAAGAGTCTCCTACCTCAACCAGCCCCAACTGGGCATCTATCAAGCTACAACTTGAAACGGAAGCACCAACTCCCATGTATTTTCTGCAGGTTACAACCCACAGGAGGCTCCTACCTCGCCCAGCTCCAACTGGAAATTTTTCAAGCTACAACTTGAAAGGAGACTACAATCCCCTCACTCAACATGAAACTAAAATGTTGATTTACCTGGATATCAGCTCTGTTATACTCCTACTCCACTGCTGCCTCTTCACCCTTCATATCTACTTCATATCAGCTCCTGATATGCACAACATCTCTATCAACTCTCTCTTATTCTTCCATTTTCCAACCTTTTGCAACTTTCTTACCTTCTTCTGCTCTTTTCCATTTTGTAGCTTTCTCACATTCCTGTGCACACTGATATTACATGTTTTATATAGAAAAATTCATGGTTGTTTGCATTCTATATGGGAATATGAAGTGAACAAGCATGACTCTTTGCCTTCCACCCACTCATTTCCACACTCATCATATTCAGAATGTTACAACAATATATACATTTATTTCAGTATCAAATGGAGTTTTGCTTTGCCTACAGAGACTTGCCTTTGCATCACAAACAATATAAAATAATCAATGAATTTACATTTACAGTTACAATAATATTTCAATTCAACCCTTTTACCTTCTTTCTTTTCTGTTCATTTTGTCTTCTCTACTTGCTTTTATATTTCCAACTGTGCAATATAACTGCCTTTTTTTTGTCTTACTGTTATGTTTCAAAACAGTGCAACATAACCGCCTTTTTTCCCGATTCGACCCAGCTGGCACGTTCACGACAATACCACCATATTATCCTTTGCCTGACTCTGCCTTCCTTCTCTGGCCCACAACTTTCAACCTTCTGCTCCTTTTGTTTGTGTCGAGTCATCTACCCAAGTCTCCTTTTACTGCGTTCAGACTTTCTTTTTAACACACTGCCGCAACTGCATAACACTATTCTGCACTTAGAGTCGGGTCTTACCTGAGTCTACTCTCGTTCATAATTTTATTTATACACTCGAGTCTTTTTCCTCTGAATGATATCGCATCCGGCCACATCTATCACATTTTGGCGTTCCATAGGTTTTATGTTATAATCTCCTTTTCCTCCTCCAATGCGATTTAACACAGAAAATGCTTTACATCCGGATTTGAAATCCTTTGGAGTTCACCTTTGAAACTACATCACATCTGGGCCTCTTTATCGCACTTCATAGGTTTTATCTGATAGTGATAACAAGTTTCTCTTATCATATGCGATATGCGATGTGTGGTATGTGAGTGGGTCCCACACCGGACTTTAAATTCTTTAGTCTTTGGCTTCGTAATTCCATCATGTCCGCTCCTCTTTATCATACTTCACAAATTTAATAACTTACCTCCCCACAACTTCAAAACTTTAAGAATTTCACAATATTTGCGATTTTTCGATTTCGCAAATTGGTCCGAAAACCTTATCGCATGTCACACCTTTTAACATTTACCATAATGGGTTTTCCTTATTTTCTAAGATATGCGATATAATTCACATTGCATCTTAAACAACTTACCTTGCGATGTCTTAACATGTAAAGATAAAAGTCACCTATTGCGATATGGTGATGTCAATCTTCAGACGACACGTGGCTCCTCATCGCATCTCAACTTAAAACATATAACTTGAGATGACTTAGAAATAAACATAAAAACCTCCGATTGTGATGTGTGGTATGGGGGCCAGGTCCATGTCATCTCTACATCATCATGCCACGTCACTGCCATGTTATCATGAATTAACTGCGATCTATGGGGTCGGGGCCACGTCATCTGCCATGTCAGCTTGCCACGTCACTTCCACATCATCGCCACATCACTGCCACGTCATCGCCCACATTTCGCATTTCACAATTAATGTGTCTTATCACATCGCAACTTAAACAATTTAACTTGCGATTTCTTAACACGTAAATATAAAATTCATCAATTGCGATTTGCGATATCTCCGAACATTTTTTTGTACGTACATTTGCACGACTTGACCGTGACCTCTGCACTAAACTGAACATAAATAAGCATGACTCTGCCCTTGACTTGCACACTGTTCTGAACGTAAAATAGCACAACTCGACCCGCTCTTCATAGCTATTCTTCATTGTTGCACATGTTTATTGCTTTACTTAGGCACATTCAAGACTCTGCCCACTTGTGCCTGAATTGACCCAACACATTTACGACTCTGCCCAACACGTTCACAACTCGACCCAAACGTGCTGCCTTTGTTGCCTTTGCTCCTTGATAAATATTCTAATGTTTCTCCTCTATGCTCCTTTGCCTTATATAATGATATAATGCTACTCCTTGCCTCTCTTTTATGCTTTCTCACTGCATCATTGCCTTATTGCTACTGATTCTTTGCTCCTTTTCCATCAATGATAATTCTGGTGTTACTCCTTTCTGTTCCTTTGCCATCAATGACAATATTTCCAACAAGAAGAAGGATGAGACATTCTCCAATTTTGTAGAATTCAAGTCACTGGTTGAGAAAGAAACCAACAAGAAGGTGAAGGCTCTTAGGAGTGATAATGGAGGTGAGTACGTTTCGAATGAATTCAAGAATTTTTGTGCAAAAGAAGGCATTCGAAGAGATTTGACAGCACCCCAAAACCTACATCAAAATGGGGTGGCTGAGAGAAAGAACCGTAGCATTATAGGAGCAACGAGGGCTATATGACCAAGGCTTATCACTGCATTTGTGGGTGGAGGCATGTAACACAATAGTATATTTGTATAGCTATAGTCCTCATCATATTCTTGGTATGATTACACCGAAGGAGGATTTTTCGGGGAGAAAGTCAGACGTGTCGCACTTCAAGATTCTGGAGCCTATGTTTACTACCATGTATCCAAAGAATCAAGGAAGAAGTTTGAGTCATAAATAGAGTTGGTGGTATTTGTGCATTACACAAAAACTCATCACAAATAACGTGTGTACTTACCTTTCCTCAGAATGACAATTGTACAAAGGGATGTAAAGTTTGATGAGGAGAAAGTGATGTGGTGCCCTCTTGAGAGGGAGCTTCATATCCCACTAGAAGAGGAGCTTTTAGCTCCAAAGGAGGAGCCTCAAGAAGTTTTGGAGCAACCAAAAATTGAGGAGGAGAGAGTGGAGACATCCACTGATGTAGAACCATCTAAAGAAGGCAGGAAAAGAACCAAGGAAGCTAATAGACTTGTGGAGGATGCGAGGGAGAATGTGGGAGCTCCTTCAAATTTGCGCAGGCAGAGGAGGTCACTTAAACGGTACACTGGCTACATGGCTATAATGACTAAGCTTGTAGATAATGAGCCATCCTCTTTCGAGGAAGCAGTAGAGCAACCTGTATGGGTTGATGCAATGGTGGAAGAGTACGAATCCATTGTAAAGAACAATGTTTGGGAAGTGGTCCTAAGACGAGTAGATAATGTAGTTGTGGGTTCGAGATGGATCTTTAAGGTTAAACATGATGCAGATGAAATCATAGAGAAGTATAAGGCCAAATTTGTGGCCAAGGGATTCTCTCAAGTTGAGGGAATTGACTATGAGGAAACCTTTTCTCCTGTAGCAAGATATTCATCCATTAGATCAATTCTTGAATTGGTTGTGGAGATGGGGTGGAAGATCCACTAGATGGATCTAAAAAAAACATTTCTCAATGGGGTTATTGAGGAGGAGGTGTACATCAAACAACATTAAGGTTTTGAGACATTTGATTGGGAGTCTCATGTGTGTAGACTCAATCGAGTGTTGTACATGTTGGTGTCCCGTGTTTTGATAGTTTGGCAAATCAAAAGACAAGGCAACATCAAAACCAATCTTTAGAGTTCCAGGATCTAGTCCTCCTGTTCTCAGAGAGGGATCTCTCAAATTATTTGTTTTAGTAAAGGTTTATCTTGTGTGCTTTTGATATTGGTTTTTAGACTAGTTATTAAGTGTAGGTGTTTGTTTGTTTGGTTGGTTGAATTTATACAATAGAATATGAAAGGTTTAGGAAAGGTAGGTAGAAAGAAGAAGTACCAGCTTCATTGGGAAATGGAGTCAAAAAGAGATTATGACAAACTTATCAATGGATATGGGATATCAAAGGGAAAATCTAACTTGGCCACAAGATCCTTTGGTTTTAAATGAGATGGACATTAATGGTTTTTAGAAAAGAGAAGTTTTAATTCTCAACAAAGGGAATTCTTGAAAACATGATTTGAACAATAAAGAGTTATTTGATAGACAGGGCTAACCATGAATTCTACAAACCCCACTTTAAGCAAATAATGACTTCAAAAAAACTTTTAAAATGAAATCTAAGATTCGGGGAACACCCTATTTCCCCAAAGATTTTATTTCAAATGACTTAGAAAACATAAAAGATTCACTGATAATTGCAGTCATAGAAGAGGGAACACCTAACACATCTATGATTACAACTATAAAGACCTTTAAGACAACTGTTCAAGCAAGGACAAAGGGCAAGATTAGAACAAACCTTTTTGGCTCACTATAAACAAAGATACTTCAAAGGGAGACTTCAATAACAGCCTTTAAGTGGTAGCAGACAAGCAGGGAGAACCATAAATCATGCTGAAACCAACTATTCAAACTATTATAGAAATAAACGAGCATGAGGACCAAAGAGAGAGATTAAAGACTCTAAAATACCTCAGCAGAAGAAAACATAAAACAGTGAAGGATAAACAGGTCTAAGGTGCTTCCAGGAGTCATTTCTTAGCCTAAAAATTTCATCCTACTGTAGTAAGAAATTATGGAACGAAATGAAAACAGGAGAAAACATTAAACAGTTCAGAATACTTCACCAACAGCCAAGCTCATGGATCCAATGATAGAGCCTTCTCAAGAACAAACATGCAACAACATCATCAAGGCTTCCAAGACTTCGGTTTCTTCTTCAACTTCAACAGACTATGTATTATGTCAGAGAGTTTCAATATTACAGCAAGTGATCAACCAACCCTTATCTCATCTTCTTCAGAAGTATTTATAGGAGAGATGAGGAGGTGGAATGGGATAAAATATCTTCTAAGGTAAATTAATACAGTTTACTGTTTCTCGGACTTTGAGGGGCTCAATGGAGAACATTCTGATATTTCTTTTGTATTAATTGGTTTGCACTAAATAATTAAGCTTGATGGAAGCTTATGTTGACTTTAAGGCTCTGTGTCATCTTTTACAATAACTCTGCTGATAGTTTATATTAGCTTCTTTGATTCGAAATAACTATTTAGCTGTAAGGAGCAGATATGCTCTATTCTGGTCATTACTGGGCCTTTGTTTGAATGCTGTGAAGGCACATGTGGCAATCTAGTAGCTAAGAGGAATCAATTTGCCTCAGATGTGGCAGTGGAGGCCTTTATGTATGACAAACATTTATGATTTTCTTTAACGGTGTTTTAATTTGGAAGATTAGGCTTTTGATAATTAGTCTTAGCCGTAATCCACCCAAAATGGTCTTCAATCTTCTGTTTCTGCTGTGGCAGGTCTTCAACCCTGATACTCTCTTGTTTTATTTATTTATTTGTGTCTTGTTGATGTGTAGGGCCGCACAGGGCTGATGTGGCATTAATGCCCATGAAGAATTGACGAGACGTGTCGTAGAACCCTGTGAATGGTTCCCTTTGATGATTCAAAGGCATGGGAATCGTCATTCCCAGCCTTTGGCTTTTTCTTTAATATGATGGAAAACCATCAAAACCCTGCAAAATACGAACAATATTTATAAAATCATGTTTTCTGTGGGTAAACTGCTTCAGAGGTTTAGGTTAAGAGTGTGGCCGTTGGATGGCAACATCCAACGTCAGAGATTTGCTTATAGGGTGGTTTTAATATGGGCCGTAGGATCTGAGATGAACAGCGGAGATTAGCTTTGGAGGGAGGCAGGACCCACAGGGGTCGGGCCTGGTGGGGTTAATACGAGCCGTTGGATAGAACAGATGAATGGCTGGGATTGAATCTTAGGGTTGGACAAAATAACAAAGCGGAGAAAGATTTAATAAGGACCGCAGATCTGCAGAGATCAACGGTCGGGATTGGTCGAACAAAATTATGAGCGGGGCGCATGAATTTAAACCAAAGTAGGGAGGCGCGATCTAGACTATCTGAACTGGACACATGGACGGTCTAGATTCAATCGGAGGCAAAGGCATCGGCGGAGCAAGGGAACTTGGAGGCGCCGAAGCGATGAAGCGCTGACCGTCGATCAACAGATCAGATCGACGGTGGGAAATGAATCAGAGGGGTTCGAAAGGCGGAGGACAGGTTAATGATCGGAGTGAATGTGGACCGTTAAATCTGGGAAGGCGAGGAGGTAGATCGACGGCTCTTGATTGATCGGGGGATGACCAATCGGGGAGAGGAAAAAAGTGCGCCCGATGAAAACTTGCGACGCGATGTAGGGCGGCCCGTTGATCGGTTATGGATCAATGGTCAATATCGTCTTAAACTTGCACCGACGGAAAACCCTTATAACATGAAAAAACCCAAAATTTTTAATATAATACAAATTTTTTATGGTATGGGCGGGATATATAAATATTAAATGTTCTAGGGCCCGATTGCGGGCACAAAGGTTATATGGAATAATAATATAATAGGAGGATATAATGCACAGGGCTAATTGCATCGGAACTTTTGGCATGGCACCAAGACTCGCGCACTTTGAACTTTTTCGATGCAATAAGTGCCACAAGGGCTTAGTGCCTGGTTCTAGCCCCAGGGCATATAATGGGGAAGTGGTTTAGGACTTAGCCCAAGGGGGCTTAAGTCTGCAATAATAAAAAGTACTTTTCATGAAAATTTTCAAGTTTTTCAATGGATTTGGGGGTTTCGACAGAGTTTAAAAATGAGTTTTAAACTCTGTAAAAAGGATTTTATGAAGGGGAAATGGAAAAAAAATGGAAAATAGAAGAATTCCATGGGAATGAAAGGGGTAAAAATGAAGGTTAGTTTAAAGTGAAAAAAGGGAAAAGGGTGTTTTGCTGCAGTTTTTCCTCTATGGAATCAATAGAATTTCTGAGTTTAAAATGGAAACAACGGTGAAGATTTAAACAAAGGGCATGAGGCCTTCAAGAGTCTTCAAGAGATAACATTTTTTAGCAATAAGACTTGTTTCTTGAAGGCTCCAAAAAATGATTTAGCCAACATTTGATATGAATTTTTTTATAGCTGACTAACAGTACAATCTCAAATAAGCACCTCGTGATCCCACTAGTTTTGGCTTCACCAAAAGTGAAGAGGATGAAAACCTCTATCATAGCTTGATAAAAGATGAATTGCTTATTATTGTCTTATATGTTGATGATTTTATTTTAACTGGTGATGAGCAGCTGATCAAATCTTGCAAGGAGGACATTGCAAGGGAATTTGAAATGAAGGACATGGGTCTCATGCACTACTTCCTCGGATTGGAAGTATGGCAAGGCGATGGGGAACTATTTTTGCCTCAATGCAAGTATGCAAATGAGATACTACAGAGATTTTTCATGGAGAGTTGTAAACCCATGGAGACATCTCTAGCGACCAACTAGAGGAAGGAGGATGCCACTTCAAGTGAAGAATTGGTTGCTACCATTTATTGACAACTAGTATGTTCACTGATGTATCTTGTGAACACATGACCAAATATGTGCTATGCAGTCAACCAGCTGAGCCAAGATATGGTTGGTCCAACCAAATTATATTGGAAGGCAACTAAGCATGTTTTACGGTACCTCAAAGGTACTACCTAGTTTGGACTATGGTATAGACGGACATAGGAAGTGAATTTGTGTGGCTTCATAGATGTAGATTGGGTAGGGAGTCCATGCAACTGAAAGAGTATATCAGGTGGAATTTTTAGTGTTGGGTCCATAGCGGTTTCCTGGTATAGCAGGAAGCAAATATCTGTGGTGCTCAGCTTGGTAGAAGCGGAATACATGGTTGCGATTTAAGCAGCATGTGAGGCGATCTCGATGAGAAAGATACTTGTGGGACTGTTTGGTCAGATGATGGATCCAACTGTGATATATTGTGATAATCAGAGTTGCATTAAGCTCTCTGAGAATCTTGTATTTCATGATCGATCCAAACATATAGATATTTGGTATCACCATTTACGAGATGGTGTGCAGAGGCGAATAATGTTGCTACAATACATTCTTATAGAGGAACAAGATGTTGACATTTGACAAAGGCTTTGTCAAGAGGTAAGTTCGAGTTCCACGGGTGCAGGATAGGGGTGGTTGATAATACCTTTCTTACTCAGTGGGAATGTTGAAAATGCAGCAAGAAAGTCTTAATTCGATTTTACCTTGGTCAAATTGAGAAAATTCGAATTTCCACATCAACAGACAACTTGGATGCAGTTACCTTGTGTGACACGGCTTTTGTCACTCAGTTAGCTCAGTGAATTCGAGTTAGAGGAGTTGGATTTTAGTTAAGCATGTGAGATTGCTAATTTCTAGCAATCAAGGTGAGTTATTTCAAGTTTTTTTCAACTAAACTAGTTTTAGCTATTGGAGGAACTCATGGATGGTCAATTGTGCAGTGAGATTTTAGTCTAACTTAGTGATCATCCAATTAACTGATCAATTATCCCAAAATAGATAGTGCATGCAAAGAATTTAAGTTACCCAATTGTGGTGGAGATTATAAGGTAGTATAATATCAGTTGTAGACTAGTCTTGAGTGTATAGGTGTTGCATGTAGTTAGATGATCAACCTTGGGAATTGCGCATTGAATTGGAGGTAAATTCCTAAATAATAGGGGCCTAATTCCCCATGATTAACGCAAGGAAATAGGGGCTCAAGCATATGCATAAATTGGCTAAGTTTGTGTCAAAGCTTCTCAGTGAGAAGAGAGATAGGTTATTTACTTGTAGGTTGAGCTCAGATTGAGCTAGAAATTGTAATTCATCTCTATTCATCAGATTAATGGAAGAAGGTAAAGGGGTTTTTAGCAAATTTCTTTCCCATGGAAAAATATTGTGTGCATGTGTGTTATTTCTCATTGCATCTTTTTGGTTGACGTTCTAAATTATGAATTGAATTATGTAGAGCAGTAGAGTAGTATTGTGTCTTGTGATTTACATTAAACTTTCATGAGTAGTTGCAATTCTACACCATAATTTCCACATTTTAACGACTCTTGTAAATGAGAGAATTCGATTAATGTCACTGGTTGAATACTTAGGAATGGTTATTTCTTGCCCATTCGAACCAAGTTAGTTTTCTAAGGCTAATCCCGCTATTTTGGAAATGGTTATGAAGGAATTTAATGTGGAAATGGTTATGAAGGAATTTAATGGGAAAATTATACTGATACGAAGGAATGCATGCAAATGTATTATCCCATCAATTTTCTTGATTCGATATTACGTGAAAAATACGTATTATCCCACCAAGTTTCTTGCTTGTATATTAAGGGAAAAATAAGTATCATCCCATCAAGTTTCATGATTGGATATTATGGGCAAAATAAGAGAAATTACTACCAAAAATTAATATGTAAAATAATTAAATACTCTAAAATTGCTTGAGTTAATGCTTGGAGAATGTTATAAAATGAGATAGACTAAAGATTCAGGTGCACCATATGCCTTTTAAATTTACAATGCCTTCTAAAACTTGTAAAATACTTAACAACTTAAGTTAACAACCACTTCATTGTAGATTCTTATTGGCTAGTATCTGGGAATCATGCATAATTTCATTAATAATAAAGATTCAAGATTGCATGTAGTCTCTAAAAAAAACTGCTAGATAAAAAAAATATCTTTGACAATTAAGGAAAAGTTCCTAGCCAAAATTCCCACAAACTAGCAACAACATTAGAATTTGTGGTACCAATGATTCCATTTCCCATTCTAGAGGAAAATGGTATGGGAGAAGAAAAGAGATAGCTGAATCCCTATGGAGAGAAAAATTTATAACTTATTGCATTTGTCTAGAGCACCATTGCTAAGATAGAAGGGATCAAAATGGTGAAGCTCAATGATCATATTGCCATTGTTATATTATGCAATAATATATGATGTATTGTAAGTTTTGTAATCCACCATTGTGAACAAAAGAATTGAAACCTTTAGCTTCTTGTACTAGAAGTATATATCATCAATGACATGAAACTTGTTGTCCTGTGCCCATTGATTCTAAATCTCAGTTTCACTTCCCGTAGTCATAATCTAAACCCTTAGGATTCCAACTCTAAATTGATAGGGAGTCAAGCCTCTGCTTATAGATAGAAAGTTAGATGTCAAACCATATTTCAAATTTAAATCCATTTCTAATTCAATGAAAAACCTTGGTTGGAATTCACATGACAAAGAGATTAAAAAAAGAGAGGAAAAGCTATGTGTCTGATTGTAACCAGAATTTGTATTTTACAGAGTGAATTATCAATTATGTTATGTTGATTATGGCCCACAAACATTAGTCTGAAAACAACATTTGGAGATTGGAGTATCAATAACAACACCAAATTACATAAGAAATTGAAATTTGTTGTAGAGTGAATTGGTTCCATATTTCTTTGATAAATTTTTATAGCCTTAATCATTAATAAATTGGCTAACACACCTATTAGTCCTTCTAGATGTGATAAAGAAAGCTAATTCCATTGTCCTAATAAGAAGCATAACACGATAAAATTTTAAAATCCATCCACCATTCAGTTAACCAAAATTTCTTATAACCTCAATTCATAGTCTTGTAAATCCATTTACTTAATTCTATGTCTTTCACTATAACTAACAATATATAAGCATCCAAAATTCTTGATGCAATACATAGAACAATAAAAACAACAAAAACAACAAAATTATCATTATCAATCAGCCAAAAAAAAGACTTACAATTTTTGTTAAGTTAAAAAAATGAAAAAAATAAAAATAAAATAAATTAAAAAATATATTTTTTAAACTTTATATAATTTTTTAAATTATATAAACAAAATAATAAAATTATATAAATAAAATAAAATTTTAAAGCAAACCAATAAACTAAATTTCAAAATATATATATAGCGCGCAAAAATGTGAAACCAAACTTTTTGAGATTCTTTAAATTAAATTTTGAAAATACCCTCTCGATCTTTAAAGTTTAGATATAGATCTTTTAATTTAAAAATACCATCTCCATCCTTCGCGACAAGATCCACTAAAATACGCTTTTGAGATATTTTAAAACCACACATTGTAACCAAATATTAATTGATTATTTCCCATCACCTACATGAACCCTAAAATATCTTAAGTAAATTTTAAAACCAAAAAACTGTCAATTGATCATTTTACAACATATCTGATAAAAGGTCGAGGCCTTTAAAACTAAAAGTTCCGTTACCCTACACCTGCCATAAAGACATACTTTTTATGTGTGAGACTAATATCCAATAATATATATCTCGCTTGAAAGATGAACAATATCACATTGCAATTCAAAACTTACACAAGTTAAGAGCCCTAATATGAATGATGCCAGTTTTGTTTCCGGTGGATCGACAATGGTGATATCAAGCAATTCTTTCATCGCGGCATGCATGTACTCTGGATACAATTCACATGCCTCCAAGTCTTCCTCTCCCAACTCAAACTTGGTCTGATTGCCCTTCACAAAAACATTGTGCAAAATGGAAAGGGGATTGTTTTGACGTGGACAAGGCAGAGTTGTATAAATATTAGCATATATCTATTTAACGCATGGATTTAATATGAGGAGAGAAAGATCAAATTTTTTTTGTTACAAATTTATTTTAGAGTGCAAAAAATAATGTGTAATTTTTTACTGTTTAAATTGCATTTTTGAATGTGATAAAGTTAACATAACATATTAACTCGTTCTATATTAATTCATATTAAAATATATATTTTTTTGGACGGGAACAAAAGTTATTATTATTTTTTAAGAGGTGACATACTTACACATGTCTCTCATACTCGATTGTAGAATAAGCTTCTCTACTCAATGAACCTCTAAACTCAATAAATATCATGTTAAATATTTAAAATATGGATTCAATAGTGGATTTACAGATCATGAAATTAAACAGAGTGATAATTGTTATCTAACTCTTTAAGAGTCTAACCACCCCGACCTGCAAAAAAGCTCTCTTCAGACTTCTTCCAGTCTTCTTTTCCCACAACAAAGCGAGCTCACTCTCGTTAATTATGTAAATCACCAGCGTATTCATTGTTTTGGGACCGTTTGCCATCATTGTGGTCAGAGCTATAACGCCATTTTCTGAATTCATAAACACTGTACAACATAATCACTTTTAGCTTTGAGGTAACACTCAACCACCACATATTAATAGTCTCTTGTTTGAAATTTAAAAGCAATTTCATAGGGAAAGGAAAGAGGGTAGATGCATAACCTTTACCGAGACCAACCCCATAGATGAAAACTTCCTTTAGTTGTGGTTTTTGACGGGGATGAAAGAAATTATCAACAAAATATGTTGCATAAGTACTCGTAAAAGAGAAGGTGAATGGAATGCTTGCCTCTTTAATGGCCCTGCAAATCTCCCTTTTATTGTCACACACTCTCTGAAAGAGAGGGAGAGCCTGTATTGTGTTGACCTCGTTGCCAAACTATTGTTGAAATTACTTTCCGCCGTGCTCAGTACAGGAGGCAGCCACCTTCCATTTTCGTTGCAGAACAGTGTACTGAAGCCGCTTTCCATTTTTATGGATCAGTCAACTTCAGCGCAGCGTTTTTTGAAATGGAGCAGCCCGGACCTGAAATTTCGTAAGCCAGAATTGTGAAAAATCCCGCATCACATTTTTTTTCGTACAGGTTGCCAAAAATCGGACCCGGGGAAACTTATAGGGCGGATTTAATAAAAATCCCGCATCACAAATTGATGACATCAGCTGCAAATTTTTGGCACGCGGAATTTTTATGAAAAAGGGTTAATTTTCTGTTTTGCGTCCGGTTCAATTCGGTCAAAGTTCTTTAATGTTTTTTAAAAGGCTTTTGGTACATACAGCCCACATATATGTATATATATGTTCTACATATACATATCATATATAACGTTTGCAAAAGGAAAGGGCCGTGGGCCATGTTCGAAATTGATTTTTATTTTAGTTTTTTTTAAGTTTTTAAAATAGTTTTATTTTAAAATAGTTTTTTTTATATATTGTAAAAGGGTCTTGGGATATAAGAAGAAGAAAAGGCTGTGTGCATTTTTGACTTTGTAAGTTTGTATTTTTCACACAGCAGTGAAAAAGATTTGCATAGCACAGCAGTGCATAGTTCAGCATTGGAATTTTTTCTTACACAGCAGCAGTGTAACAGAATTTGAAGTACACAGCAGTGCTTTCATTTTTTGAAGAGACAGAGTATTTTTCAGAGTGAAATTTTAGAGAGTGTGAGTTGTTTTGAACTGTGTTTTGAAGCAGTCAAAGTTTTTTGTGTATTCCCTCAGGCAGAGGAGATTTTGTAACCAAGTTTTTTTTGAAGTTAAATGAAATAGTTTTTACAGTGGAAAAACTCTGTCTACAGTGAAGAAATTTTATATTTTCTCTGTGTTGAAGAGGGAGAATTTTATTCTCCATTGTTGTTCTGGAATGTTAAATATTCCAACATGGTATCGGAGCTAGTCCAGGCTCTTTGAAGATCAAAGAAGATGAAGGAAAGGAGTTCTTAGTTGCAGCAGCTTCTCCAGCAGTGTGAAGACTCAGCCAAAGAATCCAAAGGTATTTCTCTATACAGTTTTTGAGTCACTGTTGCAGAACAGTGAGCTGTTTTACATACACAGTCAAGTTTTTTTTAATCATAGTTAAGAGTGCAGAATGGCTGGAGCTAGCACTGGTATGGGTATGGGAAATGTCCATCTCCCAATGTTTAATGGGAAAAATTATGACTACTGGTCAATAAATATGAGAGCATTATTTGTCTCCCAAGACTTATGGGAATTTGTTGAAGATGGCTTTGAAGAGCCAGCAGATGAAGAAGAGTTTGAAGATTTAACTCAGGCAGAAAGAGAGTTGCTGAAGAGCAATAGGAAGAAAGACTCTAAGGCTCTCTTCTTATTGTATCAGGCAGTGCATGAGAGTGTGTTTCCAAGGATAGCAGTAGCCAAGAGATCCAGAGAAGCATGGGAAACTCTCAAGACAGCCTATCAAGGCATGGAAAAAGTGAAGACAGCAAAACTTCAGTTGCTGAGGAGAGACTTTGAGACTCTCTACATGAAAGAGTCAGATACTATTGACTCGTTCTTCACTCATGTGATTGGAATGGTCACACAAATAAGATCTCATGGAGAGACTCTTGAAGAGAAGAGGATTGTGGAAAAACTCTTGAGGAGTCTACCCTCAAGATTCGATGTGATTGTCACCACCATAAAGGAGACTAAGGATCTCACAAAGTTCACAGTGGATGAGCTACATGCATCACTGATGACTCATGAGCAGAGATTGGGTAGGAGTGAAAACTCATCTCTGGAACATGCCTTTAAGACCCAGATGTCTTTTGGAAGAGGAAGAGGGCAAGGCAGAGGAAACAAAAGAGGAAGAGGCAGAAGCCAAAACAGAGGTGGAAGGAACAGTCCAGCAAATGCTCAAGGAAGAGGCAGCAATCCAAATCAGCATCAAGACCAAGGCAGCAGCCAGCAGAGTGGTCAGCAGAATGCTCAAGGACAGAGGTATGATAAGTCCAATGTCCAATGTCACTATTGTAAAAAATATGGTCATTATGCTAATGAATGTAGAAAGAAACAACATGATATGGGAAGTAGAACTAGTGCAAATTTCACTAGAGAAAATATCAGCCAAGATAATTTGTTTTTGGCTTGTAATATGGCTAAAGAAAAGAATGAGGATTTATGGTTTCTAGACTCCGGTTGTAGTAACCATATGACAGGAAACTTAGCAATGTTTTCTATGCTAGATGAGAGTGTGAAGTCACAAGTCACACTAGGGACTGATAGTAAAGTGTCTGTTATGGGAAAAGGAAATGTAAATGTTTTAACAAGGAAAGGTGCAAAGAAATCCATAACAGATGTTTATTATGTTCCAGGAATGAAGTGTAACCTCTTAAGTATTGGACAACTTGTTCAAAAGGGGTACAATGTGTTTTTTGAGGATGATGTTTGTACCATCATGGACAAACCACCCAGCAAACAATGTATTGCTGAAGTGAAGATGACAAGGAACAGAATGTTCCCTCTTAGAATGCGAGCAGATCTGAAAAATGAAGAAAAGATAGCAGCAGTGGCAAAAGAGGCTATCCAAAGCGAACCAAAAGATGAAAATTGGTTGTGGCACTTGAGATTTGGACATCTCAACTTTGGAGGTCTTAATTTATTGAACAGAAAAGGAATGGTAAGAGGTTTACCATTGATAGAGAAGCCGGACAACCTTTGTGAAGGTTGTATTCTTGGGAAACAACACAGAGAAAGTTTTCCTTCCGGGAAAAGCATAAGGGCAAAGGCACCCTTAGAGATTGTCCACTCAGATTTGTGTGGACCGATGCAAACTCCATCGCTTGCTAGCAGCCACTACATGTTAACATTCATAGATTATTTTACAAGAAAAACTTGGGTTTACTTTTTGAAAAATAAAAGTGAAGTGTTTGAAAAATTCTGCAATTTCAAAGCACTTGTGGAAAACCAAAGTGGGTTGCACATCAAAGTTCTAAGGACTGATAGAGGAGGTGAGTATATCTCTAAATATTTTCTACGTTTTTGTAGAGAAAATGGTATTCAAAAGCAATTTACAACTAGATATACTCCGCAGAAAAATGGAGTAGCCGAAAGGAAGAATAGAACCATAATGGACATGGTGAGGAGTATGTTAAAGGCAAAGCATTTGCCTAATGATTATTGGGCTGAAGCTGTACATTGTGCAGCATACATTTTGAATAGGTGCCCTACAAAATTAGTGATGAACAAAGTGCCGGAAGAGGCATGGAGTGGCACAAAACAAGGTGTCACACATATGAAGGTTTTTGGATGTGTGGCTTATGCACACATTCCGGATCAGCTAAGGAAGAAGTTGGACAGCAAGGGGGAGAAATGTATTTTCATTGGATACAGTGAGGAATCCAAGGCTTATAGGTTATATAACCCATCAACCAAGAAGTTTATTGTGAGCAGAGATGTTCAGTTCATTGAAGAGGAAGCTTGGGATGGAAGCATAGAGAAAACAGTGAATGTTAAACACTGTTTATCTCATGATGAAGATGATGATGAATTGGCTGAAATACATCCCCAAACAGCAGCACCAACACAAGAGCAGCAAGAGACACCCTTGAGGAGGAATGAGAGTGCTTCTCCAAGCACACCACAAGGAGGAAATTCAAGTGCTTCTTCAAGCATTTGTACATCAAGTGAAAGAGGTAAGAAGTTCAGAAATTTGAATGACATTTATGCACAAGAGACAGCAAATGAAGGTATCAATTCTTTGTTTGCCTTATATTGTCATGTTGAAGACCCTATCCACTTTGAAGAAGCTATTAAGGAAAAGAAATGGATAGAAGCTATGGATGAGGAGATTAATGCCATAGAAAGAAACAAGACATGGGACTTGGTTGAACTCCCAAAAGGTAAAGATGTCATTGGAGTTAAATGGGTCTACAAGACTAAGAGTAATGCTGAAGGCAAAATAGAGAGACACAAGGCAAGGCTTGTTGTCAAAGGGTATAAGCAAAAGCATGGGATAGATTATGATGAAACTTTCGCACCGGTTGCTAGAATGGAAACCGTGAGAGCAGTGCTGTCCATAGCAGCACAAAACAAGTGGAAAGTTTACCAAATGGACGTGAAGTCAGCATTCCTAAATGGAGTGTTAATGGAAGAGGTTTACATTGAACAACCTCTAGGCTATGAGAAGAAAGGCCAAGAGCACAAAGTGTGCAAGTTGAAGAAAGCTCTTTATGGGTTGAAGCAAGCACCAAGAGCGTGGTACAGTAGAATAGACTCCTATCTACTGGAAAATGGATTTGAAAAGTGTGAGGGAGAACCCACCCTCTACATCAAAGAAAAGGATGGTAAAATGTTGATTGTAGTTTTATATGTTGATGATGTTATTTTCACAGGTAATGATGATTACCTTATTCAAAATTTTAAAACAGTCATGAAAGAAGAATTTGAAATGACTGACATGGGTTTGTTGAAATGCTTCTTAGGAATAGAAGTAGAACAAGATGAAAATGGGATTTTTATCTCACAGGAAAAATATGTTAATGAAGTGCTGGAAAGATTTAATATGCAGGAGAGCAAGGCAGCAATCACTCCCACAGTGATGGGATTAAAACTCAGCAGAGAGGACAGCAGCAAGGATTTTGATCCTAGCTTGTATAAGAGCATAGTTGGCAGCCTCATGTATTTGACTGCAACTAGGCCCGACATAATGCATGTTGTTAGCTTAATTTCCAGATTTATGGAGAAGCCAAAGGATGCACATTGGCAGGCAGCGAAGAGAATTTTGAGGTATGTTAAAGGTACAAAAGGGTTTGGTATTTTATATACTACTTCAGAAAATTCAGATTTAGTTGGATACACTGACAGTGATTGGGCTGGAAGTGTAGATGATCGGAAGAGCACTTCCGGTTATGTTTTTCACATGGGTTCAGGAGCCATTTCATGGGCTTCTAAAAAACAACCCATTGTAGCATTGTCTACAGCAGAGGCAGAATATGTGGCAGCCACAGCAGCGGCTTGTCAAGCAATTTGAATGAGGAGGATGTTAAGAAGTTTGTGCCAAGAGCAGGTAAAAGGAACGGTGATTTATTGTGACAATAGCTCAGCTATTGCATTATCCAAGAATTCTGTGTTTCACAAGAGAACGAAACACATTGACACAAAGTTTCATTACATCAGAGAATTGGTAAACAATGGTGAAATTGTTTTGGAACACTGCAGAACTCAGGAGCAGTTTGCAGACATTATGACCAAGCCATTGGGGCAGAAGAGTTTTGAGTTTTTGAGGAAATGTCTGGGTATGAATGATAACCCAGCAGCTGAAAGTAAGGGGGAGTGTTGAAATTACTTTCCGCCGTGCTCAGTACAGGAGGCAGCCACCTTCCATTTTCGTTGCAGAACAGTGTACTGAAGCTGCTTTCCATTTTTATGGATCAGTCAACTTCTGCGCAGCGTTTTTTGAAATGGAGCAGCCCGGACCTGAAATCTCGTAAGCCAGAATTGTGAAAAATCCCGCATCACATTTTTTTTCGTACAGGTTGCCAAAAATCGGACCCGGGGAAACTTATAGGGCGGATTTAATAAAAATCCCGCATCACAAATTGATGACATCAGCTGCAAATTTTTGGCACGCGGAATTTTTATGAAAAAGGGTTAATTTTCTGTTTTGCGTTCGGTTCAATTCGGTCAAAGTTCTTTAATGTTTTTTAAAAGGCTTTTGGTACATACAGCCCACATATATGTATATATATGTTCTACATATACATATCATATATAACGTTTGCAAAAGGAAAGGGCCGTGGGCCATGTTCGAAATTGATTTTTATTTTAGTTTTTTTTAAGTTTTTAAAATAGTTTTATTTTAAAATAGTTTTTTTTATATATTGTAAAAGGGTCTTGGGATATAAGAAGAAGAAAAGGCTGTGTGCATTTTTGACTTTGTAAGTTTGTATTTTTCACACAGCAGTGAAAAAGATTTGCATAGCACATCAGTGCATAGTTCAGCATTGGAATTTTTTCTTACACAGCAGCAGTGTAACAGAATTTGAAGTACACAACAGTGCTTTCATTTTTTGAAGAGACAGAGTATTTTTCAGAGTGAAATTTTAGAGAGTGTGAGTTGTTTTGAACTGTGTTTTGAAGCAGTCAAAGTTTGTTTTGTATTCCCTCAGGCAGAGGAGATTTTGTAACCAAGTTTTTTTTGAAGTTAAATGAAATAGTTTTTACAGTGGAAAAACTCTGTCTACAGTGAAGAATTTTTTTTATATTTTTTCTGTGTTGAAGAGGGAGAATTTTATTCTCCATTGTTGTTCTGGAATGTTAAATATTCCAACAACTATGAGGGTGAAAACCTCTTCTTTAAGAAATGAAAATAAGAACCGTTCACACGAATCAATATAGATATAAAAAGATCTCATTGAAATTCCCCTACGTTGAAAGGTTCACAGGCATTTAAATATGAAGGCACGCAAACCCTACTAATCTAGTTCATTTTTTACGAGTTGTTTATCTTAGAGAAACAATAATGGTGTATATACCTTTATATTTGCAATTCCGACATCCTTAATGACGTTTATAATATTAAATTGATCCAAATGCCTAGGAATGGAAACTGTTGATATTACTACGTCTACTTGTTTAATTGTGTCTATAATATTGTTTTTTTACATAGAACTAAGTAATCTTTCTGGGTATATTTGACAGTCCGCAAGCCACATATATTAGTAACTTACGACTTCGCATGGACGTTACATATACTAATAACTTATAACTTTGCAAGGACTGAAACGTGGAAGGAATGTCTATCTCTCTAACTTGATCATTCATGAGCCATACACAATTTGATCATTGATGGACCATAAACAACCTTACTTCACTAATTTTGAAACTGTAACTTCCCAAAAAAAAAATGTAAAATTCCCTCCACAAATCACGACCGCAAAGGTATATCCCAAATACTATTTTTACCCAAAGATGACAAGAAACGAAGAATATAATAACACTGAATATTCAATTACTTTAAGAATAGGAATACCGATATCTTTGAATTGTGTTGACTGCCAATGAAACGTTGGATTTTTTTCGTGTATTTCCCAATGTATCATGTGCCTCATATCACCAAAATTTATTCATCACCGCACCATGAGGAGAGTTGTCGACCAAATACACTGGCAAATACACGACAAAAGCCAACGTTTAAATTTGGGCTCTTACTTGTAAACACTTGTGTCCAGACGTGTATAATATGAGGAATATGCTTGACAATATCTCTCTGCTTCCACATTCCCGAGACACTGGAATGCCAAGAATTTTCCAGTTCGTATTGAATTCGATAATGGTAAACAAAATATTTGATTTCGTTAGGGTTTTAGGTTTTAGTGTTAGTTGACTATTCAGTAACACTGGCTGGAAAGAATCACTAAGAGTAATGATAGTGATGGAAGTTGCATAAATTTTGAGAATGACATAGAATTTGAGTGAAATAACTATATTTTCATCATACTCTTATGTATGTGTCATGAAGATGGAAAAAAGATTTTCAAAATATGAACCAATTACATGATGACAAATTGTATTTTTTTAATATATATATATATATATATATATATATATATAAAGTTAAACATTAGAAAATATATTGGTCAAAGCTCATCTAATAGGTAGTCAAAAACAAATCAATTACTATAATACTAATAATAAAAAGTTAAAAGTAATATAAAACCCAATATAGAGAAGATATTGAGTGTTTGTAAATGAGTGTGAACATAACTCAATTAATAATGAAAAAATGAAAAGTAATAAAAATAATAAAATTCAATTTACTATAAGGTAATTTTGTTTTTAGATAAAACTATATATATATATATATATATATATATATATATATATATATATAAACTAGCAATTGCATCTAAAGCTGTAAAGATAACTTAAAGAATAGAAAAATAGGGGTATTGATATTTTTATTTATTTTTTAATTTTATTATTATTTTTCTTTCAATTTACATAAAATCTTATTTTTAAATAATAATATTTTCAAAATTTTAATTCAATTTTTGTATTTTAATATTATTTAATTATTTATTATTTAAAAAACATCTATATTAATACAACATTTTTGGGAAAATATGTGATTTTCTTTTGTGAAAATCTATAATGGATTATAGAATATCTATTCACTTATTTGTTATTTTTTTATTTCTTTTGTGAAAAATCTGTATTGGATTATGGAATATCTATTCATTTGTTTGTTGGTAAAAAACAATGTCATTGAACAATATCTTTACATTTTACTTTTTAAACCTTGAGTTGTAATTACATCTTTGTTTTTAAACAACTCTAATAATCCAAACATGGCTTTTGAGGATTTTGAATATTTATTTGTTTTTAATTAGTATCAACACTAACAAAAGTATTTGGATCAGCTATCCACCCATGCAAATGGTAATAAAGTCTTTAAATTGGATGAAAACCATGATAGACCAATAATCTAACAAGGA
Source organism: Pinus albicaulis (assembly GCA_034641835.2). Taxonomy (NCBI): domain Eukaryota; kingdom Viridiplantae; phylum Streptophyta; class Pinopsida; order Pinales; family Pinaceae; genus Pinus; species Pinus albicaulis. The sequence goes on from CM076581.1 coordinate 906,281,109, forward strand.
CATTTCAACTTTGAGCAGTTCTGCAAGGATTCTTTGTCTACAAAAGTAAAGTTAGATAAATTTATCTTTTTGATTTTTTTTCTTTGTCTACAAAAGTAAAGTTAGATAAATTTATCTTTTTGATTTTTTTGGTGTTTTTTTCATCCCTGGGCCTCGTGGCGACCTCATGGCCTTGAGATGATTTTGCTTTAACCCAAATTTTTTTCTTGGCTAAGTGTTTGCTTTGAACTCTAGAAGCTTTGTATTTATCCGAACGTGATATGCACTGCAAGAAGTCTATTTTTCAAAGGGTGAACAATTGATCATAAACATTTATATGACATTTTCAACTTATTTAAAAAAATTGAAATTTTATTTCTAACTTATTTAAGAATAAAAGGACAACATATTCATCACTAAAAACCTCTCTATCATTACACATTTATAATTGGTTTCTCAAAACAGTCATATATATATATAGTTTTTACACCGAAGGTGTTCTATTGTGGAGCTTTTGGTAGCGACACTGTAGAGATTCGTCGTCTTCGACACAATCTCTGACACGTGTCGAGTACCACCTGTCTAGTTCGGGTCCTGTTGTTGGCTCCTTGGGGTTTGACTTGCTCTGCGCAGACTCGCAATCTGACCGTCGATCCTCACGGTTGATGATGCCAAGGAATAATGCCTTGAAAATCCATGACGCGAAGAATCTGAAGGGCTTCTCTGAGTCGGCTGAGTTTACACAGTGTTACAATGTCTTCAATGGCGTCCACCTGCGGATTTGTGTCGTGGGGGACAAATGCTCTAAGAGCGGTATTTGCAGACTTGTGGGTTTCTCCTTCGTGATTACTCCAAATGCTTTCATAAGCGCAACAGCAGTTTAGTGTAAAATCCCCACCATAATTCAAAGTTTGGGCAGATAGAAATGTACATCGAATGTGTCTTCATCTGCATTTCACCTTAAAAATGCAATCATCTGCATATCGCCGAGAGTGAGTTTTGTGTCTATGGCTGTTAAAAGCATGTGTACTTAGAGCATATTCATAGATACACAAAGAAAGAGATTTATATCTTTGTAATTTTTTTTAATGAGAGGCATGATGATTCTATATTACAGGGATTTATTGGGTGTTTTATGAATGCAGAGAATTAGCCAGATGATGTGCCAAGGCGGATGGCGCAGCACCTCTACGAAGAATGGCGATGGGTTTGGCGCTACGATGTTGTCACAGCAAGAACCAGCAGACAAAACTCAACTGCAGATAAAAGCTCAGGAAGAAGAATTCTATAAGAGCGAGCACTAGAGTTTATGAATTCATCTGGTTGTTTCTCAGCAGCGACTTGCTGGACAGATGCAATGATAGTGGACATTGCACAATATAGCTGTTTTGAGACCAGACAAATCAATACTGTTAAAAAAGGGTGATCAAAGTCGGGAAAACAATGTAAGGGAAAAATGTAGGAAGTCGCACATCGGGCACAGAGGAAGTGCCAATGGGAATTCTCAGGCTATTCCGAAACAGTCGCTCAAGAACACGCCAGGAAAAAAACCACTTCCATTGAAGATGACGTCCGTCTGAAGGAGACAGGCCACTGGGATGGCCAAAGCGACGATGATTCGGAGAACGATGATAATGATAAACCCTCTCCTTCAAAAGCTCCTAAAAAAACCCGCAAGGTACGTTTTTAAAATTTATTTTGTTTTTGAAATGTCTGAGGCTTCAAACTTTCGTTTTCGTTGATAACTTGGGTTGTTCCACCACACTCACAAAGTCTTCGGCCAAAGCTAACAATAATTTTGCATGAATCCTATGGCTCAGAAAACGAATTTATATTTGTTGCCATGTCATTAGAAACGAGAAACACGAAACTAGACAATCCGCTGGACGGGATTGTCTGTCATTCATTTGTGCCCCGGATTTGTCACAGTGCCGCCTGGTTGGAGGTCTGACCGCGGTTTCAATGAAGATCAATCGAAGTTTAGGTTGGAGGTCTGCGCGCGGTTTCAATGAATTCGACTAACCTCCACCCACTCCCTTCCTCCATTAACTCGGATGCGTTGTGGGAGCGGCTAGATGTGACGGAGGATCTGAACAGAATCAAAATCTGGTAGTGAATACGGAGAATTAATGTCGAAGGGGCGGTTGCCATTCCGCACCGCTTTTTCGAGACAGGCGGTATTGAATAAATCGCAACGATTCCATTGATTACATGACACGTGGCTAGACCACTGTTTCAAAACCGCCGGGTAAAACGCACCTTCGCCCGTTATACATCGGTTGAAGATGCCGTGCGAAATGTGTACAGACCGTCAATCTGGAGTCTCACCATCGCACGGCCGACGCTTCACGAAGATGTGCAAAGTTTAATAAAAGTACCCGAAGGTTAAGTAAGGTACGTTGCGTTTGGTGATTGGTTTGGCGGAATCATATATAATGAGTTGGTTTATTACTGGTTCTGAGTTGGTTTATATTTTATTTATTTATTTCATTTTTATTTATTTATATTTTTTATTTATATTTTATTTTTGATTTTATTTGTTTTGATTTTAATTTTTATCTATTTATTTATTTATTTATTTTATATTTATATTTTCTATGTTTTATATATTTATTTTATATTTATTTAATTTTTATTTATTTATATTTTTTATTTTAGTTTTTTTTTTATTTTTTATTTTTATAACTTTGAATAAAATTACTTATAAAATAAAATAACTAATGCATATAATTATTAAAAATAAAATAAATTTTATATATTTAAACTATATATAGTATTTCATTATTCTTAACATTTAATTTATTTCAAAATGTCAATTGTTAATTTCAATCAAAACAAGCACGACGAGGCCGATACGCACAAAAGTTAATGCAAAGTCTACTCCTTCGGTGTACCTTTGCACCCTTATGAGCAAATGCTAGTTTAAGTCTTTTGACTAGATAAAAATAACAAGATTTGAAATTCTGACTAGATCAGAATGACAAGATTTGAAATTCTTTTTAAAATAAAGATGGATTCAACATATTAAAATTTATTTTGAACTTTTTAATTATACAAAATAAAAAATAAAAATTTCGTTTTATCTATTTTATTAATTCTACACATCCATTAAAGACCAAATGTAGTTACCTAGCTCTAAATAAATAAGCTCGACACACGAATCTACACTCACCTAATGAGATAGCAGTACATTCTCCTATCGTTGTGTCTCACAACATTTGATGGTTACACCGCACCAACAAACTCCATTGAAGGCTTTACTTCCTTTCTTCTATTGGTGCTCCCGCCAGCATTCATATCCCACACGACACTGATTGAGCTAGACTTTCGCGAGCCCATGCGGGGAGGTTCCGTTCCCAACCCACCGTAGGAAGATCGCCCCAAAACCCACCTGCATGTTAAATCACTGTTCGGGCACCCGATCGTCGTTCAGGAGTGGAAAATACGCTCGTCGACACGATATTTTCACGAGATTTTGAGGCAGTCATCGATGCCCTTCATTGGAGGGGCGACTAGTCGCTCGCCACCTTCACACATGAAATCTGATTTGGAATCAAGGAACCATGACTTCGTCAAACAAATAATTATCACCATGGTAAACCATTAAATTTGCGCATCATATTGCAGTGTGATCTTGTTTGGGTTTGATTCGTCCACCGATCGCTCTAGAAGAATGGAGGCCATCATTATTCTTTTTACAGAAACCTTTGAACTTTTACGTGGAGACTTCAGTCCGTTGAAACTCCTTCGTGATGTCCCATCTCAATAATATTGGATTCAGACAGGAAGTAGAAGCGTGCCATAAAATCCAATGTTGAAAGTCTAAGCCCACCTAAATAACAATGTTGGATTCAGATAGGATGTAGAAGCGTGCCATAAAATCCAATGTTGAAATCTGAACCCCACCTAAATAATAGCGTTAGATTCATCCGTTTATGGGGTACTTTGTACACTCGTGCTAAATATGATATTGGTGCTCCACTGTCAGAGGACGCTTGTCAAATTTTTCATATTCGTGGGTCCGTGGGACTCTTTCCCAAGCAACGAACAAAGATTTTCACTTGTCTAATTTTGACAGGATGGAGGAGAACAAAAAAGGATGGAGGTTGGTTGGGGTGAACATTATTTGCCCAACCAACTCCATGGAGGAACACTTTGACTGTAATTAAGGTTTATTTTACAATATAAATTAAAATAATGATAAAGTAATTATATTTAAATATAACTAATAAGCACATAAAAAATTAATACTTACAATATAACAATTTTTTTAATCATGGATATTCATCTCCATTTTACCATAGATATTATTATCTTGTAAACAAAATTTTTACAATATCACGTGAAGATACCATGGCTTATTAAGCAGAGTTGGTATGAGGGATATGTTGTCATGTAACATTACATTTAAAAATAATAAAATAGCACTTACCTTAACAAATTAAAAAATAGTAATACAACAAATTTCAATGTTAGCCACTAATAAAATACTTCAATTTCTACTTTGATTTTACATCAACTTTATATATAAAGATAAAAATAATTGAATGTAACAAAATAATATATATATATATATATATATTTTAATAAGAGGGAGATATGTAATTTGTTCACTATTTAACATGGAGTTGACAAATGACATGCAAAAATAATAGTATTAGAGAAAAGACTTTTTCAGATTAATCACACAAGATTTTTGGAGTCATTGTTTTGAACCTTCTACTGTGGTTCATCATGCAGACATAGATGGAGGACCTAATCTAATAAGAAAAATATATAATGTGAAGATGCTCGAGAGAATTCCAAAGGAAAACCAAAATAATATGTTAGAAAGTAAAAAAAAAAAACAAACAAATTAACTAACTAATTAATTAATAATTTATTTAAGGTTTAAAAATATAAACAATAAAATAAAAATTAAATTAGAATATATATATATATATATATATATATATATTATTTTGGTTTTCCTTTGGAATTCTCTCAAGCATCTCTACACTATATTTTTCTTGTTAGATTAGGTCCTCCATCTATGTTCGGATGATGAACCACAGTAGAGGGTCTTGTGTGATTAATCCAAAAAATCCTTTTTCTCAAATCATTATGAATCAAAGGTCCACATGGTCTTGGATAGACGGTGATCGAGTGTGTATTTGAATAATAATGGCGTGAAAGTTGTCTCTAAGTGGGTGTTGCATGTAAAGAAGCTTTCACCTAATGTTATTTTGTCGTTTAAATGTTCGGCTTTGGCAATTGGATATGATCTATCGAGTGTGACTTCTTGTGTTGTGCCCACTCGAGGGAAGGCTCGGTGCCCAAATTTTTTTCCATTGTCATACCTAAAGACACATATGCTCGTATAACTCCTAGGCTCGGGTTTTTCTTGGAAGTACTCAATAGATGTTGGCGATGGTGTCATAGATGTGGATTATTGTGGTCCAATAGGATGTGCTATATTTTTACTACAAAAAGGAAGGACAAAGACAACTGAGACGTTGAATTAAGGGGTTTTTATTGGCCTAATTTCGGTTGTTGCTATATATTAGGTCGGATTTGGCCCATTGCTAAGTTTTTATTAGGTGACAAGCTCATATCCTAGCTCACACAATATGGGGAGCCTGCAGAATGTAGCAGATCTACAAGATAAAAGCCTATACCTTAATCAATCTAGATTTGGTGAAGGGTTAAAAGGTTTGAATCAGGGGGAAAATTTACATATCCTTATTAAAGATATTAATGGAAAATCCTTCTTTTTTGGGTTTCGAGTTTGTATTACATGATAAATATCAAGCGATAGATAGAGAAATTTTTGGGATATCCTTTAGATAATTAGCATCTCCTTCATGAAGGGAAGCAACTATAGGGTCATTTTTAGCTACAAGGTTATAACATCTTAATAAATTCCACCATTGGCTTGACTCTAAGGTTGCGAGGAGGTGCTTCAGGAGCCATAAACCTAGGAGGCTTTATTTCCTACAAGGATGTGGCATGGTGCAAATGCTCCAATCCATCGAATTTACCACAATGAAATCATGGAACTTACATTGTCGAACAACAAAAACAAGTGCCAACTATGGAGGTAAATCTAACAAATTTGAATAAATTTTTTTTCTGTCCTTCATCCAGGGCAGTGATTTGCAGATTCAACGGTTTGTGGCTCTAATTTGATGCTTTGCATCAATGGGTTTTCGCAACCTGGACTAAAAATTGCAAGATATACCTTTCCTCAAAATGTTTCTTTATTGTTCAATTCGATACTAAAGAAGGCGTGGAGAGAGCATTGAAATAAGTGCCATAGTTTTGGGGAAATGCATGGATCTTCATGTGATATCCCCTGACTTAGAGTTTATTTGTGAATATTTCATATGTCAAGTGTGTTTGATGTTTGAGTTTAAGACTTAATTGGGAATAATTATCAATGTTATGTTAGTGATAATAATATTATGTAAATTTGTTTTGTTAAGTTGTTAATACAAAATCTGGAAAATAATTCTAAGGCTACAATTGGTTGAAGAGAAACTATGTGCTGCAAGTTAATGGTTGAATTAATTACCCTTGATGATGTAAGATATAGGCATCTAATCTGGGGATCATATGATTAAATTATGAAATTTATTAATCAATAAATCTTCTAATAAGACAAGACATTGTCTTAGGTGGTTGGGGAGAGTGAGGCTCATAAATGAGCCAAGTAACTACGTGCCACCTGGTGGATAAGGAGGAGGTAGTTACTAATTACCAACAAACGTTGGAAAATTGTATTATTCTTGTCCTATATTGGCGGAAGAGTTACACACTGTAAACTTAATTGAGAAGTATAGTGAGAAAAAAAGAAGAATACTAAGGTGGCTTGCAGTCCATTGGAACCCAGGGGGGACCTTTCAAAGGAAAGAATCATGGTTGGGTGGAGCAATGTAGTTTCAATATTATTTTCCAAAGAATATTGATAAGTCGATGCAATGAGTAATTTATATTTTGTAATAGTTGTTACATTTTATGACTTTTATGAATGAAATTATATGCAACAATATATTTATGTATTTTTACAAAGATCTCTCTCTCTCTCTACACGAGAATGAAAAATAAAGAAAAATAGAATAGAAAATATATTCTATTGACATTCATAATAATTTAAGTATTTTGTATGCATGCATGTATAGAATCGAAAACGTTGTAGTGTAAATATCTAAAGTAGAACAAGTAAATGATTAACTGTATAGTCTTCTGGAAAACTTTGTATTAAGTAGATATTGCAATTAGACAAGTATCTAGTATTTGAAAAAAATATAGTAGACGGTAACTGAAAATACTAGTAATAGTTCCAAAAATAAAATTATATGGAGTATACTAAGTGTTCTATTCCAGTAAATATTACAAATATTGTACTAAAGGAACCAATTGGAGAGGCTAGAAATGGCCTGATACAATTCAAGAAAAGGAACATAATTTCAATTATAGTTTTAGATTAAACCTATTTTTAATTATAGAACAAATGGAAAAATTATTGTGTCTAGATAAATTCTTGATATAATGTCAAAATTCTCTATAAGGAGCTTCAAATGTAAATTTTCAAAGGAAGTAAATGAACATAAGTAAAGTATTAGCAGTTTACTACTTAAAATCATACAAAATCGGAAGAAAAACCTAATATTGGGTTTAGACATTTTTTTTTCTAGAAATTATTTTAAAGAATGCAAACATGTAAATTTTGCTTAAACATACACTCATGACAAGTGAATTACAAATGGGAATTTCAAGTTCCAATTACACATCAATTCCATTTGAATTAAATCAAATAGAAAAATATGAGCTTACAAAATTGTAGTTTATAGGCAAGGGTTGAAGAGACACACATCATAAATTACACAAAATAACAAATTTGGACTGAAGGATTTCAACCTAGTCCACTTTAATAATATACATGGGCATTGTAGCCTAATACCAGAAACAAACACCCCTCAGGGTAAAATTCTAAATAAATTTCCATAGTGGAAATTAAAGCAAAAATATGGGGTGTCTACCTTCAATAGGAGAGAGAGTCATGACACGCATAAGAATGACCAAGAGGTTCAAATAGCATCCAACCTGTAGGGAGGATGTTGAAATCGTCAAAGAAATCAAACAGAATCGAGAGTAAACAAATTGTCTAGGTTCAACATACTTATGAAATACCAAGCAAATGAAATGTGAGCCTAAGACTATCAAATGAGACTATTGTTAAAAGCTAATATTAAAAAGAGTAGTTTCTTAAGAAAAAGGGGCTTTACTTGAGAGAAACCTCATTCTAGGGACCCAAAGTATATACTTATAACAAGTGTTAAACCCATTAAAAATATGGTAATAGGTTACTCAAAATATCAACTTGAAAAGGGTGAAAACACTAACGTATAATCTAAGAAATTTTCCACATTAGGGAAAGCGACTAACGACATAATAATTGTAAACATATTAGTGGCCAAAGAATATGCCAAAAGCGACCAATGATTATATAAACCCAGGTACATTAGGGCTTCAAATTTAGAACCCCTAATTTAAAGAAAACTGACTAAAGTCTAAGAAAAATAATTGCAAGAAAAATGTTGAGGGAATTTTTCCGTGGAAGGAATTAATAAATTTTACCTATTGAGAGTAATAACCCTCTTGAGAAATGACACTCTGCTGAGAGTAATAACTTCTTGGAGGAAAAAAATAAAAATTCATCAAAACAAAGGACATAAGGGTTTAGTCACAGGGGCTTCACTTAATGAACCCGTGACATATCATGTGTGTTTGTGGCATACTAAACAATATCTTTAATTTTACGACATAGTGGAAAATACCTTTAAAAATCACATTATTTAACCCTCTACCAATACACCTTCCCAATTAAAAAAACCCCTACTTTTATCAGATATTGTAGGTATTCAATTTTTCATTAACATTTTTTATACTCCTTTATATTTTTCATTAACTTAGAGCTTCATTTTTTATACCTGTCAATATAAAACCCTTTACCTCCTATTAGATGCTCAATATATTATGTCATTTTTTCCTCAATATATAACCCCCAATATGAACACACATGGTATGGCATTGCTCCCCTAATGAAGCCTTTGTGGGTTTAGTCCTGATACACATCATTTTGTCACCATCCCTGCAATCCCCATCCCGCATATTGGAGGACCATTTTTGTGACTAATAAGAAGTGTCATGCCTTGCAAAGACCATCATTGCATCCCTTGCCATGAGGACAACATTCCTTTTGTTGACAATTTCCTGAGAAGACCATCAGAAACACATGTTTTTGTGTTGGCGCTGGTAGATTGTTATGCCTTCGCGCCGATGAGGAAGATTAACACTGGGCCCCGCGCCCATTGGCGCTCTGTCCCAGTGCACTACCCGCACCAAACTGTTTATGGAATTTTTAAAAATATAGCGGCAAAGTTTCTATCCTAACAACTTCGTGGGCGAGTCAGTTTGAGTGGTTCGACTGAATAACTACGACCACCCTCCTTTGGCCTCTTGTTTCCACCTTTTGGGGAAACCTGCCAAAGGATAAGGCCTCCCTTCCACCATTGTAGGGATCCCAACCTCCTCTCCCTCTATAAATAAAGCTATCTCCCACTGATACACTAGCAGAACATATCATAGTTGAATAGCTGAAGATAATTGCTAAATAGTTTGCTAGTGAGATAGAACAAAGAAAGAGTCCTTTGTTGAGAGAGAGCTTAGGCTTGTGTCCTCGCCTCATCCTAATTCCCAACAATCCTTCGAGACGTGATTCGATTGAACCTGCTGAAGGAGGCTGTGACGTCAAGGCTCCAGTTGTAATCTCTTTCTTCTATTTATATATACATGACTATTGTCTAGTTCCCATCTTGTGTTAATATGGTTTATTTTATGCAATGTGTTTAGTCCTCCTTGACTGACTAGTTAGCTACGAATGTAATTATTGTCTTGTATATTGCTCTTGTCTTTAATCTTTGTGCAGGAATACGAGTACCATTGTTGAAGGACCGCAACCTGTCGGGACAGAGATCAAGAGGTCGCCACTACTATAGTTGCGACAATCGCGTTGGACTCTAGGTAGGACAATCTACCCCAACCTATTTCATTCATTATCTAGGAACCTACACATTATCTTGTTCCATTGTTGCTAGACCCACTCTGGGGCTAGAGGGATCATCTATATCCGCAGAGTGGATTTACCTTTCCAGCAAGTTTGCAACTCTGCTCTAAGTTGAGGCTATCATTAATCTCCCCTCTCCATCCTCATTACATCAGCTGCAGTGTCTGTAGGGGAAGGCTAACTTTTTACGTCGTTTTATACCTAACTATGCCGAAGTGGCTAAAGGATTCATGTGATTACTAAAGAATGGTGTCCCGTTCCTTTGGGATGAGATCGCCCGGAAGTATTTTGATGCGCTGAAGACGTTTCTTGTCAACGCTCCTCTATTGCGTCCTCCGAACTATCATTGCGATTTTTCCCTCTATTTAGCCGCCACTTTCAGTACGATTGCCATGGTTTTGGTGCAAGAAGATGATGACGGTGACGAGCATGTTATTTACTATCTCTCTCGTAACCTTCTCGATACCGAAACACTCTATGCACATGTCGAGAAGTTGGCATTAGCTTCCGTTCAAGCAGTTCAACATTTTTGTCATTACATTCTGTTGCGTACTGTGACTGTGATTTCTGACTACAACCCTATGACCTATATATTGTCTTGACAATTGCTGGGGGGCAAGTACTCGAAGTGGATTGTTACCCTCCAAGAGTTCGATTTGGAATTTTCTACTTCCAAGTCGAAGAAATCATTAGTCTTTGCCGATCTTATCTGCGCCCTCCCCTCTGACTCCACTCCATCTGGTTCTAAGGAATGCATTCCGGATGATACGCTTTTTATAATTAGCACTCTCGATCCTTGGTATGGTGATATCTTCGTATATATTCAGACTTATACCTTCATATCTGATTTGACGAGGGATGCTCGCCGACGCATCCGTCATCAATCACAACCTTATCGTATAGTCGGAGATACAATCTACCGCATCGGAGTTGATTCCATTCTCTGTCGGTGTTTGACTCTCGAAGAGGCTAAGAAAGCCTTGAATGACTGTCATAGTGGCACTTGTGGCGATCACATGTCTGGTTATGCTACTGCAAAGAAAATTCTTTGTGCTGGGTATTTCTGGCCCACCATCTTCAAGGAATGCATTGTTGCTGTTCGTAAATGTCATGGCTGCCAAATCTACCAGCGCAAGATGCGTGCGCCGCCTTCACATCTCCATCCTGTCATTACCGTTGGTCCCTTTGCGAAGTGGGGCATCGATTTTATGACGTGTAACCCTCACTCGACTAAGGGGCATGCTTATATTATCGTAGTTGTTGACTACTTCACCAAATGGGCCGAAGCAATGCCTACACTTACGACTGACGGTAAGACAACAACTCAGTTCATATTCAATCACATCATTTCTAGGTTTGGTGTCCCTCAAGCCATCATTACTAATCATGGTTCCAATTTTTGGCATTATATGGTGGCAGAGTTGACTTCCAAGTTGGGTCTGCGTCACGACAACTCAATGCCATACTATCCTCAGGCCAATGGCCAGGTTGAAGCCTTGAATAAATTTACTGTCACCATGCTTCAACGTACGATTGGGTTGCACAAATAAAACTGGCATCTCATGTTATTTTCGACTCTTTGGGCATATCGAACCTCAGTTAAGGATGCGACCGGATTCACTCCATTTTAGCTTGTTTACGATCTGGAAGCTACCCTTCCGATTGAGTGTGAAATACCTTTGCTCAAGTTGGCTGTTGAATTGCTGCCAAAAACTTCACCAGAAGAAGAGTGTCTTCTCTACTTAGAAAGGTTGGATGAAACTCGTCGCTTTGCTAATTTGGTCATTGAAGCATAGAAGAAGCGGGCCAAAGCTCATTCTGACCAGTTGGTTTCCCCTCGCTCCTTCGTAGAAGGAGACCTTGTCCTCCTGTACGACCAAGCTCATGATAAGCTGGGGGCAGGCAAATTTCAACCCATGTGCATGGGCCCTACATTTTTAAGCGCGTTTTATGGAATGGGGCCTATGAGCTCATTGATTACGAAGGTCATCCTATAGATCAACCCAGAAATGGGTTGTATCTTAAAAAATATTATGCACGAGTCATTCGTGCATGTTTTGTGTACATAGGTGTTCTTTTCATTTTTGTACATTTTTGGCTTGGTGTGCTTTGTGAGCATTTTCCTGCTTATTGGGTCGTTGCTTATTGTGCAGATGTCTATTACTCCTTATGTTGGTTTCACGAATGGTGCTTCCCACAGTACCTAGAACTTGTCTTCAGCAGCCTGGGTGATTTATGATCCTACTGGTGAGTTGATAGATCTTCAAGGTATTTATCTATGACGAACTACAAACAATGTCGCTGAGTATAGTGCCGTTTGAACTATTAACCGAGGCAATTACCCTCGACATTCATGCGTTGCTTATAAATATAGACTTACAGCTTGTCATTCTTCAACTTAATGGACATTATTCAGTTAGAAACCCTCACATTTTAAGGTTGTATTTACCTGTTCGTTTGCTAGAAAGACATTTTGATTACATTGCATATCAAACATATTCCTAGGTGAATGAATGCATTAACTGATACAGTGGCTAACATTGTATTAGATAGACATTTGCGTAATTTGTAAAATCATCATTACATGAAAAAGATCCATATAGGAAAATAGATGTATATATATATATATATATATTGAATTTTTTCATTAATGTGCATCATAAGTTCAAAAAATATGTGTGTTTCTGTTACATCTTGAGACATCATGTCTTTAAAAAAATGCATAAATAAAACCTAGGTGTCTACTCAGCGTGACGCGCATGATAGCATGTCACTACCGGTATAAGCCACCTCAGCAAGCGGTGAGCTCAGTTTGACACCCTTGCAGTCTGTCTCTGGTACGCGCGAGGAACATCATCAAATTGCGCATAGTATGGGAACCCACGAGAGATTCCCTCCAAGTTGCATATGATTTCATCCTCCTTGCCCCCCTCAGGGGCCACATCAAAGTCGCGAGGAACTCACCGCACTATCTGAGACATACATGCAGGTCTCTCTGGGCCAACATCTGCAATCACATGGATTTAATGTCAGAACATGCATAACAAAAAAAAATCATAACACTCATAAAAATAATAAATGAGTCTTACCAAGTACTTCATCCCAATCCTCTCCTTTTGGGAGTGGGAGATCTATATCGCCAGTGCAATCTGTGCCAGAATAGGGCCAATCCTCCATGACGATCAGTTGTCAGCGGAGCCAATCAAAGAACTCTAGTCTCCAGGACATCTGTTGACCGCCCCCTAACCTTGACATCAGAGCTACCCAATGGGCCATCCGTGGTTCTTGTGCTGGTGGTGTCAGAACTATCACTTCCTGTTGCTGAAAGATTGGTAGTCGTTCTAGGATGAACGATACCAGAATGGACCCATAACCGAACTGCTTCAACTTGGTTTTATTGCATTTCGTCAATTGACGTTTCATGTTGATTATCACTGCCTCTGCCCAGTTGTAGAGGGTCGGTGTTAGACAGTCTACAGCAAGAAGTAGCTGTGTCTTTGTCACTTCGTGTGGTGCTTGCAATCCTGCAGCTCGCATAATGGTGTGCAACACTACCTTTAGTGCCAAGTCCGGAATAGTTTGAATATAAAAATTTTCGCTTCCCAATCCTTTCCGTGCCCCGGGACATACCCTGTTAATCACCATACTCATGTTCTCCATTGTGGGCTGGGTGCCGGTCAGGATTGGTACTGCTCCCCTCCACGACAGCCCTGTTATGAAGTAAATGTATGAAACTTCAATCTCGAGTTCCTAATAATGAAGAATGATTTTTTCTTGATCCTCATCCCAGATATTGATTAAGTATTGCAGCAGCTCCGGTTGAGCTCCGAGGCACAGTGTCATGAAGAATTTCTTGAGTCCATAATCTCTAAGAGCTTCCATGCATATTTCTTTTTCCATGGCAAGTTCGTCTTCTTCACTGCGTTCTCGTTCCTTCCACTTGATCACCATTTTTCCGCTTTATGCCTGCAAAAACATTCATATGACTGTTATTAGCTAAATTCAAAGCTTTTTTTTGGTTAAATTGAGCCTATTTGCTTGCATTTTTAAGCTAAAATGCACGCTGTGATTGGCACGCCCTAGTTCAAAAATTCGGTCGGTTGGTGCGAGTCCGTGCTTCATACCCGCACCAACCGTCGCGCCCTAAAATTTTCCAAATTCCCCCATAAACACATAAAATTGGGTTGCAGGTAGTAAAAAGGGAATCAAAATGCAGGAAAGGATGCTAGCTCTTACCTGGAACTGACAGATTCGAGATTGGTCTGCCGGATTGCCCGCTATTTCCACCGCAAAATCACAGTCTAAAAGGGGTAACTATTGCTCCATTAGAGGTAAAAGTGAAAAGTAATTATTTTTTTACCATTTTTGGCATTTTATAACTTTTCAAAACCCTAATTAGGTTTTAAGATGTATTTTTTAATTATTTCACTATGTTATTTCGAGAAATGGGTTTTACGTGCATCTCTTGTGCAGCGACAGGTTTTTAATGTAACAACGATGAAGTAATGAGTTGTATTTTATACTTTTTCAGACTCGATAAAAGCACGAAAAAGTCATTGATGGAGTCGTCTTTCAACTCTTTTCTGACTCTCTAAAACTGAAAATATTGTCGAGACTCTTGTCATTTTGAACTCGTTAAATGGCTGCAAAACGATATCTACCCAGTATACATTTACCCCTTTTTCGGGATGGGATAGATTATTTATGAAAAAGGAATACCTTAGCCTATCGCGACTAAGGGGTTCTCTCAGACATTGTTTTCTACCTTTTCAGATCTGAGGGACTATTTACAAAAACAGACCTGTTGGAGTTTTCTTTTCCGCTTCTTTTCAAACTCTCTAAACATGAAAAAATGCCGAGTTCTTCCTTGTCAGACTCGTTAAACCCTGATGACATCGGAAATCGTCACCATGACGTACCCGAGTTCCTCCTTCCTAGGACTCATAAAATGTACTAGGATGGATTTTTCCGAAGGACAAACTTACAGTACAAGTATATGCTATCCCCTTCAAGCTTGTTTTTCAAAAATAATTGGGGTACTCGCCAGAAATGGTGGGGAAAAATGGAACCAGTTTTTAGTTGTGTTGGCAGTAGGTCGCTCTTGAACATGACACTCGTTTGCATTTGTGTCGGGTTGGGGACATCTCATTTCGTCATTTTTTGCCTCCATGGGTTTGGATAATCTGTTTTGGCCTCTCATATTCTCTTTGCCACGTCATCATGACCTCAGATCTCTTAATGTCAAATGCTGCCAAATCCAGAGTCGTGTCGCTAATATGTTCAAGAGAAGTTTTCCTTTGCAGTTTTCAACCTTCCTCTGATCCTCTGTTTAGTCCTGATTCACTATCATCATGTTCCTCTATCTCGCGTCGATGATGTGGGAAACATTATGGCCCTCCTTCGACCGGGTCACTTCCTGTCGAATTCAGCTCATTATCCAGAAAGTTGATCTAGAGACTCCCTTCTGGTACCTTGGAGCTTGCATGCCTCAATGGCAGGTTCTTTGCATTCAACGATAGGTCCACATCATTGGCCTTCGATCGAGTGATTCTAAGGGTGTTCGATGCTAGATCACTGTTCACATTCCGTGGATTGTACCTATTGTTCCTTAAGAGCGATTGTCATTATTGTTGGTTTCTCTCGTGCCTGTTAACAACTTTCATCATTGGCTAGTAATCAGGCGACTTTCTTGCATGTTCGACTTCAACTCACATATTCGCATGCTTGAATTTGTACGTGTTCGGGTCGAGATGGAGCGCAAGACCCTGGGTTTTGTCTGATAAGATCCAGGATGTGGGATATTGTGGTTTATCATGACTTATTGCATGACCCTTTTGATTGGATGGCTGCGACCATACCTAAGTCTATTTATTGATTCGTACTACTGGATGGTTGCGTCCATACCTTGGATCTCAGTTCTTATATACTTTATTATGGATGGCTATTCTTTCAACAACGTTGTTTGGTTCGAACGCGTTCTCATAAAGCATTTCACCCCTCCCTCTCTCTCGGACCTCATGCTTTAGGGGGCATCTGTTACACAACATTTTGTCACCGTCCCTGCAATCGCCATCCCACATATTGGAGGACCATTTCTGTGACTAATAAGAAGTGTCATGCCTTGCAAAGACCATCATTTCATCCCTTGCCATGAGGACAACATTCCTTCCGTTGACAATTTCCTCAGTAGACCATCAGAAACACATTTTTTTGCATTGGCGTTGGTAGACCATTATGCCCTCTCACCGATGAGGAAGATTAACACTGGGCCCTGTGCCCATTGGTGCTCTGTCCCAGTGCACTACATGCGCCAAGATATTTTTGGAATGTTTTTTAAATATAGAGGTGAAGTTTCTATCCTAACAACTTCATGGGCGAGTCAGCCTAAGGATAAGGCCTCCCTTCCACCATTGTAGGGATGCCAACCTCCTCCTCTCCCTCTATAAATAAATCTATCTCCCATTGATACACTAGCGGAACATATTATAACTGAATAACTGAAGAGAATTGTTGAATATTTTGCTAGCGAGATAGAACATAGAAAGAGACCTTTGTTGAGAGAGAGTTTAGGCTTGTGTCCTCGCCTCGTCCCAATTCCCGACGATCCTTCAAGATGAGCTTCGACTGAACCCGCTGAAGGAGGCTACGACGTCAAGGCTCCGGTTGTAATCTCTTTCTTCTATTTATATATACATGACTATTGTCTGGTTCCCATCTTGTGTTAATATGGTTTATTTTACGCAATGTGTTTAGTCCACCTTGTCTAACTAGTTAGCTACGAATGCAATTATTGTCTTCTATATTGCTCTAGTCTTTGATCTTCATGCAGGAATACGAGTACCATTGCTAAGGACCGCAACCTGTCAGGATAGAGATCAAGAGGCCGCCACTACTACAGTTAGGACAATCACGTTGGACTCCTGGTAGGACAATCTACCCCAACCTATTTCATTCATTAGCTAGGAACCTACACATTAGCTTATTTCCTTGTTGCTAGACCGTTTCTAGGGCTAGAGGGATCGTCTATGTCCACAGAGAGGATTTACCTTTCCAACAAGCCCCTCTGCAATTTTTTTTACACAAAAGAGAAAAAGGTCAAAACCCTTGAATATTAACAAAATAAAAGGCATAGTATGGAGGGTGAAATTTACCTGGAAACATAAAGGAAATAGTGTCATTACATACTCACTATGCTAGCCATTAGAATAATTTTTCCAAAGGCCGAGACCAAAACAATGCAATGTTTTATGAATCTTGTAACCAAAGAAGGATGACGAGTAGTTAAGTTAACGTTTTGGGAGATGCATTGAGCTAAATAGAAGAAATAAAAGAAAAACCATAATCATAAACCCTCGAAGGGCTCTATGTTGGGAAACCAGCTCCAAAAATAGAAGAAAAGAGATATCAATGCCTTATAAATAAGCCACTTCGAGGGGGCAGCCTCCAATACATTACATGAATGAACAATTCTTAGATGATACAAATTACAAAACCTCCTTTCTATATATAGGAGTCCATGGGGCCACAATGTAATCCTAGCCGACCTAACAATAATAATTTAAGGGCACAATAATAACAATATGGGGGTTACAGGGGTACAATAATAACAATAAGGGTGTTACACTAACAACAATAAGGGACTATACTAGTAATATAGGGACCTAACATGCCCCTCTCCTTCAAAAAAGTGTTGTCCTCAACGCTTGAGTAGCTCTGGGTGCTTTTGTATAAAATTCTCATCCTCCCATGTAGAATCTTCAGTGGGTAAGTTCTTTCACTTGATGAGATACTCTGAAATTGATCGATTCCGTAGCTGTCGAGTTCTTGTTTCCATGACCGCTTCAGGTTCCAATATGATTTTTCCTTCCTCATCAAGTTCTGGAAATATTGTTTGAGCTGGAATATTTTCACCTATAACCTTCTTTAAGCATGAAACATGGAAAACTGGATGTACTCGCGAAGAAGCAGGAAGCTCCAATTTGTATGCCATAGTACCAATATTTTGCAACACCTTGTAAGGACCATAGTACTTTGGCGATAATTTATTATCATTCTTAGCTTGCTTGAGGGACATTTGTTTGTATGGTTGTAGGAGTAAAAATACCCAGCCTCCTACATCAAAACTTCTCTTGCTACGATGTTGATCTTTTTGTTGTTTCATTCGATTTTGTGCCAAATTCAGGTTATCCTTTAAGAGTTGGAGAACTTCTTGTTGATGCTCGATGTGATCTTCCACTGCTTGAACCTTTGATTTTTCTCTTAAAGATGATGTGATGGATGGTGGATGATATCCATAAAGTGCCATAAATGGGGTCATTTTTGCTGCAGTATGGAAGGAAGTGTTATACCACCATTCGGCGAGAGGTAACCACTTGACCCATTGTGTTTGTTTATCAGATACAAAACAACGAAGATATCCTTCCAAACATTTATTTACTATCTCGGTTTGACCATCGGATTGAGGATGATAAGATGAGCTATGAGCTAATTGAGTACCCAAACAAGAAAATAACTCCGTCCAAAAATTTCCAGTAAAAATGGGATCTCTGTCGCTCACAATAACCCTTGGGTTCCCATGTAGCTTTTGAATTGTGTACATAAATGTAGTAGCAACTGTACTTGCTTTAAATGGATGAGATAATGCACAAAAGTGTGCATACTTGGTAAGTCTATCAACTACCACCATGATGACACTCTTTCCTTCGGACTTAGGTAAACCTGTGATAAAATCCATTGAAATCTCCTCCCAATGTTGACTTGGAATGGATAACGGTTGTAGAAGACACGGGGTCTTAATTGTCTCAACTTTATTTTGCTGGAAAACCAAACATTCTGCCACAAACTTTTGAATATCAGATTTAAGGCCATCCCAAAAAAATTCTTACTTCACCGTGTGGTAAGTTTTTAAAAATCCTGAGTGTCCTCCTAAAGGAGAAGTGTGCAATTCCAAAAGAATCTTTTGTTTTAGTTGGGAATTCTTACAAAGATATAAGCGATATTTGTACCATAAGAAATCATTTTTCCAACTAAATGTATCAGATTTACTAGGATCTTGTTGCAAATTTTGAATAAGTGTCCACACTTCTTCGTCCTTCTTCCATTCATCTCTTGCTTCGGTTACCCACTCTGGTTGGATAATAGAAATGGCACAAAGAAATGCTTCCACCTCTTCATTCTTTCTTGAGAGTACATCTGCAATAAAATTTAGCTTCCCTTTTTTGTAGATTATTTCAAAGTCATAACCCAACATCTTTGTGACCCATTTTTGCTGCTCTTCTGAAGATAGTCTTTGTTCCAAAAAGTGTTTAAGACTATCATGGTCAGTTTTTACCTTGAAGTGTCTTCCCATTAGGTAAGTTCACCATTTCTTTAGTGCATGCAGTATTGCTAACATTTCCTTCTCATAAATAGGTTTCTGTAAATACTTTCCTTTGATTGGATGACTTTCAAAAGCAATGGGTCTTCCTTCTTGCATTAAAAAGACACCAATTCCATTTCCTGAGGCATCACATTCCACAATAAAGGTTTTTGTGAAGTCTTGCGTAGCTAAGACCAGTGGTAGGCACATTTCCTCTTTAAGATGTTCAAAGGCCTTAGTTGCTTCAGGAGTCCATGAAAATGCATCTTTCTTCAATAATGTTGTTAGAGATGCTACTATTCTCCCATAATTCTTAACAAACTTGCGATAATACCCTGTTAACTCGAGAAATCATCGCAATTGCTTTATGGTTGTGGGGACTTTCCATTCCTTAATGCCTTTAATTTTGTTAGGGACTACCTTAACACCCTCGTGAGATACAATATGACCCAGATATTCCACCTTTTGTACTCCAAAGAAACATTTGGATGTTTTTGCATATAATTGTTTCTCTTGCAATAGTTTGAGCACTCTGTCATCATGTTGAACATGATCCTTCCAAGACCGGCTGTAGATTAGTATATCATCAAAAAATACTAGCACAAATTTTCTAAGGAAGGGTTTGAAAATGGAATTCATCAACCCTTGAAATGTAGAAGGTGCATTGGTAAGGCCAAAAGGCATGACCAAAAATTCATATTGACCCTCATGAGTTCGAAATGCTGTTTTTGGAATATCCTCAGTCTTCATTCTAATTTGATGATATCCTGAACGAAGATCCAACTTGGTAAAATAAATTGCTCCATGTAATTCATCCAATAATTCATCAATCACAGGAATGGGAAATTTGTCTTTAATGGTGAGCTTATTGAGCTCCCTATAATCCGGACACATTCGCCATGATCCGTCCTTCTTGTGTACCAATACTACAGGAGCAGAGAAAGAACTTTGACTAGGTTGAATTATACCCGCCTCTAACATTTCTGCAATCATATGTTCAATTTTGCTCTTTTGGAAGTAAGGATATCTATAAGGCCTGATGTTTGGAGGAACACTTCCTGGAATCAAATGAATAGCATGATCATGATCATGAATAGGTGGGAGCCCTTTGGGAGTTTCAAACACCTTGGAATGATTGTCCAAGACTTGTTGGAGATCTGCAGAAATAGATGATTTTGATGTCGGAACTTCTAGTGAGCATAATTGTGCAATTACACCTCATTGTTCTTTCTTTAGAAGCTTTGTCATGACATTAGAGCTTATTATCCTTCCCGGCTTCCCTTCAATACCCCGTAATTCGACTTCCTTTCCTTCTGAAAAAAATTTCAAGAAAAGTTCTTGAAAATTAAAAACTACCGTCCCCAAAGATTGTAACCATTGTACTCCTAGTACAACATCAGCACCTCCCATAGGAATGGAAAGCATTGGACTAGTCAACACACATTCCCCCATGGTTAGCTTGATATTATGGCATTTTCCAGAGCAATTTATAGTTCCTCCATTTGCAACCATCACTTGACATTCTGGTGCTGGGTATAGGAAACAATTTAATTCCTTGGCTACCTTACAATGAATAAAATTATGGGTGCTACCTGAATCAATCAACACTATTACCCTTTTCTTCTTGATATGTACTTCTATCTTGAGAGTTTGAGGAGTGGTAATTCCTGCCAGTGCATTACACGATATGGTCGGATTCATTTCTTCCTCTTCTAGGGCTGGTTCCTGGCGTATATCCTCTTCTTGTTCATTTTCTTCTTCCTCTTCACAATCTATGTAAAATAATTTCTTCTCAGCACACTTATGACCTTTAGTGTATTTTCTATCACAACTGTAGCAAAGCATTTTTCTCTTTTTTCTTCCAATTGTTGTGGTGTCAACCTTGTAGGTTGTGGAAATCTAGGAGTAGCAACACTTCCATCTTTATAGAAGTGAGTGGTAGGATTCCTTGTCGCCATAATTTTACATTCAATTTTTCTTGCCAACCTGAATGCCTTCTCCAATGAATCAGGCTCCAAAACGCGAACTTCATGTTGGATGTTATCCTTTAAAGTACCTATGAAGAGATCAATTCTGTGTTCCTCTGGAATATCAGTTACCCTTATATTCAATTTTTGGAAGTTCTCAATGTGCTTCGCCACTAAACCCTTTTGTTTGAGATTTATCAATTGGCTAAAGAAGGTGTTGCTTTTTGTATCCTCATAATGTGCTATCATTTCCTCTATAAAAATTGACCAAGTGAAAATTTTTTTACGGGAGTAAAGCCATCGATACCATACAAATTTTTTTTGTTCTAAATGTAAAGTTGCAATGTGTACCTTTTGTGTGTTTTGCACATTACTGAGATCAAAATATTGCTCCATCTGTAGTATCCATGTTACGGGATTCTTGCCATCAAACTTCCTCATATCCATCTTTGGAATATGGTGGTTCTTTAATCCAACATTAGAGTTTATGAAATCACGATTAACATTTATTTTGTTCTCATCATGATTTTCATCTACTATATTTTCTCCATTAGGAATAATTTCTTGTATCAACTTTGACAAACCTTCCTTCAAACCTTCCATGTCTTGCTTCAAACCTTCCATTTTTTCTTCCATACCATCCATTTTATCTTCCATACCATTCTTCAAACCATCCATCGTAGCTTCCATGCCTTTCTTCAAACCATCCATCTTAGCTTCCATGCTTTTCTTCAAAACATCCATTTCATTTTTTGTTGCTCTTTGCGAGAGCGAATTTTGGTGCACTTGCTCTTGTAATTTTGATAGATCATGTTGCAATTATTCATCTTCATGAGTCACAGTAGAGTACTGTGAGGGCTTAATGGGTGTTGAATTATTTTTATGAGGCATTTTAGAACCCAATACTGATATCTATGCTCAATAGGCCTTTGGAATCACTTAAAACTGATTTTTCAAACAAGACTTATGTAATTTGAAAAAAAAATACACACCTTTTTCTTGATTTTGAGGAGCTCGATATTGAAACTGAATTATCTCTGTGATTTCGGATCTTCAATATCTGAAATTTGGCCCTCACGTAGCCCCCTAAATCTTCTTTCAATTTCCATAGGTTTGACTTGATTTAGATTCTTCAAGTCAAAGTTATTTCCAATCTCCCACAATGACCTAATTATGGACTGGTTCAGTAGAGCGAACTTGTACGGATTTCCACGTGTCACTGTTTGCTCCTTTGGCTCTGAAATTTATAGAAAGGAAACTATAGTCCATGTACTTCCAGTCACTTTTTACAGAATTCCAATCCGATGCTCAGAGAGAGAGTTATGAATATTTTCCCACGATCACCTCTTTGAGATGAAATTCAGGAGCCTGAAAAAGACCTAACTTCCATAGATCATATCTCCAAAAATATTGCGAACCAAGCTTTGAAATTTTGCGACAATGTTCCTCAGGATTTCAGATTCGTGCTCTAAAAATTTCAGTTTTTGAACCTTCGTGGAAAAAAAAATTATAGCAAAAATTCTGAGATGACCTTTTTAAGTGAAATTCAGGAGCCGGCAAAAAGACCTTACTTCCACAGATCATATCTCCGAAAATATTGCGAACCAAACTCTGAAATTTTGCGAAGATGTTCCTTAGGATTTCAGCTTCGCACTCTAAAAATTTCAGCTTCCGAACCTTCGTAGAAAAAAATTTATAGCAAAAATGCCATGATGACTTGTTTGGAGCAGCGAAACCCTAGAATCCAAAGCTCTGATAACAAATGTTGGGAAACCAGATCCAAAAATAGAAGAAAAGAGATATCAACGCCTTAGAAATAAGCCACTTCGAGGGGGAAACCTCCAATACATTACATGAATGAAAAATTCTTGGATGATACAAATTACAAAACCTCCTTTTTATATATAGGAGTCCATGGGGCCACAATGTAATCCTAGCCGAGCTAACAACAATAATTTAAGGGCACAATAATAACAATATGGGGGTTGCAGGGGTACAATAATAACAATAAGGGGGTTACAATAACAACAACAAGGGACTATAATAGTAATATAGGGACCTAACACTCTATCTCTCACCAAATTGATCTAGGTGGATATCGGTGGCCACCCACCTATTCCATTTGGACCCGCAACATCAATTCTTACAGCTTTTCACTTCCAGCAACTTACTATTTTTAGCAGGTCTTCGGGTCCTGCATGCCTGAAGCCGTTTTGGGACATTAATGATCTAGGTGGATATTGGTGGCCACCCTCCTATTCCATTTGAACCCCTGCCATCAGTTCTTTCTGTTTTTAAGTTTTAGCGCAACTTACTATTTTTGGCAGTTTTTCGAGTCCTGAACTTCTGGAGCTGTTTTGAGGCCCTAAACAACGTTTTTTGGGAAAATGGAGAGCGATCGAGTTTTTGTTTCTTGCACCAAAATTTGTACTCCTTGGATAGATCTTTCTAACAAGCTATTGAGCGTGTCAAACGAAGATCGTATGCCAAAGTTATGCCCCTGGGAAGTTGAAACACCAATTTACCCAAACGGGGCCCACAGTTTTGGCGCTTCATCTCCTAGGGTTAGGTTTTTGGAAGTTTCGGGTTTTACATTGTTTCTAAACAATAAATAGGCCTTCGAGCCTCATTGTAACATAGTTCAGGGGCTGGTAGCTGTCACATCTCTTCTCAGGGATATGCTGCCAGTACCCTAGCTCATGTATTTCCATTATGTCTGTAATAGGCCGCGAGCCTCAATGTAGCATAGTTCAGAGGCCTGCGTATGCCACATCTCTTCTTAGAGATATGCTACCAACGCCCTAGCTTGCTTCCATTATGTTAGTAAGCTTATTTCAGTCATTTGTTATTAATAAAATGAAGCATTATTTCCTCTGCATCTCTGTGTTTATGGTTATATCTGTATTATGTTGCGTTCTTGCATAAAATCCGGATCACAGATTGAATAAACGAAGTCGCATGGAATGTTCACCATAGAGAAACGATTATAGACTGTAAAAAAGCAAATGATATCAACTAATTGTAAACACTAGAATTTGCACAAGAAGGGTGCAAAGACATGTCGATAGAAATGGAGATTATGATGAGAAGTTGGTTGGACGAGGGAGAAAAAAAAGCAATTAACAAGCATTTCATAGGTGCTCAAAAGCCTAGACAAATTGAATTGTGATTTTGGATGGGCAACAAGTGGATTATGTGCTCTCATTCTTGTTTCAAAGTTCAGAAAATGAAGTTTGGAGGACTAGATAAGTCGAAAGGGACAACAATTTGTTTTCAAACAAAACATGAAAATTTTGAAAACTTGATGCGTATTAGAATTTCAAGGAAAAGCTCAAATCATATACTCAACTCCATTTTATTTCTATAATTCATCTCCATCGTAAATAAACTTAAGTTGATTTAAATAAAAACTAAATAATGACATATTTATGGATGTGACATTTAAATATAAAATAAATAAATATATGTAAGTTCATTTTAAATTTCGATTTATCGAGCATAGAAAAGTAGTAAATTTGTTAATACATATATATATATTTTTAATATAAAGAAATTGATACATAATAAAGAAGTAAATAATATATATGCATATCAAAAATTTTACTCTTTTCCTTTTCTATGTTTGAGTAAAGAAATCCACCTTTCTCTAAAGTAAGTTGATGTTACCAAGCCAACTCACATGTATACTAAAGAGGCTCAAAGCCACTATAACAATATTCTAAGACATTATAACCCATCATGTTACTAGCGAGACTGTGAACCTAGTTGGAGAAGATAACAACCATTATACCCTAACAACTCTATATAAATCCAATTGACAAAATTCAATCTTCTTAATATCCATTAAAACAATATCTAAAATAGATTTATAATATTATAACTTAATTAT
The DNA here is from genome assembly GCA_034641835.2 of Pinus albicaulis. Taxonomy (NCBI): domain Eukaryota; kingdom Viridiplantae; phylum Streptophyta; class Pinopsida; order Pinales; family Pinaceae; genus Pinus; species Pinus albicaulis. The sequence continues at coordinate 906,306,410 of CM076581.1, forward strand.
AATACTTTTACAATTATTTTATTTTTAACTTAATTATAATACTTTTCCTATATTTTATTATTTTAATTAAATTATATTTAATTTGTTACCATATTTAAATATAATGAGTATGAACCTATATACATTGATGAATCACTAGAAATATGATTTTTGATAGAAAATTTACCAAAACAAATATCATTTAACAATTTGATATATAAGTGTTAAACCAAAAGCTTAAAAGATTCACTTTAACAACTTGAGAAATTCATGTAAGTAATTTCAATATTAAATTTCATAAACATGAAAAAAATCACTTTTACATAATCTTTAAAAATATATAACATTTATATATTACAATTTATAATTTTTAATTGTATTATATAAAAAAATGTAGATAATGAAAAATGATTTATCTTATAATATTGTATATGACGAAGATGGTTAATTACCTCTAAGATCTTTATAATTTTTTGATCATTAAAAAGATAAGAGAATAATTGGAATTCTTTAACATTTTATTTTTATGCTTAAAAAAAAGTGACATACCAAATCACCGTAGTTTTTGCTAACTCAAAAAATTAAACAAATATGTAATGTGATAAGCATTTTGAAGACTAAATAGAATGTGATGTTAAGATGGATAATCTAGGAGGTAGAGTTTTTCATGTTCAACCCTCTTAGGATGGTATAGGTGATAGACTCTTTCATCACAAGACATTTTGGTGACAAATGCCCAATCTCACTATAAAGCTCATAAGAATTAATCCTTATTTTGACAACAATACTAGTCAAAATAAAAATACATTTTTTAATTTCGAAATTAAAGTTTATCACCTCTTCTTAATATATTCATTAAATTGTAATTTCAAATTGTATATAAATACTAAATATTGTTATAACGTATTAATTCATTAAACAAATTATAAATATTAAATGATATATCCCAAAATGAATTTATAAAATAGAAATCATCATTAATAATATTATTAAAATATATTATAAACAACTTACACTATTATAACATTATTAATCCAAAAATAATAATGTATTAATTTTAGATAAATTTATAAAATTACATAAATATAACAAAATAGGATTTTGAATCTAAGTTGCAGCCTTAGATTTTTACTATAGCAATAGAAACACCGAGGAAAATGTTTTATCTAGTGAGCTTGAAATTATGGTACTGATGTTTGTAATGAGGCCCACAGGCTCACAATTCAAGTTGTGTGTATGGATATTTGCGGAGTTAATGGATTTTTAGCACTTAATTATGATAATGATTAGAACAAGTAGAAAATAAAAATTAAACATCATTTACCTAATATTTGGATGTAATTACCCAACTTGATATATTTAAAATTTTTCATTAATCATGATTAACTTCACCTAATTGTGAATTAGTCCCTTGTATTCTCTTCTCTAAAAGGAATTGAACCCCACAAACAACTCATTACTTCATTATTATGGGGAATCAACATTCAAGAACTATTGAAAACATCAATCTATATTTAAGCACAAAGACATGATTCAAATCAATGTGAAAATATTAGAAGAAATAATTTAAAGAATTGCATCCTTCCATGGCCAAATCTCCTCTATAATTCAAATACACAGGAAAATGATTATATTCCAACATGGGGAATCTACATTCAAGAACTATTGAAAACATTAATCTATATTTAATTAAAGAGTCATGATTCAAATCAATGTGAAAATATTAGAAGAAATAATTTAAAGAATTGCATCATTCCATGGCCAAATCTCCTCAATAATTCAAATACACAGGAAAATGATTCTATTCCAATCGGAATTCAAAACCCAACTTGCATTTAATGAAGAGAGAGCGGCTGCATTTCTAACTACTTTCTCCAAGCCTGTCATGGATGGACAGATGGCGGCGTTGAAAAAACTTTGAAAGCGACACCCACCTATATTCCCAACTACTGTGCCCTCGGCTTTGATCGATGGATAAACACCAATTCTACTACTTTCCCTTAATTCTAGTGAGGCTTAATGTTCTCCCTAGAAACACAATGCTCAGAGGAGTTAAATTGTTGTACATGTCCATAGATTGCCTATAAGCAAACTAAAAAAGGGGTAAGAATACACAAACATACTTCAGCTTGAAATCATTTCTATATCCAAATTCTATCAGGATGAGCTTTATAGTCTGCAAAAATAGGTAAAATATGGTTTGGGATAAGTTAATTTCCCAACAAAACAAAGTAAGTGAGCTGCTAGTTGGCATCTCAGAAGAACTATTAGGAAAAAAGAAAATAATATTGATGTAAATATAACATCTAAGAAAGCTTCCAGGCAATGCAAAAACTGCAGGATAATTTAGGCATGAAAACTTTTATCAAATCAATAAACCTATTACATAATACTTTGAAAAATGATTTATTCATATTTCTTTCTCGCCTGACTATGACATACACACATGACCATGACAAACACACATACAACCTTAAATATATCTCAAATATATGATTAGGATGCAGAGATTTAAACATTTTAAACAACCTCTTATTTGCTATATTCTATAATGTTCATTAAAATAGGTTAGATGGGCCTAACATGTGTATTCTAAAAATAGTTCTAAGACATAAATATCTTTAACAAAAACTAAAAAACTAACCCTGTCATTACCTGTAAATCTGATGCCATTGAGTATTATAGGAACCAAATTTATGTTGCCCTGGCGAATTTGGAGAAGAATATGAAAAATAAGAATCATCATCACCATTTGTGTGTAATAATCATGCTTCTCATCACTATCAATGTAGAACCAGGTCTCTGTGGGAGTATTCTGGTTACTACTCATCCTGCTCAACCAAAGTACTGTGTTGGAGATATGAGAACAGAAAAACATTCATTGATGCATGTCTATAATCTAAAGACAAGCCCAATCACACCATATAAGCTACCTATCAAGATTCAGTCATACATCAAAAAAATTAATTAATGGAATATTTCTACCTATCAAGATTCAAAATCAACAAGCCCAAACCAGAACAGAGAAAAGACCAATTTTCCAAATCCGTAATTGTAAAGTTTCTGGTCAGACTACGTTGTCATCATACAAAGACTTCTCTAAATTTTAAAAAATTAGAGATCAATTAAAAGTTTTAAGAAATACTCTCGCCTATTGGTACAAACTATTCCCAGACAGAAGGTTGCAGTACAAAGGAACACCACCCATTTGAAAGCCATGGCTTTAGTAGAAACTTCTACACCTCTGGCCATTATTAATAGGATTTCACTAATCTCCAATTTTCAATGCAACTTATTTATGCACCTCTGGCCATTATCAACAGGACTTCACTAATCTCCAATTTTCAACGTAGTTTTTTTTTTCCACACCTCTGGCCATTATCAACCAATTTTTTATTTATTTATTTTATTTTTTGAGGAAGAGAAAAACAAAATGTAAATTTTAAAAGATAGAAAATAGGGTAACACCAGTTCAAAACCTGGTGGCCTCGCTTGCTCCTTAAGATGATATGGTTAACAAAAGTCTTTTAAGGTCAAAATCACATTTATATGAGAACATCAATTCCATGATAACGTAGACATATATTAAATGCAACCCCTGTCCTATGCAGTTTTCTAAGAAGTTTCAAGGTGACAATCACATTTATAGAAGGCACCACTTCCATGATAATGGAAAGAAACATTAAAGACAACCCTTGTACTAATGCAGTTTTCTATGCAGATGAAGTTATATGAAAATCCTGGGCATAAAAATTCTCCGCTCGGATCAAGGGGAGAATACAGATTGGGAGAGTTCATGAATTTTTGCAGATATCATGGGATTGTTCAACAGTTTATAGTGCCTCATACACCACAGCAGAATGGAGTGGCAGAACGAAAGAACAAAACTCTTGTGGAGTGCGCAAGGAGTATGCTTCAAGGTAAGGGTCTATCAAATGGTTTTTGGGCGGAAGCCATCAACATTACTGTTTATTTAAAGAATAGGAGTCTTACTAAATGTCTTGGCTTCAAAACCCCTTTTGAAGCATTGTATGAATTCAAACCAGTAGTGAGTCATTTGAGAGTATTTGGGTCAAAAGCTTTTGCCCATATACCCAAGGTGGATAAAAAGAAGTTAGATCCTAAAGCCATGAAATGTATCTTTGTAGGATATGGCACTGAGTTTAAAGCATATAAGTTATTTAATCCTGTGACTCATAAAATATTTGCAAGTAGAGATGTAGTATTTCATGAACATGTTGAGGAAGGAAAGGATGACAATGATAATGATTGGCACATTGCATTGTTGATGGAATAAATCAGCGGGGATGATCAAGAGCAGGAGTAGAAAGAAGAAGAAGAAACAGGTGATGTAGCCAATAATGCAAGCCAATATAAGTCTGAAGCAGACATATTTGAGGTAAGTCCCCTACCAAGGAGATCAGGTAGGAAGACTCAATTACCAGCCAGATTGAAAGACTATGCTTTAATGACAAGTATTTTAAACATTGTAGAACCCACAAATTATAAAGAAGCAAGTCAATCTGATGCATGGAGGGCTACAATGAATGAAGAAATTGAATCAAGTACTAGAAAATATACTTGGGATTTAGTTGAACTTCCTGAAGGAAAAACACCCATAGGTTGTAAGTGGTTGTATAAACCTAAAGTGAATGCAGATGGGAGTATAGAAAAGCTTAAAGCTAGACTGGTAGCAAAGGGTTATTCACAACAAGAGGGAATAGATTTCGATGAAACCTTTGCTCCTGTAGCGAAATTAAATACCATTAGAATGCTAATCTCTTTAGCTACAAAATATAAGTGGAAGCTACACCAGGTAGATGTTAAGTCTGCATTTCTGAATGGTGATTTGAAAGAAGAAATTTATTTAGTTCAGCCTGAAGGGTTTGTTAAAAAGGGGCAGGAACATCTTGTTTGTAGATTGAAAAAGGCATTATATGGTTTAAAACAAGCACCCAGGTCGTGGCATGAGAAGATCGATTCATTCTTTGTATAGCATGGTTTTCATAGGAGCATGAATGATCCAAATCTGTATACCAAGCTTAATAAACATAGGCAAGTTATTTTGATTTATTTGTATGTGGATGATATGATTATAACAGGGAATGCTAATAATCTGATGAAATAAATCAAACAACAGATGTCACAAGTGTTTGAAATGAAAGATCTCGTAAATATCCATTATTGTTTGGGATTGAAAGTATGGAGAGATTCTGGATAGAATTTTCTTACTCAAGGGAAGTATGCCAGAAGTCTGCTAGAAAAGTTCAGAATGGAGCAGTGTAGATTAGCAACAACACCATTGCAACAAAATCTAAAGTTGTGCAGTGACGATGGCACTAAAGAGGTGGATGCCACTATGTATAGACAACTAGTTGGTAGTCTGATATATCTTACTACAACTAGACCAGACTTGGCATACTCTGTTAGTGTGTTAAGCCAGTTTATGTCTAAACCACTCGAAAGTCACTAGGTCGTAGCAAAAAGCATGTTGAGGTATCTTAGTGGTACTAGTAATTATGGTATTTTATACAATGACACATCTGATGTTACTCTAGCAGGATTTTCAGATTCAGATTGGGTAGGTAACTTGGATGATCGAAGGTCTATCATAGGTTACGCATTCAGCATTGGATCCGGGGTCATAGGTTGGAGTAGCAAAAAGAAAAGTACTGTAGCTTTATCTTCAGCTGAAGCTGAGTACCAATCATTGTGTGTAGCCACATGTGAAGCTATCTGGTTGAGAAGAATTCTCAATGATGCAGGAGAAGAATAGAAAGAAGCAACTTCCATTAAAAGTGACAACCAAAGCACTATCAAGCTAGCAAACAATCCAGTATTTCAAAAAAACACCAAACATATCGATATTCAGTTCCATTTTGTTCGAGAAAAACTTCACTCAAAAGAAATATGTGTTGAATATTGTAAATCTTGTGACAACATGGTAGATATTTTTACTAAGCCTCTTAGGAGAATAAAGTTTGAATTGTTTAGAGGGATGTTAGGAATTCAAGGTAATCCTTTCTCCATTAAGGGGGAGAGTTGGAAATAATGAATATTATTTGTATATTAATGGATAAATGGTTACATTGTTGTAACATAGCTCCTTAAGTTAGGATTAGTTCATAGGATATAGGAGTTTGTTTACAACTCCCTGATTCTTTGTGATGTACTTATAGCTGTATCATTCCATTAATGAATGTAGAGTGTGTAATCTCCGTTTTGAGTGCAGTCTCTAGGTGCAGTACTCACCTGTGAGCTGCAAATTCTTTTCAATTCAGTTTTTATCTTTAACCAAATAGATACCCAGGGCCTAAGTTGACATTGTTGGGTTTAAATAACCTCACTGCAAAACAGATCTTGTAAGAAGTTTTATACACTTTGTCAAAATGGACTTAACTACAATTTCGTTTAAAAAAATATACTTTTGCACGTGAGTTTAATAGCTATAGCTTTCTTCCTCATGTCCATCTTTTGCAATAGGGCATCTGCCCTTAATACAAATAACATGACTAATCGAGATTCGAAACCATGATCACCACTTGGTCTATGAAATCAAACCCTAAGTAGAACTACTTTACAACCCTTAAATATGAATCTCAACATGGTTTTATCTTCTCTAACTTGAAGAACCGAAACATAAACGGGAAAAAGACATCTATGGAAAATGCAGCTTAGGGAAAACGCATGATGCTAAGACGTGTGCTACAAAGAAACAAATTTGTACACAAAATTTCTAGCACTCTTCCATTCAAATCAACCCCCATATCTCTGTAAATTACTGAAAAATGCTGTATTGGTTTTCATGCTCTCTCACACATGATTGAATTGACCTAAACGGGTTATACAGGACAGCAAATAGAAGACCCTGCTAGAACACAATTATTACAAAAACGACATTATTTGGTTGAATCTTTCCAAGACCCGCACCGTTATTTGGATGATTCTACCTAGACCCACTTCAATTTTGTGCTCAATTTTTTCAAATGGTCATAGCCCGTTGGATTTAATTCAAGAAAAATGACCCACTGAAGAGCAACACCTTCTCACCGATTTATTTACAAGCCGAGCGGTTTGATACATATTCATTTGATCAACTTTGCAAAAATCATCAAATGTTCACCCTTCGCCCTCTTACCAGAGTGGCTCTGCAATCATGATGCCCTTCTGCTCTAGTTTCAAGGGATGTTCTCATCATGGTTACAGAGTGGGAATTGTTAGCACTACGCCATGAATATATCTGCAGAAGTATCTGGAGAGCGTTGAAGTGGATTGCTAATCCCAGGAGTCCATGAACTTCATGAAATTTGAAGGAGTCCATGTTTATGAATTTTCCTTAGTACTCGTGTTCTCTAGTATTTAACTAATCACTGTGTGTCTCTAGCTACAATTGTTGTTAGCTTGGTCTGCAAATTAAGCCTTGAGTGTATATCACATATTGGTAATTGGTATTCTTCCATCTCCAAATTTAGGTCGGTTTTATTGGTATGTCTAATTTGTTTAGCAATCCATAATGGTGCTAGGAGCACTGAAATCTTCAGTAGGTTTTCTCCTGTTGCTGAATTTCTACATGTATGTAATTGTGGCTGCTATTCTTGGATGGGCTCTTAACTTCTATGCATAACATCTTCTTGTGGTTGAGCTTCTTGCAGGAAGTACTCGTTCTATGGGGTTTTCTCTAGTGTATTTTTCCATCTGGGACGAAGCTACAAGGTTCATGGTTATCTTCGCTTTGATAACAGCTGTGGTGGGAGCGGGTTCATGCCTATCAGAACTCCATCACCTCCGATTTTGGACTGCAAAGAGTTTGGCTTCCACACCTGTTACTGATGTACTCGAAGATCTCAGCTTGTCCCAAATTCCAGGCTAATCCCGCTATCCAGGGGCCAACTTCCAGATACATGGAGTTAACAAGAATTTGCTGGTTTAGAAAAAAATGTGATGGAGAGAATTGGTCGTTGGGCATCTGACCATCAGGCTGAATGTCACGGTAAATTTCCCAACAAGCATTTTTGAGCATAATATCGGCCTAGCCAATTTGAATCGAGATGCACCCTCAATTTCACAGGGAAGAAGGAAAATCAACCATAAAAAGAAAAGAGAATAACTGCGAAGAAACTGCATGCGTAGGAAATAAGAAGAAGAAGGCGTTAGCACCAGGCATGTTACTGTTGTACTCGAAGAGCTCAGATCATCCCAACTTGAAGAGCTCAGCTCGTCTTGACTTTCAGGGTTATTTTTCTATGCAGATACTGGGGCCAACTTCCACATACCGGAGTTAACAAGAATTTGTGGCATTGTAAAAAAAAATTGAATTGGTCAACAAGTGAAAAAATTAAATTGGTCAATAGGTGACACTGTTGAGATTCACGACAGAAAACAAGGAATCTCAATAGTGTCACCAACAACAACCTCACAATAAAATGCTTATCAACATAATTAATGGTGAAAGAGCGAAGTTTGAGCACATAGCTAAGTGAGCTCTGTCCAAAATCCCAACGAAAATAAATGACCAAACACTCTAGCGGACGAGAAGGTCATTACGACCAAAGCCAAACCATAAAGATCAACCACCGTCGATTAAATCCAAAATGATCTTGTCCATTGATTGAAACTCCACACATTTCAAGATTGAGCCATGTGAAGGCAAGTGGAGCCACCCTCATGGCTTAAAAAAATCCTTGCACTTGTACTAGGAGAACCACCCTCATGGCTTAAAAAAATCCTTGCACTTGTACTAGGAGAACCACATATTAATTTTCGTTGTGTGCCACCTCAAGCACAATAGAAATCTTATTATATATATAACCTTAAAAATACAAATCCACCACACATGCCTATATTCTATAAAATAGATAGGAAATGTTATATACATATTCCATATGCCGTGGATAGGGCATTATAAAATGTTAATAAAGTCCCTTATATGGTTATAAGCATTAGCTTGGCAATTGAAAGTATAAAAGCATGTGGTTATGGGTATTTTGATTTATCACGTCTGCTAATATAGCAAGATAAGGGCCATACCTTCTTAATTTGAATCTTAATATATATATTAAAGGGGAAGGAGTAAAAATCCCATAAAATATCATTATGACCGCATTTAGTTAGTTGTGTAAATGCATAATGATTAACATATCATTATGGGAATAATTTTGAAAAAGAATATATGTTGATCAAGTTTTCATATTAATTCCAATGATGAATGTAAAGTCTAGATACACTCATAGTTATAATGAAAGTATGAATTATGGTAGAATAAAAGACATTATAGTGAGTCTAATAGCAATATTAACTTTTATATAACATCAATAAAGTCATGGAATTAAAAGCATAATTGGAAAACATATGGGTAAATTTAAACACAAGCGAAATAGAATAAGAAACATCGTGTGTTAAAACCCAAGGTTTTAACTTAGATCAACATTATAAAGGAGTAGTGGTTAGTGATCAAGATTGTATTAAAAAAATAATAATAAAAATTAAGTTATGATTAGATAGGTTTGTTACAATTCATTACCCTTTGGTTTCTAGATTTTGATACAACAATAATGGTAGTCTCGACAATGCCAATATGGACGAGGCTACTAAATATTCTCTTTCCTTTTTGGCACTTCAAGGTTCTAGAGGTAATTGGGAACACTCTAGGGTCATTCAAAAAGATGGACCTCGAAAGAACAAAGAAAAGACTAATTACCTTTGTCAGAATCTGTGTAGTAATAGATCTAAGGTCTACCTGATTGCATTCAAATGAAACATAAAAACTTCCATTGGACCCAACTTCTGGATTATGAAAATTTTACATTCAGATGTTGGTCATGTTACCAAATAAGACACTTGTAGAACACATGTTTGTAGGCCACAAAGAACCCAAAAAATAAAAAGGGGTAGGCTCACAAAACAAAAGGGTGGAATCCTTCAAATCTCTACCTCAAGAAGTAAGAATAAGAAAAAATCACAAAGAACCCTCCAAACCAAGAAGAAGGGGTGCTCTAGTCCATAATGGCAATGCAACCCACAAGCAGAATGATATAGAATCAAAAGATATCCATCAACCAAAACAACAAAAAAGTGTGGCACACAAAGAAAATGGGACAATGGGCACGAAGAGAGTTCATGTTTTTGAAAGTTCAAATTTAGACAAAGAACTCCCACTGAAGATAACTGGAAGCGATTTGGAAATGGTTACCGTCGATCCCAACTTAGGGGAATGACAAAAGGAAATAAAGAGAAGTTAAGTGATTACTATTGTTGAATTTTGAAGCTATGGTAAGTCTTCATAATGTATCACTTGTAAGAAAATAAAAGCAAATATTTATTTGAAATTTTACAAGGCATATCAAAGTGGAAAAAATGAAAATTTGAAATATGATTTTACTCTGCAAGTGACCAAATCAGCCCTCCAAGAGGCATGTCGGATTCCCCATGAGAGACACCCATTCACATCATGTAAAGGGTATAAATATCCAACTTGACCTCCTTCCAAGAGTCACTTTGGATCATACCATCTATCTCTATTCTAAGCGAAGGAAGGCAATGAATGTAAGGAAAAAAAACATAAGGAAGAAGTTTGCTTCATTTTCCCTTTCTCTAGTGATCATAGGAGGATGAGTTCTAGATGATTTTTTATGGTACATTCTTTGTGGCATAGTGCCAAGTCTGAGAAAGAATTCTAGACCTTGTTTCTGTGATATAATTCTGTGGCATCATCCAAATTATGAGGTTGAGAAAAAGATGAATTTCGGCCCCCTTGAAGACCAATGATAGAACTTATTACAAACATTTTTGTGGACATAATTGAAGGACACTTTGTCTTCGATGTTCGAGGGTCGACTTGGCTCTTGGTGGATGGTCATCTTGTTGGTTAGTTGAATTTGATGTCTCTTGTTACATTGATTCTTGAAGGGAAAAGTTGGCTGGGTTTTTACCCAATTGTGGTTTTTCCCATGGTGAAATAATCTTGTCTCTTTATACATTGCGATCTCTACTGCTCTATTGTCTCTATGGTTGATTTTTTGAATGTGTAATGACTTAATGATACATTAAAAGAGCTAAATCAATGGAACTAATGATCAAGTTTTAGAAATAAATACTTCTACCATACTAAAAAATCAATATGGTTTCAAAAGTTTGGTTAAGGAAAGAGCAAAAATATCATTCAATGAAGAAGCCATCCTTGTTCTATGCAAGCCCTAGAATTTGAGAAGTTCTCAAGTCTCATAAGAATGCCTCTATTAAGTTACAGGAAGTCACCTTGCGACTGTAGATATTTATGATGCAAAAATTGAGGACTATAATACTACTATGCACTATTTTACAAAGGTTGAAGTCTCTGCAAGAACAAAGGTCACCTTAAGATCTAATATAAAATGAGTCCTTATTTATGAACCGAATATAAAAGAAAACCAAGTATTTTTTTCCCTAGTCTTAAACGGCCACATATATTACATTAGGGTAAACGTCTCAGAAATGATATTACATTCAGTAGGCCTTAAGTCTTTCGTGAGTAGGCCATAGGACTTGCATTGATTTGTTTTTGAAGGAGAGAGATCCGCCTAAATTTCAAGGATAAAATACCTATGTGCTTAGAAGATTCACATTATTACAAGGAGGCCAAGAAAGGGATACCTCAAGACCATCAAAGTATTTCACCTCAGAATGAGGTTAACGTCAAGCCTATTCAGAAAACCAAGAGCCTCGAGAAAAGTGATCTAAGCTACCAAATTGACACTTTAGTATTTTTAAGAACATTATAAGTGTTCGTGATCCAATATTCAATGATGATTGGTCTTTGTGAACTCAATAACGAGTAACTTCAAAGGATCCCGAGTTACCACATAGTCTACATATCTTACTTTTAAGATCTTGATCTCAAATTTTGTCCAAAAAATCTCAAAAAGCAAGTCTTCTCTATACCTTTGAGTAAGAATCACTGTAATATCATGTTTTAGAATTATGACAAATAATATGGAACAAACTTGAAAACCCACGAGAAAATAATTTACTGCGATAAAATCCTCGTGCACAAATAAAATATTCCAGATAATTTACTGTAAATAAAACTCAAACCCTCGTGGAACATAAAATTTTCCAGATGTATCAATAAAATATAACCAATAATTATTGACCAACAAATAAACATAAACACGACAATTGCAAACACCACGAGAAATAATGGAACTCGACTTCATTTTTTTTTAACTATAATGACAATACATAGCAATAAATGATATAATATATAGAAATTGAAAGACAAACCAATAGGCACACTTTTGGACTTTGAATGGATCCACCAAAGAAAAGCCTGGTATGATTGGCTTTTTGTCTGATATCTCAAATATAATCACTGGGTTTTCATCCCAAGATCAAAGATGGAACTGGCCACACTAAGTTTTTTATGATAAACAAATCTAGGATAATCCAAATGCCTAGCTTCTCCCCCCTTTTAAAGGCTTAATGGAATTCTCTTCAATCTTCTAGAAGCCTTTATTATTATTATTATAGAAGCTTCCTTTTTATTTATTTTATGATTTAAATTATTTTAAAGTCACTTTTTACATAAAAAAGGGATTATTTTTCTCCTTTCCTTTCTCTTGCTATTGAAAATTTCTTCTCACCATCCCATCCTGTAAATCTCCTCATCCCGGTTCCCACCAGTTATTACACTAAGGTATTCCTTTGGGAAATAAATTTTGTAAGTAATTAAAATAAGACTGATAATATTCTCATTTACGAGAATCGTTGGAATGCAACGGAACCAAAGACAAGTTTTGCGAGATTGTTCTTAGTGATGAAAAGTGGCAAACAAACTCCATCAAACCCATAAAGCTCCTACAAAAGCCTTTGAGCCAAAAACCATAAAAAATACAAATACCACGACAAATACCATGGGAAAATACCACATGCAAATACCATGAGAAATTACCAAAATCAAATACCATAAATAACATACTTTTATGCCTTCACACCCGAAAGGGTTATTTCACTCCTATAACTTAGTTGTCACCAACACTGGAAGTCCATATTGAGCACACCTTAAAGGAAATTAAAAAAAGGAATATTACATGAATTCATTTAGAAATCAATTTGATGTTAGCTTGAAGAGATCTATGTTCCATACATAAAAGAAGTTCACGAGACCTACATGAAATGTATTTCCAGGAGCTAACTTGATATATATTTGAAGTGAGCAACCCGAAGAAAATTAATAAATGAGACCTTTGTACTGAATAAAGGAATGACTTGGTTAGAATTCCAAGTTGTAATACAATCTGAAATTTGACATGTGAGTAAGAAGGCTTTAAGGTCATACATGAAGGATTCGATTGATATGGAAAGAAGAAATAACATCACTTTTGTGGATCAAGTGACATGTTTTCAAGAATAAAAAAATTAAAGTATAATGATGACATTTTGAATTTTTTGTTAAGGGGATCATTATCACAAGTGTAAAAGTCTTCTTTAGTAAGAAAGGTTGAGTCCCTTTTCAAGGTTAAAAGTTCAAGTGACTTGTAGATCTAACATGTCAAGGATTTTGAATTAAATGAACCTATTGTTGCCAAGGTTTGAGCCTTTTAAATAATTGATGCCATGGAAAACATTATTGTTAATACAATATTCCTGGGTACTGAAAATTATTGAAGAAGCCAAGTTGCTCTATTTGGTGAAACCATGATTATTTTTCATGTGTAAATCAAATTTAGTGTTTGCATACCCTTAAAAGCAACAAGGCTTGAAGAAGAAAAACCTAGGGTTTGTGGACAAAGCCTAGGATTGGATGTTTTCGCTAAAAGTAGAAACCCTAAAATTTGCAAAAGATGAAATCATGATGATGATAAGGGAGTAGTTGATGAAAGTGCTAGATAGATGCAAGAAGACTCAAGATCAAAAAGAGTTGACCTTCTTCTAAAAAAGATAAGTATTTATATCTTTCCTATTTGATTATTACTATTTTATTAATTAGTCTCTTGTCTTTGAATTCCTTGTTTGGTTGTAATTTTTCTTCCATGGCCTCCTAGTGAGGATTGCGGGTATATATTAAAGGTTTCCTAGACCTTGGTAGTAGGTTGAAGAACAAAGAAAAGTTGTGATAAGAGGAACCTCCCAAGAAAAAGGGTTTGTAATGAGAGATATTGTACTAGATGATATCTAGACTTAGAGGGAGTAGACATATCAACAAGGTTGAAGTATAATAGAAAGAAGTCAATGGTAACTTCCAAGAAAAATTTGGATGGTAAAAGGTGCAAAGCAAAGGATTACCTTAGTAAGAGGGAAGAAGACTGTGATGGACATCTTGTCAAAATTTGTTATCTTTATTATTTCTATTGAAAAACTAAATCAAATGGATGTAGATATCATCTTCCTCGATGAAAGAAGTGCACATAAGAACTATCTCAAGTTTGTGAGACACATGAAGAAGTTCTATAATTGTAAGCAGAAAGAAGGCGTTGTACAAAATCCTATTGAATTGGATCGAGATTGATCCCATATGATTTGATGAAAGCAGAAGAGCTCATCTGTCGGGCTTAACGTTGAAAAATACAAGGCAATATTCATGGCTAGAAGGTTCTCCCATAAATAGGTGGAAGATTATGATGAGACCTTTTCACGAATTTCTAGGTACACTGTAATTAGATCTATTTTTTCTCTTGATTTATCTATGGGATGGAAGCTACATCAGAAGGATGTGAAGACTACCTTCCTCAATGGCATGATTGAGGAAGATATGTACACATAGCAACCTCAAGGTTTTGAGGTCCATGGAAGAATCTCATGTGTGCAGACTAAAGAAGGCCTTGTATGGTCTCAATTAAGCTCCAAGATTCTAGTATTTTAGAATTGATGGATATCTGAAAAGACTTATTTTCTCTAAGAGTGTTGTTGAACCAAACTTTTATATCAAGTTTGTTAAGGGTGAGTTGGTGATGTTGATACTATATGTTGATAATTTGTTCCTAACATGTGTAGAGCATCTTATTATTTATTTTAAGAGGGACTTCGCCTCTGAATTTGACATGAAGGATCTTGGATTGATGCATTACTATTCGGGACTGGGATTCTAGCAGAAACTAGGTGAAATCCTTCTTGGGAAGGAAAGTATGTCATCAATATCCTTTAGAAGTTTGGAATGATGGAATGAAAGTCTATGTAAATTCCCGTGGCAACGAATCTGGGAAAGCTAAGGGATTTTGAGTATTATCTGGTTGATCCATCCATGTACTGAAATTTGATTGGATCATTGATGCATTTGGCAAATACAAGGCAAACAATTTACTTTACAATGGACACCTTGAGTCAGTTCTAGATGGAGCCAAGACATGATAATTGGATTGCAACAAAGCATATATTGAGATAATTGTGATATTCTTTGAGTGGTGAGATATAGTTTTAGGGATATATAGACTTTGACTGAACAAGGAGTGCAAATGATATGAAAAGGAAATTTGGTGTATGTTTTAGCTTGGGTTCTGCTATGATATCCTAGATGAGTAGGAAGCATACATCTGTTGCACTCAACACTGCAGAAGCATAACATATTACAAGTTGTTTGGCATGTTGTGAGGGAGTATGACTTCATAATATACTCTCTGGATTTTTTGACCAAATGTTGGAACCAACTGTGTTGTTATATGAAAATCAAAGTTTTATGAAACTGATAGAAAATCTAGTGTTTCATGATAAGTCAAAGCATATTGATATTAAGTCATTCATGAGATGATGCAAAAGGGAGTAGTAAGGCTCAAGTGTATCTCCACCGATGAGCAAAAAACTAATATTCTCACAAAGCCTTTGTCTCGGGCGAAGTTTGTATACTTCATAGACAATTTTGGACTCGTGGATAACCCCTTTATCAATGAGAGGGAGAATCGATGTGAGATCAGTAGAGGCATGGCTCAGAATACTAGTGACAATAGAAGCGTGACTCAGACTGTTGATGGGTGGTCAACAGGGGAATGGATCTAACTATTAGTGACAAAAGGAGCATAGCTCAGACCGTTGATGAGATATAACATGAGGGACAAACATTTTAGAGAGAATAATACCTAAGGCCTAGAAACTCATGGAGTGGGTTCCTCTTCAAAATCATGGCCTAGAGTGAGGCCTTTGGATTTGGGACATGGGTTTCCCTAGGCTTTGACCATGAGTGATGAAAACCTTGAACTAGTCGAAGTACCATGAGGTGAGGTGCCCACCAGATCATGATGACTAGTTGACTAAGTACCATTGGTTAGGAAATCTAACCTGGGTTGTGGTACATATTGATGATGATGCTGATGTAAGTCAAGAGTGTTGACCTAGATGATGATGATATCGATGAATTTACCTTTCCTTAGAGAGATCATGTATATAGAGAAAATCTGGATAGTGATTATGAATACCTTCCTAGCTAGGAGGGAGTGTTGAATTTTCTAGCTATGGTCGATCTTCATAATGTACTATTTGTACTTGTAACGATGAAAATATAAATTATATTTGTAAAAGAAATTTTTTTTAAAGCATGTTCTTCATGCTTGCAAGAAAAGAAAACATTTATTTGAAATTTTATAAGGCTTATCAAAGCAAGAAAAATAAAATTTTGAAATATGTGTTTGCCTCCACAAGTGACCAAGTTGGCCCTCCAGGAGTCATGTTAGCCTACCCATGAGAGACACCCATTCACATCATGTAAAGGCTATAATTATCCCACTCGACCTCCTCCCAAGAGGCACTTCAGATCATATAATCTATCCTTTTTCTAAGAAAAGGAAGACAAGGAATACAAGGATGAAAAACAAAAGGAAGAAGGTCGCTTCATTTGAACTCACTCTAGTGAGCAAAAGAGGACGAGTTCTGGATGATTTTCTATAGTACATTCTCTATTGCATAGTGCGAAGTTTCAGGAAAAATTGTAGGACAATTTTCGACCCTCTTGGAGACCTTCTTTCTGTGATATAATTTAGTGGAATCATTTGAATTTTGAGGCAGGGAAAAAAGATGATTTTCGACCCTCTTGAAGAACTATGACAAAACTTATTGCAGAACTTTTTGTCGACAAAATTGAAGGATACTTTGTCTTGGATCTTGGAGGGTTTACCTAGCTCTTGGTGGATGGTCATCTTACTAGTTAGTTGAATTTGATGTATCTCTTGTTGTATTAATTCTCTAAGGGAAAGGTTGGTTGGGTTTTTCCTAGGGTATATCTTCTCATCCCTTTGTTCATTATGATTTCTACTACTCTATTGCCTCTATGGTTGAATTTTTGAATGTGTAATTAATTAATGATACATTCAAAGGTCTAAATCATTGAATTAATTATCAAGTTTCATAATTAAGTACTAGTATCTATTGTATTGAAAAATCAACAACTATCATAGTTAACTTCGCAAGTTTTTCATTTTTTTTTTTTTTTTTTTTATGCACATAAGTTGAGAGGCTTCTCTTACTGAATGTGGTTAACATCTACAAAATGTACTATTGTTTCTTTTTTAAAGTTGAATAAAATTACCGTTTTTCCCCTTTGCAAAAATCACAGATCCATCTTAACTCTAGATCTACCAAGAGTTGAGAGGAATCAAATTTTTTGAGGTACGAACCTTTTTTCAAGTTCTTTCACTAAAAAATAAGTTTGCATATTGAA
Organism: Pinus albicaulis; assembly: GCA_034641835.2. Lineage (NCBI taxonomy): Eukaryota > Viridiplantae > Streptophyta > Pinopsida > Pinales > Pinaceae > Pinus > Pinus albicaulis. The sequence continues at coordinate 906,324,006 of CM076581.1, forward strand.
ATATTTGATCCCTCTTGGTGCTTGGTAGATCCAAAGTTAAGATGGATCTACGTTGATCATTACCACATGCCCAAAAACATAACGTGTTTCACATTCAAAACATTTAATTAAATCTAAAAGAAAAAAGGTCACAACTACTTTTGAGATATATATAAACCCTCTATCCTCGCTAGTACTAAAAATGTTTAGTGGTTATTCTATAGATATTAAATCATGGTTTTAATAAAATTAAAAATGAGAATACTTTTATATAGAAAGATGTGAAATTTATATAATATAATAATATTATTAAGAACCAACGTAAATCCATCTTAACTAAGGATCTACCAAGCGATGAGAGGAATCAAATCTCTCAAGGTGTAAACCTTTCCTCAAGTTTTGCACTAAAAATGAAATTTTCATTTTGAGAGATTCCCTCTCAATGCTTGGTAGATCTAGAGTTAAGATGAATCTATGTTGTTTTTATTAAATATATGATATATATAGTTACATATATATGCATTCAACATTTTTATTTGATATGTTTTATAATTTTTATAATTTAATATTTTAACGTGATATGTATAATATTGATTATTAGTCTCTCGGAAAGGCAAGGATTACGACAATTAATTCATCTTTGTCTTTGTATTAATTATGCTTAGATTATAAATATTTACCTATTTGCTAATATAAAACATTAAATAAATATATACATTTTTAATTTTTGTGATATATTAATTTTTTTTTGTACCATTTCACTAGTAAAAAGAATTGAAGTTTTATTAACAAAAAAAAAGTTGAGGAAAAGGCATAAAAAAGTTAGAAAAGTCAAAATGAAAGGCAATAAATTAAAATAAAAATTGCACCCAAAAAAAAACTTATGACTAATAGAAAAAGGTAAAAGTTGTTTTAAAAGAGTGTAATCAAGTTCAACATTTTGAACATGTTGCTTTCTTTGTCTTTCAAACTTAACTTTTTGAATGAAACATTTGAAGGTCTCTGGTACTCCATTTGTATTACTCTTTGGCATCTTTAAAAAAATAGACAATGTAATAAATAAGAATAGTTTATTTTTTAATTATGCCTTACATAAGTGTAATTTCCTTCACGTTGTTGTTACATTGGTTTGTGCTTATTCCATCTAGTGTAGCATGAGAGTAGGCATATCAAGCGCCTCGAGGCGTGCAAGCCCCTCCTTCAAGAATGTGGCCAAAGGGGATGGAGGTTCTAGTTCAAACTATTAGATGCAAGCATCCCATCACACAGACATAAACAAATATGATCCTCCACTGGGGGTGAATTCGAAAAATTGTATACAAGGGAGATGCCTCCTTAAGGTAGTTAAGGATCTGAAATACGAAGTAAAATCGAAAAAAATGGAGAGCCACATCCAACATTTGAAGGATCACCCCTTAATATGAAATATATTCAGCATTTGACCAACACATAAAACATTGATTAGATGGATCCAACAAAATGGGCAGTTGAAGGGACACATTCATCTTGAGATAGGAGCAACATGTTTCTTTATGGTGATTTTTGCAAATATGGAAGACAAAAACTGGGAATTTGAGAACAACTTGTATTTTCTTAATAATACCTGGTTCTTCATGAAATTATGGCAATAAAGGTACAACCCAAAAAAGGAAAAATCCTTGGCAGCCCCAATTTGGGTTCACCCATTCTATCTGCCAAAAGAAATTTGGGAGGAGGAAATCTTAGAAGGTATTGAAAACACGATTAGATATTTTGTGAAAATATATGAAGTGGCCAAAGTGAGGACACTACACCTCATATGTGAGGATGCATAATAATAGTTTATGGGCCAAATATGTTGAACAAAAAAGAAGGATTTCTTAGAAACTTGGCTAGCATCAAAGAGGTTCACCAAGATAAGCCATGGATTCTAGGAGGAGACTTCAGCATGGTGACAACACTGGAGGAAAAAAAAGGAGGCAGTTGTTGCTTAGATACAGACTCCCAACATTTCAAACGATTGATGTAGAAAATCAAGTTGGACGACATGGAAATATATAATGGAATATTAACCTGGAATAATCACCATAGTGGTAAGAACCAAATAGCCTCACACTTGGATATAATTTTAGTCTTAGAATCTCTCTTAGAAGTGGATGTCTTCCTAGAACCATCTATTCTTCTTGTACAAGTTTGGATCAATGGTCAATATGTTTAGAAATAGATATCAAAGATGCTCTTAGAAATAAGCCTTTTAGATTTGAGTTTTTTTGGCTTTAGTAACCATCCTTCCTTGAAAAGGAAAAGGTGTGGCAAGAAGAGATTCAAGTCTAGGGTCCCTCTGTTATGACCAAGTTTCAACAAAATCTTAAGATTCTTAAGTCAAAAATCAAAAGATGGAACAAAGAGGATTTTGGAAATAATTTTCAAGCAAAGCAAGAGATAGAGGTACAGATGCAAGAGGTTCAACAACAAATAACTCTGGAGGGAAGGATTGAGGATTTGGATACAAAATAAGGAGAAATACGAGGAAATATTATGGAGGCAAAAATCAAGAATCCACTGGCTTTGAGAAGGGGAGAAGAACACATTTTTTTTAATAAATCAATGATCATACACCAACATCATAAGATGATTTTTTGTTCAAAGATGAAGTTGGGAAACCACTCACATATCACAATGAGATGGAGTAAGAATTGGTTAGATATTATGTATCACTTTTAGCTAAATCAAAACAAAGTTGATGGAGACCAATTTAGAAGATCACATAAAATATCCCAACGTTGGTTAAACCATATCATATTGTTGCCTTAACGATATAGGTATTCTATGTTGAATTTGAAGAAGAGGTAATTTCCATGCGAAGAAAAAAAAGCGTATGTTCTAACGAGTTCATCACAAAATTTTATAAGGCTTGTTTACACTTCCTTGGCCAAGAAATACAAGACTTGGTGGAGGAATCTCGTAGTACATGCTCTTTATTTCCAGCCTTGAATGCCACAATATTAACACTAGCACCCAAGTCTAAAAAGACTCAGGATCCTAGTAAATTTATATCGATAATCTTATGCAATGTGATATATAAGATGTTTCAAAAGTATTTGTAAATTGTCTAAATCTATTGCAACCAAATATAGTTTCGTTGTAGCAAACTATTTATGTAGAGGGAAACAGATTTTGGATGGAATAGTAGTAGCCCATTAGGTCCTTTATTCATTGAAAAAATCTAAAAATACACTAATGCTAATTAAGCTTGACATTTTTAAGTTGGCCTCAAACTCTTGATCAAGCCAATCTAGACACATTAATGGGATGGCTTAAAAACAAAAAGGTCCCACTCTCCAAGGAATAAGACAAACTATGAGGGACTATAACTAGAAGGGCGTGTTCACAATCAAAGAGGTATATCAACTAGCCACATATCACACCAATTTTCCTCATCAGTAGATTTGGAAACATGTTTGGGTTCAAAACTTATGGCCCAAAGTTTCCCATTTTATTTGGTTGTTAGTACATAAAAGAGCCCTTTCATGGGATAAAATTGTCCATAGAGGATTCAAAGGCCCTTCCCTCTATTTTCTATGTAGATCATATGCATAGGACTTTGAGCGCTTACTTAATACATGTGTTTTTTGTGAAACTCTATGGTCTCAACACTTCAGCTTATTTGGACAGTCAACCAATAATAGGAAGGGCATCATAGTAATGATTGAAGATCAGAGATCCTTTATGACAAAGGATCCTCTTGTAAATTGAGCTTGGACCCTCATTCAAGGGTTTTTGTTATGGAACATATGGAAGGAGAGGAAAAATATAACCGATCATCAGAAGGGGAGATAATATGGGCAAAATCATCGCAAAATGTTCATGAAACAATACTACTCCACTCTTGGTCATCGTTAAACTGGGAAGCTGAAGGTTTGGATGCCATGATTTTTCATAATATCTAGTTCTTTTCATCTCCTTCTATCGATCCTTTGCCTCCAAGAAGCCCATATTAACTCCGGATCTACCAATTGCCTAGAGGGATCAAATATCTTAAGCCATAAACCTCTTTTTGAGTGGAAAACTTGAGAAAAGGTTTATACCTCAAGTACTTATTTTATTTTATTTTTACTTTGAGAAAATTTGACTCACATTTTTTTTTTTTTTTTAACTATGAAAACAATTTACTTAACTTATATATTTGAAATGCTAATCATTTTCACTTTCGTAAGATTTACCTCACACCTACACCAAAGTAATTTTTTTAGACAACTTTTTAGTTTTGTAACTATTCCAATTTCATGCAACATTTCACACGTAATAAGATTTGACCAATGTTTAATTAGTTCACGTTTTGAAAAATAATCTTATATGATTTTTTACATTACGGACAAAACCTAATCTAACGTTGTCTGTGTAATGCCCAATGAGTGATAAAAGCAAAGCTAAATGAGGAATGGGGTTTTGGTAAGTTTTATAACCCAGTGAGTTATTTGTGCCAATGTGAAGGGAGGCTGAATTTACAAAAAATAATCTTATTTTATTACTACAGGTTACAAATTATTTAGTTTGATATTTTTTGAAGAACAAATTTACCTTAATTGAATTTGTAGACACAGATACTCCTTCGCTAAAGAAATCTTATACTCTTTTTGTTTTATTGAATTTTGTTCATGCTTATTTTCCTTTTGTGGTTGATAATATTACTGTATATATGTTTTTCTGTTAAAATGTTTAATTGAGCCCACATATTCAATATTATTCTTTATTTTTCATTAATTCACTGACATATATTTTTTAATTTTGTTTAATGTGACGTTTTGTGACAACATCTCTCATATACTAGGATATAGAGCGCCTCTTGGCGCAATAAAAGAGCCCTTTCATGGGATAAAATCTTCGATAGAGGATTCAAAGGCCCTTCCCTCTGTTTCTATGTAGATTGGATGTAGAGGACCTGAAGATATGTGTTTTTTGTGAAACTCTATGGTCTGAACTCTTCATCTTATTTAGATAGTTAGACATGAATAAGAATGACAACATATAAATGATTGAAGGTTGGAGATCCTCTATGACAAAGAATCCTATTGTAAATCGAGCTTGGACCCTCATTCAAGGGTTTCTTCTATGGAACATATGGAAGGAGAGGAACATTATAACCGATCATTAGAAGGGGAGATAATCTGGGCAAAGGAATTTCAAAATTTCCATTAAACAATACTACTCCACCCTTGGTCATTGTCAAACTAGGAAGTTGAAGGTTTCAATGCCAAAATTATGTGTAATATCCATTTGTTTCCCTCTCCTTCTAATGACTGTTTACCTCCAAAAATCCCATCTTCTAGTCCTCCAGCCTCCTATGGAACTCCTCCCCTTGGATTTCTTAAACTTAATTTTGATGTGACATCTACAGGAAATCTAGGTTCTGCTAGTCTTGGAGGAATCTTCCATGAAAACTATGGGAAAATAGTGTTTCTATTCACAAATAGTATGGGAATTTCGAGTAACAAAACAACTAAAAATGTAGCTCTAGAGACCGGACTTGTTATCACATCATCTCAAGGCTTCTCCAGGTTGATCGTGGAGGGTGATTCTCAAATGGTATCTCAAGAGTAAGAAAATTATCAATGAATCTTCTCCATAAAATATTTACCACAAGTAGAGATTGGAAATATATATCACACATGTTAAGCTTTTGATCCATATGATTCCAGTCTTTATTTCCTCTCATGTCATGAGAAAAAACAATAAGGTAGCAGACCTTCTGGCCACCTTGGGATGAAATGACATTCACCTTCATCTTTTGGAAAGTTGGTATACTCACTTATGGTAGGATGGGGCACTGTGTCTTCTCAATCTAATAAAAAAAGATTGAGAAAATCCACTGGGAATGGAAGAATATGAAGAACTGGCGTGCATTAAGGAACAAATCTACAACAATCCAAATCCCACACCTCTAGTCGATCTAGCCATTCGAGGCATTATTGATGTTTCTAGATCGTCTTGATGGTTTCAATTTACTTATGGTTTTTCTATATCACTTGGAATTTACGGGTACTATCATATAATGTCTTACATAATGGAGCCTTAGCCATTAGACCTTTTTGTATGTATTAGGTTAGTATATATGGAAATTTGGGACAAAAGACATTACTTTTTTCCATTGGTATGATTTCCAATTTGGTGGACCACAACAATTTTTTTTGATATTATATAATCGGGTATCAGTTTAATAGAAATAATCATATTCACCGAAAATAAAGGTCAAAGCTCTTTTAATTATTTTTTCTACTTCAAGCCCCTAATCATGTGAATATTTTAACTATATAATATACATTAATGTATATAATATAAATTTAATCCCCCCCTCTCTCTCTCTCTATATATATATATATATATTAACTTTTACGATTTGTATAATATCAATAAATAATATATATGAGATGATATGAATATATTTTGTTATGTTGATGTCAATACTTAATTTACAATTGATAATTACTCATATGAACTTACTTTTCAAAAGTTTTAAATCTCATTTTACTTTTTTTTTTTTTTTTTAAACTAGGTTGGGGCTAGAACCAATGTTGGAGGGAAGAACGATTTTCCCACTAGTGGGATGATATCACTAGGGTTATGTGAAGCTCATTCAAGCTTGGATGCCCCTTGGGATAGTTTAATTCCTTAAAAGGTGGCTCCCATCCTCAACCCCTCCCCATGAGATTTGAACCTATGACCTGGTGGGGACTAAACCCCACACAAACAAATTAGTCTACACCTCATGGGTAAATCTCATTTTACTTTTAATATAGAAGGTTCAATCTTGCTTTACATATTATATGAATAAAAAAAAATTTTCTTGCCCATGAGGTCTAGATCAGTTGGTTTGCATGGAGTTTATTCCATGTCGGGTCTCAAGTTCAAGCCTCATGTGGAGGGTTTGAGGATGGAAGCCACTTTGGGGGAATTAAACTATCATAAGGGGCATCCAAGCTTAACTGAGCTTCACACAATATTGATAATAACATCATCGTTCTTCTTCCATTCAATAAACGGGCTAGCCCCGACCTAGGCTCAACCAAGTCATACAAATAAATAAATAAAATAGTAATGTTTTTATTATTTTAGTTATATATTAGCAAAAAGCACTCTTTACTTGTGTACTTAGTCATATTAAGTTTAACTATCCATTATATATTTTCTAACTTTGGTTGAGAGTAAGTTGTCATGAAGCATTTGTTTATATATATATATATATATATAAAGAAAATTAGCTCAGAAAAAGAGTTTATTATAAAGAATAAGTTTTATGTGTTTATTAATTAAATTTAAATATGAAGTTTTGAAGCCCACAAGGCATAGAATATACGGTGAAGGGGTGTTCCGTTAAGACACTTCGTGGTGCAAAGTTCACTTATTCGAAACTTTGTGGGCAAAAATCTATGCATGCTAAGGGTTGGTGTGCCCCAAGATGGGTGCGACCCAAGTGATTTTAAGGGTTTAGATGACCCTAGGTCGTGGCTATTCAAGCCATAGGTTAGTCATGAAATCATCTTAGGACTCACATAAAATAACAAACAATAAAAATAAAGATATGAAAATTTGAAATATAATGATTACCAATATGAATTATTATTTTAATTTATATGATAAAATGTATCTTAATATATATATATATATATATATATATATATATATATATATATATATATATATATATATATATATATATATATATATATATATATATATATGTGTGTGTGTGTGTGTGTGTGTGTGTGTGTGTGTGTGTGTGTGTGTGTGTGTGTGTATATATATAAAGTTTTTATATGTTTATTAATTACATATTATGAAATAACATGTGTTTTTTTTTTTTAAGGCACAACATTTAATTATCTATGAAAAAGAGTACAAACATGTTTTCTTGATGTTAAGGGCCACCTTGTAGATAAATCAACCCAAGAACATCAATTCAGAGTCATAAGATTACAAATACCAAATTTAACTAGATTGTCTAGCAAAATTATAGGTAGAAGAACCAATGTTTTGCAAAAAGATACCACATAGCTCTAGTTTTGGCCTCTAGCCACAAAATTGACTATATGAGTACATAACATGGCAAAACTATGATAATAAATATAAGTACGTAACATTACAAAACTATGATAAAAACCACGCTATAATCCGCATAATAAAAACATGCTAATATAATAACAAGGAGAGAGCAATGTAGAAATTATGGTGTAGAATTGCAAGTGAACATGAAATTTTAATCTAAATCAAGAGACACAATCCTACTCTATTGCTCCACGAAATTCAATTCACAATTTAGAACAACATTCAGAAACATGCAATAAGAAACAACACACATGCACACTATTTTTATAGGGAAAGTAACTGCTAAAAACCCTTATGCTTGCTTGCATTAAATCATATGAATAAAGATGCATTGCAATTTCTAGATCAACCTGAAAATGAATAACCTATCTCTCTGCTCACTGAGAATCTCTGACCCAGACTTAGTCAATTTCAGCCTCTAAGTGAGCCCCTATTTCTTTGCACAAATCCTAAGGAATTAGGCCCCTATTATTTAGGAATTTTCCTCCAATTCATTGTGCAATTCCCAAGGTTGATCATTATTGGGTAATTTAATTGTTAATTAAACTACTTGTCATTAAATTGTCAAACCCGAGGTTCATGAACTTGCGAAGTATACGTGGATAATATATGCTAAGAATCAAATTTCAATTTCAAAATGGAATCATAATATATTGAAAGAAATGAAAAAACTGAAACAAAACCTATTCATGAAAAATGTCTAAGATGGGTATGCACACACTTTCTTTTTCAAAAGTATGAAATTCAAAACTTGGAAAACAATCATTTAATCTATGAAATTGAAATGAAAATTGACATGAAAGTAACCTTACTCTAGTGACATGAAAGTAAATCTATTTTACCAAGAGGAAAGTAAATCTATTTTACCAAGAGGAAAGTAAATCTATTCTAATGACTTGAAAGTAAATTTAATCTAGAAAGCGACAAATCATATACTAAGAAAGCATTGAATTCTTAAACTATGAAATTTAAAGGAAACCGAAAGCAGTGACAGATCAATTGAAATTACTAATGTGTGTATTGTCAAATTAGAATCATTCATGAATATATATCAAACAAATCGAAAAAAAATGAATCTATGAAATGAGAGCAATAATTCTTAACCTGCAAAATAACATAAATGGAATGAGTATGAAAGAATGTAAACAATGCATTTAATCAAAAGACTTAAAATGAACATAAAAAACTAAAAATATAAAACATTAGAATATATCCCATACTTATTAGGTGGTCATCCCAAAGTGCATGAGAGGTGGAAAGTTGAGAAAACTCTTGATCAAACAACAAATGAAGGCACAACCATATCAAAGTGAACTACAATAGTATTCATTATATTAATCATAAGCATAGTGCCAATATTTAACATTCAAAACTCTACATTGAAGCATGAGCATAGCTCCCAAACTTTTCACACCTTTTGAGAGGAGAAGACACTCCTATTTATACAAAAAGTAAGATAACTAACACATAAATGTAGATCCACAAATTTCTCCTATTAACACAAATATATCATCTGGTTACAACCATGTATTGACATATAGCAATTAGCATCTTTTCATATCCTCTCGTAAATCTCTCGTAGCTTTGATATGAGACACTTATGAAAACTTCCATAATATTTCTCCATGAAATGTGTTTGACCAATGATCTCAACTCTTCCTTAAATATTCAAGAGTTTGAAGAGGAGATTCGAATTTGATTCTTGGAGGCCAAGTAAGATTGTCTTGGGATCTTCAAATATGCCTACACATGTCACAAAACTCATCCAACCTTTATATATAAGTGAATACATACTATTTTTCTAATATTTAACCATAATTTCACTTAAACCACCAAAATAGATGTATTGGAAAATAATGTTTCTAAAACCATATTTAATTATGAAGATGGTCTTACTGTAGGGTTATGGAGTTGTGGAATATGGTAAATTATGAAGCAAAGTGAAAGAAAAAAAAATGAAATGGATGCAATTTTGGAGACCCAACATTCCCCCCAACTAAAGATGTTGCATGTCCTCATACAAGTTTGCATTGACTATCTTAGATTGTAGTATTTTGTCATTTTGTAACTTTGAGATACTCTTTAAGACTTGCATCTTTTGAACAATCTTATTTATTCGAAAGATATCTAAGTGGCAACTATTATGGTTGGTTCTTTTGTGGCAACCATTACTATTTCAAGTGTTGGTTCTTGCATGAAAACAATTTTCTTTTATTCTTCTTCTTGCCTCAACAAAGAATACTTAGGAATGTATTGAAAATGAAGACCTATTTATATGCATATCAACCGACCTTTGTTCATGATTTGAATTTTTTTAGAACATATCCATCTTTAAAGAACCAAAAATAGCAACGACATTCAGTTGGGAGAAGCATGTTGGTCAAGAATGTATGAGGTTATGAAATATGAGAATGAAAAATGATAATGAATATCCTCCCCCCAACTAAAGGTGTTTTCTATTATTTGAAAATGAGGAAAGAAATTCTGTATGGGAAATTTTCCAAATACATATCTTTTAGCATTCAAGGAATTAATGATTAAAGGTTAGAAAACATCATACTTTCACCTACCTGAAAAGTCAATAAGTTATGCATGTGTGAGATCTTGATTGTTACTGCCAGATCATGGAATGTGAAGTGAAAGAATCTGATCCACTTCTTCTTTTTGGTTGCATGAATCGTGGATGAAATATGAAATTGGACTCTTTGTGCCTTCTTATTGCTAGGACTACTACTGAAACTGAATTTTGATTTATTGGAAAACTGTTGCAAGCTGCTCATATAGTCTTCATTCATATCCGCATCATGACATAATTATTTTCTATGTGAATACATTTTGTTGATGTGGAACACATAAATAAATTTTTGGATTAACGACCATTAATGGATGTCGTTAACCAACACAAGACTACTCACCATTAATGTCAATGAGAGTCAAGATTTCCAAGTACATCTTACTAGGTACGAATAAATGAGTTGAAGTCAAGTCACCTAGAAGATTCGACAAACAAGGCACATTGATGTATTCCCATTGTTCATCGGTGAGAGAACTTACCATTAAGGTATGCAAGCCTCAAAGTACTAAAAATAACTCTAGTCTTGAACCCAGATAATGTGCTGAAGTCGATGGGTCAAGACTTGTTAGAAGGAGGGCCTTGATGAATCTCCCATCATCTAACACGAGTATAAAACAATGTTTTAGAGAACCATAGATGAAAGAGTTGAATTTATGAAGCAATTTTATTTTACAAAAGGAAAAGGACAATGAGGTAACTCAACATTGTAAGTGAATTGAATGGATTTATTCATGGGTTAAGGATGAAATGTAAGTGAGGTAGGAAAGTGTGAAACTTGCAAAAGAAATTGGTTTTGCAGTCATGATCTAGTAGTAGGAAGATAAAAATTAATGATTGTATTATAAGCTTAGAAATAGAAAAATGAATGACTAGCTATGAAATTATGAATGTGATTTGACATGAACTTGAGTTCTTCATGTTCTTTTTGAAAAATAAATTGGTCTTTGAGAACCACTTGTGCATAAATTGATCTTCTTTGATCATCTTGGAACCTGCAAAAGCTTAGCACTAATCTACAATAAAACTTAAGATTCTTGAAGGAGAGAGGTGATCAATCTTTCTTCATAAATAGTGCTAACAAAACAAATTCAAGGAAGATAAATAAAACTAAAATTCTCCTTTTACTTGTCGGTAAGCTTGTGCACTTAGACTACCCGTCAGTATTTTATTGCTAATTTTTTCATTTGATACCCAATTTTAGTGATTCAAAAACCAGATTAAAGCAAATTCATATCAGAAACATGTTTTTAATGGATTACTGAGTTTTCGAAGTCCAACTGCTGCAAAATCCATAAAAAATGACCATTTTTTGTTGTCTAAAATACTAATGAAAACTATCCCATCATGTAGATATTGTCGATATCTTTCCAACGACGCTTGAATCGAGTCAAACATATGTCGTATGAGAAAGTTATGGCTGTTTTAATTTTTAGCAAAATAGCAAAAAATTGTGCATGGGTGCCACGTGGCATCACTAGGGAGTGCCACGTGGAAGATTATGTGGCAATGATGACTTGGCAGATGATGATTTGGCAATGATGACGTTGCAGATGATGTGGACTGCTGACTGGATAAGGTGAAGTGGCAGATAATTGGGTGATGAATGTGTAATGTTGACCAATAATACGTTGCAACGTGGACCAATCGAATGTTGCCACATGGCAGCGAAATGATTTCCTAGTTAAGGTTTGGAAAAATTGTTAAATATTTAACAAATTTTGTCCTCCATTAGATTTGAACTCATATCTTTTATAATTTCAAAGACTTACGAATAAGCCATAATTCAAATTTGTAAAATGCAAGCCATAAAAACGTTATTTAAAGTTAAAAATATTAATCATTAGACAAATTTGACTAACGAGGCAACAATTTGACAAACACTCAACAAATTAAATTTGGGATTTTTGAGAGAAATTCCAGGGTCTAACTACTCAGGGGCACTTGTTAAGCAATTTCATGCCACCAAAATGTTTGATTTTCAATTGAACTCATGCTCTTGCCAAAAACAATGGATCTCACAACCAATTTATTCTTATAATAATTGGGAAAATATTCATCGAAAACTCAAATATTTTGTAAACTTCAGAAATGATTTCATCACAAGATATAGATCAGATTGGGTTGAAATTTTGTAGGAAGGTTCTTATGGTCCTAATGCTTTTGCATACAAAAAATAAAATCGATCCAATGCACGGATCTCGAGATATAATCAAAATTACTTTAGGTGATGATCCTCATTTTCTCGAAAATCATGAAGCAGATTGGGCTAAAATTTACAAGGATTGTTCATCAGAATACTATGCACTTCCTGTCCAAAAATTACGAGAACCGAGTTCCTAGTTTGTGAGATATCTTCAATTTAATTTCTGCATTTTGTATTTAGTTTTAGTTTTATTTTTTATTTATTTTATTTTATTTCTAAATAAAATTATAGATTTTTATTTAAGTGATACAAATCAAATTGAATGAAATTTTTGCTAGTAAATAGAGGCAAATCAAATTATGAATTGGAAATAAAAATTAGAACAAATTTTAGATTCAATAGTAAATTTAGATCTCCTAGCCATTTTTTTTTTATCTATGAATTTTATTGTGAAATTTCAAAGCTAACTTATCCAACTTTCCTTTCTGATCTTCCTATTCGTAGCAAGGCACAAGAAGAGAGCATACTCGAGAGTTTTGTCAATTCTTTATTCATTTGAAATTTGGAATTAAAGTAAGAAGAATTGATCTCAAATCTAAAATTTTAGCTCTCTAAACTCCACTTGTTCTCCTTCTTCACAAACATCCTTTTTTTTTTTTTAATCGTAGATCTTCCTACCAATGGTTAGTGAACAAGGTGGCTCTTACCGTACCACGAAAACCGAAAAATTCAAGACAATGAATTCAAACTTAAAACTTGAAAAGAAAAACTCAAAATCATCACCAAACTTGGTTTTATTCTTTGATTATATCCTACTCTATTTTGAAAAAGAAAAGTTTTTTTTTTCCAAGTGTAGGAGTATTTCCAATAAATCCATTTAAGAATCAAGAACTCTAGTATGCTCATATCCAAATTTGAAAAATATACCTCAATTCCCATTAGGATATGAGAGACCATTTACACAATTGGATTAGGTGCTAGGATTTGTTGAAGAATGGAATAACGTTGTGGTGTAGTCACTTTTTGTGTTGGGTATGTGTTATATTATTTCCATGACTAAGCACGCGTGGGGGCGATAGCCCCCCCTGTCGGGGTTCGGGGCAGCGCCCCGGCGAAAATTTTTTGGTCCTTAATTTCCGATGGGTAGTCCGCGTCCATGGTTTTGTGCATGGTTTTGCACATGGTTTTGGGGTACGATGGTTTTTGACCGCTGGTATTTTTGTAGATCTGGTCAAGGGAACTACGATTATGTTCTAATCCAGGGTTAATGGATTGGGGTTTATGTATGCTTCGGCATGTATATATATATATATATATATGTGTTGTAACACTAAAAGGAATATAATGAAAAATCAAGCTGGTCGTCCCGATTTGGGATCCAGGGGAAAATCTCTGTGTTTATCTGTTTTATGTTTTATGCTCTCGCTATTGTTTATTTTTTGTTATAAGATCGTGTGTGTAGATAATTTCCGTTCAAGGTTAAATCAAGGTTAAAACCCCACATTTTGGTATCGCAGGTGTTTCGGCCGAAGGACGCCGCCGCCTGGGCTTGTTCAAACCGAGGTAGACCCTGTTCAGTGGGAGATCTGCGGGATCGATTCTTGCGGTGAAAGAAGATGGCGAGCGGCCGAAAGATAGAGATCGAGAAATTTAATGGTCAGAGTTTTGAGTTGTGGAAGCTCAAGATGGAGGATCTGCTGGTGGATAAAGATCAATGGATCGCGGTAGATCCAGGTACTAAACCAACGACAATGTTAGATGAAGACTGGAAGAAACTGGATCGGAAGGCTAAGAGCACAATACGGTTGTGTGTCTCAGATTCAGTATTGTTGAATGTATCTGGGGAAGCTACGGCAAAGAATTTGTGGGAAAAACTTGGGACTTTGTACCAATCTAAGTCTCTGGTGAATAAGTTGTTCCTGCGGAAAAAGCTGTATAACGTGAGGATGAAGGATGGAGACTCAGTGACAGAGCATCTAAACGCCTTCAATACTGTGGTAAGTCAGCTGTCGTCTGTTGATATTAAAATCTCAGATGAAGATAAGTGCATCAGTTTGTTGTGCTCTCTACCAGACTCGTGGGACAGTCTGGTTATTGCAATAGGTAGCAATACAACTACCTTGAATTTTGATGACATTGTTTCAGCCTTGCTGTCGGAGGAAATGAGACGGAGAAATATGGAGGGTCAGAATGGAGATGCCTTATCTGTACGAGGAAGGTCCCAGAACAGAAACAAGAATAAGGTTTCGAGTGGAAGATCTAAATCTAGAGGGAGATCTAAATCTCCTGGAAAGTTTGTAAAGGTGTGCTGGAAATGCGGAAAGGAAGGGCACTACAAAAAGGAATGCAGATCTAAAGCTCCCGAGAAAGGAAAGGGATCTGATGAAGGTCCTTCTGCAGAGGCAAAAACCACCTCGGATGAAGGTGGAGATGTGTATTTGGCTTCTTCTTCAAATACACATGTAGATCATGAGTCATGGTTGATTGACTCAGGTGCATCCTTTCACTTCACTCCCCATAGGGAGTGGTTCTGCGAATATGAGAAATATGATGGTGGTGATGTCTTCCTAGTGGATGATAGGAAGGCCAGAGTCATCGGACGTGGAAAGGTCAAGCTGAAGCTGCAAGGTGGGAGGATTAGAACATTTCCTGGTGTTTTGCATATTCTTGCATTGGCCAGAAATCTGATTTCTGTAACCAAGATGGATGATGCAGGTGTAAAAACAGTGTTTGAGAAAGATGCCTGCAAGATGGTTCGGGGAGCACTGGTATTAATGCGGGGAGTTCGGACTGGAACTCTGTACAAGCTACAAGGTAGCACTGTTATTGATGGGTGTAACAGTTCTATGGTTCTTGAAAGAGGAGCGGAAAGCCTAGCTGTCTCTGGAGAAAAGACCATGCTATGGCATCAAAGGCTTGGACATATTGGAGAGAAGGGCCTTCGGATACTGCATAGAAATGGTATGGTAGAAGGTATGTCTAATTTCTCTCCGGATTTCGATTTCTGTGAACATTGTGTATATGGGAAGCAGAATCGGGTGAGTTTTCCTTCTGGTGCTAAGAGGGCGAACAAGATATTAGAACTTGTGCACAGTGATGTGTTTGGACCTGTGTCAGTTCCATCACTGGGAAAGTCTCTGTACTATGTTTCATTCATAGATGACTTCTCAAGGAATACATGGATATATTTCTTGAGGAAGAAATCTGAAGTCTTTGACAGATTTAAAGAATTTAAGGCTCTGGTGGAAAAACAGACAGAGAAGAAGATAAAGGCACTGAGGACAGATAATGGTGGGGAGTTCTGCAAGAAGGAATTTGAAGAGTTCTGTAAGAAGTGTGGTATAGCACGGTAGAAGACTACTCCATACACACCTCAACAAAACAGAGTTGCAGAAAGAACACTGATGGAAAAGGCAAGAAGCATGCTCAGTGGTACCAGTTTAGGACAAGAATTCTGGGTAGAGGCAGTGGAGACCGCATGTTACTTAGTTAACAGATCACCTTCATCAGTGTTGGAGGATAAGACTCCACATGAGGTATGGACTGGTAAGAAACCCTCTCTTTCACATCTAAGGGTATTTGGATATGATGCATATGTACATGTTCCAAAGGAGAAAAGGACCAAGTTGGATAATAAATCTGAAAGGTGCATCTTTATTGGGTATAAGGATGGTTTAAAGGGTTACAAGCTTTGGAACCCAGAAACAAGGAAGGTTGTGTACAACCGAGATGTGGTGTTTAGAGAAGTGAAAGATGTTGTTAAACATGAAGTCCTACCAAAGGAACCTGAGAAGATATAGTTTGAGCTAAAGGAGGATGAATCGGACTCTACAACAGAAGAAGACTCAGAAGATGAAGAGCCACAAACTCCAGCTTTGAGAAGATCAGTTCGGGAAATAAGGCAACCAGAAAGGTATAGTCCATCTGCTTTCTGCTCAGGTTTTGCCTTAACTATAATTGATGATGAACCCAGAACTGTCAAGGAGGCAATAGATTCAGAGGATGGAAAACTCTGGAAGGAGGCCATGGTTGATAAAATGGCATCCTTGCACAAAAACGATGCATGGGATCTGGTGGAGTTGCCGGCTAGAAGGAAGCCCATTGGGAGAAAATGGGTGTTTAAGAAGAAGATGAATGTAGAAGGCAAGGTGGAGAAATACAAAGATCAGTTGGTAGCAAAAGGTTATTCCCAGGTGCCAGGAATTGATTTTGGTGATATTTTTTCTCTTGTTGCCAAAGTTACTTCTATTAGATTACTTTTATTTGTTGCTGCTGCATTTGATTTTGAGATAGAACAGAGGGATGTGAAGACAACATTTCTTCACGGGGATCTAGAAGAGGAGATCTACATGAAGCAACCTGAAGGCTTTATGGTGAAGGGTAAGAAAGAACTGGTATGCAGGTTGAAGAAGTCTCTGTATGGGTTAAAACAGTCACCAAGGATGTGGTATCGGAAATTTGATACCTATATACAGGGACTTGGCTTCACCAGAAGCAAGGAGGATCACTGTGTTTATTTTAAATTAATTGGTGACCGTGTTATTTATTTGGTCTTGTATGTGGATTATATGTTGTTGATTGGAAATGACAAAGAAATTATCCAAGATTTGAAGACCCAACTGCTCTCCAAATTCGACATGAAGGATCTGGGTGCTGCAAACTATATTTTGGGCATGGAAATTAAGAGAGATCGGGCAAAGAGGAAGCTCTGGTTAAACCAGAGGAAGTATGTCGAGACTATATTGTAGAGGTTCAATATGCAGGATAGTAAACCTGTGAATGTTCCTATTCTTGTAGGTGTAAAGCTATCTGCTAAACAGTGTCCCAAGACACAAGAAGAAGAGGAGTATATGTCCCGTGTTCCATATGCAAGTGCAGTGGGTAGCCTAATGTATGCAATGGTCTGTACTAGAACAGACATTGCACATGCAGTGGGAGTATTGAGCAGTTTTATGTAAAACCCAGGGAAGGAGCAATGGATAGCAGTGAAGTGGGTTTTCAGATATTTACGTGGCATTAGTGATTATGGCTTGTGCTACCAGGGAAGACCAGGATTGGAAAGAATGTTGGACATTCATGGTTTTGTTGATGCACACTGGGCTGGAGATCTGGACCAAAGAAGATCTACAAGTGGGTATGTGTTTAGCCTATTTGGAGGTGCAGTCAGTTGGATGAGTAAAAGACAGTCTATAGTGGCGCTTTCAACTACAGAGGCAGAATACATAGTAGTCACTCATGCAAGCAAGGAAGCAGTTTGGTTGCAGAGATTGTGTTCAAGTATGGGGTTGGTACAACAAGCTATAAGGATAGACTGTGATAGCCAAAGTGCAATTTTCTTGGCTAAGAACCCTGTTTATCATTCAAAGACAAAGCACATTGATGTTCAATATCACTTTGTTAGAGATATGGTTGAGGCTAAAAGGGTGTTGCTGGTAAAGGTGGACACTTTGAAGAATGTTGCAGATGCATTAAAAAAGTCTGTGAGCACTCAGAAGTTCTCTTGGGTAGAGAAACAATGGGTTTTGAAGAATTGGGCCAATGACTAAGCTCTCTTGTGACCCCTTGTGGAAAGAAAACAACAAGTGGGAGAATGTTGGGTATGTGTTATATTCTTTCCACGACTAAGCACGTGCGGGGGGGTAAGAGGGGGGGAGGTAGCCCCCCCTGTCGGGGTTCGGGGCAGTGCCCCGGCGAAAATTTTTTGGTCCTTAATTTCCGGTGGGTAGTCCGCGTCCATAGTTTTGTGCATGGTTTTGCACATGGTTTTGGGGTACGATGGTTTTCGACCCCTGGTATTTTTGTAGATCCGGTCAAGGGAACTACGGTTATGTTCTAATCCAGGGTTAATGGATTGGGGTTTATGTATGCTTCGACATGTATATATATGTGTTGTAACACTAAAAGGAATATAATGAAAAATCAAGCTGGTCGTCCCGATTTGGGATCCAGGGGAAAATCTCTGTGTTTATCTGTTTTATGTTTTATGCTCTCGCTATTGTTTATTTTCTGTTATAAGATTCGTGTGTAGATAATTTCTGTTCAGGGTTAAAACCTACATTTTGAAACCCAATTTCAATGTAGTCTTCATCCTCTTGCCTCTCCTCCAAATACTTGAACATCATTCTAGATCTCCTGTCCATAAATGGATTAGTGTCGAAACTTTTATAGTACAAAATTGAATGAAATTGATGCATATAAATGATTTTTAACGTGAATTTTAACTATGCATCTAAAAATGATTGTAACTAAAAAATGAGATTGAAGCTAAAAATGAATTCTAGATTGAAAGTTAACCCCTATGTATACTTCCCCGGCAACGACACCAAAAATGTTGGGTAATTTAATTGTTAGTTAAATTACTTGTCATTAAAATGTCAAGCCCGAGGTTCGTGAACTTGTGAAGTATACGTGCACAATATATGCTAAGAATCAACTTTCAATTTCAAAACGGAATCCTAATCTATTGAAAGAAATGAAAAATTTGAAACAAAACCTATTCGCGAAAAATATATAAGATGAGTATGCGCACACTTTTTTTTCCACAAGTCTCAAATTCGGAACTTGGAAAATAATATTTTAATCTATGAAATTGAAATTACAATTGACATGAAAGTAAACTTACTTTATTGACATGAAAATAAATCTATTCTAGTGACATGAATGTAAATATATTTTACCAACAGGGAAGTAAATATATTCTAATGATTTGAAAGTAAATTTAATTTAATAAACACCAAATCATATACTAAGAAAACATGGAATTCTTAAACCATGAATTTAATTTAGAAATCAACAATTCATATACTGAGAAAACATTGAATTCTTAAACTATGAAATTTAAAGGTAACATATTCTGAAAGCAGTGAGAGATCAATTGGAATTACTAATGTGTGCATTGTTAAACTAGAATCATTCATGAATATATATCAAACAAATTTACAAACAATGAATTTATGAAATGAGAGAAATAACGCTTAACCTACAAAATAACATAAATGGAATGAGTATGAAATAATGTAAACAATGCATAATCAAAAGACTTAAAATTAACATAAATACACTAAAAATATAAACATTAGAATACATCCCATACTGATTAGGTGGCCATCCTAAAGTGCATGAGAAGTGGAAAGTTGAGAAAACTCTTGATCAAACACCAAATTAAGACACAACCATATCAAAGTGAAATACAATAGTATTCATTACATCAATCATAAGCATAGTTCTAATCTTTAACATCCAAAACTCTACATCGAAGCATAAGCATAACTCCCAAACTTTTCACACCTTTTGAGAGGAGTAGGCACTCCTATTTATACCAAAAGTAAGATAACTAACTCATAAATGTAGATCCAAAAATTTCTCCTATATTCACAAATATATCATGTGGTTACAACCATGTATTGACATCTAACAATTAACATCTCTTCATATCCTCTCACAAATATCTCCTCGCTTTGATAGGAGACACTTGTGAAAACTTCCATAATCTTTCTCCATGAAATATGTTTGACCAATGATCTCAAATCTTCCTCAAATCTTCAGGAGTTTGAAGAGGAAATTCGAATTTGAGTCTTGGAGGCCACGTAAGACTGTCTTATGATCTTCAAATATGCCTAAAAATGTCACAAAACTCATCTAATTTTTATATATAAGTCAATACATGTTATTTTTATAATATTTAACCATAAATTCACTTAAAATACCAAAATTATTTGATTGGAAAATAATGTGTCTAAACCCATATTTAATTATGAAGATGGTTTTAGTGTATGGTTGTGGAGCTGCATAATATGGTAAATTTTGAAGCAAAGTGAAAGAAAAGAAAATGAAATGGATGATAGTTTGGAGACCCAACAATCATCTGACTACATGCAAAACTTGTACATTAAGGCTAGTCTACAACTGATGTTACATTGCCTTGGAATCTCCACCACAGTTGGGGAACTTGAATTCTCTGCATGCACTAAATATTTTGATTTGATTGATCAGTTAACTGGATGATCATTGAGTTAGACTGATGTCCCAGTGCACAACTGACCTTCCACTAGTTCCTCCAACAGTCAGAACTAGTTTAACTAAAAAAAAATTGAAATCACTGACCTTGATTGGTACAAATTATAAATCACACATGCTTAACTGAACTCCAAGCCCTCTAACTTGAATTTACTAAACTAACTGAGTGACAAGATCCATGTCACACAAGTTAACCACATCCAAGTTGTCCGTTGATGTGGAAATTCGAATTTTCTCAATGTGACCAAGAAAAAATGAAATCGAGAATTTCTTGCTACATTTTCCAATAAGTAACTTGGGACATGATGAAGCTTCCATAAGCCACGAAAACCAACTGGTACCAACAACTCCGAACACCCATAAGAAGCCATGAACCACCAAGGAAGACCACACACTCCCAGCAAGCCACAAGTCATAAGAGGATACACACACCCACACCCGACCAATAGACACCATGTACCTCTAGCAGAGACAATAAAGTACCTACAGGTTGCGCTTCAGAAGCAAATACCTAAGGCCACAACCGACCTCTATTTCTTCCCAAGCGATATAATCTATGAACAACCACCATCTGAGATGCATTATGCTCTCCTCCTCGACCAACATATTCTACTCACCAATTGAGAATGGACCCGCCCCGTCAAATGACTGTGAATTACCCACCACCTTCTGGAATGATGAATCACCATACCCGAATGAACACAAGAGTTCCTTACCCGAATTGTCATTCTCATTGGGCACAAAAACCAATTTCCATGCTGACTAGGCACCGAATGGGATTTCAAACTCCATGAAAGCTTCCAAATGTGAACACACCTTTGAGTTTCCAGACTCCTTGAAGCTGGAAAGCGAATTTGAGGGTTGAATTGGCGCCATTGAACCTCCACAGAAAGTCCTTTGGGGGGGGGGGGTGAATTTCTCCATGTCCATTGGGCACCTAATCCTATCCTCCATTTTAAAGAGAAGAGGATAAATTTGAATATGGGTGATGTCCCTGGCTTCCACAAAATTGATATGACAACCGACATTGCAAAGTATGTGCACCATGGCACTACGTGCAGTCCAAAACTTAGTACCAGACACGAAGTGATAAATTGAAGGAATAATCACCTCACACACTTGAATAATTAACCTCCTCTAGATTTGTTGATGTTGAATGTCCATAACTTCATCATGCTCCATTATAATCCGAGCAAGGTAGTATTGAATTATCATAGAGCCCACCAGATATTGCTCATATTTCACACGCAAAACTATTTATAAACCATAAAAGACCGTGTGGATGAGTGTCTGTAGTATGGTAAATTGCCATATTAAACCGAGCAGAGAAGTACCAACTTTCCCCTCTAGCGAAGGTGCCTAAAATCATCGAATTTAATGAAGCGTACCTACATAGAGAATGAGACACATTGCCTCCCCGGTGGAGGATGAAGCCGCCTTTGGAGGTAAAATCAATTTGATTATCTATCATGGGCACCCATGGTGGAAAAAAAATCCTGAGTGGCTATGTTTTCACATGAAGTTCTCAAATGTCTTGGAATTGGCTAAGACCAGATCATTTCCAATGGTGTGCAATGAGCATCATGAGCATGGTTTTCCAAGTGATCCAAAAGATTATTACCTGTGTGACAAACGTGAGAAAATGTTAGAATTTTTATTTTGTGAATGAGACTGAGTAACCTTTGGAGATGAGACTCTAGCCGCCAGCTTGAGGAAGCCTTAGAAAGGGGATTCCTTTTTTTTTTTTTAATGATAATTAGAGAGTCTCCTTCTATAAAAATATATTGATAATTGAACTTGAGAGCAACAGTAAGACCATGTTCCAAGGCCTAAAGCTCAACTTCATTGTTTGTAAGAGTTCTGAGAGAG
Organism: Pinus albicaulis; assembly: GCA_034641835.2. Classification (NCBI taxonomy): domain Eukaryota; kingdom Viridiplantae; phylum Streptophyta; class Pinopsida; order Pinales; family Pinaceae; genus Pinus; species Pinus albicaulis. The sequence goes on from CM076581.1 coordinate 906,346,670, forward strand.
CCAACATAGACGAGGCTGATACGACCCTCACTGTTGTGAATAACACCTCCATAGCTTTCAGGGCCAGGCATTAGGGGAATTTTGAGGTCTAAAATGGACCTCCTAAGGAAAAAGTACAATCAAAATTCACTTTATGAGAACCAATCACATTTTAGGGGATGACATCATCCCTAATGGTTGAGGTCACATTGCTTGAGTTAAATGTACTTACTTGTCACATTCTCAATGGTGGATAAAAACTCATGGTTAACCATGGTAGTTCTCTAAGTACTTTTAAAGTCAAAGTAAAGTACTCATAATAAATGTCTTTTCACACTTTTTGAATAAAATTTATATATAAAATAATATATTACATTTATTATATTATTTTTATATAGTACATTAATTACATATAAATTTTAATTAATTAACAATATATGAATTTATATTTATATTTATATTTTAATTTATTTAAGTACAAATTACAAATGCATTAGTTGTTCAATGATAATGCCTTTCTTCTTGAAATACTCATTCTTATTTATAGTCACATCAATACAATTTTTTATTAATTTTATTTTGGTACAACTTTTGAATTGAATTTAACCATGGTTACATGAATTGTGGTGCAAAAAGTGAATTGCAAATTCATAAATATTATTTTATTGATTTAGCTATTATTTTATTATTTCCTTAGGAGGTCCATTTTAGATCTAAAAATTCCCCTAATGTTTACCTCTAGAGGCACCATCAAAATTAAGCTTTAAAAATCCTTCTAAGGGAGGCGAATGTTAACCAAAGGATGATGAATTTTGCTAGGAGGAAAGAAAGGCTGCTGACACATGTTTATTAATCGGAGGATGTATTTTTCTTTGGGCAAGACAATCCCAATCCTGAGAGTCCCAATGAACATATGAAATTGTTTCTCAAAGCTAAGCTGTGAGATGGTTGCAGGATTTATCTGATGAAGGAAATTTATTTTTAAAGACGTGAGCATTGCGATCCTTCCATATGTTCCATAAGGTGAAGCCTGGGGTAAGATGCCAGATTCTATTGAGGATTGGGCTGTTATAAGGTGTTGCATTCCAACTTTCAATATTGATGGGAATTGTCTAGGGTTTAAGGATGACTCTATGAAACACCCTACTAATCCTGTCCTAAATGGCCATAGTGAAATTACACTCCAAAAATAGATGTTACATATTTTTTATTTGACCATAGCGAAGAGGGCAGATGGAGGGGCCTATGAAGCCTTTCTTTTGAACATTCCCCTAAGTAATTGTTTTCTTTCCGCTCAGAAGCCAAAGAAAAAGTCACTTTTGGCCAGTGCTTTAATTTCCAAAGATGCTTCCAAACAAAGTCTGCTTCATCATGATAGATATTAGTAAGGAGATTGTATGCTTATTTTAAATTGAAGTTCCTGCATGTACTATATCCCCCTCTTAAAATATCAGGGCTTGATTAAACAACAATGTTTCACGTGGCTAAAATTGGCTCCAGAAGTTGACGTTCATCGTCACGGGCTTGATAATTCAGATTGGAGAGTATTTACTATGATCTCCACTGCACATTTGAATTGGATTGATCATCCCAGAATTGAGAAACTACATAGATGCCCTGCGAGGAGAGGTGGTTCCTAATTTGCAAAGAACTGGGGAGAGAGGAGAGACATGACCACTAATTCCAATAATATTCCCAGAAGAGAGTAATTTTACCATCCTTCACTTCCCAAAAGCAATGGTCTTGGATCAGAGATTTATTTCTACTGGTTGTTCTCCAGATATGGGAGCATTGAGGATATGTTTCCATCCTTACCCTATGTTGAGGAGGAGTGCCATTGGAGTTTTTATTCACCCATATTCATCCCCCCAAAGAAGTTGGATGCTTGAGCCAACGCCACCATATCTTTTCTCCCAGAGATTTGTTGAGGATTTCAGTATCCCAGAGCCCAAGACCACCTTTTGATTTAGGAAGATAAAGCTTGTCCCAAGATATAAGAGCCCATTTTTTGGGAAGAGAAGCTACACCCCAAAGGAATGATCATTGAATGCTTCAAATTTGTTGAAGACGACTTTAGGGGTGACTAGAGCAGAGAGTAAATAATATGACATGGATTGGAGGAAATATTTCAGGAGGAAAAAATGGCTAGCAATGTTCAGAGAACGAAATGTCCACGAAGAAATCTTGGCCTCGAACTTCAGAAGAAGCTCTTCCCAAACTGAAAAATGGAGAGGGTTGAGGGTAAGGGGAGCACCTAGGTATTTGGTTAGAAGGGAGCTCTTTTGGAAACCCAAGAAGCAAGAGATATGCATTTGAACAATAGGGGAAGTGTTGAAGAAAAATATTTGGGATTTACCGATATTTATTTTAGTACCAAAGGCTGCAACAAAGGTATTGAGTATATCTTTAAATTCTATTGCTTCAGAAATAGTAGGGGAGCCCATTAATAGAATATCATGAACAAATTGTTGATGAGCTATTCTCTGATCTTGAGAACCCAAGGGAAGGCCTTTAAACTGACTACAAGAGACGACATGCTTTATGACATGATTAAGGCCTTCGGCAACAAGGAGAAAGATATATGGAGAGAGGGGGTCCCCTTGCCTAATACCCTAAGAGGGAGTAAAGGAAGGGGAGGGATAACCATTGAAAAGAATGGAAAATAAAGCCTTGGAAATTAGGGCCATTACCCAAACTATCGAAATCTCATGAAAGCCATAGGCTGCCAGAACATGATATATGAAATAAAATTGTTATGAATATGAATTATTATTATTTAAATTTATTTTAATGGGATATGCATATTAATATCTTTTTATGGGAAAATTTGTTTGTAAATTTATTAATAAAAAAAAGTTATAATAGTCCTAGGGGAGCAGCTCGATTGGTGATTAAAGTAATGTGAGTCCTAAGAAAATTGAGAGATCCAAGGTTCAAATCCCCCTAGTTATGACTCGATATACGAAGAGGAGGACATGTCATAGACCCTCAGAGGTTTGCTAGTTGCTATGTGTGAGGCAGGCTGCTGGGTTCCTCTGAGATACAAAAAAAATAGAATATAACAAAATGAATTGAATTGAATTATTATTATTATTATTATTATTATTTGTAAATAAGATAGGATTGGTTCTATTAAAGCTTATAGTACAAAGGGAGTTGCAATCAAAAGAAGCAGGAGACTAGGAGAATGTGAAGAAATCAATGATCAACCGCGGTTCCGAGATGCTATCAAGAGAACAATAAAAAGTAACAAGAAGAGAGATAGGGGAGCCAAGTGAGACAGACATTAGGCTCTACCCAGAGTGGGTAGAATCCACCATACGACTTTTATTTCCTTTATTTTTAGTGTCAAGGGGCGGGTGGGCTGATACCATTTGGAGATTGTTGTTGATCAAAGGAAGAGAATCTTTGTTCGAGTTGGATGAGGTGGACTCATGTGAATGTTTCTGGAGATTCAAGGAGGCAGAGGGCCTTTCGGGGATTGCAAGGGATTTCTCTTTCTACTGAGATGCTGCATCCTCGTCTGATTCCATCTCATCTTTGTCTGAGCTGGAGTAAGCGATGTCATCCATGGGGGTGGATCATAGGTTTTCAAGATTTTATATTTCGATTTGTGTGTGCTTCTTTTCTTTTAGGCGAGGAACAAAGCACAAGAGTTCTGAAGATGCCTTGTTTGATTGCAATGCCAACAACGAAACACAATGTTCTCATAGTCTAAGGATTGTGACCAAACGAAATCTACAAATTTGAGAATGATTTGGTTAGGTAATCCTTTGTAGATGTAAATTTCATTACAGATTCTGGAATAGGTGTAGATGCCCCTTCCCCTCTTGAGGGATCAGTTTCCAGAAAATGACCTAGAGCATTTCCAATGCATTGGAAGACAAAAAAGTGCCATAGATGAGCTGGTAAGTTTGGAAGCCTGACCCGGATTGGAAGTTTTGTGATGACTGTTGTGGAGGGATCGAAGTTTGGGAACCAGGGGGTGAGGAATAGCCCTACTTTTCCCCAAAACCAATGGCCACCTGTAAGGGCCTTTTGGTAGTCCTTACTGTGAGCGAATATGACGATGAAGAAGCCTTTTAAACAGAAAATAACCTTGCAGTTGCTGGTCCAAGTGGAGTGAATCCATTGGTATAGATCTGTTGTACGAGGCTAGAGTCCATTGAAACGGAAAATGAAGGAATTTTCTACAAATAGTTGATATTGTTCTTCAAGATCCAGGTGGGAGAGTTCTACAGAGGGCACTTCTTCCATTTTATCTACTAGAAAAGGCTTGGGTGACTCCGTGGATTGAGCAGCCCGGTCGGGGACCTGTGCATGGACAACGTCCTTATAGGAGAATCCTTTAGTTGCTGAGGGATGCCCTTCATCACCACTCCACAGACGGAGGGAAAGAATCACAAGGGAATCTTTTTCAATGTTGTAAGAAGAGAGAGGAAAAGGGTCCTGGATTTGTTTACCTGCATGGAGAATTCGCAGAGATGGGGAGGGAATCCCCGGTTTGAGTTCTATGGCCTTCAAGAGGTGATTCACTAGGTCTATGGAGTGAATCCAAAGTAGCATGGTTTTTCCATTTAAGAGAGAAATATGGATCTAAAAAGAGGGGGGTAGAAGGTTTGGGGGTCCATGGTTGCCAGAGCGTGATAGCATGTCGAGACCAGATGTCTCGTTGCATTATAGAGCTAGCTCCTTACAATTTTTGTATTTCATTGTCAAATGAAAACCAGGGAGAGCACGACGGAGTGTTGGGTGGAAGGGGAGTTGGTGCGGTCTAGAACCGACTGAGCTTATCGCACAACTTGACATCTCGTGAGAGCTATTCCTTGGCGCAGCGGGCCAGGGTTGTGACTTGAAGCAGTCTGTAGGGGCATCGTCATCCTTTGATTTTTGGAGGCTGTAATTCCTTGACGCATCGAGCCGAGGAGGTGGTTTGATGCCGTCTGCAAGGGCGCCATCATCTTGCATTTTTTTGAGGTAGTATCATCTATTCACGGCTGGAAGTGCAGAGTGGAGATGTCACAGAGTGCACTTTGAATCTCCTAAGAATTTTTCGCAACAACAGCCAGGAAGGAGCAGGCGAGTGAGTGGAGGCTCGGCGGACTGCTGGCCACCATGAGTGGCTAGGTGCGACTGTGTTGAGGCGACGACAGGGGAGCTCAGAGCATAAACCCTAGAAGCCATCTTCGTCCTTTATATTATTATATTATTATATTATTATTATTTTTCTAATTAAACCAACATTACGTTTTATTAATATTATTATTTTTTTTCACACCATTTTACGACATTGCAACATTCCCACACATAGAGTTGTCACAATAATATTTTTTTAATTTTATAATTAATAAGTTAATAATTTTAAAAATACATGTAATTAAAATTTTATTTTTATAATAAAATTGATATATATATATATATATATGTAATTTCCCCAAGGTGTGGCTCACTTGGTAAGGCATGTTAGTGAAAATGAAAGGAATCCACTTTAAAAGATTGCTCCAATTAATGATTATATATATATATATATATATATATATATATATATATATATATATATATATATATATATATATATATAATCATTAATGGGCAAGGTGGTTCACTCATTGTCACTAACATGCCTTACTATCTATCTATCTATCTATATATATATATATATATAATCATTAATTGGAGCAGTCTTTTAAAGTGGATTCCTTTCATTGTCACTAACATGGCTTACCAAGTGAGCCACACCTTGGGGAAATTACACACACACACACACTGCTCCAATTAATGATTATATGTATACTCTCATATATATATATATACATATATACATATATATATATGTATGAGAGTATACATATAATCATTAATTGGAGCAGTATTTTAAAGTGGATTCCTTTCATTGTCACTAACATGCCTTACCAAGTGAGCCACACCTTGGGGAAATTACACACACACACACACTGCTCCAATTAATGATTATATATATATATATATATATATATATATGAGAGAGAGAGAGAGATTATGTATAATTATATATATAACTAGTGTGTGTGTGTGTGTAATATAGTTAATATGTATTAGATTTGATGAGTGTGGAAATTTTCATTGATTTTGTTTTGGGGTTGTACAAGGATTATGTATGGTAATAGATGTAGAATGAAATGCATTATGGTTTCCAACTTGGTTCTCCTTAGTGTGGTTGGTTCTTTTGCAATTATGTTTCTTCTAAGTGTTTATGGTTCCATTGGCTTGCAATTTTTTAGTGCTATGGGTTCTAATCCATTGATTTTGATATCTATAAGCCAATGTAGAACTATGCCTATTGGGGGGTTGACACTCTAGTTACATGGGTGCTCTATTCAAGTTTGTGAAGTACATCTCTATCCCTCTCTCTCTCTCTCTATAGTGTATATACATACATATATATATATATATAGAAACTAAAGTTGGAAAAAAAAAACTATATAGTTGGAAATTACAAGTAGATAGTTTTGTTTAAAGTGTACCAAAAAATAAGTCTTTCCATAGATCAATGATTAAAAACACAATAAAATCGACACTCTTAAGGATGGAGAATATGTAAACATGAAGACATAGAGATAGAGCTAATCCAATGCTTCACGTCTCTACTCACAACCATACAAAAAATCACTCAAAATATTCCCAAGATAGTCATTGAAGAGCAAAAAGTAGCATTACTAAGGAAAATAACTATGAAGGAAGTAGAACAAGTAATTATGGACATGCCCAAAATCAAAGTGCTAGGGCAAAATGGTTTTATGACTGACTTCTTTCAAGCTTGTTGACACACAATAAAGAATGAAATTTGGGAGGTGGTGGAAGATTCAATACAAAGGTTGCACATATTGCTAGCTTTGAACTCTACATTTTAACATTAATGTGAAAAGAGGAAAAAGAGGAAGATCCCAACAAATTTAGGGAAATATGCCTTGACAATGTCATCTTCAAACTCATAACCAAAGTGATTGCCAACATGCTTAAACCATTGTTGCCTATGCTCACCTGAAAGGAAAAAACATGATATTTGGAGAGAAGACAAATCCTTGATGGAACCCTCTTGATACATAAAATAATCCATTCTTTGAAAATAACTAAACAAGCATACATGATGATAAAATTGGATATGTCAAAATATTGTGGCAAACTTAGCTGGTAATACATCAAACACGTTCTTTTAGCATTTGACTTCTTTGAAGCATGGGGGCATTTTATCATGACACTAATCTCCTTAGATTTATTCTCCATTCTGATCAATGTCTATCCTTCTAGAACTTTCTCTCCCGCTCATGGAATTAGGTATTGCGCGTTGATTTTTCAGGAGAAATTTGATCTTGTAATCTGATAATTATTTCTAATGATTTCTTAATCAAGTTGCCTATGTCACATGCATCATTAAGCAATTATGGATAGAAAATATCGACGATAATGCAATAATGGAAGTATGATCATAAAGAGACAAATAAGCATAAAAAGACAGACACAAATTTTTCACTTGGGAAACTTGACCTCCAGATAAAACCTAACAATCTTTTATAGGAGAAATTCTTCTATTCAACAAAAGGTACAATCTTATTTTTCCCAGTCAAACTTGGTCAAGCTGACCACAAAAATAATATAGATTAAACATGGTCAAATAGATAGAATTTAAGCCTCCATGCTGCTCCTTAGAATTTCGATAAATCTCAATCAATAGGGTCGGGATTTGACCTCCTCCAACCCCTCATATTTTTGGTCAAACTACCTAGAGAAAATTTGGTCAAATTGACAACTGTTACAACCACACATGCGAGGTCAACACTAGTAAAATTGTGGTCAAACTCGTTTTCTTTATAACTTCTTCTTCCTCAGAAAAATATAACTCTTTCTCACGTGTGAGAGAGATAGAATGTAAGGCTGAGTTGATGATCAAATGGGAAGATCAAATGCCCTTTTTATATTGTTTTACGGTTTTCCAAGTGGTGCATCTTTATGGATGGGCTGACTTGATATTTTGTGGCTAACTTGAGCATTTTGGAGGAAAATTAAATTCAAATTTTAAATTTTAAATTTGTTCCTTTTAATTTATTTTGAGGGACAACTTGAATACTGATCAAAGCTACCAAAAATCAACGATGAGATCCCCTCTCACCATTCCTTTTTATTTTAATGGCTGCAGGCCTTGGTTAACATCTCCAAGCCATTGTCAATGATAAACAAATATCATGATTGATCCTGAATGGGGACAATAATGTTACCTCACGTTTGTAATTCACGGACAACACAATTTTGATGGCCACACCAACAATTAGAGAATCCAAAGAGACCAAAAGTGTACTATCAAAATCCATGGAAGAATTGGAAACTTCAATAAATAAAGGTAAATCTCAAATCTTCTTTTTCAATTCGCAATTTTCTATCCAACATAAGATTTATAGAATCTTAGGTTTCAAAAAAGGCTCCTTGCCATCAAAGTACTTGAGATCACATTTATTGGAAAATGTTTGAAGGAAATCTTTTTAGGAATACATCCCCAATAAAATGGAGAAGAAACTTGAAAATTTGTCTTTCCATACTCTTAACTTAGTAGGATGATTAATATCAATTAATCATTCAAGCAATGCATGTGTATCTTTTCTCTGCCTTGGCAGCCCAAAAACACATACTCAAAACCATTCACAATATTTAAAGATCCTTCCTCTAGGGTGGCTCTAAGAAACATAGGAAATGGGTCCTCATTTCATGGGAAAAAGTATGCCTACCAAAAATAGGGGTGGCTTGGGTTTAATGGATTTGGAAGTTCTCAACTTATCTCTAGGTTCCAAAACATGTTGGAGGTGGATCAAATGTCCAAATATACCATGAAGAATAATATGGAAAAATAAGTATGCCAGGGAGAAACATGTTAAAGACTTAATTTGACTAAGCCACCTAACCATATGATCATCTCTTTGGAATGTAACCAACCAACATATAGCTCTCATACAAGAGCACAACTTCTATGAAATTAAAAATGAAAAACATGCTTTGTTATGGGAAGATGCTTGGCAATAGTTGATGGGCCGAGAAATTAACATCTTTTTATCAACATGATACCATAATTTTTTACCATTTCCATCTCTTAGATGTCTCCATAATCGTCCTTTCCACATATATTTGCCCCAACCCATATGTATATATGCCATCTAAGCTACACAAGGTTAGACAAATAATATTCAAGGTAATATGTCCATTATTCTATAGTTTTATGCATTTTATTTATAAAAATAGGCAAATATGTGATTTTCATAGATCAAATTTCAATCACTTTCATAAGCCATAATTTACTCACTTTCATAGATCAAATTTCCTTTCCTATAAATTTACATATAATAGAATTATAAGCTAAGTCCTTGCATATATTTTGTTTTACACTTCACAAGTTTACAAAATCTGATTGATAATTTAATGTAATATATCTCTAGAATTCTATTACATTAAACTATCAATCTGAATTTAATGTAATAGAATTATAGCTTAATTGAGTTGATCGACAATAACTTCCTAGACTGTCTAGAAATCGAGATCTCGCTCCTCTCAAACAAGAAATGCAAAACTCCAATAAATTTTTTTTTTTTCACTAGCTATATTCTACTAACAACATCCAACTATGGAGAATGTGGCTTTGTCTAGATCAATGGATTAACCCGATGAGAATGTATGAAGTAGATAAATTTTGGCCAACCCTCCATGCAAGAAAGATTTAGATCAATGAAAAGCTAGACATTTTGCGATGGGGATACAAATCAACAAGAAATTTCACCATCAAAGAAACTTATCCCCTCATCATTTCTAGGAAAAATGTACCACACAAAGCTATTGTAATGCCCACTCCCTAACCCTTTTATGTTATGATTAGTTATTAGGCTACTTGCTAAAAGATTGATTTTTGGGTAATTTCTTATTGGTATTATTAGTATATGTACAAGGCATGTGTATGCTAGTTGCATACCCACATCTCACGCGGATATGTTATTATTCTATGTTATATATGCTAGATAATTGATTAATGATTAAGCTTACCTTAAGCTTGATTAAGATTTTAAGAAAAACCTTATGATGGATTTAATATTAAATTAATATGGGCCCTCTTGTGAATCTTTGACCTTGATTAAATCACTAAATTGTTTGGTTATATTATTATATATTAATCAATATTATTTAGGGGGTTGTTATCTTGTCTTATCTTAGGGGAGATTTGAGACAACATAAAGGGGGTAAGTGAAGCTGGGGGGAAGTGCCAGGATGTCGGTTGGGATACTTAAATAATGGGCAGGTGAAATGTTAATAAAGAAAATATAGTTTGGTGAAGGATGGGGATAAGTCTTGAGGGGATAAGAGAGGAAAAATTAAAACACTTTGGACACTAAGGGTTCTTACTCTATGTAGAGGTTGAGAGAGGTGTTGGGTATGAGGTGATTTGAGCACATGGTTTCAACACACTATGGGTGGCAGTTTTGGGATTGGGCACCAAGGGCTAAGAAGCCATACAAATTGTTACTAGTTGGTTAGGTGAAAATTTAGTTGGGCAGGCTTTGAAGGTCACGAGAAGGAAAGCGACTTCAAGTACCCCAAAAACTCCACGACCCTCTTTTTGTTGTTATCCAAGTTAATTTTTGAAAAGTCATATTATGTATGCAAATAAAAAATAAGATATACATGCTTGCAATATGTTGTTAATGAATATACTGCTAAAATGATAAATAATGATTTTCTTTTGTAGTTATAAAATGTAACATGAATACAAATTTAAAAATTGTTAATGCTATGGGGTAGCCATCACACATGGTATCAGAGCTTGGATTCAAAATTTGGCCCATGAAATCAACTAGAATAGTATTTAATCCTTACCTACAAAAACAAAAACCATTGAGGGGCAAATATGTGTTACTGCAATACGAAATGCCTACCTTAGCATATGATACACTTGCTTCTTCCCTAGCACTGCAATTTTCTCAAACAAAACCTGTCCCCATGTTTTAGCTTTTGAAATAAAACAAAAATAAAGTGCAAACATTTTTTTGGATTGGGAAGAAAATTTTAAAAAGAAAATAAACATATGAAATACCTTATTCATTGCCCTTTTTATATCTCATCAAAAACTTATTGTTGGTTGTGGAAGGAACCGAAATAAATAGATATTGGGAAATCTTGTTTGAAATATATTCAAATTTCATCAAAACCTTTAAGTCCATGAGAGAATTCCACGTATAGAGAAGGAAACATAACAAAATATGAAATAATCTTTCCCATAAAAAAATCCACTAGACCTAACTTAAACAATTGAGGAGATATGAAAATCCATTATGGAAACCTTCAAATTTTCTTGGCATCTTCGAAATTAGCTATAAATCTAGTGTAGCTGCATGATATGGTACAATGGAGTAGAAAATAGAAGGTGGATTGAACCATAAAGGATTTGAACCTTGAATCTCATAGTTTATATAATATTTCATAACATAATGATCATCAATTTCGCTGCCCAGCAGGAAAAATAGAAGGAACAATAAAATGGCCCAAAAATAGTTTTAACTAATTGAATTTGGAAAATAAGAGATCCAATTTGGATTTTGTCTTACTCTTCTAATTAAATGTATTAATTAAATAAATGGGTAGACAAAAAGTAACTAAACTTAATTATTTCAACTTAAACTTATCATACTTTACATATACAACTACAAATGGAAATGCAAATTATTATAAAAAGATGAAATTTCATATTTTACCTCCATTGTTGCAGAAGCCTTATGGGACTAGTTGTTCTTCACCGACACATGCAATCAAAGTCACCAATGTCGATGTGTGGTGCATAATAGCTAGATTGGAGCTGCTTGTTTTCATGACCTATCTTTCCAAACATGATGTTCACAAAAACAATGACTACTTAAACTCATCGTTTTCTCTAGGGCCCTAGGGTGGCCACATTATCTCCTCAACAAGGTCCAACTCTAAAAATCTAATTGCAAAATTTTAGAACCCACAAAAATTTGTAAAATAAAAATTAAGGGTAAAACACATAAGATCAAGAAGAAGCGAGGGCTCGAATTTAGAGGACACCATAGTTTGCACCATTTTCTTGCAAACCATATTTCTTCTTAGGAGTTATAGAAGTATCTCTTCTTAGGAGTTGTAAAATTTCTCTTACCATATGTTGGAATTGTCTTCAAGATTGAATGGTCACCAATAGGAAAATTACTACCATAGTAACTGGGTAATAGGGTCCAAGGGAAATAAACTCATAACAAACTAGAGAAAGCAACCAATTCATACCACTGCACCCCAAAAGATCCACCAGCTAATGGAGCTTCAAACTAAACCAAGCAATTATCTTCAAAACCTCACCTTAGATGGGCCTTTACCATCACATGTTGTGTCCATAACTAATGTAAGTGCATCGAGTTTGTTAATGAGGGTGGAGTGAGTAGCAAGGCAGGGTAGTCAACCATGGAGCTAGGGACACACCCTCGAAAACCCTAAAAAAACCCCCACATAGTCACAAAGAGAGTGAAATCAATTGGGGAATTAACAAGGAGCTAATGTGGAGGCTAGGATTTAGGTTTTGTGTGTTGATCCCAAGAAATGTGGGTGAGGCACCTAGGCCTCATGTGAGGTCTATGTTTCCCCTCATAGAAAACTTGTTTTAAACATTTTTAATTGATTGGAATTTATTATTAAAAGATGTTTTTGTTTGTTATTTTATATTTTTATTTATTTGTAGAATATAAATAATATACAATAAAACTATATATTATAAGTTTAGTCTAAAGATGCCATAATTTCACTAAGAAAACATTAGAAATTCTGGCATGATTTTAATGCAATTTGGAATATTTTTTTGAAATTTCGGGTTACAGTTGTCAAGATTCAGGATATGGGTTCTGTAGGGGTTCTTGATGGCGTTGAATCCATTTCCACCTTAAAAAAATGATTTCAATACTCACATAGTTATATTTCTTGAATATTTTTTTATCAGATTCCGATGAGAAATTCATCATCCGAGTGAAATTGTGGCCTTGATAGACAAATTATAAGTATAATTTGATATTAATTGTATTTATTTTTGCACCTAGAGGCACTCTCTAGCCTAGTACGGTAGAACGGTTGTAATGTAATGTCTTGTCAACATTTTGATTACGCCGAGAGGCACTCTCATTGTGGAAATGTTGTAATGTAATGTCCTATAAACATTTTTACTCAGTCAAAATAAAATATAAATAAATATAAAAATAACTCTAACTTTGAATTCAAAAAATAATAAAAAAAATCTACATTATTATTATTATTATTATTAGGATTTTGTGAGAAGAGTAATTTTGTTCTACCATTTCTGGATTACTGACATAAAGGTTTTTTTGGCCGACATTTTGAGCCATCAAGTGTGGCTTATCCTCAGGACAAAGATATGAAATCTAATAAATCGTTGAGAGATAAATAGGTGAAAAATGTAGGGAACTAGCCATTACGTTAGTTAAATGTTAGGAGGTCAAATAAAAATAAAATAAAAGTCAAACATCCACAATAAATCAAAAGGTCAAAAATGGCAATAAGAAAATTAAATAATAAGTAATTAATAAATAATTAAAAAAAAGAAAGAAAATGAAATATATTAAAATAAAATAAGATACAATTATTCTAATTAAATAATAATAACAAAAATAAATATAATGAAGATTAATACAAGAAAGAAGTAAAAAACAAAATATTAAATAATAATAATAATTATAATAATAATAATTTATCATAAAAAATAAAAAATAGTACCATAAAAATATAAAAATATCATTAATGAATAGTATACAAAATAAAATATATTGTGCCACATAGTTCTCATAATATAAAAACAAAAGGATCCCCAATGGGGGTGAATAACCAAGAAAACAACGTTACCAAGGTAATGCGTGGGCATTCATGAGGAACACATGGACGTAGGTGGGTCGGCTTGTCACGATGGCTCGGGGAGGTGGGGGAAGGCTTGTCAGGTGGGAAGCAGGCAACGCGACGATTTTCGTGTAGAGAAATGTTGAGATATGATTCAATCTGTTATTGAATGCTTGGAATCCTCAGAGCGAGTAAGGCGGGAGGAGCATTCAAAGCTCATTTCTACTCTGAAAAAAATGCACGACTTTCAGTGCCATGTTCGGGAACGTGTAGCGGTGTTCTGGCGAGGCCATAAATTGTTATATGAGAAAGTGGAGAAGCTGGAGGCTTGGATGGTTCACTCTGAAGAGCACGTTCAATTGTACTTCCTTCCTCCTCCTGCTCTAGGAATAAATTCAGACAACCCAACCTCCATCACTTTTGATGGCTAGTATGGTTACAAGTGTTTTACTTGTTTTGTGTGTTTACTGGTGCTTCTGGCCTCCTAAGTTGTGCACTGTGTCTCTTGATGCTTTTTTGTTTCTTTTTCATATGCTGATAGAGGTAGACAACAGACCTGGTTGGGGTAAGACTATGTGCCTTTTTCCTCTGATGTATCTCTTTTTGGAAGAATGAATAGAATCTTGATATATATATATATATATATAAACAAAAATAATATAAAATGAAAGACCAAAGAAACTATGAGAATAAATAAATTATAGATCAATGGCCGCTACGTCCACCGAAACAATTCGAGGCAAATCCACCCAAATGGATCACTTTAAATCTCACCGACTTATTTGAATAACCTAACCCCAAGAGGTTCGAGGAGAATTTACCCTGTTACCTCTCATTAGTTAGGTGCTTATACGATGGGACTCGACCATTTGAGTTAACCCTTTGGACTACAATGCCATATATTATTAATAACTACATTAATAAAATACTGTGTATCTATCTATCTATCTATATCTATATGTGTGTGTAATGTATTAATTTATCGTGAAAAATAAAATAGAAATTAGTAACAATAAACACATTACAAACATTATTAAAAACCAAAAGCAGAAAGGGAAATGAGAGAGAAAAGATTCAAGAGGAAGCAAAAGTAGAAGAAAGGTCAGGAATCCAATTTCTGTTAATCTTATTAATTTTGTTGAGTAGTTAAGGTAAACTTGACTTGTTCAAGTTACCAATGGTTTTTTAGCTCCATGTTCATGAGAATCCATGGTATGCATGTGGAATGTAGCCTATTTAAATGGGAAATTAAACCAACCTAGATTCATCTTAACTTTGGATCCGCTAAGCATTGAGAGGGATCAAAATATCTTGAGATGCAAACCTCTTTTAGAGTGAAAAGAGATTTGATCCCTCTCGGTGCTTGGTAGATATGGAGTTAAGATGGATGTAGACATGATAATTAATTCAATCTATATATGCGTGTGTGTGTGTGTTATAAAAACAAACAATTATTTAATGCTGATATATTTTAAAAATTTACTAATCATATTAATTAGTGAATAAATGAATAGCTAACCTTATTAGACTCATTAATTAAGATTAATTAAATACATTAATGAGGGTTAATTAATTAACCAATGATATTGACCAATTAGAGTTAGTTAATTATAAGGTAGGCTAATTAAGATAATAACTAAGGTTACAACCAATTACCAAACTAATAAATAACCAATTGCATAAATAACCAAACCAATTTTTTTTTTCAAGTTATTTCTATTATTAAGTGTTGGGGAAATTTTATACTTGATACTTTTGAGGTTTCCTTTTTGGTATTTTCAGCATCCAAAATCTATGACCCCCATAGGATTCCATTTATTAGTTCTTTTTCTTTTGTTGAAAGCATCCTTTTTGACTATTTATGTTGTTCAAAATACCCTTAGTGGTCACCTTGCCTTAGGAGACAATGTGACACCCTTAAAAACCTTCATCACTAGTACCTTGCTACTCTTTTTATACCTAGAGCTTCCTTCTATTTAGCAATGGACAATTAGCCACTAGATGGCCATGAACATGGTATCTTCCACACTCAAATGGAATTCCTTCATAGTTGATGGGTTGATAGATGATCTTAGTTCCGCTTCTAATTTAATAGAATTTTCTCAAACCTTTGTAAAATCCATTCATACTAGGATTTGAGCCATCCCCATTACCCATAATCACAAAAATATTTATCCACCTCATAAAGGATTCCTAAAACATTCCTAATTTCCTTAAAATTATCATCCAAGCATAAAATCAAGGGGATTCGTAGAAGCCTTACCCAGATCAAGAAATGTTCCTTAAAGATTAACGTAGAGTTAAAATCCAAGTGTCATTTTTTTTAGAAATTGAGGTTGTTATCTTCATTTTGACCAATTCTAAATAATTTTATCAGCATCAACTATGGACATAAATATCCATGCTTGTTGGCTTGAGAGGTCCTGACCTAGGTTCAGAGTTAGCACGTAACCAACAAAACCCTCTTACTCTTAGCCCTTTCGTCAATGACCTTCTTGCGTAGGCCAAAGTCTCACCCGAAGCAGTATGGGGGGGTGTTGGAACTAGGTTTCCACACCCTGAGAGAGAATTAAATGAAGTGGGCATATCCAGATTTATCTTATTATATGGATTGTGTTGCGCACCAGAACCCTAACCAGAAACCATAGATTAAGTAACATAGGTTAACCTTGCGCGTGCACAAACAGTAGATCCGTGAGACCTTTAACTATTCTAACAATGTAATATTCAGCTTTTACATCAATAGATATATGAAATTATCATTCATTAACAGTAAAAAAAGGTATGCAACTGATCCAATCACAATTAAAAGAAATTATATGCAGGAAACAAAAATCATACGCAAAGATAGAACACAGAGTAAATCACAGATGCATTTGATACTTAGATTCACCAAAACAGATCTTTATTCATCAGTTGTTCCCAGAAACCCTTACAATTCTTCCGATCTACCCACACACACAACCATCTGGGTCTGCACACAGCCAGACTAAGGTCTCCGCGCACACATCCAACAGGAGCCTTTTAGACACAAACACTTACCAAAAACTTACTTCAGATCAACATAAATTCATTAACTTCTATTAAAAAATAGACTGATCCGCCTCGATATAGACTTCTACTTATACCTTAGCCTACGCTCATACTAAGGTCCTCAAATCGTGGTTTGAGACCCCTAGATTTACCCTTTAACCCATTACAACTCATGAAGGGACTTTGAATCACCCCAAAGACCCCTGTCTCTTCATTGCTGAGCGTGCACGACTCAAAACTATAAAAATACTATTATTTAATCCCAAAAATGTGGTCCTAAGGGACCCTGCTCCAACAATACCATCTACCCTTTAATCAAAAATAGGTTTGGGTAGTGTATCCTATCTTCGCTTCAAAGTTTACTTTTGTCTAGGTACTTAAAGTATCACTTCCCCTTCTTCTGCATAGGATAAAACCCACTAATATCGAGTCCTATAAATCCATAATCTCATGAATTTTATGTTTTCACCTAACAATAGGTTTATTAGTCTCTACTTCCTCTTAATGCACTTGCAATGATTCCTTTATTTCTCAACCCCTTTAGGTCCCAAACCATGAATCATTTGGTTCAAATGATGCCTTACTCATTAGATCTTTGGTTTAGTATAGCTTCAGCTAAACTCAACCTTGTTGAGAAACCAATATTTCCATCCTCGTCGTGAAAATAGTAATTGAATGATCCTAGTGCCAAATCAAATAGGATTTTGGTAGGGGAATTTACCACATGAGGTTGATGCAATATTGCCCTATGAGCCAATGGTAACTCCATGTCCAGTCATTTATAAAGTCTGGAATCCATCACATTTTCCAAGTAGTATATTATTTTTAAATCCCTTTCCTCACATTGACTTTGCACAGGTCATATAATGTCATGGATTGAAGACCCTTCATGTAAAATAACATCATCACATGCGCAACCATTGAAATGTGCTATTGGTAACTCGTGGATGATTTCCATTGCTTCTTCCTCTAATGGATATGCTCCCATCTAATTTTTGTTTTTTCTTGAAGTGGTAACCACATACTCATGAGGATTGATCATTGGATTGGACTAGATTTTTTTGCAATCTAGTGGTTCTTCCAAAATTTCCACCATTTCCTCCATTTTTAGCGAATATCACTAAAGCCTCTTCATTTCAACTTCAAAAATCCCTCTCCCACCTCCAAATGTGAGTCTTTATGTATATAGGCTACCATTTGGTTAGTATAAAAAATTGACACACTATTCCATACCTCTCTATGTGAGATAAAAATAACTATTATTTATCATGTTTATAATTATGTTGCTCTTCTATTTCTAAGCATCACACCTCTCTACCCTGAGGGTTTCCTCTTCAACATATTTACTTCTTAGATGGGTGTATTTGGTCTTTGACATTTTTCAATTCTATCCATATTAAAGTCTCTTCAATTTCCTACGTATGCCTTCTGTGTGATTAGGCCCTACATCTAAAGGGTCACTATTCACATTAACAAACATGAAATGAAGTGATTCAACAATTAACCATTAAAGAAAATGGACCATTGATTATTGGAGTAGCGTAAAATTTCTGAAAAATCATGGAAGCGTCAAAGGATACATAGTCATATTATATTAAATTTATTACGTAATTGAAAAAGCACATCAAAGATGAATTCGTTGAATAATAAAGCACTGTGAAATTGGATAAATCATGGATGACACAAGAGTTTACATAGTTTGTCATCTATAGATCATACCATAATTTTATTTTCTATTATTCATACTCCAATTATTTTTTTGTAATATCTGACTAAGATTTCTATTGCTATTCCCAAAAAAAAATTACAATTGAAGTTTTGAGAATTGTTTTGTTTACCTTGTCAACCAGACTAAAAAGTTCTAGTATCACAAGCCCATCAGTAAACGACTTGTTTGTCATAAGACAAAAAAAATTGAGTGAACATTTAACCATGAGGATGTTTCATGCATTAAAAAATACCAAGGTTACAAACAATATGAAAATATCAACGACACAGTTACTTATAATAAGAATAAGACGAACATACTAAGGTGATTAACAAATACAACAGAATTTCCAAAATAACATGATAGTAACATCAGATATAAGAAAGCAGAGGATGAATCATTCATCTTGAATTATTATTGGTTGTTCTAGAGAAGAATTGGTGCTGACCATATTTACTGGGGTAGCGTTGATGACAACTTATCCATTCAGAGGTGCTACTACAAAATCAATATATGATTATGTAATTATGTAGTGTTCTATCTTATTCAGACGAACAAAAATATCATCCATATCATATCTGATGTCACACATAATCCTTTTCAGTTCCTCATAACCATTGAAGAGCTGATAATTGTGAACCTGCTTATCTATAAGCACCATGTGAAGTAAATAATCCATTTTTCTGTGTGTAAATACAGAATGCAAACAATGCAACCTTCACTTCCTCCACTTTCTTGGGTCTGGAACCCATTTGGTCTTCCCCACGCAAACTTCAAAGTTTGGGTGATACCATTTTTCACCAAACTCTTGTGCTTCCAAGGATCGAATTTCCATTTGAACCTCTAGAGGCAATGCATTGAAGAAATTTTCCACAAACTCCCACCCAAAGAGATGTCTTTGTTTGGACGAGGACACAACAGAAGAGCCTCCTCGTCGATTAATTAGTCATTGCCGTGGAGCCATAGGAAATGAAATTGTAAATAAACTGAAGAAAAAACTTTCAGGGCAACCCTCTAGGGAAATTTGGATTACGGAAGCGATAGGGCCCTAACACCAGTCCCGCAAATACCCTATACCAGTAGACTAGTGGTTGTGAGTATGCTAGTAGTGACCCAATATATTAGGAAACTAGTGGCTGTGAGTATGGATGTAGTGACCCAATATAGATATCATCCAAGAATCTACAACAGTGAATGCTAGAAACTACTAACACTCCCCACCATTGAATCTCTTCGAGAAAAGGTAAGACACCAAATTGAGCCACTATACCAAAATTCTGCAACCAAGGTTGGGAAGTTTAAAGAGATGCCCGAGAGTTCAAGAGATTGTGAATCAACAGATGGAAGGACCACGATTAATTCAAAAGAAGGCCTAGACGATGTGGTATGCAAAAACAAAAAACAAAAAAACATGTGTTGTAAATCCCCGTCCCCTCGACCCTTGAGAAAAAATGAAAGAAAGTTAAGGACCGCTCAGGATGACCACCACTTGTGACAACTCCCAACCACGAATCTTGGAGTGGTTTGGAGCATAATGAAGATGAAATGAGGGTACGCCATAGACCGTTATTTGACCTGGACAGAAAATAGGACAAAATTAGTTCCAAATGCAATGACATGTACTTGCTAGGAGCTGATGGCAGAAAATTATGAGAGGTATAACAATATTCCGACTTGGAAGGAGAAAAACCTATGAGTTCAGGACCTGATCTGAATGAAAAGCGGCATACACCCATGGTATTGTAAGTGACATCTATCCATGATATTCATTCACGCATGGTATGTATCCAACCCCATGGTATTCATCCACAAATGGAATTTACCCATGGTACTGTAAGTGGTATCTACCCATGGTATCCACCTATGGTATCTAACCATGGTATTGTATCTAAAAAAAGGGACATAAATAACAAGCCTCACTTTGCAAAAGGACATATTGTCCACAACAACGTAGCTTCTACAATTATTCTCCGTTTTAATAAAAAATTTCTTTGTGCTTTTATTTACTGTGTGTTCTTCTCTCTTTTTTCTGGCATTGTAATTTTGCAGATCTTGTCAAATCCATTTCAAATTTTTAGATCCTGGGGGCCTCCCCCTAACATCTGAATTGTTATGTAAACTTGACTCGGGATAGAGTCAATGTTGACTAGGGTAAAGAGTGGTGGTTTTGGGGCACATGGTTTTGTGCACCCATGGTTTTGACCCATGGTATTGCATGTAATGGAGCCTATAAAAAAGGCTGGGAATACTTCATTGTAATGCAGGTCTGGAGGTGAGCGGTGAAGGCTCACTTGGCCGGATTGGTCAGGGTTTTGACCAATGGTTAATGAAATTTCATTGGTTGGGTTTTTCCCCGGATTTGGGGTTTTCCCAGTTAAAAATTGTGTTTATGTTTATGATTTGTTGCTGGGTTCTTTATGTGTAATATTCTCTCAATAAATGTTTATTATTTCTACCGGAAAATCCTAACAACTGGTATCAGAGCTGTGTTATAGATTTTCTACATGGAATGTGAGCGGGAAGTTTTGGGTGCGCGAGTTTGCAGAGAATATCTGAAATTTTTGGTAAAATATTTTCAGAAACAAATATCATATTTAGATTCCTTGCGAAAAAACACCTAAATTGAAAAAAAAAAACGGTCGAATCGGAGCTCGGATGAGGGAGATATCATCGATGTAAAGTCGGCTCTTTTGTTAGAAAATTTTGTGACGACGGGACAATTACAATGTGCGCGAGCCAAGAATCTACATGCACTGAGGTACAAGATGCATGCAAAGCTTTGAGGATCAAAGCAGAGTTTAGTGAAATGGTGGTTGAGAGGGAGCCTCTCAACATGCAGCGTGAGAAGCAGTCTCAGAAGGTTGTGGAGCAGCCACAACTGGAGATGCAGAAGAATCTTTATAGATTTGAAGTAGATGGGATTTCTATGGAGCTTCCTATTGTTGGGAAGTGTGAGAAAGCCAGGCAATTGAAGCTTGAGAGGATATTTGCAGGTGAATTAATTAAAAAATTGATGCACCATGTATCTGAAGGGAATTCCTAGAGGACTGGCGGTTACAGAGGCTGGTGACCCATGTAATCCGGTAGATGGATTATTTTTATATGGACATTGATGTCATTCGGCATATTGATGTACAATTATGATGTCCTCTTTGGAGAGGACATCATGTATGAATGTAGAGAATGGTCATACAAAGAACAACAACAATGAAAATAAAATAAAATATTATAATGAAGTTAATTTATTACATGTAAATGGGCATACTGCTGTAAGACCTGGTATGGCATGCATACCCCTAGGTAATCACTGGTAAAGTCTGGGTTAGACCTAGGTGACAGGAGGGATGTCAAGTTAACAATTACCCTGGGTAAAAATTTGAGGGGGGAGGAGCTAGAGTGAGCGGGGTTGTCTCATTTAGCAGGTTTGGCTGGATTTAGTCAATAATCCCCAAGTCAAGTTTAAGGGGGGAATTGTTAGGTAAACTTGACTCGGGATAGAGTCAAAGTTGACTAGGGTAAACAGTGGTGGTTTTGGGGCACATGGTTTTGTGCACCCATGGTTTTGACCCATGGTATTGCATGTGATGGAGCCTATAAAAGGGCTGGAAAGACTTCATTGTAATGTAGGCCTGGAGGTGAGCGGTGAAGGCTCACTTGGCTGGATTGGCCAGGGTTTTGGCCAATGTTTAATGAAATTTCATTGGTTGGGTTTTTCCCCGGATTTGGGGTTTTCCCGGTTAAACATTGTGTTTATGTTTATGATTTGTTGCTGGGTTCTTTATGTGTAATATTCTCTCAATAAATGTTTATTATTTCTGTCGGTAAATCCTAACATGGATCAGTGGTATCAGAGCCAGGTTACGCCTCCATGGGAATGAGGGTTTGAAGCATATTTCAGTTTGCAGCGATCTTCAGCAAACTCCATGAATTTTTTGGGCGACGAGTTTGCAGATCAGATATGAATTTTTTTGTGAAAAATTTACAAAAACAAAGACCATATCTAGATTTCTTGTGAAAAAATACCAAAAAAAGAAGAAGAAGGCCGAATTGGAGTTTAGATGAGGGAGATATCGTTGATTCAAAATCAACAATGTTGCATAAATTTTTCTGATGACAATTCATGGATGACGACTCTCCTGTCATTTTTTGTAGTTTTTTAGTGCGAAATTTCAGAGAATTGGTTATATATCTGAGCTCTCCTTTAAAAATCACTCGATTTAAAAAAAAATCGGTTGAATTAGAGTCCAGATGAGGGAATTATTGCTGATTTAAAATCAGCTATTTTTTTTTTCAAAAATTTTGTGACGGCGAGACAGTTCCAGTGTGAATTTGGGAGGCTAGAATCTCTATATATTGATTTCAAACACATTAGAAGATGCAGAATGATCATTCTATTTCCAAAAATAAGTTATAATAAATATTCTGAGTTATATTGACTGAGTTATGCCTATTTTAAATCTGAAGCAGCATTTAGAGCGGATTCCCTTTGGAGACGTGCCCTCCCACCCCACTTTAGTAGGCACCTCCTTCACATTCATCAATTTTAGCATATCAACATTCATCTTGAGTTAATCGGAGATGTGCCCTCCCACCCCAAGCTATGTAGGAACTTGCTACTTCATCAACAATCAACATCACGGTTATGGGTCAATCACACAAAATATTTCTCATCGAAGTCCATTTGCTAGGCCGCACACTGTTAGTATCGCGGTTGGTCACAAGAATTACAGGGTATCTCTATCCTCGGATCTTTGTTTTTCATGGTTCTGGATCACCCACAAACCCACACTTCATCGAAGTCCATTTGCTAGGCCACACACTGTCAATATCACAGTTGGTCACAAGCATTACAAGGTATCTCTATCCTCGGATCTTCATTAATCACAGTTATGGCTAACCACACAAAACCCTTCTCTTCAATGGATCTTCATATTAAACAAGGGATTCTAAGGTGGGAAATTCACGCAATGGAGACCATTGGTTCTTAAGGAGAGAGGAATGATCCGAATGAAAAGTAGCCTACACCCATGGTATTCATCCACCCATGGTATTGTAAGTGACATCTATCCATAATATTCATTCACCCATGGTATGCATCCACCCATGGTATTCATCCACACATGGAATTTACCCATGGTATTTTAAGTGGTATCTACCCATGGTATTGACCCATGGTATCCACCTATGGTATCTACCCATGGTATTGTAACTCCAAAAATTGCTATAAATAACAAGACTCACTTTGTAAAATGATAGATTGTCCACAACGATGTAGCTTCTATAGTTATTCTCCGTTTTAATAAAAAGTTTCTTTGTGCTTTTATTAACTATGTGGTATTTTCTCTTTTTTCTGGCATTGTAATTTTGCAGATCTTTTCAGATCCATTTCAATTTTTTAGATCTTGGGGGTCTCCCACCAAGATCCGGATCATGACCATAACATATCGTTACACTTTCTCTAAGGAAGAAACCACACTCAACTTGAAAAAATAATTGACATTGGAAAAAACTAACCGCCGAAGCATACACTGAGAGAATTATCACAGTAAGACGCTACCCCAGATATGTTGTAACTCTTCGCCACCCTTGTGTATGAATAAAGTTTGTATATAGCAGTTCCAATGAGAATTTTCTCTCCCAACACCCTAAGTAAGGCTGATACCATGCACTCTGTAGACACCAAGTGGTATACCTCTTCCTGAGATTTGCATGCCAATGTAATATCCCCAACGGGAAATAACCAGTAATACACAGAAAAACCACAAGCAGCTATATAGAACAAATGCCGGAACCAGAATATGGGAAAAATACACATAAAATTTCAGAACACTAAGCCATTTTATTAATCTGAGAATATATGTATATGGGTACAAAGATAATCATAAGGAGTGCACCTATCCTTGCTCTAGGCAAGTGGAGACCCTCTCAGAATAAGAAATGGCTGCAACAGAGACTGCGTCCTAGCTGACTGGAGAAACTGCCGTAGAACAATTACTGCTACAAGGTACTGGATCTAGGGGCTGATCCCCTCACCAGAATGAGCTGAAAACTGGAAGACTATTTAGACTCAATCCGGACAAAACCAATCGTGAAGCAAATGCTCCACTTTCAATGGGTATCTCAACCCCTCCGGAAAACGTACCCTCCATTCGGTAGCGAAGAGGCAGAAAATGTAGGAGATAAGGGGTGAATCCACTCAAAATCTGCAGGATGGAATAACAATCTCCTCTTCTCCTCCAAGGTACAGAAAACAATGAAATCTTGCAAATCCCAACCAACAACTCGCTCCAACAAAGAAGCTGCGTCCTCCCTAGTGGGGCTGCGTCCTCTCCTAGGCTGCGCGATCCTAAAAAGGGCAACTCCTCACAAACTGATCACTAGAAATCCCCTTTGCAATCTGGCGGGCGGAAAAAACCTTTGCTCGACGAGCCTCGAAGTCCCCCGGAGCCAAGGGTGAGATCTCCGACCGGAGACACTCAGTTCGCACTAAACAGTGCTGCAGACCGACTAAACAACCGGCGTGCTGAATTAGACAGAAGTCTAGCTCTCAATATCAATAACATATCAATAATGCCAAATGGAGTGAAACCCCCACCTTTTATAGTGCTAGCTCCCTCAAAACCCTAACTGCGTCCTTGAGTTCCTCCTTGACTTGCGCAGTTACCTTAGGAGTCTATGTGAGGCCTCTCTCATGTGTGTGTGGACCCCCAAGGCTTCCCCTTTAAGTTACAACGTTGTCTCTACTAGGGAAACACTTTATTTTATTTAAGTGAGTTAGACCCCTTTTCTCACTTTTATTTATTAATTAACTATAGTCGGCAAAACTATACAAAAATCAAATATTCCAATTAGCGGTGCTAATTAGGAATATTACAGTCTCCCCCGGCAAAACGTTGCTTGTCCTCAAGCAATTGAAGTGATGGATGCTGTAAAGTCTGCCCGCTCTCCCAAGTGGCATCCTCATCCGGCAAAAATTGCTTGTTCTCGAGCAATGCTTGAACAAGCCTACTCTCTAGCTGATGCTCCCCACCGATACGGTAAAATGTGCCTGGGTCCCACTAGAACCTCTCTGTCTCCTGCATCACCCTGATACGAAGGGATATCTCAATGCCAGGATCCCAAACTGGCCTCTCACGGTACCAGCCAACCAATAGTCCTCCCGGATCCCATCGCCACTGTGGCCAATAATCGCACAAGTCCCACGGCTCGGACTGTGCACTGCCTATGGCTATGACCAATGCTCTAAGAGGTGAAGACCACCAACAAGCATCAATGCTCTCGGGCTCCTGCTCGGCTGTTCTCCCTACGAAGACTACCGTACCATCTAGAGGGTACCAACTCATGATCTCCCGCCAGTCCATCCTAGAAGAAGAATCTGATGTGGCAACAACAACGGTATATGGAACATGCCTGGGACGTTGCCGCTAGCCTGTAATCAACTCCCACTGCTCTACCCTGTCTGTCAATGGAAGCTGCCTGTAGAAGGAAGCCCCTCTCTCTATAATGGGCAAAAGTGGGCAAGGTATGCTGCAAACTCCATCGATGTACTCCTGGAGAGAGCTACCCACTAAAAACGCTGCAGCTCTGCTGACTGCAAGTACATCTATCTGCGCCTCATCCCAGCGTCGACCCAAAGATGGATGCTCCAACATATCCAACAGCTCCTGTTGTCTACTAGCCCCCTGCATAACAATCCCATCAACCTCCAACACCTCTAGAGGATATGGATCTGCAACAGCTGTCACCGTACTCGATGTCAATGCAGCTGACTGCTCCTCCTTAATGGCTGACCCCGCGGTTAGCTGCATATCCACCACAGACTCAATGTGAGTGCCCATCTGGCTCTCTCTCAAAGGAAAATCATGCCTGATGTGAGTAGTGTCCTCCTCTGTCGACTCAGGCTCCATCACCTGCTGCTCTAGCTGAATTGTCACAAGTGACTCTCCACCCAGAGTATCTCTCGCAGAGTCCCATGACTGCTCACCCTGGACACTAGAATATAGCTCCGGTCTACTGTCACCATCCATGCATGACTGCCCTCACTCCCCAGAAGCGGCCTCAACTGATCCTATGGACTCATGTGAAAAGGAGTCCTCACCCTGGCATACAGAAGGAATGCCCTCCTGTTCTACCTCCGCCATCTCATCCGCATCGAACATGCCATCCACCCTCTCGACAAAGTGTCGATACAGTGTCTGGAGCCCAGACACATACTGGGATACTACCTCTGCTGTACCCCGTATCCTCTGCTCATGCATGATCTCGACATGCCTTGAGGGAAAAATGATGCATGTCTCCCTCATGACCTGCTCCCCAAGCGTAGGCTCAGTGATGACTGATGCACCACCTCTGCAAAGGATCATCTCATCCCCCAACCTGTGGCTGTCAACTAGCACACCAACCTAGTGCCACTGCTGAGAAGTCTCTCGCCTAGTGTACTGAGTGTCATCCAAATATCTTGGGTGAACCTCGCGTACCCTGCTGCTCACGCCCAAAGTGCCAAAGGTCAAAAACATAATCAACTGTACCTGTGAGTGATGTCAAAGCGAGTCAGGTGTGTGAGTCCCCACAGATACCGCCAAGTATCGCTCCTTTGTCTCTCCATCGATCCTGGGTGAACTACTACCAACGGTAGGCCCGATGTCCCTGTCCATGAGTCTCTCTAGAAGCAATGCTCTAAGACCCTGCTGTGTAGCACCGTGTGCCCTCGCATACCACTGATCATCCATATACTCCTCAACATGCCACTGCACACTGAGGCATACCTCGGTATGCTACTGGATACCATGTGCTACTGCTGTAGCCCCCTGTACCGTCTCGTGCCCTGACTGTGTCCAGGCATCGGTCACTCTCCGCATGCTCTCAATGTGATGTAGGATACTCCTACTCCACAATGCAGTCCCACACACTATGGTACACCACCATGCTACTCCATGTCCACCGGCAATCCACCGCTCAATGTTAGAGGCTCCCACACATCCCTGGATGTGATGACCTAGAGCTGTGCCCCTACATGTCGGACTACCACCAATCGGTAACATCGTCTCCACCGTCGTATCACTATACCTGCCAACGAAAGGATCATCACTCCAAATCCTCCTCAAGGGGTCCGAGAAGTGAATCTCCCTAAGTGTCAGTAGTGTTACCACCACTGCTCGGCTCGGCTGCGTCCTCTGTGCCCCACACAAAGGTGAAGAATCCTTGGCCCCATACAAGGCGCCATCTGGTGGCCTGCCAATGCCACCTCCTCCGACAAGCTCCTGCCAAGGTGTGCTGACCACCCCGTGATCCCATGTGTGAGTGTTATGCCAAGACATCCTAGGGAGCCTGCCCATAAACTGGTTGGCCACTGGAGCTGACCCAAACTCCCCTAGCAAATACACATGCTCTGCTACTACGCCAACTGTATCCTCCAAGACATAGTCAACTGACCTGCCTGGGAAATGATAGCTGATCCCACCTGGATCCCAATGCCAATCTGGGGTTCCTGTAATCCCCATGCATAGAAACTCCTGCTGAGCTACACTCGGATCCATCACCATCTCCATAGCCCGCTCCACCGAGTACCAACTCAAAATCTCTCTCCATCCAACCTCAACATGTGGATGCTGTACGCTATGCAACTCTAATCGTCTCATACCGTTATCCAAGTCAACATATGAGATCTGACTAGGTGGCTCTGCCTCTCTCTCTCCAACGGGAAGAGATGACCCAACAACACTACTAGTCCCATCCATGCATGCTTGAAGGGGAATGATCTGACGCTCCAACGTGCCCTCTGATTGTACCATTAGGGAATCCAGTCGTTCCCCAATGCAGACCAACTTGGCCGCCGACTTGGCACAAGTCACTCTCATACCCTCCAGCTCCTGGTCCTGCAACAAAATGGCCTCCCGTACTGACACGGCCTTCCCTCTCAAAACTCGAAGGTCCGTCCGAAGCTGATGATACCGCTGTCTGCGACCATCATCCAATACCTCTGTACCTGCTAGCGCCTCATCGAAGGTGGATATATCTCCTAACGCCTCACCCATCTGTCGTGTGCTGCTACCACCTGAAGACTCGGACACGACTCCGGTCATCACCTCAATGGATGGCTATATTGAGGTAGGCTCTACCTTCTCCACTACCACATCAACCGACATGGCCAAGGAGGTCTCCAATGAGGGTGAACCCTGTGTCACACTAGGTGTAACCTCAGACTCCCTGCAATCCTGTGTGCCCTCATCCTCCAAGCAGGCAAACCATTCTAATGGCTTCCTCCTGACATTCTCATTAGTTTTGAGAGGTATCCAACTTGTCCACCCAAGCTTTTTCTCTGAGCGCCGGATGACCCGTCAAATGTCGAGATGGAATCCGTCCACCGTGGCGACCAACAAACCTTCATGTGAGTGCTTGTTCCCTCTGTGAAAGTTGTGAGGTCTACTATCACGCTGGAGCTGAACATAATCTCTGCTAGCTGTGCGGTGGTAGTCTCCACCATGATGATGCCGGTGCCCCCGGTGATGATCACGGAGTCTAATGCCATACTGGACCTGGATATAGTCTCTGAACGAGAGAGCCTCCATGAACTCCTGCCCGTATGCCTGGTACTCTGCAAAATAGTCACCCATGTGGCCCAGCTCCGGCTCTCGCTGTGTTGCTGCCCCTATGTCTTCATCCAGAAAAGTGGGCATGGTAGGACGTGTGGGTGTATGTGATGCCATATGCTGAGTGGCAACATGCTCCGGCAAATGGTGAGATGTGCCTGATCCCTCACCAATCTGGAAACCCCTTGGAGTTTCTCGCTGCCTAACCTCTAGCGCAGCGAGTCTCTGTGACACATCCTACATGTATTGGAGCACCTCTCTAAATACCCTCTCATCATCATTACCTGCCATCGGCTCTTTCTGCTATGTGTCGACAGGTTCCCCATGAAATGGCACTGCTGCTCCAAAACCATACTACTGCTTAACTTCGACCTCCGATTTACCCACTGAAAACTACTCAGAAAATTCCAGGAATTTGGGAAGGTGATCCTTGCCCAAAACCCAGAAAAACCCAAAAAACGTTTCTTCTAATTCCAACCTTCAAAATTTGACCCTTTATATTTTGGCCCTTTTTCCAATTTCGTTTTTGGTACTGCAACTGCTATTGCTCTCCAAAATTCCAGCAAACCTCTGTATGATCTCTTTCCCAATGTCATAGACCACAGGCTGAGCCAGAATTATGCTCTGATACCACTGTAATATCCCCAACGGGAAATAACCAGTAATACACAGAAAAACCACAAGCAGCTATATAGAAAAAATGCCGGAACCAGAATATGGGACAAATACACATAAAATGCCAGAACACTAAGCCATTTTATTAATCTAAGAATATATGTATATGGGTACAAAGATAATCAGAAGGAGTGCACCTATCCTTGCTCTAGGCAAGTGGAGACCCTCTCAGAATAAGAAATGGCTGCAACAGAGACTGCGTCCTAGCTGACTGGAGAAACTGCCGTAGAACAACTGCTGCTACAAGGTACTGGAACTAGGGGCTGATCCCCTCAACGGAATGAGCTGAAAACTGGAAAGCTAGCTGAACTCAATCCCCCGGACAAAACCCAGAAATCGTGAAGCAAATACTCCACCTCCGAAAAACCACCAAATAAACCCCCTCCAGAGAAAACGTTGTCTCTCCCAGGAACAGCGCAGAAACCCAAGGAAACGCTAGGGAAAGGGGCTGAATCCACCTGCAAATCCTCTGGATGGAATAGCAATCTCCTCAAGGCTGGAAAACGCTGAAATCACTGCCAAATCCCCACACAACAACTCTGCTCAACAAAACTGCGTCCTCCCTAGCTGGGACTGCGTCCTCTCTCCTAGACTGCGCAGTCACAAAAGGGGCCACTCCTCTGCAAAACGTCCACCAGAAATCCACTGCAAATCATCAACCGAAACTGAAGGAAAAACCTTGCTCGAGCAGGCACTCGAAGTCCCCCGGAGCCAAGGGCGAGATCTCCGACCGGAGACACTCAGTTTGCACTAAACAGTGCTGCAGACCGACTAAACAACCGGCGTGCTGAAGTAGACATAAGTCTAGCTCTCAATATCAATATCATATCAACAATGCCAAATGGAGTGAAACCCCCACCTTTTATAGTGCTAGCTCCCTCAAAACCCTAACTGCGTCCTTGAGTTCCTCCTTGACCTGCGCAGTTACCTTAGGAGTCTATGTGAGGCCTCTCGCATGTGTGTGTGGACCCCCAAGGCTTTCCCCTTTAAGTTACAACGTTGCCTCTACTAGGGAAACACTTTATTTTATTTAAGTGAGTTAGACCCCTTTTCTCACTTTTATTTATTAATTAACTATAGTCGGCAAAACTATACAAAAATCAAATATTCCAATTAGCGGTGCTAATTAGGAATATTAAAGCCAACAAATTTTCATGATTTTTCTATCATAAATTTCGGGTGATCACTTTTTAGGATACTTCAAACATACCTCCAATATTTCATCAACCTACACCTCCATTCTTACTTCGAAAGGATGAATGAAATGTTTCATGGTGTGATGGATCCCATAACCTTCGTACCACGCCCTCGTTGTATAAATGTCGCAAAATACTAACCATACGACATCCTCACTTAAAACCTTGGTACCGCTCCATGCGTTTGGGACTATATGCCAAGTAGATGGCCTAGCACACTTCTCAAGGGTCGTCTCCATTTTAGCCATCCGTATCTAGTGCATGTCACTCATTGCCTTCGTTATGCCTATTTTTCAAAATAAGGCCTGACAAGATACACTGATAATTTGCGCAGAGGCTTTATAATAGTATCGGTGCTCATGATGCACCGATAAACCTTGATGAGAACCTTTGCAGAAATATTTCTTTGATAATCAAAGGCCTGGAGAGTCGTCACTCTCGGCCTTCCATTTTCTGTTAAAATATTTGAAAAAATTTTAAAGTCCTGCACAGAACAAGAAATGATTAAGAAATCTTGCGTATTTGGTAAAAACTGCTTTGGAGGTCGTGGTTAGGAGCATAGCCGTTGGATGGCAGCATCCAACGGTGGAGATCGGACGTAGAAGTCAAAAGGAGAGTAGTTGATGAATAAGCGGTGGAAAATTATATTAGAGCTGTTGATCTCGCAGAGATAAACGGTCGGGAGCGACTCGAGAAATATAATGGAGAAAGGCCGCTTTATAAAGAAATGGACGAAATATAAGGAAAATAGGCGAAAAATCCCTTTGGAGGGGGAAATATGCTGTAATGAAAATCGGGGTTTCACGGATGATCGTGGGCCGTCGGATGAGATCGGCCCACGAGATCAACGGTGGAGAATGATCTACGAAGGCCCTTGGAAAAGGCGGAGAGCGATAGTATAAAGGCGATATTGAATGCTAGCCGTTGATCTATAAAGATCAACGACGAATATGAAACGTGATAAAACACAACAAAAATGAGGGAAGACGGTTTCGAAAGGAAAAATAGGCAGTATCACGCGGTGAAATGGGAGAAAGCTGGTTTCATCTTTTTGAACGCGATATGCGTTAGAAGGTGACATGTGGAAAATGAATACCGCCCATATCGCATAGCCCTTGGGAAATTAACCTTCGCGCTTGAAGTTACGAGAAAACGTGTGTCAACCGTTGGATCTGGGGTCTTAGATCTGACAGTGGGGAGTGAGCACGATATTGATATGATGCGCAGGTCATAGTAGACGGGGTGGTTCTGTTCTGAGTCGTTGGATCAAGGATTGGACAACTAAAATCAGATTTGGAGGGAGGCAGGACCCACAGGGGTCGGGCCTATCGGGGTTAATATGGGCCGTCATATGTAAAGGATCAACGATTAGGATTGAAACTGGGGTCAAATGAAAAAATGAACGAGGTGGTGAAAGGGTTAATAAGGGCTGTTGATCTATAGAGATCAACGACTGAGATTTGGCAAAAAACAATATGAAGCGGGACGCATGAATTTAACCAAAGTCGAGAGGAAATATCTAGACCGTCTGATCTGGACACGTGGACGACCCAGATGCAATCGAAGCTTCGCGATCGGCGGGGCAATGGACACGGGAGCGCCGAAGCGATTGACTGTGGGTCGTCGATCTACAGATCAGATCGATGGTGGAGGATGGATCGGGAGAGGCCATTGGCAGGGAAAAAGGGCTTAGAGACAGAGCAATAAGAACCGTCAGATGGTATCTGGCAGGGGAAGATCAACGGCCAAAACTTCATCGGGAGGCTGCCCATCGGGAGGGGCAATAAAACGCACCCACCAAAGTTTCCGATGCGATGTGCCGATATCCGTTGATTGGATTTAGATCAACGGTGGAGATTGGTTTGAAATACGAACCGGCGGAAACCTTTATATCATATGAAAACCAAAAATTTAATGATAAACAAAGGTTTTGGCTTCGGGGTGTGTTATATGTATGAGGCTTGGCGCCCGACTGTGGGGCCTTGGGTTATATGCAAATGATAAAGGGATTGGGGTTTATAAACAAAGGGGATAATCGGATCGGAAGACTTAATACAACAAAAAGACTTGTGCACTCCGATATTTCTGATGCGATAAGCGCTTTGGCCTTTAACTCTTGCTTTTCAAAGAAAAACAAAGGATTAGGAGTTTACATATTAAGAGGGCTAATCGCATCGAAAGTCTTTATAAAGGCCAAAAAGACTTGCGTTCTTCGTTTGTTTCCGATGCGATAAGTGCCGAAAGGGTTTAGCGCTTGGTTCTAGCGCCAGGGCATATGGTGAGGAAGTGGTTAGGACTTAGCCCAAAGGGGCTTAAGCTTATAGTCAAAATACTTATTTTTTATGAAAATTTTCAAAGTTTTTGATGGATTTGGGGGTTTCGGTAAAGTTTAAAAATGAGTCTTAAACTTTATAAAAGGATTTTCATGAAGAGAAGAAGGGAAATCATGAAAAATAAAGGAATTTCATGGGGGAAAAAGGGAATAAAATGAAGGTTAGTTTTTGAATGGAGGAGGGGGAAAAATGAGATTTTGCAGCAGTCTTTTTCTTCATGGAAAACAACAGAATTTCTCAGTTTGAAAGGGAAACAGTAGTGAAGATCAAACATAGGGCATGATGTCTTCATGAGTCTTCAAGAGATAACATTTTTAGCAATAAAAATTGTTTCTTGAAGGATCCAAAAATGATTTAGCCACCTTTTGATATAACAAATTTTATAGGTGGCTAACAGTGGCTCCACTTGGGGATGGTGCCTTCTTGAAGGCATCAAGAACTTCAGACTTGAATTCTCTGGGAGGTTGATCAGTGCCTCATCCATTGGGCTGCCTTTCTTTATTTGGATGATCCTCTTTTGCTCTGAAAATGTTAACAGCCAAAAAAATAATGGAACTTCCTCAACACAAGTTTTCTATCTACCCAATCCTACTGATCTAACATTTTTTCTTCTTTAGAGTGCACTTGGATTGGCAAACTCTCTTACAAAATTTTATTCTTTTGAAAGCAAAAAATCTAATCTATTTCTACTTCTTATTTCTCCATGAACTCAGATTAAACAATTGAGTTCATAAGCTTCTCTACCTAATCTACTAATCTGTTAGGATTAAACAGTCTAACAGATTTTTATTCACTAATTTCTAAGACAGAAATTTAAAAGCATACAAGTCAAGATTGGATAGTCTAACTTGTTGCTGATCTATGGCATGAAAAAACAAGCAACACATAGATGTTATTTTACAGAAAATTAAATCAAAATGGAAGGCTTAAGATCTGAAAGTTCTAAGTACGGCCTTCCCTTTTCTTCAGCTCTGTTTTTTAGTTTATTCGAGCTGTTTTTTCTTTGTTGACTGGTTCAGATTTTGAGCTGATTAGAACCATTTTTACCTCTGTTTTTGACTCAAGAAATAAACATATTTGAGTCATTTCTCTTTTGAGAACTAAGGTTTGGATTTTGAGCTTGTTTGAACCTTTAATTTCTATCCTAATCTAACTAAATGATAAGCCAAGATTAAACTGTTTGGCAAATCAAATTCACTAACCTATCAACAGTAAATTTAAAGCTAGTTAACCATGATTAGGCTGTATGAATAACTAGAAGTGTGTTTTTCAGGAGTGGCATTTGAGCTTGCACACTTTCAGAATTTATTTCTCTTTTTTTTTTGGTATGGGGCTGCACCTTTATTGTTTTTACAACCTGCCGTCTTTTCTTTCTTCTATTTGTTTTTGTATTTTTGTGTTTTTGATTTTTCTTCGGAGACAAAAATCAACAACTATCTAATTGCTCAAAACTGAGCTATATTGACATTCCTATCTAACCTATTCTAACATGGAATATTTACATCTCTATATAGTACAATAGTGCCAATGTAGCGAGTTGAGTAATGTAAAAAAGAAGAAGAAACTTTGGTTGCTTGTTAGAGGTATCCATAGTACATTTTGAAGATTAATCTTCAAAACCAAAACTATCACAGAAGGTGACAACCTTTCATCTCTTTGGCTTTTGCAAAATATCTATGCTTGATAATTTGAGCCAGTTGGGACTTCCACACATTCTTCCAAAGGATCAACAAAGGAAAGATGAAGATTGTCTTCTTTTTGGTTCTCCGTGTCTGGTAGATTGTCTGCTTCCAAGAATTCAGCTTTAAGGACTATCTCTTCAGTATGTTTCTTGGAAGCATCATCATTCTTAACCTTCAAAATACCAAACAGTGAAATATCTTGTTTCTCTAAATCTATGCTTGCTTCTGATATAAATTCAGGTTCTTTAAATGGGAGATTGACATTGGTGAAGGGAGAAGCCTCTTCTTGAAAATATGGTATATCCTCAGTAGGATAGTATTCTATTTGTTTTTCTCCTTCAAAGTTTTGCCAGTATCTTTTATTGTTTGGGACAGCTGGTCTGAATTTTTCTTGAATTGTATATTGCTTGCTTTCCTAAGGTCTTAGACATGTACTGGCCATGAGGGCCAATCCACTAGCAAAACTATTTTGGTCTTTAGGAACAAGGATAAGTTGGAATTATTTGAAAGATTTTAATAAATCCATGGCATCATCATTATAAGCTCTAAGTCTGGGATGTTTAACCATGCATTCATCTTTCACTTGCCTAATTACCAATTCTGCACTTCCATGAACTGTTATCTTTTGGGCTCCTGATTTCTTCAATAAATGTAGCCCTAAGAGGAGTGCCTCATACTCTGCTATGTCAGTTGTGCATTGAAAGTTAAGTTTATATGAATAGGCTTCAGAATAATTGTTCTGTGTATCATAAAGCCATATTCCCGCACCTGCATTAGTTTTAGTACATAACCCATCAAAATTCATATTCCAAAGAGGACTAGTTTCAGTTTTATCATCGATTTCCTTACTATCCTCTTTGTCTTGAGTGCCATTGGATTGTTCTATGGAATAGACACCATGTTCATGATTGTTTGGTTGAGATGATGGTTTAGAAGGTAGCTGTTTGCTTAGTATTTGATCGATTTGTTCTTCTGTTAAAGGAGAGATTTTTCTTTCAATATAAATAGAAAAAGAGCTACCTTGTTTCTTATGACCAACAAAAGAACTTTCTGCGTCTTTACACCGAAGTTCTCTACGTGAATGAGTAAGAGTGTTTGTTTTGCAAAAATCTTCAGAGACTGACTGTTTATTAATATTCTGATCTATCATTTCTTCTGTCAACGGGGAAGATGTTTCTATGTTCCTATGGACAGAAGTACAACAGTTCTTTGTCTCTTGTAAAGGTTGATTTTGAGGCTGGATGCTTTCTTGAGCCTCTTCTAGGGGATCTTCATTGGTGCTTGCAGAGGAAATTTGAGGATTTTCTATCATTTCTTGAAAGCACTGCTCACTATTATAATCTGCAATTTGATTGTGAAGATCTCTTATCAGCATGGTACAAGACATAGGAAGGCAATAAAAAATTTCTTGACTGCCTTGCTTATTGCTTTCTGCATAAGTTTGCTCATCATTTTCTATAAAGTGTTGATCATAGTACATATCTTGGTCACTGTCTTGATACTGAGGTGATTGGGCTTGTGTTTGATCAGGGGAAGGCATAGCTTGCTCGAGATCATCAATATTCATATTAGCCATCAACCTATCCATTCTCTTACCAAGCATGTACATCATCTTTTCCATTATGATTAGAAAATTTTCTTGATGGTTTTCTTTGTGATCTTGTTCATCGTACATGTCTCGTAGTGGAAGAATTTGCGTTTGTTGAGGGAAAGGCATATGACATTCTGGATCATCATCGTTTAGATTAGCCATAAACCTATACACCCTTCTTCCAAGCATGTACATTAATTTTTCCATCATGACCATATGCTTGTCTTCTGGGCCTATATCTAAATCCATGTTTGTAAATAAAAAAAAGGGTCAATGTGTCTATTCTATCAGTTCAAGGTCTTCTACCAGTGGAGTCATTTGGTCTTTTGGGAGTTTCAGAGTGTGGAGTCGCCAGGTGGAAGTTTTTAGCTCTTTTGGAGGTAAAATGTTTTATGGTACACCACCATGTTTATTGAATACCAATCTAAAATGTTTTTGGGTTTTTCTGAGTTATTTTTCAGTCCTATGGGTTCTTAAGAGTGTCCTAAATATGTTTCAAAACTTAGCTACGGTTATGAGACAAAGACAATCTACTATAATGGCTAAGTTAGCTGATGCTTCAAGGTTAGATAAACTCTTATGAGAATCCCAGGGTTTTTTTGGAATGAATATTTACTCACTATCCCCAGCAGAGTCGCCAGAAAGGTTAGCTCCCCGTAATTCCAGCAGATTGGTAAGAGACCAGAACTGTGGAGAGGACACTTGAACCACTTAGGGATTCTAGGATCTAGCCCTCCTGAATCCGGAGAGGGATCTCTCCAATAAGTGTAAAGATTTATTTATCTTTAAAGTTTTTATGGGTTTGATTTTAAGCTAGTTATGAAGTCTGAGGGTTTTTGTTTGTTTTGGATGGTTGAGCATGATTATTATTTGAGTGGAAAGTTCTAAATGGAAAGAGTTTCAAAGGTGTGAAGTTGCAAGAAATTAGAACAAGCTTTGGCTAAAAAGATAGATATAACGTTGGTTTTTAATCCATTGGGCTATGGAGTCATAATAGGGTTTAATTGAAACAACAAGGTCCAAGAGTGGTCCATGGGGCAAGTCATCTATGTCTAAGGATCTCTTTAAAGTTGATTTTATGGAATGAAATGATACAATAAGAAGGGGAATTTAAAAAAATGAAGAACAAATAACAGCCTAAGATCAAGTAAGTACATTGAAACTATCATGCTTTCGGCATACACTTAAGAAAGACATAAAAATAATCTAAGATCTGGTAAGTACTTCAAAACTAGCCAGCTTTTGATGCACTTTTAATAGAAAAACATTTTAAACACAAAGGGAAACTTTAAAAGCAACTGTTGGAGAAAAAACTAGAGGACAGGGCTCACCATAAACTTTCCTAGCTCTGCTTTACTTGGTAAACTTTCAAGACAAACACATAAAATAACAAAGAATAGTCTAAGATCAGGTAGGGACTTTGAACCTAGCCTGCTTTCAACACATTCTTAGGGAAACTTTTAGATAGTTTTTGGGGATAACACTAAAGGACAGGGCTCACCATCACTTCCTTAGTTCATCTCTACTTAACATAAACTGAAAATAACATTCAAGAACAAAATTTAGCTTAGAAAGTAGGACGAGGGAACGTCAGCATTCCTAACTACTTAAACTGAATTAAATCATTCTTAAACAACACAATTTGGAAGAAAACATGTAGATAAAGCTTATTAGTCAGAGAAGGGTACTGATAAATAGTAAATCCTGACTATATGCTTGTTGTTCTTTATCATAGAAGATGGACAAAGCAAAAACAGAAATAAAATAGCAATTTACAATAAGAAATAACATCACCATTGACATAGACCAGGATCCCATAAATCAACTTGTATTGATGCTTCAAACCAGTTACAACTTTAAGTCCAATGTTTCAGTTCAGCAATCATCTTCACTTCTCAGCCTAACTTATTTAATCACAAACAGAGCTCCAAGAGCCTTTGAACACTATTTACAGGTAGGAATTTCGAGCACAAGTATATTTCAAAGTTCTGCAACCAACATTTTCTCATCTTCTACAGAAGTATTTATAGAAGATATGAGGAGGTGGGATGGGATAAAAGATTTCCCAGGTTCAATTAATACAGATGAATTCTTCTCGACCTTTAAGGGGCTCGAGGGAGAAGTTTACATATATGTCCTCTATATTAATTGTTTTACATTAAGAATTAAGCTCGGTGGAATCTTTTTTTGAAATTTAGGCTCTGTGTCATATTTTGCAATAACTCTGTTTGGTGTGGAATAACTGCTCGACTGTATTGAGGAAAATATCCTCTGTTCTGGTCATTACTTGGCCGTCTGTTGAATTCTTTGTTGCTATAGGTGGCATTAGGTAGCTGAGAGGAATCAATTATCCTCTTATATGGCAGTGGGGGCTCTCTGTCTTATAGATATTATTGACTTGTCTTTAACTGTGTTTAATTTAATGGATTAGGCTTTTGATAGTTGATCTTAGCCGTAATCCATTAAAATGTGGAATTAATCTTTAACCTTCAGTTCTGCCGTGTTTAGGTCTTCAACACTGATACTCTTTTATTTATTTGATCTCACTGTGTCTTGTTGATGTGCAGGTGCGCAGAGGATTTATAATAGTATTGGTGCTCATGATGCACCGATAAACCTTGATGAGAACCTTTGCAAAAATATTTCTTTGATAATCAAATGCCTGGAGAGTCGTCACTCTCAGCCTTCCATTTTCTGTTAAAATATTTGAAAAACTTTTAAAGTCCCGCAAAGAACAAGAAATGATTAAGAAATCCTGCATATTTGGTAAAAACTGCTTTGGAGGTCGTGGTTAAGAGCATAGCCGTTGGATGGCAGCATCCAATGGTGGAGATCGAGCGTAGAAGTCAAAAGGAGAGCGGTTGATGAATAAGCGGTGGAAAATTATATCAGAGTCGTTGATCTTGCAGAGCTCAACGGTCGGGACCGACCTAGGAAATATAATGGAGAAAGGCCGCTTTATAAAGAAATGGAAAAAATATAAGGAAAATAGGTGAAAAATCCCTTTGGAAGGGGAAATATGCTATAATGAAAATCGAGGTTTCGTGGATGATCGTGGGCTGTCGGATGAGATCGGCCCACGAGATTAACGGTGGAGAATGATCTACGAAGGCCCTTGGAAAAGGCGGAGGGCGATAGTATAAAGGTGATATTGAATGCTAGCCGTTGATCTATAAAGATCAACGGCGAATATGAAATGTGATAAAACACAACAAAAATGAGGGAAGACGGTTTTGGAAGGCAAAACAGGTAGTATCGCACGGCGAAATGGGAGAAAGGTGGTTTCAACTTTTTGAATGTGATATGTGTTAGAAGGTGACACGTGGAAAATTAATACCACCCATATCGCACAACCCTTGGGAAATTAACCTTCACGCTTGAAGTTACGCGAAAACGCGCGTCAACCGTTGGATCTGGGGTCTCAGATCTGACAGTGGGGAGTGAGCGCGATATTGATATGATGCGCGGGTCATAGTAGACGGGGTGGTTTTGTTCTGAGCCGTTGGATCAAGGATTGGACGGCTGAGATCAGATCTGGAGGGAGGCAGGACCCACAGGGGTCAGGCCTGTCGGGGTTACTATGGGTCGTCAGATGTAAAGGATCAACGGTCAGGATTTAAACTGGGGTCAAATGAAAAAATGAATGAGGCGGT
The DNA here is from genome assembly GCA_034641835.2 of Pinus albicaulis. NCBI lineage: Eukaryota > Viridiplantae > Streptophyta > Pinopsida > Pinales > Pinaceae > Pinus > Pinus albicaulis. Next base: position 906,387,020 of record CM076581.1, read on the forward strand.
GAAAGGGTTAATAAGGGCCGTTGATCTGCAGAGATCAACGACTGAGATTTGGACAAAAAACATTATGAAGCGGGGCGGATGAATTTAACCAAAGTCGGGAGGAAAGATCTAGACTGTCCGATCTGGACACGTGGACGGCCCAAATGCAATCAGAGCTTCGCGATCGGCGGGGCAATGGACATGGGAGTGTCGAAGCGATTGACTGTGGGCCGTCGATCTGCAGATCAGATCGATGGTGGAGGATGGATCAGGAGAGGCCATTGGTGGAGAAAAAGGGCTTAGAGATGGAGCAATAAGAACCGTCGGATGAGATCTGGCAGGGGAAGATCAACGACTAAAACTTCATTGGGAGGTTGCCCATCAGGAGGGGAAATAAAACGTGCCCACCAAAGTTTCCGATGCGATGTGCCGATATCCATTGATCAACTTTAGATCAACGGTGGAGATTGGTTTGAAATACGAACTGACGGAAACCTTTATATCATATGAAAACCAAAAATTTAATGATAAAGAAAGGTTTTGGATTCGAGGGTGGGTTATATGTATGAGGCTTGGCACTCGACTACGGGGCCTTGGGTTATATACAAATGATAAAGGGACCGGGGTTTATAAACAAAGGGGCTCATCGGATCGGAAGACTTAATACAACAAAAAGACTTGTGCGTTCTGATATTTCTAATGCGATTAGCACTTTGGCCTTTAACTCTTGGTTTTCAAAGAAAACAAAGGATCGAGAGTTTACATATTAAGAGGGCTAATCGCATCGGAAGTCTTTATAAAGGCCAAAAAGACTTGCATTCTTCGTTTGTTTCCGATGCGATAAGTGTCGAAAGGGTTTAGCGCTTGGTTCTAGCGCTAGGGCATATGGTGAGGAAGTGGTTAGGAGTTAGCCCAAAGGGGCTTAAGCCTATAGTCAAAATACTTATTTTTTATGAATTTTTTCAAAGTTTTTGATGGATTTGGGGGTTTCGGTAAAGTTTAAAAATGAGTCTTAAAATTTATAAAAGGATTTTCATGAAGAGAAGAAGGGAAATCATGAAAAATAGAGAAATTTCATGAGGGAAAAAGGGAATAAAATGAAGGTTTGTTTTTAAATGGAGGAGGGGAAAAAATGGGATTTTGCAGCAGTCCTTTTCTTCATGGAAAACAACAGAATTTCTGAGTTTGAAAGGGAAACAGTAGTGAAGATCAAATAGAGGGCATGATGTCTTCATGAGTCTTCAAGAGATAACATTTTTAGCAATAAAACTTGTTTCTTGAAGGCTCCAAAAATGATTTAGCCACCTTTTGATATAACAAATTCTATAGGTGGCTAATAGTGAGTATATATATACATCTGCTATGTGTCGCTTATATACATACTGTAAAACATAATAACTTCTCTACAAGGAGTCTGATGGATATAGATACAAAAAATATAATCAAAAAGTAAAATAATAACTAGCAACAGTCTCTAATGGGAGCCATTCCCCCTCCAGTGTGCAAGAGAAAAAGGTTTGTGAAAGTACTGATAATATGCATGCACATTCTGCCCCTACACCTCTATGTGCGCAGTCAATAGGTGCGTCGCCTCCTTGGAAAGGAGGTCAGAAATTGTGTTCCTCTCCCTGAAAATGTGCCGACATGAAATAGGATCAAAATGGGCTTTGTCCAGTAGATTTTCAGCCAAGATATTCTGCAGTGTGTGTGTGTGAAATGTCGTCAGATCATTAAACCAGTCAATGAAAATCTTGGAATCACCGAATATTTGTAGACCATGTATATTTTTAGTGATGGAAAACTGTAGGAGGTACAAGAGACAAGAGAGTTCTGAAAAGTTGTTTGTGCCTCAACCAAGTCCAATCTTGACTTTATAATAATGATGTGGTGAGTGATGTAGAATAAATCCACCACCACAACCATGAGTCTATGCAGATCCGTAAAAATAGGCCCATGGGAAGGAGTGATCAATGATCTCAGGGGAAATGACACGGGGTAGTGGGGGAGGTGGATCATCAGGTATAAGGTGATAGATGGAGATGATGTGGGCAGAAGAAGATGGCCAGTGATGAGGGACGTCATGAAATATGGTCCGATTGTGTGCCATCCAAATGTTCCAGCAGATAAGGATAGGTAAATTCCGTAGCTTGTGGGGAGAGACCTCATGTCACCAATGGTCCCAAGCTTCAATAAGGGATGGTCCTTCCCAATGATGATTTGGATGGATGGAGGAGTGTATGATCGTCTAGAGTTCAAGGGAGGCAGGACAATGGAGAAATAGATGCAGTGTATCTTCAACTGCCTCTTTGCAAAGTGCACATATGTGCGGCCCAAATAATGTTCTTTTATGTAAATTGGCCCCGGTAGGAATTTTATCAGTGAGGATACACCACATGAGTAGTTTTGCTTTGGCAGGTCCTTTGAGTTTCCAGAGGTTGCGCCACCATGGAATGAGCGGTTCAGGCCTATTTTCCTAATAGATATGAGAGTACTCCTCTTTGGGTGTATACAAACCCTGTTTAGATATGGTCCAGATAACTTCATCCTCACGATCCCGCAATATGACATAGGTCTCTCACAAGGATTCCAAATAAGCTGACCAAATCTCGGTCCACTAAGGGTGAAGCTGAAAGGCATGATGATCAAGCCAACCTTGCGCGAAGAGTGTAGTTCGCTCCCCATTTGCAATTTGATTGAGTGTCAGGTAACCGGCTTGATTGAGAAATCCAATAAGTGCCTGCAGAAGGAGATGTGAATTTCCACATTCCACCCATGGATCGTGGCCAATATGAGTCCTATGACCATTGCCAATTTTCCAAGTCAAGTCATCCTTGATAAATCTGATCGATGATGTGACAGCACGCCAAATAGTAGAACAACAAGGGTGGTGCTCCATAGGTAATCATATCCATTCAATGGGGGTAAGCGGATGAATGTATTTTTGAATAGTCACCCTAGTCTATAGGTTGTTACCTGTGAGGATCATCCAACCAAGCTTAGCAGCTAATGCTAGAGCGAAATTCGACAAGTCCTTGACGCCCCATCCACCCCACCTCTTAAGTAATGAAATACAGGGCCATTTGGTCCAAGAAAAAGTGTGTCCCTCTTTTGCGCCCAACCATAATAAACGCTTGCAAATTTTCTAGATTTTGTGGAGTATTCCTTTAGGAATATAGGCCAATGACATCCAATATATAGGAATGGCCTCAAGCACAGATTTGATCATAGTCAGCCTTCCAGCTCTAGAAAGCCAACGATGGCATCGGTTGTTTAATCGATTTGCTATTTTGGTAATGAGCCAATTCCAATCAACAATTTTTTAATTCACAAGTTTGAGGAAGAAACCCAGATACTTTAAACCATCCTCAAATCTTGTGAGATTGAAGGGAAATCTCTGCTGTGCAAAGTGTATTTCATGAGGAGTGCATCCATGGCAGGTCAAAGTTGATTTGTTATTGTTACACTACATACTCGTGGCTATACAAAATAGTTGCAGAATATCTCGTATCACAAAAGTGTCACTAAGAGTACCATTAAGAAAAAGTATAATGTCATCCACGAATAACAGATGAGTGAGCACACAGTTAGGTGATGGTTTGATACCTTTCAATTTTCCTCTAGAGATTTCTTCATTAATACATCTACTAAGGCCCTCCATAACCAGTAGAAATAGAAGGGGAGATAATGGACACCCTTGACGAAGTCCCCGCTCCACATGAAAGAAATTGGTTGTTGCCCCATTGATAAGAATACTAAATGAAACAATGGTCATGCAACACATAATCCAATTGATAGTTTGTAAGGTGAATCCCAGGTGAGTGAGCAACATGCGAATGTAGAGCCATCTCACTTGAACAAATGCTTTTTCCAAGTCAATCTTGAGTATAATCCCTTTAATGTGCTTAGTGTGCATGCAATGTAGGCCTTCTTGCACAATGCCAATTGCATCATGGATCTATCTGTTTTCAAGAAAAGAAAATTGTTCAGGAGATATGTGATTAGATAAAATAGGATTCATCCTATTGGAAATAATTTTGGCCATAATTTTATAGATGCAATTACATAAAGATATTAGATGAAAATCTTTGAAAGAAGAGGGGTGATCAGATTTAGGAATAAGGGCTATAAAAGTAGCATTGAAGGCCTCATAGATGCGCCCAAATTGACGAGTTTCTTCCACCACCTACAAGAGATAATGACCTAGAAGATCAAAGAAGGCCAGATAAAATTCCACAGCCCACCCATCAGGCCCAGGGCTTTTGTCCTTTTTGGAACACTTGAGAACATATTCAAGTTCAAGGCTCAAAATCGGTTGTAGCAGGTCCTCCTTTGCTGCAGCATCAACATATCTAGGAAAGAGGGTGGCCACCTTTATGATTTCTGCCAAAGAGGGTTACAAAGGTGCCTTATAAGTATCTCAGAAATGATTGATACCTTTCTGTGCAAGTTGAGATAAGGTAGATGCTTTTGATCCATCCTCATTATCGAGATCCCAAATGGTGTTGATAGAATTTCTACCATTAGAAAAATGATGAAATAATTTTGAATTTTCGTCCCCTTCTTTGATCTAGGTGGCACGGCTTTTGAGTCTCCATACCTCATTCCTCGCTTGTAGTATCTTTAAGAGAGTAGTTTCCAGTGAAATAAGGTGTGTCATCTCTTCTTCAGTAGCAAACCCTCCCCCAAAAGAGGATTCCAATCTATGAATTTTCTGTTGATCAATGTTGATGAGTTCACTGTCCTCCAATTTATTCTTGTGCTTAGCCCAAGTAATTGACTCCTTCTTAATAGTGAGAAATCTGTGAGCAAAGATGGAGGATGGAAAATTTAAATGTGGAGGCGGAGGGAGTCTCCACTGGGTTTTCACAAAATTGATATAGTCGGGATCTTGTAACCACACAGAGCAGAACTTAAAGGGGGAGACCGACTTCTTGAAATCCTCAGTGATTTCCAAGAACATTGGAGAATGGTCAGAGATGCCACCAGAGCCAATCCAATGCTTGAAAGAGCTAATATTTTGTAATAACCCTTCTTTGATAAGAAAACGATCGAGCCTGCGAGCCACCAGATCGTCCCCGGTGCGCCTATTGCGCCAAGATGGAGAGGGGGAAGTTATGAGGGGATCCACCTAGTGATGCGATGAGAGCAGGTTTCTGAAGTATTCAGAGAGTGAGTCCGCTTGAGCATTTGACCCCCAAGATTCAGAGATCCCAAGAGAGAAATTTAGGTCACTAGCCAAAATGATGTTGTCAGGACTCAAAAAATAAGAGTTCATGAGTGAGTCCTAGAATTTTTTCCTATTAGAGCAGGGGCCATAGACATTGATGATGCAGAAATGCAATCCAAGGGCTTTCGAGAAGACATCCATCCCCAGAGTGCTTTCCCTACCCCATACATTTATAATATTGATATGACGGGGGTTTATACAAAGGTCCAAACCACCCGATCGCCCACTGGAATCAATAACATGAATGATCCAGCCAGGTAGAATAGGGGTAAGTACTTGAATAACCAAATTAGATGAGCCATGAGTTTCCTGAAGCATTATGATATCGGCAGATGAAGAAAAAAAAAGACGATGAAGCGTAAGTCGCTTCGCAGGGCTAGCTAGCCCATGATAGTTGAAGGATAGACAGATCATTGGGAAACCAGGATGGGGGACTGTCTTTCTCTAAGAATCCCATCGATGGAGAGTTGTGTGCCAGAGGCAACATCAATACTGACTTGTAGAATAGCTTTTGAGATATGCGAATGACGACCCCGGGAGGACTTGTGTGGGGGGTAGGAAGGTCCATTAAGGGTGCCAAAACCAGATGGAGTGTATAAACGGGAGCATAGATTATCGGAATGAGTGGAAGAGGATTCAGAGGGTTCCACCACAAGGGAGGGGCAAGGTTTAGAGGGAGAAAGTATGGGGGGAGAGGGGAGGGGTTCAGAAAGTGTAGGAGGGGAAACCGGATTAGATGCAATGGGTAGGATAGGTAAGGAGGGGGGAGTGGGGGGAAAATGAAGAGGAGAGGAGGAAGGGGGACAACAAATGGGAGGGGAGTGGAACCCAACCTGTGGAAGCTTCGAACACAGAATAGATGCCGTAGATAGAAATGATAAAAAAGTAAATGGAGGAGGAAAGAAAGTACCAGTAGCCAGAGGGAGTACAGTAGCTGTAGCAGCCTTTTATATTTATTAAATATAAAATGTCTAACACAAAATAATTTCAATATGCAAATCCTAAAAATATTTATTATTGATTTGAAAAGACACTTTACATAACCCGATATTTAAATGAAAGATATGTGTTTGTAACGCACACCAAAATACCAACACATAGTGTGTGTATATTTTAACGAGGATGAGTAGGATTTTCATCAAGTCCGTGCTTGGAATGCAACAAGAAAATTGGGGATTTTTACATGTAATGCAGAGATTTTATCACTTCAAAATGCATCTGCAGAGATTTTATCACTTCAAAATGCATCTTTGATGGAGATTCAAAAATAATTCTAATTGCCTACTCCGTTCATACATAAGACAAGACAAAATTTGCAACAATTGTAAATTCTACAAAATTGACCAGAGACCAAGACACATTTGCATTCTGTAGTCATGCATTAACATGGAAGATTGATTGACATTTTATTTGAGGGTCCATCTGGAGCACTGCTGGCTGTATTACGATCCATGTCCACATTTATCTGTGCATGAAAATCAACATAATGGCAATATAACCAATCCATTTCTTCTTCTAATTGGCTTATATTTTATTTTTTCTTCTGAAATTCTTCATGGAGAAAGAGAATATGATTAGACTGTTGGCGCACCTGATTCATGAGTTCACTGATTCCCTCATTGCCTCCAATTGCAAGTGAGGGCATAAAGGGAACTAAAACGAGCCCTCTGAGCCAAAAGAAGGTGTGTCTTGGCTCACCATGATGCTCAAATGATTAAGAGGATGTCCCCACAACACAATTCTCCTTGACAAGTGGATTCTCAATTGATTAAGAGGCTTTCATGTAATATACTTTAATAAAGAAATAATATCACTGCTAGAATAAAAGACAATACAACTGTAATAAACTCAAATAAACTCAATATAAAACCCTCTCAACTTAATAGAACTCCATTGCAAATAATCAAACGCCAATAGCCACATTTAAAAAAACCCCATACGACATTCACCAATTATGAAATTTATTAATGTGTCTGGCCGACACCTTACAACAGTTGACCCATCAACACATTTATACATCATGAACATCATTCATAATCATAGGCTTAGCGTATGCGTGGTGTTGCAACAACTCGTGGCAGTGGAGAGTTGCGTTGTAGGGTGGGAGCTGAGCGTCCTTCGCCAGGGGCTTCACTCCTTTACTCAGTGTGATAGTGCTTTGGAGTTAGCGCTGCAACAATGCATCCTGCTCCAAGGTGTATTGGAAGCTTCCTATATTGTGCAGAGGATGCGTCCCTTTGTTCCAGTGCTGTAGACATATCGCTCTCCTCTTCGACATAGTGAGCCAGTGATGGTGCACAATACAACTCTCAAATCAGATGTTGGCCCTCCCCTGTGTTATGGCAGATTTGATGTGAGTGGAAGGGCCTGTGATCTGCAGCTTTCAAGGGTAGATTACCCTACTATGATCGTGTGTCGACAAGGTACTTGATCACATAGACACGACGAGGAGTTGTTGGTCGAAGAAAATAACCCTATCATGCATATCTCCCTTTTTACGCCTTTGAATGGTGAAAAACTATATCACTTTGATAAATGATGGGAATCCCTTCAAGGAAAAATATCAGATCCTTCAATCAAGAAAATAGAATTACACAAACCCTCTCTCCATTTAAAAATTGAAATAAACGGGGCCAACTAGCATGATCGGAGAGACCACCAAAATTGGTTTCACCTACTAGGGTGAGATTTGGTCCCACTTAAGGGAGCCTACGGGTCTCACCTAAATATCCTCACGTGAAAACGAGCCTGAATCTCAAATATTGATATCAAGAAAACCAAATTCCATGTCTCGTTCTTGATCCTCCTCCTTCTTTTATAGTTGGTGATATGAATGGGAAAATTAGTGTTTGTTGTGCTAAATTCCAATTCAGAATATAAACAAAGTGCTTGAAGATTATGAGGTAAATTCCAAGTTAACCATGATTTTTTATGTGAATTTCTTGAGAAAATTAACATAAACAAAACATTGAACATCAACATCTAACAGACATGAATATCACCATAAATAGTAACACAACAACACATGATGAAGGATTTCACCCCGCCTGGGTTATGTCTCCTTGGTCCAGCTTCCAATGGCTTGGCCCTCTTCTATTATGCTCAAAAGTGTGATTACATATGTTTACAATGCTCAAACAAATTTGAAACCTGTTCCATCAGCTCCAAAATGCCCAAAAATGCATGTGTAGCCTCCGTCGGCATTGAATTTTGTAAAAAAAGAATAATTTACAGCTTCCCCAGGTTTTGGCACTAACCACTGCACAATTTCCCCAAAATCCGGAACGGTCCTACAATTTAGCCGCATTTTTGGCTAATGAAGAGACAATTTTCTGGAATTCTGGGCGAAATTGTCGGACCGTTAATTTGTCCACTAATTCCTAAAATCCGAAATTCGAACCATAATATTGGCGCCGAAAAGATTTTTTTTTAATTAAAAAAAATGTCGGCAATAGCATTATTCGTTGATGGTTTAGAAAAAGGTTGGACACATGATGTTTCAGTGGTGATTAGGATGGTTTATGCAGGCGGTTACAGTGGCGGTCTCTGCAGGTGGCGACAATGGTCACACGTCGTGGTCCCCGTGGTGGTTACGGTTATGGTCAATGGTTATGGTGGCGTTTACACAATGACTTACAACGCGCGGTGTTCGGCTTGGTGTGTCACATGGCATGGTGATATTTTAATGTTACGGTTAGTGGTTAGTGGGGGGGGGGGGAGGGGGGATGCGGGGCTAGCCTCCCACCCATTATCCCACCCCCGGCGGTGACCAGGGTTGGGGCTAGACCCTGCCCCCCTCCCCCAACGCACATACCATATGATAACAAATTTAACTCGAATCCATAGTATATTAATACACAACGTAATGGAACAATGGTAAAGATTCTTGCTCATTGCTTGGAGGTCACGGGTTTGATCCCTGCCCGGTCTGCTCAAATCTTGACCCAAGTTTGGTGGCCCTTGAGCTGCCACGTGGCGACCCCTAGCTGGGCCACGTGGCATATTGTGATTGGCCACCCAAACAACCAATTAAAAACTGCCATTTCAACCTAATAAAAACATGCCACTTGGCACAATATCATACACCAAAGGAAAAAAATCATATGCCCAGTCACCCTGCCACGTAGGCATTCCCATTCAGCTATACATACTATTGACTGGGTTGTCCTACATTATTTAAAAAATATTTTCCTGTTTGACAAAGTGGAAAAAACATGTTTCTGGAAGCATACAATGTCGGTTTTCCGCGAAACGAGTTGCGCCAAATTCAGAACAACAATATCTACATGGTCATTCAGGTTCCACACCATTACAATTTTTTTTATTTTTGAGCATAAATTTGAGCACCTGATCACTCCTCCCCACTGGAAGCTTTTGGACCCCAAAATATATTTCATTATTGAACATGTGGATGAGGGTACAACCCCCTAACCATTCTAGTCTTAATCCACTAGAATTTTCCTGAATTCAACAATTTGAGCTTTTCTTGAAAACTAATTTTTTTCTTTGATTATGGAGACCTTGTCTTGTTGTTGTAGATACCATCTTGCTGCAATTTACCAGAATTTGTAGAACAAAAAAATATCCTTGAAGAAACAAACATGTTCCTTCCTTGGTCGTCAATCAAAGGAAACTTGAATAACTTGAAAACTTTCTCACCTCGAACACTGTCGTCATGGTGATTTTTAGCTTGTCTTGCCTTGTACTTGCGTCGACTTTTGACCAAGTGTTTTCGACATTGCCATGTGCCATTTTGAAACCCAAAAGAAGTACTTGTGGAACCTATGTCTTCTTTGTCCTCTTGCTTTAGCGCTTGTTCTTTGATTTTTGCAACAGTCAACACCAACATCTTGTTCCCATCACTGTTCAACAATGATGTGGACTACTGCAAATATTTCACATCTTTTTTACCTCTTTTCAAAGGTAACATGTTAGAGACCTGAAACATATTATTACAACCATTAGCAACTTCAATGAATCATATTGTTCATTATATGCATATTCTTGAAAGGTATCATTCAAAACATCATTATGCTTGAACATTAACAAAGCAAAAGTTTTACTTGCATTCACTATTCTCTTCATTTGTTGTGCATGCACAAGAGACAAAATCATATTCTTCTCATGTGCTCTAACTATATACTCAATTCTATTCTTGAACAAGTGGTACTTATTCTCATGGTGATGAAATAATTCCCTCCTATCATACAGATAAGTACTCCCCAAAATAATACCTGAAATCTCAAGAAGAACTACATCAAGTTCAACTTCGTCAAGAAAGTTTGAATTGATTGCAAACCTTAGGATGCACTTCCTTGTTACCTGAAAGTTTTCATTCTTTCATATCCAGCCTAAAGGATAAGGTCTTTGATATGCAATATTCTCTAGATTTAACCTCTTAACTAAGTCTTCAGAAATCAAATTGGCGTGAGAAACACTATCAAATAGTGTGTCTATTTTGGTATGCTTTGAAACAACTCTAATATGAAAGATTTTAATTATTGTATCATCATCTTGAGTTACATTAGAACAAATTGAAGAAATAGTGCTTGCTATGTTATTACCTTTCAAACTCATTGCTGTAATCTTGGTTTTATCTCCTAAATCTGAACCTAAGTCATGTTCAATTATTGCAGTTGTTTTCTCCTTCTCTTTGGATTTAAGTTTGTTGGGCTTCAACTCTGGATGGAGTTGCCAACAATGGTACTCATCACCCTTTCCTTTTCCTTCATATTAAAGGGAACTATCACTTTTCTCATCTGCACTATGTTTCCCTCTTGCTTCTCGATGTGTGGCTTGAACACAAACCTCATCTAAGTTTGTGGGATTGAACATGAGAATAGTATGTCTAAGATAGCTGTGCAAACCCCCAATATACTTTAGAAAAGTGTCTTGAGAAGATAAATTGACACCCAAAACTAGTGCTCTTCTCCTAAACTCTTGAGTATATATTTGAACACTTTGTCCCTTTAGTTGTCTAAAATTTCGCCAGTCCATAATATCTTTCTTTATATAAGCTAGATGGTAAAATTATATTTTAATTGCAGCAATAAAATCAGACCAAGAGATTGAAATATTACCATGGTTCTTCATCTCTTCTTGTGTCTTGGCTTCCAACCATAATAGTGATGCACCCTCTAGTCTCAAGGAAGCTAACGAAATCTTTGTGTCATCATATTGAAGGTTTTGAATCCTGTATTAGACCTCCAACTGACGAACCCAATTTTCAAGATTCTCTACATTCACTTCACCATTATACATAGGCAACTCAAATTTAATATAAAGTTTTAACAAGGCTTGTTTACCAATTCATTTTGAGGTATGTTGATGAGTATGAGTAAGGGTTGTAGCAGTGGAAGAGGATGAAGATGAAGGTGAAGATGGTGGTGAGGATGATGGTGGAGTATATGGTGGCTTATCACCATTTCCATTACATCCTCCTCTTGGATAACCCTCTCCTCTTGGAAGCCTGGAGCTTTCACCCTAGAACCTTGTATTCCTCTCTTCATAGAGGACCTTCATCATCTTTTTCATATCAAAGAAATCCTTCCTAAAAGCCTTCTCATCCTCTGTCATGTTATCATTTCCTGGTTCATGAGACATGCTTATTGAAGCCTCTACTACAACTGGAGGTGAATCTTGTGGTGGAGATTGTGGCAACTGTGCCCTCATTCTCCTTGCTCCAACTTGAGAACCTGCACCCACAATCTTGCCTTCTTATCTCTTAAGATTCAACCTTGTAAGCATTTAAACACTTGCAAAACAATTAAATCCTCCTTGAACAAGTAAACCTAGTGCTTTGATACCAACTTGATTTGAATGGGAAAATTAGTGTTTGGTGTGCTACATTCCAATTCAAAATATAAACAAAGTGCTTGAGGATTATGAGGTAAATTGCAAGTTAACCATGAGTTTTTATGTGAATTTATTGAGAAAATTAACATTAAAAAAAAAAACATTGAACAAAAATATCTAACAAACATGAACAACACCATAAATAGTAACACAACAACACATGATGAAGGAGTTCACCTCGCCCGATCTATGCCTCCTTGGTCTAGCTTCCAATGGCTTGATCCTCTTCTATTATGCTAAAAAGTGTGATTACATATGTTTACAATGCTCAAACAACTCTGAAACTTGTTCCATCAACTCCAGAATGCCCAAAAATGCATGTGTACCCTCTTTCTAAATCGAATCTGGTAAAAAACTAAATAAGTTATGGCTTCCCCAAGTTTTGGCACTAACCGCTCCACAATTTCCCCAAAATTTGGACCAGTCCTACAATTTCGCACCATTTTCAGCTAATGAAGCGACAATTTCCAGAATTTTAGGTGAAATTTTCAGACCGTTAATTTATCCACTAACGCCTAAAATTTGAAATTCGAATCATAATATTATTGCTAAAAAGATTTTTTTTAGCAATAATATAAAAAAATGTCGGTGGTAGCATTAAGCATTGGTGGTTTAGCAAAAGGTTGGACATATGATGTTTTGGTGGCTGTTAGGATGGTTTGTGCATGTGGTTACAGTGGCGGTCTCTACAGGTGGCAGTGGTGGTCACACGTCATGGTTCCTCGCGATGGTTACAGTTATGGTCAATGGTTATGGTGGTGTTTACATGTTGACTCACGACTTGCTGTCTTCAACTTGGTGTATCACATGGCATGACATAATTTTACTGTTATGGTTAGTGGTTAGTTGGGGGGGGGGGTGGTGTGGGGCTAACCTCCCGCCCATGGTCCCACCCCCGATGGTGACCATGGCTGGGGCTAGACCCTGACCCCCTCCCACAATGCGCATACCATATGATAACAAAATTAACTTGACTCCATAGTGTATTAATACACAGCGTAATGGTGCAGTGGTAAAGAATCTTGCTTATTGCTTAAAGGTCACGGGTTCGACCCCTGCCCACTCCACTCAGACCTTGAGCCAATTTTGGTGGCCCTCAGGCTGCCACGTGGCGCCCCTGGCTGGGCCATGTGGCAGCTTGTGATTGTCCACCCAAACAACCAATTAAAAACTGTCATTTCGACCCAATAAAAATGTGCCACTTGGCAGAATATCATACGTCGGAGGAAAAAAATTATATACCTAGTCACCTTGCCATGTAGGCATGCCTAGTGAGCTGTACGGACTCCTAACTGGCCTGTCCTGTATTTTTTTATTTTTAAATTTGCATGTTTGACAAAGTGGACAGAACGCGTTTCTGGGAGCATACAGTGTCGGTTTTCCGTGAAACGAATTGCGTCGAATTCAAAACAATGAGATCTACATGGTCGTTTAGGTTCCACACCATTCCGACAACTTTCATTTTTGAGCATAATTTTGAGCACCTGATTAGTTGGGTTGCTCGGAAGAAACTGTGGGAAATTACCTAGGGCCAGAAACAAAAACCATGTGCTTATGACGCTTATTTATTTATTTATTACTATTATTATTATTATTTGGTCCAATCAGGTCCACCGGTTAGGGATATTATAGTTCTCCTTGCCCAGAATTGCATGCCCTCAAGAAATTTTAATGCTAGATGTTGCAATATGTGCTCTTCTTCCTAGGTGACATCTTTGACGAGAAAATATTTCCATCATACCAAATATTCATGGATAGTCTTGCTCCAAAGCTTCCTTTCTCGAACCTCCAACACCTCCTCTGGAACCAGTTGAATATGCCCCTCCTCATCTAACGAGGGTAAATCATGTGATGATTTGATGTTCTCTCCTCATTCCTTCTTTAAACAAGAAACATGAAATATGTTATGAATTTTTCTCTTTGCTGGAAGCTCCAATTCAGATGCCACTTCTCTCGTTTTTCGGATAACTCGATAGGGCCCGCAGAATCGTGGATTTAACTTTTCTTCTCCTTTATGCTTCAAGTTAGACTGTCTGTATCTTTATAGCTGGAGGTAAACTACATCTCCTATTTCGAAACTCCTTTCTAGCATTTGTCGATAGAAATATAACTTTTGTCGATTTTGCAGTGTTTGTAGGTTATCCTTGAGGGCCTGAAGAATCTCCTGACATCCCTAGATCCAATCCTTTGCTAATGGTGCCATGCTATCTACAAATGCTATGTCTGCAAAGGAAAATGCCTCAGATCCATATAAGGCTCGAAAAGGTGACATTCCTATGGATATGTGATAAGTGGTGCTATAGCAATATTCTCCTAAATACAACCACTTGGTCCATGCTCTTTGTTTCCCTGTGACATAGTCTCGCAAGCATCCTCCCACCCATTTATTCACTGATTTTTTTTGTCCATATGTCCGTGGGTGGTAATTTGTACTAGGAGTGAATTATGTTCCTGCTAAAGTGAATAACTCCTACCAGAATTCTCCCATGAACTTGTTGTCATGCTCATTGACAATGGTTTTGGGAAAACCATGTAGACGAAATATTCGAAAAAATATTTTTGCTATCTGAGATGTAGAAATTCTATAGGAAATCAGAAGGAAGTGGGAATATTTGGTCAGAAAATATACCACCATAAAGATACAATCTTTGCTTTGGGATGAGGGTAGCCCTATAATGAAATCCCTGGAGACAGTTTCCCATTTTTGTTTTGGAATGGGCAATGATTGTAAAAAACCTGCTAGGTGTGTATGTTCAACCTTATCGCTCTAAAAGGTACCACATTCCTTTCCATATTTGATAATGTCCTTCTTGATCCCCTTCCATGTGAAGCTTTCCCTAACGGTCTTGTAGGTATTTAGAAATTCTGGGTGTCCTGCTAGAGGGGAATCATGGGCTGTTTGTAGGATATTCATTTTCAGCTATAACTCTGGTACTAAATAGATTTGATCCTTATAATAGATAATCTCATTGATGACTCTATACCATATGTATGATGATTGTCGATCAAGGATCTCTCAGGCTAGCTGGTTCTTCGAGTATTCCTCTAACAAATGGGACTTCCAATACTTCATAATGTCTATGAGGGAGAAGGTAGTTGGTCTCCTTGATAAGGAATCTGCAACTGCATTTCTTTTTCCTTTGACATATTCAATCTTAAAGTCACAGGCTTGCATCTTGCTAACCCACTTTCACTGCCTTTCATTTAATCCTTTTTGATCCAGGAAGTATCTGAGACTATTATTATCAGTTTTGACTTTGAACCTGTTTCCCACTAGATATGGCCGAAACTTGGCCATCACATGCATAATTTCCAACATTTCTTTGTCATAAATGGAGTAAGAGCGCTCATAATCCTGGAGCTTCCTACTCTCAAAATAAATTAGATGATGATTCTGTGTTAGAACAACCCCAATTCCTTCCCTAGAAGCATCACACTCCAATACGAATGGTTGGGAGAAGTCCGACAAGGCTAGAAATGGGCATGTACTCATGACTTCCTTCATTCTCTGTAATGTCTTATGTGTTGTCTTTTTCCATACAAATGATTCCCTTTTTGTCAGGTCAGTAAGAGGCGTTACCAGCCGTGAATATCCCTTCACAAATATTCTATAGCAAGTACAAATACCCAAGAAAATCCTTAATTATGTTACATTTTTGGGAGTGGGCCACTTGATAATGGCTTCAATCTTGTCCTGGTGTACCTTGACACCTTGGTCTCCATTGATGTGTCCCAGATATAACATTTCAGTCATGCTAAACTCACATTTGGATATTTTTGCATACAATTATTGTGCCTCTAGGATTCCAAAGACCTCATCTAGGTGTTGTAGATGCTCTTCCCATGTTTGACTGAAGATCAGGATGTCGTTGAAGAAGAGTAACACAAATTTGCTTAGCTGCTTATTGAACACATGGTTCATACATGACTGAAATGTTGCAGGGGCATTGGTCAATCCAAAAGGCATCACTAGGAACTCATAATGTCCATAGTGGCATTGGAAAGATGTCTTTGGAATGTCCTGGTCAGGAAATCTGATTTGGTGATAGCTTAAGAAAATATTTGAGAAGTACTTAGATCCCTTCAGCTCATCCATCAACACGTCAATCCTGGGGATAAGATATCGATTTTGATGGTATTCTTATTTAGTGCTCGATATTATATACACATACTTAGGGACCCATCCTTCTTCTTGACCAACCACAGATGAAGAAAAAGGGATTGAGCTCGGTTGAATGTGTCTTAATGCCAACAACTCCTGGATTTCCTTCTCTATCTCATCCTTATATGCTTTGGGATGTCGGTAAGGGGTGATGATGACAACTTGGACCCCTTCCTCTAGTTCAATGATATGTTCAAATCCCATATGTGGTGATCACCCTGGGGTATATCTCCAAAAACCTTATGGTGTTTTTGAAACAATGCCATGATGTCATGGGGATACTCCTTATGTTGTTCTGCTGGTTTATTCTCCATGATTCAACACTCCACCACCCATAAAATATCCCCATGTCGAAGATATGCCTCCATCCCGTTGGATGTCACAATATTGGGTGGATATGCATGCATTCCTCTCAACATCACCTTCTTACCATCTGGTCTTGTAAATGAAAATTTCAAGTCTTGATAGTTTACTATGTGAGTCCCAATTGAATATAGCCATTAGACCCTTAATACTACATGAAAGTCTGGACAATCCACAACAAAATTTTTATTTGTAACTGTGTAGTTCCCCATTGTCAGAATCATGTTAGTGACTATTTTAGTGCAGTCCTCAGTCGCCAGTCCTCTTCTAGCGACAAATTATGCATCAATGAAGTTTTGGGAGGCCCTGCCATCAATCAGCATAGTCACTTTCTATTCTTGTATGGTGCCCCTAACCCGAAAAGTGTGATACTATGGTACCCATGTAAGAGAAGAAATAATCCATTCCTCGATCTCCTTCTGTATTCCCCCCATACCTTGTGATTCTCCCTGATCCAGCTCAGGGTGCTCTTCCTCATCTTCACTCTTGGAAAATACTTCAATATAGTGGGCCTTTCCTTTAGTGAACCGATGTCCTGGCACCCAAGGTTCCTGACAAGAGAAGAATAATCTTCTCCTCCTGATATCTTTCTTGGTTTCATCATCCAACCTTCCCTTCCCAAACATCTCCCGTTGTTGCTACTTGACTTCCTTCCCCTTTTGAGGAATAGTTAGCTTATGTAGGAATCTAGTCTTGGGTACTGCATCTTTCATATCCCTTTCTCGACTAATTGTGTCTTGTAAGGTGACGGGTTGGTAGGATCTGACCCAACCACGCAGAGGTTCTGACAACCCTTCTATGAACAACATGACCAACTGGTCCACTGAGAGGCCGATGACCATTACTGCAAGCCTTTAAGATTTCACGATATATGATTCAATGTTTCATGTCTGTCGGAGTTGGGTTAGATCCCTGAAGTACAACTCAGGGTCATTCCTGTCAAATATCTCTGTCTATATCTGTGTGAATTCTGTATAAGAGATGATGCTTGCATGCCCTAAAGTGACCATGTCGTGTTTCCCCCATTCTGGTGCTTCTCCATCTATATGAAGTGTGGCATATTTAATGGCATCCCTCTCACAAATGGGATTGAGCTGGAAATATGTATCCAAATTCTACACCCATGATCGAGAAAAATACTTTGTTGATCCATCAAAGTAAGGAAGAGTTACCTTTCCCACGATCTTTTGTAGATCCATATTTGACTGAGGACCCCCATATGTGGTTGTATTCCTATGTTGCTTTCTCCTCATGAAGTAATATTAATTAATGGTTAAGGTTGCCTTCAAATTGGGGGGAAACGTATCATATTCCTTCATCCAAGCTGTATCTGTCTCTACAATTGGTAAAATAAAGTCTTGCTCTCTGGAGGAATCATCCAAGAATGGAGGCATGGTTGGTCAGCTAAAAGGGATGCTCTGAATGTTGGCATGTTCATGTGATGGACCGCTGCTCCGAATGTTGACATGTTCATGTGATGGACCATCCCTTCTTGAATGAGAGCTTCATTCCCCATTATTGCTTTGCAAATTAGGTTGCCTGGTATGTAATTTAAGAAGTTCCACAATTGTGTCTTGAGTGGCGGCGATATTTTGTAATGCATCTTCAAGTTTAGTACTTTCGTGATCACCCATTGATATTTCTTCTTATGACTCTCCTTAGTCTTGGATATCTTCATTTTTCCCTTGAATTATAGCCCTATTCCCTTTACAATTGATGGTAATCCCCTTTTGTTTTGCCTTTCCTAGCATCCCATAGCTAGCCAAGATTGTGGCTTTGATACCACTGTAATATACTTTGATAAAGAAATAATATCATTGCTAGAATAATAAACAATATCACAGTAATAAACTCAAATAAACTCAATATAAAACCTTCTCAACTTAATAAAACTCTATTGCAAATAATAAAACACCAATAACCACATTTAAACAAACCCCATATGACATTCACCAATTATCAAATTTATTAATTTGTCTAGCCCACATCTTACAACAATTGACCCATCAATGCATTGATACATCATGAACATCGTTCATAATCCCCGTCTCAGCGTATGCGTGGTGCTGAAGAGGCTCGTGTAAGTGGAGAGTTGCGTTGCAGGGTGGGAGTCAAGCATCCTTCACCAGGGGCTTCACTCCTTTACTTGGTGTGATAGCGATTTAGAGTTAATGCTACAACCATGCATCCTCCTCTAGGTTGTATTGGCACTTTCCTATATTGCACATAGGCCGCGCCCCTTCTTTCCAGTGCTGCAGATAGATTTCCCTCCTCTTCGGAACAATGAGCCAACGAAATACTTCACTTGATGGTGCACGCTGTGGATCTAAAAACAGTTTTTGGCGCTCCCCTGTGCTACTAAAAAGTTGATGTGAGTGGCAGGGCTTGCTATATTTGGCTCTCAAGGGTAGATTGCCTTGCTATGATCGTGTGTTGGTAAGGTAATCGACGATAGAGACACTGTGAGGTGTTGCTGGTCGAAGACAAGAACCCTATCATGCATATCTTCCTTTTGACGCCTTTGATTGGTGGCCAATTGGATCACTCTGATAAATTATGGGAATCCCTGCAAGGAAAAATATCAGATCCTTCAATCTAGCAGATAGAAATACACAAACCCTCTCTCCATTTAAAAATCAAAATAAACGGGTCCAATTAGGGTGATCAAAGAGACCACCGAAATTGGTTTCACCTACTAGGGTGAGATCGGGTCCCACCGAAGAGAGGCTGAGGATCTCACTTGAAAATCCTCACGTGAAAACTTGTCTGAGCTCTCAAATATTGATTGCGATAAAACCAAATTCCATGTCTCGTTCTTGATCCTCCTCCTTCTTTTATATCTAGGCTGCTCAGAAGAAACTGTGAGAAATTACCTAGGGCCAGAAACAAAAACCATGGGTTTATGCCACTTATTTATTTATTTATTACTATTATTATTATTATTTGATCCAACTTGGTCAATCAGTTGGGTATATTACATGTCTCCACAACACAATGCTCCTTGAAAAGTGGAAGAAAGCTAAGAGGGTGAGCGTAAATGAAGGTGGGCTTTCACACTAATGTGGATCGTTTTTGTATTTTCTGAGGTGGCTTCCAGCTCTACTAGGAAGTCCCATGGATGCACAATTGACCCTTTGGAATGAATGGAGGTGTAGACCAATCTTTTTCAAGAGGGATATATCCTCAATTAGTAGGACTTTCGAGTTTCCGAGGAGAGAAGGATGCTTGTGTAATCTGGAATAGTTTCTATAGGTGCAAATGACTTCTGCTGTTGTTGATGGAAGCGAACCACCAATTCAATAATTTAACTGTGCAACATCAAATAGATGCAAAGAATTATGATCTCGGGAACTGATCCACTTGTCTTGGAGGGGCTAAGGTCAATTCGAACACAGAAAGTAGCCCAACCTTGAAACCTCAAGATATAAGATTCCCAAACATAGTTGAAACTATATGTGATGCTCTCCAGACCAACTGAGTTACCTCTGGTGTTCTTCTTCACAAGAATTCGATATGACTATGGATAAGACCAGTCGAGGTCAATTCACCCATGAGATACATACCACACTTAATGTTGTAGGATACCAGAATACCAAACACCCTTGAGACTGCGTCTAATGCTCTCCAGACCATCTAATTTATCACCGATATTCTCCTTCTCAAGAATTTGATCTATCGAAGGCCAATTCCAAACATATTTTCCAAATTTGAATGACTTACCTATGTATGGAGAATCCCATGCTTCAGGATTTTTATCATTCCTGCTACTCGTAGATTCAATTTGTTCAGCTATCAACAGAGTAAAAGTCATGTCATGGGAGAAGGGCAATATATGTCTAGGATATTTCCTTCGATCCTTCATTACCTTAACTGACATGAGCACATGATGTCACCATTCTTCCATCTCCCGAAGCATGCTTTCACTTCGACGCCGACTCCTGAGCATATTATTGATTATGAGAGAGGTCCAGAGGACTCTATGGAGTGCATGAGTAGAATTACAGTGTCTGCTTATTTATGTTGAGTAAAATTACAATGTCTCCTTATTTATCTTAATTTAAATTTCTCATCAATCCTTTAGGGAGGGAGAATCTAATGTATTTACCAGCTTGCTTCATGGGATAACTCATGATTCAAAGATCAAAATTCAATTCCAATTGCCCTGCCTCTAGGTGACATGCCCTGTTTTTCTCGAATGCCTACCTCCTTGTTATGCCCTTGGAGGATGTCAAAACGATATATGTGAGAGAATTTCTCCAACATGGTTCTTATTCTATGAAGGAGAAGAGAAACTTAATTCTTCATGGGGTTAGATTCTTTGAGGAGGTATTAGATGGTAATAAGCGAGTCCCTACTAATTATTATTGAGGAGACGTTCTGTATAAATTATACAACATGCATGTATTTCTTGGATTCACCCAATATAAAAATGTACTAAAGTTAAATAATAAATCATTTCTACAAATATTTTGCGGAATTAAAAACACAATCACTAATCACATGAAGTAAAGATGAATCAAATCAAGCACAACACAGATAATTTCCTGGGGAAATATTGCTGCTCAAAACCCCACTATCTTCTATTGTATATTCAGCATGGATCATGAAACAATTACATACAAAACTCTTCTCATAAGAGCCCTCTAGTACTCAGCTAATTGTCTCACAGTGTCATACAAAAACTGACCAGTACTTAGCCAATTTACTGCCTTCAGACAAACTGCCTTTCTTGGACAATCCCTGATGAATGCAATCCCTAAAAGATAGGAATTCTTGCCTTCCTTGACTGTGCAACTATCATGGGAACTCCAATGGGTGTTTGGTTGCATGTGTGCAATCCAATAATCCTACAACTGATAGTCAACTTCCCTTTCACCTAGATCTCAACTATGTCTCCACTGTATCTGACATGCATGCGGCTAATAATAGTAAATCCTTAGTTGCATGTGAGATCACTGATTGTGAATAAATTAATATTTAATTCACTTGATCTCTCACCAGTGTATCTTCAATTACAACTAACACAACTGAGTTTAACTCACTTAACTGAGTTAAACTGATTACAACCTGCATTAACTAATGCACCACTGCACTTCGAACTCTGTTACAACTAGAATTACTCTGCATGCCTCACCAACTACCTCTAACTCGAAATCCACTAGCTAACTGAGTTTATCACTCTTAGTTAACTATTACAAGTTATTTTTGAGAATAGATTATAGTTTATTGTCCATATTAATTAAGGGATAACTAAAATATACATACACCTAAAAATAGCACTGTGGGCCCTATCCTAGTGTAGGTGCTTAATGCACTAGGTGTGGGTGATGAAAATTTCTTGTTAAATCTCAACACTCCCTCTCAACAAGAAAGGGATTATCCTTCACCCCTATCCTGTCTCTATGGTATTAGAATTTGCTCCTGGTGAGCGCCTTCGTTAGAATATCTGCATCCTAATATTCCGTGGGAATGTACTGAAGCAACTTTATCCTTCTCTGCACACAATCTCTAAGATGATGATACCATATATATATATGCTTGGACCTATCATAAAACACAAGATTAATCGAGAATTTAATGCAAATATGATTATCACAATGAATCATTATCAGATCCATCTGAGAACCAAACAAACCAAACAAGATCTTTCTCATCCAGATAGCCTCACATGCAACTTGACTTTCTGCCATATATTCTGATTCCGGTGGACTGAGTGCCACAGATCGTTGTTTTCTGCTGTACTAGGAAACTTCTGTGGATCCTATGCTAAAGATCCCTCCTGATGTGCTCTTTCTGTCAGATGGACTACCCACCCAATCTGCATCTGTGAAGCCTTAAAGCTTCACTCCCTCTGTCCGTATATACCATAAACCATACTTTGATGTGCCCCTCAAGTATCTCAAGACATGCTTCCCCGCCTTCCAAAATATCTTGGTGGGCTTAACCATAGCTTGACTAAGTTGGTTAACTGCGTAGCAAATGTCTGGTCTGGTGTTCACTAGATACATCAGTGAACCAACTAACTTCCTGTAGACAGTAACATCCACTACCTCTCCAGAAGTAGCATCCTCTTTCCTCCAGTTTCCTGGAAGAGGAATATCCATGGGTTTGCAGCTTTCCATGTAAAACTTACCCAGTATCTCCTTTGCATACTTGCCTTGAGACACAAAAATTTCACCATCCCGCTGCCATATTTCCAATCCAAGGCAATAATGAAGGAGTTCCATGTCCTTCACTTCGAACTCCCTTGCAAGATCCTCCTTTCATGAGTGTATCAACTGCTTATCACCAGTCAAAATTTGATCATCAACATACATAAAAATAACAATAGCTTACCCAACCACAATATGGTACAAGTTTGCATTTGCTTCACTTTTGGTGAAGCCCAGTCCGGTGAAATAGCTGTCTATCTAAGTGTACCAAGCATGGGGTGCTTGCTTTAGCCCATACAATTCTCTTTTGAGTCGACACACATGCGACTCACTGTTGAAGGTCTCAAAACCTTCAGGATGCTCTATGTACACCTCTTCCTTAATGATCCCATTGAGAAACACAATTTTCACATCCATCTGATGAATACGCCAACCCATATGCGCTGAGAGTGAAATGATGGATCTTATGGAAGAGTACCTTGCAACAGGTGCAAAAGTCTCATCATAATATATCCCCTCGATCTATGAGAATCCTTGGGCCACAAATCTAGCCTTGTATTTCTCCACACTCCCATCAGTAGCTTGCTTTACCTTGTAGATCCATCTCGATCCAACCATTGATTTGTCGACCAGTCTTGGGAATATCTCCCCTGCACTGTTATTGACAATGGAGTCATACTCCTCCACCATTGCATCAACCCAAGTTGGCTATTGCACTGCTTCCAGAAAGGAAGATGGTTCAGTCACAATGCATTTTCTCATAACAGCCATGTATCCATTAAATTGGTCAGGAGACTATCTCTGTCTGCGTTGTGAAGTAGGGGCTCCTACATTCTCTACAACATCAAGTCTCAATCTATCAACTTCCGTGGTGCGCCTTTTGCCATTTCTGATGGATGGCTCTGCATGAATGTTTTCCTCCACTCCATGATCCTCCGCATGTGGCTGATCCACATATTGAGGCTCATCCTTGGGAACCAAAAATTCCTCCTCTGCATGCAAGTACAGATCCCTCTAAAGGGACAACCACATGGATTTCTCCTCATCAAATTTTATATCCCGTTGCACAACAATCATTCTTCTGTTTGGAAAGTACACTCGATATTTATGGGGCGTTTTAGTGTACCCCAAAAAAATATCGATCTTAGCTGTCGGTTCCAACTTCTTCCTGGTGTCTTTGTGTTAGGATATTCTGACACATAGGAAATAGTTAAGAATAACTTAGTTTAGTGTGGAGTTAGGTAAAGTGTGTTTCTTTACTATGTACATTTGTAACTTATAATCCAATGGTCACGATTTGTAGTGATCCAACAGTTCACTCTCTCCTCAGTATTAACGACACTTGATCCGTGGCTTAACACCCGATTGGTCCATGATCTCTATTTAAAGAGCATGGAGGGTCATTTGTCCAGTAACTGTTTATGAGAGAAACATATGTAATATTTCTTTTATATTAATAAATTGCCTGAAGCAGCCACGTTGGCGCAGGCCGTGGACTATTTCCCTCTTCGAGGGTTTTAACCACGTGATAATACTGGTGTTTTGATTTTTTATCTGTTTGTGAGCGGTGACCTTTGGTTTTTGATCTAAGGAACTTAAATTCCTACATGGTATCAGAGCTATTTTGAGGGCTGCATTCGTTGTTGATCCAAATCCAAAGCCTGTTTGACTGCATGCAACTGTCGTTTTCTAGATCTACTATTTCAGAACATTTTCGGGCCTAGAGAACTACTCTGTTGTGTCTGAAGCATCTATTACAGTGAGGAACGCCTTTCATTTCATGCGAAAAGGTTTTTGGTTGCCCAAGTTATGTCAGTTTAGATTTGGAGGTATAAAGTATCTATTTTGCAGTTATATTTGTTAATAGTTCTGCTTATTTCAGTTCCCTCTGTTTATTTTGGTTTTTAAGCTTTATTTATATTCCAGATCTATACCCTCTTGTTTGTGTATGCTCTTTGCTCTGTGTTGTTTGCGATCTTGACAAATCAGAAACAGGAAGAAGGGATTTTTTGCTACGTATGCTCTTTCCCCGCGTATTTGTGCGATTTCGAGAAATCATAAATAGTGAAAAAATAGATAGTTGCTAGTAAGGCTAACCGAAAATCTAACGTTCTGCCGTAAGGCTTGCATTTTTTTTTTTGCTCAGATTTTTGTGCAGGAAAAAGCACGCATACCGAAGACTAAAAAAAAAAAAAAAAACAACAACAACTCCACCTTCTTCCTATCAAACAATTACATAATCCTTTTAGTATCTCACTTGGTGAGAAGTTTGTTTATGAGAATAGATGTCTTGGGTTCAAGTCTCTTTCTCAAGCTTCTTTTGTAATTTTTTTTTGTTAAAGGGGCTGGATTTTTTTTGAAAGGTTGAACTTCATCATCAAATTTCAAACCGTTCCCATAACTATTCGGCATTTACAACTCAGTTTTTTCAAAAAGGCATAACTTCTTCATTCGGAAGCCGTTTTTCAAGCTGTTTTTTTTTAATCAGCCTAATTTTTTTAGATCTTTCCATTGGAGCAGTTAGTTTCATCTTTTTTCAGCTTTAGTTTAAAAAAAATGGAAAGTGCATGCCCAATTATTCTTAACAACACCAATTATTTCCAATGGCTACCTCACATGGTAGACATACTTAGAAGTAAGGGCTTTATAGAATAGAAATAGGACAAGAAACTAAACCTTCTGATGATGATAAAGTCACTATATGGGAAAATAAATAAGATCAAGCACGAGGGTTGATATGAATGTCCACTGCTCAAGATCTTCGATTTCATATCCTTGAAATTGACACCACTGATGAAGCCCTGAAAAATTTAAATACTATTTTTGGCATTCAAAATCAAATCAGGGCCCACCAACTTGAAAATGAGTTGCTTACTTTGGACCCCAATAATTTCTCCTCTATTGAAGATTTTTTGTTCAAATTCAAGACCCTTAGACTTCTTTTAGAAGGTTGTAAGGTCAAAAAGGACGATGGTAGCCTCATCTATTCCATTCTTGCTAAGCTTGGCTTGCATACTCTATATTTGTTTCCACCTTCCATTCCACTAGATAAGCCATCATTTCTTAAGGAACCACCTACAAGAACCCCTCTTTTGATGCCTTTTGCAATTATTTGATAAGAGAACAAGAAAAACTATTACACCTTGGTCTTATCACTTCTGGAAACCCTTCTAAGAAAGCCTTAGTAGCCCAACAACAACCATATCAAAAGAATCCCAAGAAGCAGTATCCTAAAAAGTATGGTCTGAAACCAAACAAGGGTCTTAAGCAATTTCAACCGCAAACTGAAAAAGCAACTCACCAAAATGATAAGGCAAATAAAAACAAAGGGAAGAAGACAAATAAACATTGCAACTTTTGTAATCGTGATGGCCATATAGAGTCCAAATTTTTTAAGAAGATGGAAGCCTTAGAAGCAAAAATGAAGAATCACAACATCAATTTGGAGCACTCTTCACCTTCATCCTCAGGAATGGAACTTTCTGCTTGTGGTTGTCAAGCATCAAGATCTGGTTATGCATTAAATGTATCTTCTTCTTCTCATTCTCATGAGTGTCTCATTGATTCTGGAGCTTCTTACCACATGGCCAAAAATAAAGCCATGTTTTCTTCTTTAAATGATTGTAACGCCAAACATATTTATGTTGGTGATGATAGATCTCTTAACGTTGTAGGATCTGGAACCATTCATCTAGATAATGGTCAGTTTAATGATGTACTATGTGTTCCTACCTTGTCATGCAACCTTCTATCTGTTTATCAGATAAGTCATTCAGGTGAAGGGAAAATAGTAGAATTCTTACCTCATGATGTTGTAATCAAGGACCTCAAAGATCCTAGACATATTTTAGCTACTGGCATTGCTGATGATTCCACAAGGTTGTATAAGTTTGACAAATTTGGGTCTTCATGTCTTCCCTCCATTTTTGTTGCTCATAATGATGAAGTGAGCAAACTTTGGCATGAGCGATTTGGTCACTTAAACTATCACTCTCTTCAAACTCTATGTAAGTAAACTATGGTGATAGGTCTTCTTATGGTATCTTGCCGAGATGGTGTTTGCTCCGGATGTGTAATCGGAAAAAAATCATCAGGATAGTTTTGACAAACGTGCCTCTTGGCACGCTTCAGCCCCTTTCCAACTTGTGCATAGTGATTTACGTGGTCCACTTCCTGTTGTTTCTTTCTCTGGTTGCAAGTACTTATTAACTTTCATTGATGATTTTTCCAGACACACTTGGGTATACTTCTTAAAACTAAAGAGTGAAGTTTTTAACATGTTCTTGGCCTTTAAGGCCTTTGTTGATAAATAACCTGGACATCCAATTCTTAAGTTAAGATCAGACAATGGAGGAGAATATGTTAACAAAAAAATTATCAACTTTTGAACTGAGCATGGCATTCAATTGAAACATACTGTTCGATATACTCCACAACAAAATGGTGTAATTAAAAGGAAGAATCACACCTTAAAAGAAATTGCTAATTGTATGCTTCAATCTAAAGGACTTGGTCTCAATTTTTGGGCAGAAGCCATCAAATGTGAAAATTACATAGTAAATCACACTCCTACTAAGGTTTTAAAGAATATAACTCCAAAAGAAGCTTGGAGCTCAATCGAAGCAGATGTAAGTCACTTTCGTGTTTTTGGAAGTGATGCTTGGGACCATATTCCAGATGCGAAAGTGTAGTTGGATGCTGCTGATGAAGACCAAATTCAGACAGGATCTGACGAAGCCACATGGCTTCCTTACTGACTTCAACTGCACCACGATACTCTGCTTCTGCTGAAGAAAGAGAGATTCTTAACTCAAATCCCTACACTTTGGTCACATGCATATAAACAGATCAACCAAAAATATTAAAGTGTGAAACATCAGGTTTCTTATCAGTGAAAGCCTCTTTAGGTGTACTCATGCCAAGTATCCTATGAGGACAACGGTTTTGCACAAATACCACAGTGTTGCATGCTTCTGCTCACAGATGCATCGGTAGGCCTTCATCATGCAACATCGCTCTTGCTGCACCCACGATAGTTCTGTTCTTTCTTTCCATGACCCCATTCTGCTGTGGGTTATGAGGAACTATCAGTTCTCTTCAAATTCCTTCTTTGCTGCATAAGTTCTTGAATTCGTTAGGATGTATTCTCCAGCATTATCTCTCCTAAGAGCCTTCACTTGATTCCCCGACTCTTTCTCCACCAGTGCCTTAAACTCCAAGAACCTAGAGAATGTCTGATATTTTTGATGCATTAAGAGGATCCAACACTTACGAGAAAAGTCATCAAAAAATATTACATAGTACTTATGTTTTTTCGTTGAAGAAACAGAGAAAGGACCACACACGTTTGTGTGAACTCTCTCAAGGATCCCTGAAGCTCGGTTCTCCTTCTCATGAAAGGTGGCCTTTACATATTTTCCCATAGTACATCCCTTGCATGTGTTTGACTGCGCAAGAGTACCCATCGGAAGACCAGTAGAAATCTGTTGCATGTCTTTCAAGGCTCCATGGTGAAGATGGCCCGATCTCCTGTGCCATAATTCACCCTCATCCCGGTTAACCACATGATCTTCCTTACCTATCATTGATGTGCAACTATCTACCTCTAGCTTGTAGAGATTCTTAACTCGAATCCCTATCCTCTTGGCTTGTCCTGTTGTCTTATGTCGCAGGAAATATTTTCCTTCACTAAAAAAAACATCATAGCCTCTATCCTCCAACATTGCGATTATGAATACATTTTTCTTCAAACCTGGTACATGCATTACATATTTTAATTGAAAGGGTTTACCTGATTGCCTCTGGATGGTAATGGTACCAATCCCGATAGTACTGTACTGACTGTCATCGCCCATTTCAATATACATCTGGAGGTCCTTCTCCTCCAAGTCACTGAAAAGTTCCTTGTTTCCCACCATGTGAAAGGAAGCACCATTATCCAAATACCACACAGATCCCAATGCACTTGACACCATGCATGCGATCAATGAGAATTCAAGCTCAAATTGCAAGGCAAGAGCCTCACTAGTTACAGATCCTCCAACCTTCTTTTTATTCTTATTTTGTGGACAATTAGTAGCAAAATTCCCATGCTCGTGACAGTGAAAACACTTCACCTTGGACATGTCCTGCTTCTTGCCATTCTTGGACTCGGATTTAGAATGGAATTTATTCCCCTTCCCCTTCCTTGCCTTGGCAGCCAAAGCACAATGTTCTTCATCTTCATTATTATATGAATATCCATCTTTGGTGTTCCGTCTGAACTCCTCTTGCACAAAATTAGACCACAGTCGTTCCCTATTTGGCAAATTTTCCCTTCCATTGATAGAGTCTTGATAACTGTGCCAACTCTTAGCAAGTCCTAGGAGAGCCAAGCTCACCAAATCATCATTAGCGACTGTTATACCAACACTCCCCAGTTCATCCCAACATGGGACAAACTTTGTTAGATATTTTGGTACGGAGTTGCCCTTCTCCATCTTAATCTTCCTGAGTTTATCTTTGAGCGCCAATTTCCTATGGTCCCTACTGCTTTGGAATAGATCCGTCAAAGCCTTCCACATTGCATATGGTGTGGCTTTCCCATGGAGGCTTGAGATAATGTGGTCTCATACTACCTCGAACAGAATCCTCCTCTCCTTTGCCACTTTATTTTGCCATTCATCAAGATTTGCAGCATCTGTCACAGCGGGTTTAGGAACATCATTGTCAATGAATTCCTTCTTGAGCCATTGTCTTCGAGTACTGCCTCCATCCTATCCTTCCAAGCAATATAGTTTGAGATGCCCTCGAGTGCATACTCCAACCTCAAGCCATTGAAAGCCATTTCGATCCTGAATCAGCGGTAGCACCAAGAAAGTGTTTCTGCAAATTCGAATTCTATCTAGTCACAAACTCAACTCCTGATTTACTTCTGCGATTTCTTGTGCTCTGCTTCACTTTCTACAATGTACTAAATTTAAATACTGAATCGCTTCTACAAATATTTTGCGGAATTAAAAACACAATCGCTAATCACATGAAGTAAAGAGGAATCAAATCAAACACAACACAGATAATTTCCCGAGGAAATCTTGCTGCTTAAAACCCCACTATCTTCTATTGTATATTCAGCATGGATCATGAAACAATTACATACAAAAATATTCTCACAAGAGCCCTCCAGTACTCAGCTAAATGTCTCTCACTGTCATACAAAAACTAACCAATACTTAGCCAATTTACTACCTCCAGACAACCTGCCTTGCTTGCGCAATCCCTAAAAGATAGGAATTCTTGCCTTCCTTGACTGCGCAAGTATCTTGGGCACTCCAATGGGTGTTTGGTTGCATGCGTGCAACCCAATAATCCTACAACTGATAGTCAACTTCCCTTTCACCTAGATTTCAACTGGGTCTCCACTGGATCTGACATGCATGCAACTAATAATAGTAAATCCTCAGTTGCATGTGAGATCACTGATTGTGAATTAATTAATATTTAATTCACTTGATTTCTCACTAGTGTATCTTCAGTTACAACTAGCACAGCTGAGTTAAACTGATTACAACCTGCATTAACTAATGCACCACTGCACTTTGAACTCTGTTACAACTAGAATTACTCTGCATGCCTCACCAACTACCTCTAACTTGAAATCCACTAGCTAACTAAGTTTATCACTCTCATTTAACTATTACAAGTTATTATTGAGAATAGATTACAGTTTATTGTCCATCTTAATTAAGGGATAACTAACATAGCCATACACCTAAACATATCACTATGAACCTCACCCTAATGTAGGTGCTTAATGCACTAGACATAAGTGCTGAAATTTTCTTTTTGAATCTCAACACATTCAGATTTTTTATTATAGACCACATATAACCCATACATCTCTACTAGGTAGTGAGATTTGTGCCCAAGCATACTTAATTCCCACTTTTCTTTCAAATTTTTTAGGAAAATCTCTTTCCCTTTACCAACCCAACTCATAATGTATATTAAATAATTCGTTAATATTAAATTAGTTATAATTTATTTAGTTTTAAATATAAATTTTTAAAAATTAATATAATTATTTAAGTAGAATATTTTCTAACTCGTCCAATTTCTGTTAATATTAATTATCATCCTTGCTATTAAAATATTAATAAACTAATAACACAACTTTATAATCTAATTTTCATAAACCTATTTTCACCGCCTAGACTTCAAGTTTCTTATGTTTTTCTTCATTCACAAGTAATAAAATAACATTTAAGCATATTGTCATCATTTGTGACAAGTAAGGTGTTGCAAGTACGTTAAGATTTGTTTCGGAATTAAGTTATTAAATTTGATCATAATATCCAAGTGGTTTTTTCATTCAATTTATAGGTTGTGTTGCTTATAATTATTTGGTATGAATAAGTGGGGTTTTTATAAAATGTTATATCTTGATCTAGGATAATGTTTTCGTTTAATTAATTAAGTATATTATAATAATTATTATGGTTTATATTAGATATTGTTTACGTTTAATTAATTTAGTATTATAATAATTATTATTATTTATATTTAATATGTTGAAATTTAAATAATGACCATTTATATATAAATAATTTTAATAAGCAAAGACTATGTATGGAACCAGAAACTCGACTATGAAAGTGTTGTTTTCAGATGTTGATCCTGCTTTGAGACAGGTCTTCTAGCCAAAAATTGCCCAAAAGTCTCCTAGAAAAATTTTGCTAGAAAGAATCACCATAGATCTACATGGTGGGAAGGAGCACAAAAGGAACATTACATTGTCATCAAGGAAGAATACTCTCCAGAAAACTCTGAATCGCAAAAAATCAGGCAAGAAAGAAACAACCCTCAAGACAAGCAGGGGGAAAGCCCCGCCCAACAACAAAAAAACGAACTTGACAGTCCCTCAAGCATAAAAATTATGAGGATTCGAATACCGCGCAAAAGAAATCTTCATTTAGTAGCAAAATAGATCTCTCAGATCCCGAAGATAAGACACCAGTGTCCCAAGGATCCGAAGAGATGAAGGAGTTGCAAGATAAAGGAAGTTGGAAGACCGTAAAGAAGAAAAAGAAAGCTACAACACCAATCTCGCCAAGAAAGACTAGAAGTCAGACAATTAAGAACTAAGAAAATTATAAG
Organism: Pinus albicaulis; assembly: GCA_034641835.2. NCBI lineage: Eukaryota > Viridiplantae > Streptophyta > Pinopsida > Pinales > Pinaceae > Pinus > Pinus albicaulis. The sequence continues at coordinate 906,418,893 of CM076581.1, forward strand.
TCTAATAGACCAAAGTTTGATCTCAGTAAACATTAACCATCATCATCATCATCATAATATATATAAATAATAATTTGTATAATATTCTTAATTATAATAATAATAAATAATAATTTGTATAATATTTTTAATTATAATAATGATAAAAAATATATATTATATTATGAAAAAAATATTAAGAATATGTCCATCAATCTATATATAAAGTGCATGAGCACTTATGCACACTTTATAATAATTTCACAATGGAAGGTGAGCCACACATTATTAGGAAATAGGTTATTAATGAACCGTGCCATCATTTAAAAGGAGGAAATATTGTTAATGAACCGTCCAATCATTCTTAATAGTATAATTAGCGTAATGATCTGTCTTCTTATTGCTTTTAGTGAATACATGAAAGCAATTTTATTGGTGGATGCAACTTATTAAATTTTGGAGAAGTTCACAACAACTTTGTAATTTAAAGAGTTAATATCTAACCACATGGGCGAGCCTTATTTCCGCTGCCATAGGCCCATTAATGCGCCTAGGCAGCTGACGCCAGCCATCCGATTAAAGCTGTAGATCATTGTGCGGCGGGCATCAGCTGCCTGGGCACATTAATGGGCCTATGGCAGCTGAAATAAGGCTCGCCAACCACATGTGCGTGACAATATTCAACTGTCCTAACAATTGGAGCAATTGGAGATGTACATACTACTCAAAAGTTATTTGATATAACCTCTAAACTATATATATGTATGTGGTAATTCCTCCCATTTGTTAGAAATAATAATTATTAATATAATTAAGTTAAAAAAAAAAAAATTAAATAAATAAATATATATATATATATATATTCTAAAATACATTTTTCTCATAAATAAGTTTATTAATTTTTTTAAACTTTATTTTTTAAGAAAACCATATAATTCTAAGGTATCAACTTCTTTACCCAATCATTACTCTTTTTTGTGATCGGTCCGTCCCAAACAAGGTATCGATCGCCCAAAAAAGCGTGGCGTGGGGCACCTTCATCTTTTTATAAAATATAATTTCTTATTCCATATTATTGCTGTCGTTTTCACCCATTCGTCGGTGCCTTCCAAACAACCAGATAGGAGATAAGGGTATTTTATTCCGCCTCCTTGCCAATCACATTTTTGATGGAAACCCGAAAGGAATTTGATCTTCAAAATGATTCTTACCGCAATTTAAAGTAAAACTTAATTTCTAAATCAATCTAAATATGATGAAAACCCTATTTCAACAACAAAAATACACAGTTTCAACCATGTGAAAGATTAACCGGATCTGAAAAAACCAAAAAAGAAGAAGGGAACAATGCCCGTTTTCAAATGCTGAGAAGCATTTCTTTAAAATAGAAAGAAAATATTTTTAATGTTCGTGAAGTGAAAAATAGCCTATAGGACAAATTGCTTTTCTATCTCGTTTTTGTATTGGGTCTTTTTCCTGTGAAGTTTTACAATAACCACTCCCAGCGTATCAACAAACTATTTGCTGAATAGATTATCCCAAAAACTAGCGGCCAGAATATCTACATAGTTTTCCCTGCTGTCTTTGAAAGCCTCTGCATTCTAAATATACACACAGGAGTCTCAATCGCTGCTTATCCACATCAATGAATTAATTATCAAAACAAACAGCTGTACGCAAGGAAGGCGTACAATTTTCATAATGTACATCGTCATGTGCAAAGACTTATTCCAAAACTGAGATCACAGCAGGCCAGAGCCATCCACCAAACTCGTAAGTGCGTCAAAAAGTGAAAAAGAAAACCCTAAAGCAAACAGAATCTCCTTAAACTTCACCCTTACTCCCACCAATCCACTTCAGTTCAATTAAATTCAATGGAATATATGGTATCCAATGTCTCAGCGAATCTTTCACAACACTAAGCTCTTCCCCTGCCTCTCTTTAATCCCAACGTGGCCCCAAACATCCACACTGCACAGACCATGTCCTAAAATAGCAATTCTGAATAGGATTTCGATGCAGGCCATGATCAATAAAATCCAAAAAAAGTGAACCCTCGGGACCGGCAGCATGTCCTCTCATGAAGGTACCCAAATCATGGCTCCAACGACCCAGCTGCTGCGCTCCGCCGAGGCCTTAACAATGCCCGGAGTAATTAACCCATCTCCTCCATTATTTTCTTTATTGATCCATTCCCAATGTTTCTCATACCTGCAGATATTGCAGGAACTGAACTGTCTAGGAGAGGCTAATGTTTGTTATTACTAATTTTCTTGTTACAGGTTCAGGTGATTGTTCTGAATGCTAATATGAGTTGCCAAGAGTGTCGTGACAAAGTCTCCAAAGTGCTCTCCAAAATTGACAGTATGTTGAATCTTTATCACATTCTACACATTTATGAATTTGGGCAATGTCAATGAAAATTATTTAGTGTTCCTGTCAACATTCATAAATATTTATGTTTTATTATACATTCAGTGTTCTGCTTGGTTGAATTGTTGTCGTTAATGTGTTCTGGTATTTGATTAGTTTCACTGTTAAGATTTATTTGGATGAGACACACTAATTTTGTATAACATTACTGATAAATTAAGAGTACCATCACAGATATGAGAAAAAATCCAGGAATTTTATTTATTTGAGAAAACCTGCTCTGTTTTTTTCTTTGCCAGTTTTCTGAAAGTTGTTTGTGGCGTGGTGATGGGTAGCTTTGCTGGACTATGTGGTAGACGTGACGCAGAAGAAGGTAACAGTTAGAGGGCGTGTGGATCCCCAGAAGAGGATGCAACGAATTACATTAATGGGTAACGACAAGAAGAGAAAAACCGTCCATCAATTTGAGGGGGCGGGCGGCGAAGGATACTCTACTGATGATTCCATGGTGCAGCAGGAGTACTGCAGCAAGAGGTGGAAGGTGCTGAAATCAAGGGATGATAGTCTCATGATGAAAGGGGCCTGCTGTTTTCGCTGTGCCTCGTTTTAGAGGAATCTCGCTCCCTGTTGTAGATACGTTTTCTTATGATTATTGGTATTAGCAGTCCAGAGCTTTTTGTAAATAGTGAAAATGAAGCTCTCTGCCAATTTGGTGCCCTGTTCGAGGCAGTGCTGATATGTTGGTTTGTCCTTCTCGAATTGAGTTCTCCAACCGGAGATTTGAAACCCCCAAAATCTGCGTTCTCTCAAATCATAGTTTGAGGCGTTTATTCGCTGGTTAACTTTGCGCTCAATGACCCTCAAAACAGGCCCTTCAAGATTTGGGTAACTGACTGGACGAAGTAAGAGAAAATGTCCCACACAAAGATTCTTTTCAAAGATTCTGTAAAAAGAATGTATACTTATCTACTTATCAGTTGATAAGTGTAATTTAACTAAGATGGGAGTTACAAAATATATGAATTATTTTTTTCTTAAAATAATTAAATTGGTTTTTTTTATTATATCGTGAAAATTCTGGAGTATTTTTCTTTGCTTGATCTAATCAGGTGTTTTTTTAGTTTTCCTGGTCGGAATCGTTGCTATCAGTTACACATTTATGGTGAGGTCGAAATGTTTATAACATTTTAGATAAAAGTTCTATAAAGGTGTAAAGATATGAAGCTGTCCCTAAGCCATGAAAAGTGTTTCAGGCTCATGAATTAAGGTGTAGTGTTAGGATATCATGTTTCAATTGATATTAGCATCAAGGTTGACCTGCACAATAATGTGATCTTGGACATACTGGCAGCTATAAAAGGTGTTGATGCTGGAAATGAATTAATCAAGCATACTAAGGACTTTTCCCGCATAATAAGAACTTTCGAGGGAAGATTGGGAATGTAACTCCGATATATCTTTAAGGTTTTAAAATAATATATTAAAAATCAAATTAATAAAATATATTTTTAAAAATATATATATTAAATTATTTTTAATGATTATATTAGTGTTAAAATTTTGTTTAATAGTGTCTTTTTATTTGAGAAACTATATTATTGATAAAATAATAAGGTATTATTTTAAAATATAGACTAATTAATAGAGATAATTCTAGATTGATAAAACATTATAAAGACTAGTGTCTAGAATTAAAAGTGGTATAACTATGGATTAAGAAGATTGATGCAGCCATAAAAGGTTTAGCAAAACTAAAAAATTAAGCAAGTAAAGTAACATAATTTATGAGAGGAATAAAGGAGAAGTGGATACAACAACTTCAATGATAATGGTATTCCCATGATTGCGATAACTCGAACCCAAGCCAAGAGCAACGTTGGCCACATTGAGCCACACCCCCATTTCCTTTTGATGGAGCACCACCTTGTCTAACATTAACAATGTTTCTTCCTTAGCATCATTCTTGTCCATGATAACACGTCTCAAAAATATCTTCATTTTCCAGTATAAGTCTATAGTAAACAAGTATTTATTTTGCCTTCCACATGTATGTCCCATGTCAAGCACCCAATCTCTTATATATGCAAGCACCTCAGAGTTCGATAGATAGTTCCTATCCACAACAATATCCCCCTCAAAGCCCCAAAGCTCACCTTGGACCTTTGCTAGAGCCCGTTCCCAGTATAATATAGTGCGTAGGCCTGCTCCTGGTGAGCTTCTTGAGCTACCTTGATCCTCGACTCCACTATTATTGTGTGCTAGGTGAATATAGTAGATAGCAATTTAGTGAGAAGGGCCTTAAACTCGGAGTTAAAATCTATGTAGGTCGAAAGCACAATAACTGCAACCACTAACAATGGAGAAAAGCAAGAATCCAGATATGGTCTATGGAGGAACTATAACTACCATACATGTCAGTCCCTTATCCCTGAGTAACACACCATCTATTTGAGAATACTCTTAAAAATATTTTTTCTTTTTGGGGCCTAAGGGAATAGACCGATCTCATACTCATATGACATAGGATTGATTCTAACTACTACCATTATAACCCTTAAGTATCACCACCTCACTCCTAAATAACACCACTCATAAAATAACTATGTTGATAGCTAATTAAATCTCTTTGCCCATTTCCTGCGGTGCCCTTTAAAGGCAACAATAATTTGTTAGGTGCATTTGAAGATCATTACAACTTCTAACATCGTGGTAATTTTACCATTTTCTAAATCTACTATATCTGTATCTACATCTTCAGAGATCATCCAAATCTTTCATCTAGAAAGGTGTGATCACTGCTGCTAACAAATGGCCATTGACAATTTACACATAAACAAATATGCAGCCAATTTCTAAGATTTTTTTTTAACATACACTGATATTATTAAGGGATCACCATACAAGTTTTGAGATACTATGTCTGTTATTAGCGGTTTTTTTATATAACTATTTCTCTATGAGATATGCCGACTCGTTGAGGGTGGCTATATGATTTATGAAATATGTAAACAATTAATTATATATAATATAATACTGTGGGTCTTTTCCGATGAAAAAAAAGTTCGCTGAAAAATCTGGAAGATCTTGATGTTGCAATAGATTTTTAAATAACTCCGTCATAAGATGGGTCAGAGTTTTTAAATTCATTTGTCATTCTGCTTGCCAATCTGAAGCCGGAGATTCAAACTCCAAAAATATACGGGATCTTGCACGTCATAGTCATTCTCATGTTAACTTTGCGCTTATGACTGTAAGTTAAAACATACACATCTAGATTTAGGTAGCAAGCTGGACAACATGAGCCAAAAAAAAAAGCAAGGTGGACAGCACGAGAGAAAAGGTCTCACAAGATTTCTCATTTAACTTATATGGGAGTTGCCAATATGTTTTTTTTAATTATTATTATTATTGAAAATTTTAAAAAAATTTTCTTTATTTTTTTTTTTTTAATTATATTTGATTTAAATTGATTAATTTAATTTAATGAGAATAGTTTTAATTAATTAATAAAAATGTAATTTAAAAATTAATATTAATAAAGATTATGTAATTAAGGTATGTTTTTAGTTGTATTAGAAAAAAAATTGAATGTTTATCAATGATTCAAAAGAATAATTGGATATATTAAAATTGAAATTACCACAAAAATAAATGTAGTAGATTAACTTAGGTTAATGTTTTCATTAGTTGTGTGAGAGGTTGCATGATTTGTGGTATGTGTTTTATGTTCAAATATGGAAGCTAGGTGGTAGAGTACCTTGAATTCTCCCCCGAAGGTGTTGGTTTCCAAGATGCAATTTAACCTCTAAGTGAGATTGAAGATCCAATTTCCGATGAAGAAAACCGTTCTTAACCTCAATTTGGTAGAGGATTTTTGGCTATTGTATTAGAATGTCCAGTGTTACTACACCTTGAGTTACCAAAGCATCAATTCAGTCTTGGAGATGCTGCACATTCTCTGTAAATCTTCAATTAATTATCCATGATGTTAGAGAGACCTCCACATTTTGGAATTTCACAATAAGGCATTAACAAGAAGAGAAGGTTATTAGGTGATAGAGGAACCCCCATCTATTATGGAGGAGAAGAACCATTCAATAGACAATGCTTGGGTTACAATTAAATGGAGTAATATTCTTGAATACAACATGATGACCAACATCTAATGTTGCCTTGTCAAAATTGGGATTACCACCTTTTTCCTCATTGCATCATAATGAACCTGTTGCATGAAGTGATCCTTGACTATACATAATGACCCACCGCAAGCACACTACATAAGTGCACATGTCTTATGATGTAGATGGATTGTGTCAAGCTATATGAGCAATATGCATGGATTTCAGCCCCTTATGTTGGTATTGATTGCATCCAATTCGACATGGAAGACATCAAAGCCTAGATTGATGATAAAGCTTAATATTAATTTAAACATTGCCCTCTTTCCTTTTCATAGCCTCATTAGAAAATAAATTTGCTTCCAGGTATTGTTCCCATGCAACACATGGAAGAAGTCCACAGAGGGGATAGAACATAGACCAACTCATAATAGATAAAGAAATGAACTAAGTTTGGAATGCTAAGAAGAGATGCCTTCTCCATGGTTTAATTCCCAATGAAGTGAATGTGACAATTACTCCAACAACTCTAGTTTTGAGATTTTCTATTGCACCAAATCCCACGCTTTAGTAAACTTCCAAACCCTTACCATTACCTTGAGTGTGAGATTAGTGCCATATTCCCAAAATGATAGTTAGTACAAATAATAGATTTCCAATAAAATGAGTGTGAGAATTACTCCAACACAACTCCCATATCAATACTTTGTTGAGATTTTCAGTTTTATTAAAATAGTCAAAAATCTCAGTAGGTGACAAAAATTAGGAATTAGTTCCTAGATTAGCTCCAGTTTGTTGGGAGGGAGTTAATGCATCCTAAATTTGAGTTGAGAGGATTTATGAGGCAGTTAGATTCTCCTTGCTATAAAACAGGTATCCATACGGATTGTTGAGGGGGTGTGAGAGTTGGTAATCTCCTGTTTGATTAATAAAGAATTGCCGATGCCTATGTTGTGTGGACGTAGCCCAGATTGGTTAGGTGAACCACGTTAAATCACTGTGTCATTTGTGTATACGTTATATGCTGTGTTTGTCTTTTATATTCTGCTGCGCACTGTTAGTCCAACAAGTGGTATCAGAGCAGTTGGAGGCGTGGCGCAGCTGGAGCGCGTGTTGGAGGTGGAGTGTGTTCGACTGCGTGCCTGGAGGTGCTGCGCAGAGGCGCACTGCTGTTCAAACTTGTGCGTGGAGGTATTGATTGCTGGTGCGTAGAATTGCTGAGTTGCAGGTTCATTCAAATCAGTCGTATGCCATGTTGGAGGAGCGCGCAGTGGAGGAGGTGCGTACGCTGTCCAACGGCACTGCGTGATTGAGCTTTGTTGGAGGTGAATCGCCAGCGCGCAGACCAGAGAATGTTGATGCGTGGTATCAGAGGTCGTTTGTGTAAACCTGGTATCAAAGAGGTCGATTGCACTGCTGCGTGGAGCATATATCCACTGCTACTGGTGCGTACTCCAGCGTAGAGGTATTTCAAACCTGCGTGCAGTTTTGTGCTGATGCGTTGAATGGTAATTATTAAATGCCGCGTATTTTCTGTTTTGAATTTTTATTTGGGATTGGCACGGAATAAATTAACACAGTCACGCAAAAATACTGTAATGGCGTGGAACCGAATGCTCCAACAAGTGCATCAAACCACATGTCTGCGACAAACGATTTATAAATCGATTTTAAGCCATGAAGTGTGTCGATCTGCTACGGTTTTTATTTTTTAAATCGTTTCACATTGAAGTCAATGTGAATTGAAACAAAATAAAACGATTTGTGTAGAATCGATGTTTGAGTGGTTTTTTAAATGGTTTTTTTTTTTAAACAAAAAGTTGAAATCGATTTGTATTAAATCAATTACAAGTTTTAATTGATTTAAGAGGAGGTGGCCCAAATCGATTTTTTTATGAAGACATACGTTGGCACTCCATGTTGTACAAGTTTTTTTTAAAAATCGATTTCTTGATTTTAATACCATTTGCATATGGTATGAAAGGAAAGGCCTTTTTTCTATAAGGTGAAGGTTTTTTTTTTAAAGGAAGTGAGAGGCACTTAAAGGAAGGCAAGGGCAATTTTTTTTTAAATCAAATTTTTTTTTTTGGTTTTGGAGATTCTTTGTTTTTTAAACAAGATGGCGAAAACTCAAAATGCCCGGTTTGAAATTGAGAAATTCAATGGCAAAAACAACTTCGAGATCTGGAAGGTAAAGATGCATGATCTCCTGGTACAATAAGGCGTGGCGAAAGCGCTGTTGGGGAAAAGAAAAAAGCCTTCTTCCTTGATGGAGGATGAATGGGATGAGTTGGATGACAGAGCTCTGAGCGCAATTCGGTTATGTCTGGCGGTTGACGTTCTGTTCAACATTGTGTCAGAGAAGACCGCCGCAGGCTTGTGGTCGAAGCTTGAGAAGCTCTACATGACGAAATCCTTGACAAATCGGATTCTCCTGAAGCGACAGCTTTATGGTTTGCGAATGAAGGAAGGTACCTCGATTACTGACCATCTGAATGTTTTCAATACTCTATTGGTACAATTACAAAGTCTAGATGTAAAATTTGATTAAGAGGATAAGGCAATAACTCTATTGTGCTCATTGCCCAAATCGTGGGATCACTTTGTTACTTCCATAAGCTTTAGTACTGCAGACATCCTTGAGTTTGACGATGTGGTTGGAGCCTTGTTGTCTGAGGAGACCAGGAAGCGGTCGAATGCTGACACCTCTACATCAGAGGCAATGATGGCTAGAGGTCGTTCTAGAGAAAGACGCTCTGGTAAACGCAGCGATTCGCGTTCAAAGTCGAAAGGGAAGAAGAGCAAAGTGAAGTGCTGGTTTTGTGGCAAATCGGGGCACTTGAAGAAAGACTGCTGGAAGAGACAGCAAACAGAGAAGAAAGGAGACTCTTCGACAGAGAAGAAGGAGCCAAATGCGACAGATACAGGTTCGGCATCTGGTTCAGGTATGAGCGACGAAGTGTTGTCTGTTAATATGTCAAATCATGGTCAACATTGGTTGTTAGATTCCGGTGCATCAAACCACATGTGTATTCATAGAGAATGGTTTAAGACGTATAGATCTGTTGATGATGGCGTCGTGTACATGGGTAATGATGTTACTTGCAATATTGTTGGGATAGGAAGTATACAACTGCAAATGTTTGATGGCACAACTAAATTGTTAACAGATGTGAGACATGTTCCAGACTTAAGAAAAAATCTAATTTCTTTATGAGCATTGGATACGAATGGATATAAAACTGTAATTCAAGGTGGAGTTATGAAAATCTATAAAGGTATCTTACTAGTAATGAAGGCTAAGAAAGTAGGAAATCTGTTTCAATTAGAAGGAAGAGCAGGGTCAGATCATGTGTCTATGGTGTCTGAACATGACAGTAGTTCCATTCGCCTATGGCATCAAAGGTTGGGCCATATGAGTGAAAGAGGGTTAAAGATTTTGGCTGATCGCAAATTACTTCCTAATCTAAAGTCTGAAAAGTTAGATTTCTGTAAGCATTGCTTGTTTGGAAAACAAAGTAAACAAAAATTTAAAACAGACAAACATACTAGTAAAGGGATACTTGATTATATTCATTCAGATGTTTGGGGTCCAGCCCCTACAGCGTCATATGGTGGCTCGTCATATTTTGTGTCGTTCATTGATGACTTTTCTAGGAAGGTGTGGGTGTACATGTTGAAAATAAAGTCTGATGTTTTTTCAGTTTTCAAGCAGTTTAGAGCATTGGTAGAAAACAACACTGGTAGAACAATAAAATGTTTAAGAACTGACAATGGTGGTGAGTTTACTTCCAAGGAGTTTGACAGCTATTGCAAGGATGCGGGGATCGAGAGACATAAGACCACGGTTTATACTCCTCAGCAAAATGGAGTTGTTGAACGCATGAACAGGACTCTTCTAGAGAGAGCAAGGAGTATGCTGAGTAACGCTGGGTTGCAAAAGGAGTTGTGGACGGAAGCGGTGGCAACAGCTTGTTATGTGATAAACCGATCTCCATCGACGGCAATAGACTGCAAGATTCCGCAAGAGGTATGGAAAGGACACCCTTATGACTATTCTAAACTCAGAGTGTTTGGTTGTGATGCATATGCTCTAGTGCCTAAACATCAGCGAACTAAGTTAGATCCAAAGTCTAAAAAGTATATCTTTGTTGGGTATGGTGTTGGAACAAAGGGATATAGATTGTGGGACCCTACTACCCGCAAAATCATCATCAACAGAGATGTAAAGTTTAATGAATCCTCTCTTGTACAGTTAGATGTAGATAGTAAATTGAAACAGGATGATGTATTTGATTTTCAGCACATTCAGTTTGACAGCACTTCTAATGATAATCATGATGACCATAGTTCAGATACTAGTCATGAACAGGTTTCAGAATCAGAACATGAACATGGTTCAGGTTTAGATCATGAACAGGTCTCAGATACTGATCGGCAAGAAGTTCCTACAGATGGTAGTCAACCAGAAACATCCTTAAGGAGGTCGACAAGAATCAAACGGCCACTGAGAAGGTATGATGATTATGTTACTTCAGTTGCATTTACTGCTAATGACAATGAACCTCTGTGCTATCAGGAAGCAATAGAAGGTTCGAATAGTGACAAGTGGAAATCAGCCATGAAGGACGAAATGATGGCCTTGAGTAAGAACGGCACATGGGATCTAGTTGAGCTTCTGAAAGACAGGAAAACTGTGGGGTGTAAATGGGTTTTCAAGCTGAAACGGGGTGTAAATGATACGGAAGACAGGTACAAAGCACGGCTGGTTGCAAAAGGGTTTTCTCAGAAAGCCGGTATTGACTTTCATGAGATTTTTTCACCAGTGGTTAAAATTGTTTCAATTAGAATTGTGTTAGCATTAGTGGCTTTGCTTGATTTAGAGTTGCAGCAATTAGATGTTAAGACTGCATTTCTACATGGAGATTTAGATGAGGAAATTTATATGGAACAACCGGAAGGGTTTGTTTAGCATCGCAATAAGAAATTTGTCTGCAGGCTCAAGAAGTCATTGTATGGTCTGAAGCAGTCGCCTCGACAGTGGTACAAGAAATTTGATTCTTTCATGTTGAGTCAAAAATATATAAGAAGTGAATATGATCATCGTGTTTACTTTAAGCAGTTAAGTAATGGCATGTTCATTATCTTAGTGTTGTATGTTGACGATATGCTTTTAGCAAGCAAAAGCATTGAAGAAATCAACATGTTGAAGACTCAGATGGCAAGGACATTTGATATGAAAGATCTAGGAGCAGCAAGACAGATTTTGGGCATGGAGATTTTCAGAGACAGGAGCAATGGTAAGCTGTGGCTATCACAACAGAAGTATATTGAGAAAATACTTTTGAGATTTGGTATGAATAATGTGAAGCCTGTGTCAGTCCCTTTAGCTTCCCATTTTAAGCTTTCTTCCAGTTTATGTCCTAATACAGATGAAGAAAAGGATTATATGTCTCGAATTCCATATGCCAATGTAGTAGGGTGTTTAATGTATGCGATGGTTTGTACTCGACCAGATATTTCACATGCAGTTGGGGTTGTCAGCAGGTACATGGCAAATCCGGGTAAAGAACACTGGTCAGCAGTGAAATGGGTGCTTCGGTATTTGAGAGGCACAAGTAGTTATTGTATCACTTACAATAAGAGTAGTGAATTTTTTTGCGGATATGTTGATTCCGATTTTGCAGGTGATTTGGATAAGAGAAGGTCAACTTCAGGGTACGTCTTTACTCTTGCAGGTGGAGCTATCAGCTGGATGTCAAAGCTACCGAACATTGTTGCTTTATCCACTACTGAAGCAGAATACATTGCTGCTTCTCATGCTTGCAAAGAGGCGGTTTGGTTGAAAGGTTTGCTTGGTGAATTTGGTAGGTTACAGGACAACATCAGGTTACTTTGTGATAGTCAAAGTGCAATACATTTGGCTAAGAATCCGGCCTATCATAGTAAATCAAAACATATTCCAATTAAGTACCATTTTGTAAGACAGGTTATTGCTGAAAGGGGAGTCTCTCTTGAAAAGGTGCATAAAAAGGAAAACTGTGCAGACATGTTCACGAAACCAGTTTTGTTGGAGAAGCTGCGTTGGTGTTTGGCTTCTCTTGGCTTGCAGAAGAGATAAAATAATAATAACAGGGCATCAGGCTAATTGTTGTCAAGGTGGAGATTGTTGAGATTTTTCTGTTTTTATTAAAATAGTCAAAAATCTCAGTAGGTGACAAAAATTAGGAATTAGTTCCTAGATTAGCTCCAGTTTGTTGGGAGGGAGTTAATGCATCCTAAATTTGAGTTGAGAGGATTTATGAGGCAGTTAGATTCTCCTTGCTATAAAACATGTATCCATACAGATTGTTGAGGGGGTGTGAGAGTTTGTAATCTCCTGTTTGATTAATAAAGAATTGCCGATGCCTATGTTGTGTGGACGTAGCCCAGATTGGTTGGGTGAACCACGTTAAATCACTGTGTCATTTGTGTATACGTTATATGTTGTGTTTGTCTTTTATATTCTGCTGCGCACTGTTAGTCCAACATACTTTTAATAATACATCATTTCCAAACAAAAACATCAATCACTACACTAAAAAAAATAAAAATAAAACAATAAAAATGACATAACATATCTTATTTATCTTATTACTAATCTTTTTATAAGATATCACTTCTTTTTAATATTATTACTGTCCCCGTGCCCCACAAAAAAGGCATAGAGCGGAATATCTTGTTACAAATCTTTTTATAAAATATCATTTCTCTTTCCTATTATTACTGTCATTTAATTAACTTATTCTCCGCTGCCTTCTGAGAACAACATACACGCTGAAAAAGGGTATTTATTCTGTCTCGTTTGCCAATCACATTTTTGATAGAAAATCCAAAACCGTATTTCACCAACAAAAATATACGGTTTAAACCATGTCCAGATTAACAAAAAGTGAGAAAAAAAAAACTAAACAAAGAGAATCTTCCTAAACTTCACCCCTACTCCCACCAATCCACTTCAATTCAATTTAATGGTATATGGTATCCAATGTGATGAATGATTTTTTTTCTGAAAATAATTAAATTATTTTTTCATTATATAATGAAAAATTGTGAAGAGTTTTTCTCGGCGTGGTCTAATCAGGTGTTTTTTTCCTCCCTCGCGGGAATCGGTGGTGTCAGTTATAGATTTATGGTGAGATAGCAATGTTAAAGAACATTTTAGAAAGTAAAGATATGAACCTATCCCTAAGTCATGAAAAGTGTCTCACGCTCATGAATTAATATTTATGGTGGGATAGCAATGTTTAACAACATTTTAGAAAATGTGGTGTAAAGGTATAAAGATATTAAGCTGTCCCTAAGTCATGAAAAGTGTATTACGCTCATGAATTAAGGTGTAGTGTTAGGTCATCATGTTTCAATTGATAGCATCAAGGTTAACCTCCAGAATAATGTGATAGTGGACATACTGGCAGATATAAAAGGTGTTTGTCGCTGAAAATCAATTAATCAAGTATACCAAGGACCTTTTACTTTCGAGGGAAAAGTGGGAATGTAACTCCGAGATATGTTTAAGGTTTTAAAATAATATATTATAAATTAAATTAATATAATATATTTTTATAAAAATATATATTAAATTATTTTTTATTAATTTTTAATGATTATATTAGTGTTGAAATTTTATTTATTAGTGATTTATTATTTAGTAAAATTATATTATTGACAAAATAACAAGGTATCATTCTAAAATAGAGAGTAATTGATAAATATAATTCTAGATTGATAAAACATTATAAAGATTACTGCTAAGAATTAATAGATATAGAACTATGGATTGAAAAGACTCATGCAACCATAAAAGGTCTAGCAAGACTAAAAAACTAAGCAAACAAAGTAACATAATTCATGAGAGGAACTAAGGACAAGTAGATACAACCACTTGAATGGGAGTGATATTCCCATAATTGCAATTACTCAAACCCAAGCCAAGAGCAACATTGACCTCAATCATCTTGGGCCACACATCAATTTCCTTCTCATGGAACACCACCTTGTTGAACATTAACAATGTTTCTTCCTTAGCATCATTCTTGTCCATGATAACACCTCTCAACAATATCTTCATTTTCCATTATAAGTCTATCATAAGTAAGTATTGATTTTGCCTGCCACGTGTATGTCCCATGTCAAGCACCCAATCTCTTATATATGCGAGCACCTCAGAGTTTGATAGGTAGTTCTTGTCCACAACAATGTCCCCCTCAAAGTCTAGAAGCTCCTCTTGGACCTTCGCTAGAGCCCGTTCCCTGTATAATATAGTAGAGGTCTCTTCCCTCGGGTGAGCTTTGGAGCTACCTTGACTCCCTCGACCTCCATTACCATATTCACTATGAGCCCTTTGTTTGACCATTATTGTGTGCTAGGGGAACATAGTAGATAGCAATTTAGTGAGAAGGGCCTCAAACTCAAACTTAAGCACTGATGTAGGTCAAAAGCACAATAACTACAACTACTAACAATGTCCCTATAGTTGGAGAAAGCAAGAGCTGAAGTAACCTGAGAAACATGCTTAAAGCTGAGATAAGACCAAGAATGATGGCATTGAATTCAATTGTTTTTTACATATCATGAGATGATGGTAAATGGGTCAAGTTCATCACTGTCCAACCCAAGGCTCGTGCAAGTAGTGAAATCAAGATACAGTCCATGGAAGAGCTATAACTACCATTCATGTCACTCCCTTACACTTGAGCATATCATCTATTTTCATCATAGTTGGCAGAGTGGCACGTCAGTCTCATTGAATGAGGTGATGATGCCCTTAATGCATCACTTCTCACCCCATTTGAGGATACTCTTAATTTTTTATTTTTTTTGGAGCATAAAGAATCGACCAATCTCATACTCAAGTGACATATAAGATTCATTCTAACTACTAGCATTATAGCCCCTAAGTATCACCACCTCACTCTTAAATAACATTGCTCATCAAAGAGTTATGTTGGTACCTAATTAAATCTCTTTGCCCATTTCGTGATGGCACTCATGGCCAATACAAGTAGGCTTACCAACGCTTTGGATATGATGAGGCATGGGAGTTCAGGATGGATGCCTTGGTACACACTTTGGCATGGGCTTGAGTCTACTTGACTTAGCCACACTTCTTACTTTGATGATGCTTGGAGGATGAGCCTACTTTGCATACAAGTAGCACATGGATTAGCATCACGGACAACATGTTGTGGATGAGATGGATACACTTCATGGACCCAAACATGGCACTTGGATGAGGCTCATTGTCATCTGCTCAGGGCAATGATGACCTCTAACTTATGAGCAGCCCATGGAGCGAGATGGACACTTGATAGCAGGATGTTTTGGCAGTCGTGATGATGGGAGGAACATATGTTCTTGTGGAGGAGATGTTCGGTTGGACTAGCTACCCAACTTATCACCAACACAAGGGGCGCCAACACATGATTTCTTGCAGAATTGGAGACACGACCGAGACATGTAGCAAATCAAGAGTGTTCACATCTGGATGCTAATCATATATTTATAGCAGAGTTGGAGACATGAACACATTTGGAAGATGTTGGAGTCATCAACACTTTGCGACGATAGTTGCGACGATACCGTGCACATGGGTGCAACGATAGTTCGTGCAGCGACACTTTGATGGCAGTTGCGATGATATTTCACACACGGCGTTGTGACGATGGATCGTGTGACGATGGGATGATGTTGTCAAGGGACGACAACGCTTTGAAGTGGAGGAGGATGTAAGGCCCCAAGACTTCATGGGCGCGTTCGTGTAGAAATTTGCTGAATAATGATCAATTATCCACCGAGACTATCCTGATCACATATCAATTCGAATTCATATGCAACACATAATCTCTTCCACTCAGATCATCACACATGCGGAAATAAAACAAGCGATAGCACATCAATTCATCATACACATTAACACAGTATGTATGGGGAAAGCTTATAGCTGAAAACCCCGCAACTATTGTGTATATTATAATGGAGAAAACATGTAACAAACTCAGTACAATACTCCTCACAAGTACTCAGTACTATCTCATGAAGTTACACACAAACTAGCTTGGTTTTGAACAAGTCACGGGTTCAAAACACATCCACTAATTGCCTGCCTCTATCGCGCAATCATGGCCTGTCTAAATAGAGATCCAAGGTTTGAATCTCCTTGGCTTGACAGCGCAATCATCATGGGAAATTGCCTCCAAGTGTGGTGCAAATCTCATGCACAACTGATGTCACAACTGATAGCTATACTCACCCTTTCATCTACCTCTTTCACTGGTCTCCACTGAACTGTCCATGCACTGTAGTGAACTGATGTGTTCTTGAGTTGAATAATGAGTTACTAATTAATTAATTAAATAATATTTAATTCACTCCACTCATTACTAGTTGATTAGCTAGTTAAACTAATCACAACTAGTTCAACTAAGTTAAACCGAACACCACTCCACCAACTGTCTCATCAACTCCACCAAACTTCTGCCACTGAAGTCCTAACTGAAGTCAACCATGCATGAGCTCACCAAACCCTTAGGAATAGCGTAATTCCTCTGTCAGATGCATGAGCCACTTATGTAGCTCGAATTGAAGTGCTCCAAGAGAGTAAACTGAAGTTTAGAGTCCAAATATTATTAAGGGTAAATAATATTTGACTTTTCTATTTTTAGGATAGGCAGTCTAAAAATAGACTTCGACCTAAATGTCTAAAAATAGAGGTCCATCTATTTTTACCAACACGACCAATACTCCAAGAATAACATACTGCAACCCCTGGACCATGCTCCATATGTCTAAAAATAGACTTTGCGCCAGAATTTGCCTGCGGGCCCACTTAGTGAAGGCGACTTCATTTCACTAAGATCCATCATCTTGCTGCATTTTCAACAGTTCGGTGAAACGGGCGCGCTCGCCGCGCGTTTGGACGAGTTCAGGCGCTGTGCAATGTAACGGGCGGAACGTCGCACCGGAGGGGCACGGGTGTGCGGGTGTAGCGGAGGCACGTCACGAGGGCGAGTTGGAGGAGAGGCGCGTCGCACATGACGAACACAGCGTTGGCAAGACGAGTTTATACCACCAAGGGGCGCACCTTGGGCGAGCTAAGCCGACGGGCGAGTCGGTGGGTTGGCCGACATATTGGGCACGACCGACGCGACACTTCGTGGGAGGATGACCAAACGATGGGTCGGCTCGGGTCGACCGAGCGACCCACACTCCACTACGCGTTCATATATATTGGCGGACATGTTGGAGAGTGGAGGCAACAAACAACAACGAACTTCATACAAGGAACAATCAAGGGTACAACGACGAGTTTCCAATAACTCGTTGGGCGAAGGAACGACGAACAGGAGCGCTAGGCGAGTCGGGCCGCAGCTGAACGAGTCGCATCAAAGACCACCGCAGCCGCACCGCAGGTCGGGTCGGGTCGGGCGCCTCTGAACGACGGGTCGAGTCGGGTCGGACTGGGCGCCAAGTAATGGAACTGGGCGACAGTAAAAACGCGATTCCGGGAGCGTCGGGAGTTGGATTTGAGTGCCGTAAAGTGCCAAATGTGCGTATTGACGGGGCGCATCTAACTACACAGGTTTAGAGGCAACACTAATTTGTTAAATGCGTTGGAAGATCATTACAACTTCAAACATCATGGTAATTTTTTCCATTTTCTAAATTTATTATATCTGTATCTACATCTTCGTGACTGGTTGGAAAGTCATCGAAATCTTTGTATCTAGAAAAGTGTAGTCATTGGTAACAAATCCATATTTTTTTATTCAATTTAGAATAAATTTTAGAAATGTACACAAAAACAAATATGCAACCAATTTCTAGAAAGATTTTTTTTTTAAAGCATACACTGATTTTTGGTTCCATTTAGGATGAATCTTAGAAATGTATACATAAACGAATATGCAACCAATTTCTAGGAAAAATATTTTAGCATACACAGATATTATTAGGGGATCACCATTCAAGTTTTGAGATAGTATGCCTTTATTAGGGAGTTTTTGAAATAACTAATTTTCCATGAGATATGCCGACTCGTTGTGGCCGGTGGCTATATGATTTATGAATTATGTAAACAATTTGTTATATATAATATAATACTGTGGGTCTTTTCCGATGAAAAAAAGTGTGTTGGAAGATCTTGATGTTATAACAGATTTTTAAATAACTCCGTCATAAGATAGATTGGAGTTTTTAAATTCGTTTGTCATTCCCGCTTGCAAATCTCAAGCCGGTGATAAACTCTAAAGTCATTTTCATGTTAACTTTGCGAGTATGACTCCAAGTTAAAACATACACATAGATTTAGGTAGCAATGTGGACAACACGAGAAAAAAAAGCAAGGTGGAAAACACGAGAGAAAAGGTCTCACACAGATTCTGGAAATTTTATTTACCGAGTAGTGGTTAAAATTTCTCATTTAACTTATGGGAGTTACAAACTTAGATTGGAGTGTTTTTTTTTTTTTTTAAATTAATAGTGAATTTTTATTATTTTAAGAATTTAATTGTAAAATGATTAATTTAATTTAGTAAGAATGATTTTAATTAATTAGTTAAAATATAATTTAAAAATTGATATTAATAAAAATTATGTAATCAAGGTATGTTTTTAGTTGCATAGAAGAAAATTGAATGTTTATCCATCATCCAAAAGAATAATGAGATGTATTAAAGTCTAAATTATCACTAAAATGAATATAGTTTCATAAAAGTACTTAACTATATAGCAGTAATAATATAAATCTTATGTGATATAGAAATATGAAAAATAAGTAGATTAATTCAGTTTAATGTTTTTATTATTTGTTAAGAGGTGGTATGATTTGTTATATGTGTTTTCATGTTCAAATATGGAAGCTAGGTGGTAGAGTACTTTGAATTATTCCCTCCAAAGCTGATTTAAGGTGTTGGTTTCCAAGATGCAATATATCCAATTTTCAATGAAGAAAACCATTCTCAATCTCAACTTGGTGGAGGATTTGTGGCTATTGTATTAGAATGTCCAATGTTACTACACCTTGAGTTACCAAAGGATCAATTCAAACTTGGAGATGTTGTACAATATCTGTAAATCTTCAATTAATTATTCATGATGTTAGAGAGACCCCCGCATTTTGGGAATTGCATAAGGCATTAACAATAAGAGAAGGTTGTCCCTCATTGCATCATAATGGACCTGTTGCATGAAGTCATCCTTGACTATACATAATAACCCACCACAAGCACACTACATGAGTGCACATATCTCATGATGTAGAAGGATTGTTTCAAGCTATATGAGCAATATGCATGGATTTCGACCCCTATGTTGGTATTGATTGCACCCAATTCGACATGGAAGACATCAAACTAGAGATTGATGATAGAGCTTAATATTAATTTAAACATTGCCCTCTTTCCTTTTTATAGCTTCATTAGAAAATAATTTTTCTTGGGTATTGTTCCCATGCAACACATGGAAGAAGTCCACAAAGGGGATAGAACATAAACCAACTCATATTAGATAAAAAAAATGAACTAAGTTTGAAATGTTGAGAAGAGATGCCTTTTCCAAGGTTTAATTCCCAATGAGGTGAGTGTGACAATTACTCCAACAACCCCAATTTTGAGATTTTCTATTGCTCCAAAACCCTCCGCTTTAGTAAACTTCCAAACCCTTATCATTACCTGAGATCAAACCACGCCATAGTTATCCACTAAACTTGTTTTTCCTTCTTGAATTGAATTCTCTAACCGGAGATTTGAAACCCCCAAAAATCTGCGTGTTCTCGCAAATCATAGTTTGAGGCGTTTATTCGCAGGTTAACTTTGCGATGAATGACCCTCAAAACAGGCCCTTCTAGATTTGGGTAACCGACTGGACGAAGTAAGATAAAAAGGCCCCACAAATTTTCTGTATATCTAATGTATACTTACCGGCCGATAAGAGTAATTTAACTAAGATGGGAGTTAAAAAGTATACGAATGATTTTTTTTCTTAAAATAATTAAATCACTTTTTTATTATATCATGATTTTTTTTGGAGGATTTTTCTTTTTGTGATCTGATCAGGCGTTTTTATGTTTCCTTAGTCGGAATCGGTGGTATAAGTTACAAATTTATGGTGAGATCCCAATGTTTACTATCATTCTAGATAAAAGTACTGTAAAGGTGTAAAGATATGAAGTTGTGCTTAACCCATGAAAAGCGTCTCATGTTCATGAATTAAGGTGTAGAGTTAGGACATCATGCATCAAGGTTGTTTATTTATTTATTTTTTAATTATTTTATACTGGTTATCTATGAAAAAACATAACTTTTACAAAAGTATCCTTCTAGATTTATCTCTTTTAGGAGCCATGGTATTTCTTTGGATTAACATGTCAAAGACTATATAAAACCAGAGAGTATCCAGAGCAAAAGTTGGAGTGAATATGTAGCCAATCCATTATAACAACATAAAACACTTAGACAAGTACAAAAGGAACAGGTAGTGAATAAGACGACGAACAACAATAGAAAAACCGTAGGCTATTAGCATTAGACACAATAGACATGACTGATATATATGAGAACAAAAAGCCAAAACCGAGGTTTCCTTTGGATAATCTAGCTGATTTAAACCTCTAGTTGGACTCCTTAATCCAAAATGATGATCGGTGATGAAGCAGTTGAATTTGGTTGAGGGGAGGCTTGCATTGGTATATTGATGACGCTAGGTCCTTTCGGGATCTCATTAGATTCATTGAATGATTTTGAGACTATATAATGCTCAATATTAGATAATCGAGCCACTATGTCATCTAAATTATATCTGATGTCTTTGAGAATGCACTTGATATCTTCCTGGCTGATTTAGAGGATCCAAAAGATGCTCAAAATCAAAGTTCTTAGATGCAATTGAAATCAGGCTCATTGTGTAGATATTTTGTTCTGAATCCAACACAACTTGAATGGGAGAAAAAGGACATCATATGACAAAGTTACAACCAGTCAACGTTCATGTCCAAATAGAGAAAAAAGTCAAAAGTCAACGATCAACGCTCAAGGTTCCAGAGGTCAACGATCAAATAATGGTTATGGATCAGGGTTCTAGGCTCACAATTCTAGCTGACACGTGGCGCCTCGAGAGATTGATAAATGGTAGTTCATGGTTGGTGGAATGTGGACCAATGGATTGGTACCATGCGACCCTATTAGAGGGTGACACGTGGCCCAATCCAAAGAGGCCATGTGGCCTTGTGGGTTGGACCAAAATTGATTGAAGTGCACTCGGTGGGGGTCAAACCCCCAACCTATTGGCACCTAATCCTATGCTCCATCGATATAACAATCGACGTTCCTTTATTTATGGGGCAAAGATCTTTTGTTTGAAGAGTATCAATGCCATAGTTAGGGGAAAGGATATGGCGGGAGCCCACCATATCCCCATAGTTATCCATGAAATGTTATATTTAGTAGCCGGAGTAACTTTATAGCAGTGGTTTGGGGTTATGAGATAGTGCAATCACCAAGCGGATGGGTTAAAAATCGTGGTGGATTCATGGACCACACCACCATATTACAAACAAACTTTATCATATACATGAAGCTGCCACAAAATATTCAAACCAAATCACATAAAATATGGATCAAACCCTCGACCCGGGGCTTTATAGCCAACGTGCTCAATCAACCCATTTGTGTGGGGTTTGTTGAATAATTTTTAGGGACAAGCCCTTTTGTATTACAAATAGAGAGTATTTTTGGCTTTTTGAGGCCATATGGAGGAATTTTTGAGCGTTTCAAGAGCCTAAACAAGGGTTTTCAAGCCTTTTGAACACATTGGAAGCATTATTTTGACAAGTTGGAGATTGTAAAAAGACGTATTTATCATTTAATCGTATCAATAAAGTGGTCACACTGGAAGTGGACCCAAAGACATAGCCCAGGAGGGGTGAACTCCATTATCAACTTGTCTTCTTTTTCTTGCTTCTATTTTCAGTCTCCATTCTTTTCTTTTGCTGCAAATTTCTATCAAGTATATGTGTTTCCACAATTTCGATCCGTTGCATAATAATACATAAACTAACTTGCAACTTGTTTAGTAATACCTTCATTTCATTTTTGGATCAAATTTTGGTATTAGATCTCTTAGTCGTGTGAAGGTTTGACATGGATTGCAAGCTTTCATATGCTCACAAGATCCAAGATCAAGAAAGGAGAATGATCACTTGAATAATTCAATCCTAAAATTGGCTCAAGAAGACCACCTTGTAATTATTCTCACCAAACCATGCCAGGAAAAGAAGATGATGGTCTTTCTCAAGCAAAGAGAGAACTCAGAAATACTTTTCTTGATATGGATGACATGGTAAAAGTATTGTTTGATGAGAGGAAAATGTGATTGCAAGTTGGAAGTTCTCGTCAATCAAAATAGGAAAGTAATGGTTCTCATAAGCCACCATATGGTAACGATAATGGAAATGGTAATGGTGGTAATGGTGGTAGGCCTCCTCCTCCTCCACCTCCTTCACCCCATTCTTCACCATCTTCTCCTTCATCTCCTACTTCTTCACAAAAAGGATATAAAGAATATGCTAAATCCCCTTTAATTAAGATTGATGTAAGGTTTGAATTTCCAATATATGATGGAGAATTGAATGCTGAAAAGTTGGATAATTGGGCGAGGAAAATTGAAGTATATTGCAGGATCCAAAAAATTGATGATGATGTCACAAAAATCCAACTTGATTCTCTTAGGTTGGGAGGAAAAACTCTCATATGGTGGGAAGAAAAAACACAAGAAGATATTAAGAAAAGTGGTAAGATTATTTCTTCTTGGAATGATTTTATAGCTACATTGAGAAAACAATTTTATCCATTGGCATATAAACAACAAGCAATAATGAGATGGAAAAATATTAGGCAAGCTAAGGGTCAAAGTTTCCAAAGTTATACTCAAGAATTTCGTAAGTAAGCTTTGATTTTGGGTATTCCTTTAGATACAAAAGAAACAATTATGAAGTATATTGGTGGTTTACATGGCTATATTAGACACACTATTCTTATGCTTAACCCAACCAAGTTAGATGAAGTTTGTGTTCAAGCTACACATATTTAAAGTCGAGGAAAGAATGTGCGAGAAGATACTTCAAAGAAACCATACAAGCCATTTACTGATAAGTCAAAGGGGAAGGGCAAAGGGAAGGGCAAAGGGAAGGGGAAGAAGACAACCATTATTAAGAAAGAGGAAACAAAACTCACCTGCAAACATTGCAAGAAGGATGGTCATGATGAAGACCATTATTGGAAGTTGTATCTAGAATTAAGGCCAAATAAGTTTGACAACAAGGGGAAACAAAAGACTATTAATACAACTCAACAAGATTTGGGATTTGATTCAGGTGGCGAAACAAAGATCACAACCATGGGAATGAAAGGTATAACTTCTAATGCAAGTCCTAGTTCTTCTAATGAGTCCTCTGAATCTCAAAATGATAAGAAAATGAATGAACATTTTCATATTAGAGTGGTCATAAAGCATAATAAGGTTTATACTCTTTTTGATAGTGGTTCTTAATTCAGTCTTATTTCCGAGGCAATTGTTAAGAAACTTAACTTAGAAACAACACCTCATGTTAAACCTTACACTTGGGTTGGGTATGTGATAATGCCAAACTACAAGTAATAGGACAATGTAAACTTAAATTTTCCATCACTGCTAATTTTGTAGATGAGGTTGTACTTGATGTTGTAACTATTGACATTTGCAGGATTGTCTTGGGAAGTCTCTATCTGTATGATTGAAAAGCCATATTCTATTGTGAGAAGAACAAATATAATATCTTCAAAGGATGGATTGAATACATTATAAGAGCACATCATAAGAAGACAAATTTATCTCTTTTAGTGCAGGACAAATGAAAATAATTGTCAATGCTAACAAGAATTGTGTATTGTGTTGATTGTGAAAGCTAAGGATGTTGACAAATCTGAAGCCTTCTCAGGATGTGATCCTGAACTTAAGTATGAATTTATTGAAGTTGTTGATACTTATGGCAAGATTTTTTAGGAACCTGAAGGAATCCATCCAAAAAGAGGAGTTCAACATGAGATTCAGTTGCAACAGGATGCTCCACTTCCTAATATTATCATGTACAAAATGTTAGTTTTGGAAAGTATGGAGATTAAGAAGCAAACGGAATAGTTGCTTGACAAAGGGGTCATTAGACCAAGTGCATCGACTTGTGAGCCTCCTATTGTTTTGGTGCTAAATAAGGATGGAACATGGAAAACATGCGTTGATTTTTGAGCTTTGAACAAAATCATGGTAAAGAATCGTTATCGTATTCCTCTGATTATTTTCTAGATCAATTGAAGAATGTTGTTTATTTCACTAAGTTAGATTTAAAAAGAGGTTATCATTAAATTAGAATTGTTGAAAGTGATATTTGGAAAAATGCTTTTAAGACAAAAGAAGGATTATTTGACTGGTTAGTAATGCATTTTGGGCTTTGTAATTCACCCACAACATTTATGAGGATGATGAATGTTGTATTGCGACCATTCCTTGATAATTTTGTCATCGTCTACTTAGATGATATGTTGATCTTCAGTAAGACTCGTGAAGAGCATGTAAAACATGTTTTAGATGTCTTAGAAAGGGAAAATTTATATTTAAATGTGTACAGATGTGAATTTGGTAAGACATATTTGGTGTACTTAGGTCATATTGTAGGGGGTGGTGAATTTAAAATTGAACCCTTTAAAGTTGAGATTTTTGTAAATTGGCCTAAGCCCAAAAATGTAACTGAAGTCAGAAGCTTCCTGGGAGTAGCCCAATACTGGAGGAAGTTAATTGCAGCCCAATACTGGAGGCAAGCAACATAAATCCTTTGATGCATTGAAATATAAGATCAATACAACACTAGTTCTAGCACTTCCAGATCTTAAGCAACCATTTGAAATCCAAACAGATGCAAGTGATTATGCCATGGGGGTAGTATTGATGCAACACAGTACGCCTATATGCTTTCACTCAAAGACTTTTACAACTGCACTAATTAAATATCCAACATATGATCATACATACAGATCATCAACCATTACAATATATTCAATCACAAACTAAGTTACAACGATCAAGGCACTTCATATGGATGGTTTTACAACAATGTCACTTGTTCATCATACATAAGAAAGGAATATATAACAAAGTTGTGTATATTTTATCAAGACCTATAATCAATGCTTCTACAATTCTTAAGCATAATTAAATCACACATGAAAGCTGCATTGCACAATATGCTAAAGATGAACATTTTAAAGATATATATGCAACTTTGAGTAAAGGCAATCAAATTGAAGAATTGGATTATCATGTTCATGACAAACTATTATATCAGCTTAGCAAGTTATGCATTCTGCAAAGTGAAAGAGTTAATCTTATAAAGGAAACACACACATCTCTTATTTTTGGTCATTTTGGTGTAGGCAAAATAGTTTCTCAATTGCAGAGGTATTGTTATTGGCCTCGTATGAATGAAACTGTATCAAGATATGTAAAGGGGTGTTCTATGCGTGCTACTAGAAGCCAAGTAACAAGAAATTGGGTTTTAATACTCCACTTCCTATTCTTTTGCGTCCTTGGGAAAGTGTGTCCATGGATTTTGTGGGGGGGTTACCTATGTCTATGAAAGGTAATGATTATTTGTATGTTGTAGTGGATAGGTTCAATAAGATGTGTATCTTAATGCCTTGTAAAAAATAGGCCATTGCTGGAAAAACAACACAGTTTTTCTTTCAGAATGTATGGGTTCACTTTGGGTTACCCACATCTATTGTATTTGATCGAGATTCTCTATTTATCAGGAAATTTTGGTCAAGTCTGTGTGAATTGATGGACACCAAGTTAAATAAGAGCACAACATTTCATCCACAAATTAACGACCAGACAAAGGTGGTGAACAAGAAAGTTGTATGTATACTTTGAGGATACTATGGCAAACATCCTAAGCTTTGGGATGAGCACTTAAACTACATTTAGCATGCCTACAATCGTGCCAAACATTCATCAACTCAGACATATCCATTTAAAGCATGTTATGGTTATTTACCAAAATATCCTTTAGATTTCATCTTTGGGAAATAAATTTTAGTGGATGGACATAGTGATGAGGAGAGCCACACATTTCATTGAAAAAATCTAGTTGGTACATCAAACAATGTAAAAAAGAGTTGGAAAAGAGCCAAGCCAAATACAAATCTAGTCATGACAAGCGTCGTGTTGATCACAATTTTTAGGTGGTAAACCAAGTTTGTGCAGAAATTATATAACTAATGCGTTATACATTCAAGATTCTCCTGATCACACACTATTTGACTTCATGCATAATACATAATCTCTTCTACTATTGATCATTACTTGTGGAAATTAAATCAATTACATGCACACATTAAAACCATAAAAATTCACACATATGAAAACCCCCAACTATATGTATATTATATGTCATAGAGATCATGTAGCAATCATCATACAAAGCTTCTCACAAGCTCTTAGTACAATCTCCAATTGCTACATACTAATCAGGTCCGACCTAGCAAATCCCATGCATCGATCTCTGCCACTTGCTAGCCTGCCTCTACTGCACAATCCCTGCTGAATATGGGCTCTGAATGAACTCGAATCCACCTGGCTTGCACTACGAAATCCTCATTGGCATCTCCATCAATGTGTGGTGCAAACTCATGCACCAGTATAGTCACAACTGATAGTCACACTGCTCTTTCACCTACCTCTCCACTGGTCTCCACTGAAACTGTCCATGCACTGTAGTTAACTGATGTATTCTTCAGTTTATTAATGAGTTAATAATTAGTGAATTAATTAATAATTAATTCACACCACTCTCACTAGTGTATCAATCAGTTAGACTAGATACAACTAGCTCAACTGTGTCTAACTGAGTTAAACTGAACACAACTCCATTAACTACCTCAATAACTCCACCAAACTCTGTCACATGAGTTCTAACTAAGGTCTCCATGCAATAGCTCCACTTAACCCTCAGGAATAGTGTAATTCCTTTTGTCAGCTCCTGTGCCACATCTGTGCACTTAATTGAAGTGCTCCAAGAGAATAAGATAATGTTTATTGTCCATATATTATTAAGAGCTAATAATATTCAACATATCTATTTTTAGACTGGCAATCTAAAAATAGCTTCCGCTCAATATGTCTAAAAATAGAAGTCCATCTATTTTTCCAACTTGAACAACCATCCACAAATAGCATCCTGCAACTCATAGAATATGATCGACATGTCTAAAAATAGACTGTGCGCCAAAAATAGCTTGCGGGCCCACTTAGTGAAGGCAGCTTCTTTCCACTAAGCTCATCATCTTGTTGCAATCTCAACACTCCCTCTCAAAAAGATAGGGATTATCTGCCACCTCGATCCTGCCTCTGTGGTATTCGAATTTGCTCCTGGTGAGCGCCTTCGTCAAGATATCAGCATCCTGATCCTCCGTAGGAATGTAAGAATGTAACATGATCTTCCGCTGCACACAATCTCTGATATGATGATACCGGATTTCAATGTGTTTAGATCTATCATGAAATATTGGATTAACCGAGAGTTTGATGCAACTCTGATTATCACAATATATCACAGTAGGACCTAAGTGTGAACCGAACAACCCGAATAGGATCTTCCTCATTCATATAGCCTCGCATGCAGCCAAACTTGTTGCCATATACTTGGCCTCTGCTGAACTAAGTGCCACGGATCTCTGCTTCCTGCTGTACCAAGAAACTGATGTCGACCCGATACTGAAAATCCCTCCAGATGTGCTCTTTCTGTCCGTTGGGCTCCCTACCCAATCTGCAACCGTGAAGCCACACAGCTTCACCTAATCCGAGTGTCTGTACCAAAGTCCATATCCCGGTGTGCCTCTGAGATATCTCAATACATGCTTCCCTGCCTTCCAAAAGAGCTTGGTAGGCTTAACCATAGCTTGTGAAAGCTGGTTAACAGCATAGCATATGTCAGGTCGTGTATTGACTAGATACATAAGCGACCCCACCAACTATCAGTAAACAGTGGCATCCACTACCTTTGCCGATGTAGCATCCTCTTTCCTCCACCCACTAGGAAGAGGAGTGTCGATAGGCTTGCAGCCTTGCATGTTGAACTTCTCCAGTATCTCCCGGGCATACTTGCCTTGAGACAAAAACAATCCATCACTGCGCTGCCAAATTTCCAATCCCAGGAAATAATGAAGGAGGCCCAAGTCCTTCATCTCAAACTCTTTTGCAAGATCAACCTTGCATGAGAGTATCAACTGTTCATTACTAATCAGTATCAAATCATCCACATAAAGTAAAATGATCAGCAACTTACCCTCAACCACTATCCGGTATAGGTTGGGATCCGCTCGCTCTTGGTAAAACCAAGTCCGGTGAAATAACTATCAATCCGTGTGTACCAAGCACGAGGTGCTTGTTTCAACCCATACAACGCTCTTTTGAGCCTGCACACATGCGACTCGCTGCTGAAGATATCGAAACCTTCGGGGTGCTCTATGTACACCTCCTCCTCAATCACTCCATTGAGGAACACAGTCTTCACATCCATCTGATGAATGTGCCACCCCATCTGCGCTAAGAGAGCAAGAATCGTCCGTATGGAAGAATACCTTGCGATAGGTGCAAAGGTTTCCTCATAGTCAATCCCCTCAATCTGTGAGAAGCCCTGGGCAACAAATCTTGCCTTGTACTTCTCGATGCTCTTGTTAGCTGCTTGCTTCACTTTGTAGATCCATCTCGAACCTACCACTGATTTCCCTTCCAGCCTTGGGAAAATCTCCCATGCACTGTTTCTGACAATCGAATCATACTCTTCCACCATGGCATCTACCCATGCAGGGTCCTCCACAGCTTCCTCGAAATAGGATGGCTCTGTCACGATACACTTTCTCATCAGAGCCATGTATCTAGTATATCGGTCAGGTGACTGTCTCTGTCTGCGCTGTGATGTAGGTGCTCCTACAATCTTCTCTGCATCCTGATTCAATCGCTCAGCTTCTGTAGTGCGCTTCTGCCCTCGGATGGTTGGCGCTGCATGAGTGGTTTCTTCCACTCCATGAACCTCCTCTTGTGGCTGATCCACATCTTGAGGCTCATCCTTAGGAACTAATAGCTCCTCATCTGCATGCAAGTGTGGCTCCCTCTCAAGCGAACACTTCATGGCTTTCTCCTCATGAAATTTGATATCCCGTCGCACAAAAGTCTTTCAACTGTCTGGAAAATACACACGATAGTTGTGGGGTGTATCAATGTACCCCACAAATATCCCAACCTCTGCAGTCGGCTCCAGCTTCTTCCTGGCATCCTTCATCACATGAATGTAAACAGGTGAGCCAAAAATCTTCAAATGAGAAATATCAGGCCTCTTACCAGAAAACGCCTCCTCGGGTGTACTCATGCCAAGTATCCTGTGAGGACAACGGTTTTGCACATAAATCGCAGTATTGCATGCCTCAGCCCACAAGTGTATGGGAAGGCCCTAATCATGCAACATCGCCTGTGCAGCACCCACGATCGTTCTGATCTTTTGCTCCGCGACCCCATTCTGCTGTGGGTTATGAGGCGCTATGAGCTCTCTTTGAATTCCTTCTGCGCTGCAAAAGTCCTTGAATTCACCAGAGATGAATTCACCACCATTATCACTCCTAAGAGCCTTCACCTGATTCCCCGACTCTTTCTCCACCAGTGCCTTGAACTCATAGAACTTTGAGAATGTCTCGCTCTTCTTCTGCATGAAGAAGATCCAACACTTCCGAGAAAAGTCATCAACAAAGATCACATAATAACTGTGCTTTGCTGTCGAAGCTACTGAGAAAGGTCCACGCAGGTCTGTGTGAATTCTCTCAAGGATCATCGTGGCACGACTATCCTTCTTGTGAAAGGTGGCTTTCACAAATTTTCCCAAAGTACATCCCTTGCACTGATCTGACTGCGCAAGTGTACCCTTGGGAAGCCGGGTAGAAATCTGCTGCAAAATTTTCAAAGCACCATGGTGAAGATGGCCCAGTCTCCTGTGCCATAGATCGCCCTCATCCCGGCTCACCACTCCTTCTGCCTTGCCTGCCATTGCTGCGCAGCCATGTACCTACAATTGATAAAGGTTCTTAACTCGAACCCCTATCCTTCGGGTTTCACCAGTTGCCTTACTACGCAGGAAAGCCTTTCCCTTGCTAAAGACAACATCATATCGCTTGTCTTCCAACATGGCCACCGAGATCAGATTCCTCTTCAATCCTGGAACATGCATGACATCCGTCAATATGAAAGGTTTACTAGACTCCCTCTCTGTAGAAATTAGCTGAATAAATCACTTATTCAATGGAGATTAACCTGATCACACATCAATTTCGAATTGCATGCATAACACATAATCTCTTCTACAATTAATTGTCACATGTGGAAATAATAGAAGCGATCGCACATCAAATCATCACACACATTTAACACAGTATGTATGGGGAAAGCTTATAGCTGAAAACCCCCAGCTATAGTATATTATAAATGGAGAGAACATGCAGCAAATACATAGTACAAACTCCTCACAAGTACTCAGTACTATCTCCCAAAGCTACACAAAAACTAGCTTGGTTTTGAACAAGTCATAGGTTCAAAACACACCCACTAATTTCCCTTCCTCTATTGCGCAATCAAGGCTGGTCTAAATAGAGATCCGTGTTCGAATCTCACCGTTCCAATCGCGCAATTGTCATTGGTAATTTCCTCCAAGTGTGGTGCAAATCTCATGCACAACTAATGTCGCAACTGATAGCTAACTCAACCCTTTCATCTACCTCTTTCACTTGTCGCCACCGAACTGTCCATGCACTAAGTTAAACTGATGTGTTCTTTAGTTGAATAATGAGTTAATAATTAGTGAATTAAATAATATTTAATTCACACAACTCATCTCTAGTGTATTAGCCAGTTAAACTAAATACAACTAGTTCAACTAGTTAACCATAACACCACCTCCATTAACTCCTCAATCAACTCCACCAAAACTCTGCCACATGAGTCTAACTGAAGTCTAACATGCAAGATGCCATCAAACCCTAGGAACCACGTGATTCCTCTTTCAGATGCATGAGCCACCTCCATGACTCGAACTGAAGTGCTCCAAGAGAGTAAACTGCTGTTTATAGTCTAAATATTATTAAGGGTAAATAATATTTGACTTCCATATTTTTAGGAGAGGCGGTCTAAAAATAGCCTGTGACCTAAAAATATGAGTCTCATCTATTTTTACCAACATGTCGCATGCTTCAAGAATCTCCAACTGGAATCTCTGAATCATGCTCCGTATGTCTAAAAATAGACATAGTCTAAAAATAGATTTTTCGACAAAAATCACATGTGTGGTCCCCACCTAGTTTAGGTGATCACTTTCCAACTAGGATCGGGAAAGATGTTTCAGGAGGCCTCCTTCACTGTTTCTTGTTGCCATTTTCAACACTCCCTCTCAACAAGAAAGGACTGTCTTTGCATGCGACATGCAACTCCATGCATTCACCCTGCAATCTTCACAAGCGCCATGCAACTCCATGCATCTGCTCTGCAACTCCTCTGAAACTGAATAGGCTCCAAACAACTCAATCAGTCTGATGCATCTATCATCAAAGTCTTCGACCTCTGCTTAGCTACTGCACATGTCATCAGGAACCACTGCGCTGTTGAACTCTTGCACCCATGCACTCTTGCACTTGCTGTCAACTCTGATCCGCGCTCCAGTATCCGACACTGTCACTTTGATCTGCCTGCATCACTCCAACTGATCTTGCTACTACCGCGCTGTGGGCACCTCGTAGCCAGGTTCAACTCATGAGATCCACACCATCTCATGAATCTGCCCAGAAATCTCCTCATGGGATTACTCATGCATGTCGCCCCACCTCATACTTGGTGGTATAGCTGCATGCACTCCCTCTGCCCGTCTGGCATGAAATTTCTCTGCATGAGTGGTCTCTTCCACTCCATGATCCTCTTGTGGCTGCTCCACATCCTGAGGTTCACTATCACCTACATGCAAAACCCACTCCCTCTCAAGCTCCAATTGCATGTCTTTCTCGCGCTTCCCAACGAGTGGGAAGCTCGGTGAACATCCCATCTCTACTTCAGTTACGTAGAGATTCTTTGCCGGAATCCCAACCTTCTTGACTTGTCCGGGTGCCTTGTGCGAAGGAAAACTTTTCCTTCTCCCAGAGAATAACTTCATACCCTTTATCCTCTAACATTGCAGGCGAGATCAAATTCTTTGCTAGACTGGTACATGCAATAACATCTTGTAAAGAATGAGTTTCGATGACTCCCTCGAAAAGGTTATGGGTACCATGCCGTCGCATTGTATCGTCCACGAAATCGCCCAACTCAACGTACGTACGGAGAGATGTTGTCTACAAGTCTAACGAAAAGATTTGCATCTCCCGTCATGTGAAAGGAAGCGCCACTATCAAAGTACCACCCTGATCCCAATGCACTAGACAACATGCATGCGATCAATGAGAAGTCCAGCTCAAATTGCGAGGCAAGAGCCTCACCAGCTGCAGCTCCAGCAACCTACTTGTTCTTCTTCTTCTTTGGGCAATTCGTGGCGTAATGTCCATGATCGTGACAGTGAAAACACTTCACTTTGGACATGTCACGCTCTTTACCATCCGCACCGGATTGAGAAGCCTTCTCCTTGCCCTTCCCCTTCCTTGCTTTGGCAGCCAAAGCGCAGTCTTCTTCATCAGATACCTTTGATGAAGATCCATCTCTGGTAGTCCTCCTGATCTCCTCTTGCATGAGATCCGACCACAGTCGCTCCCATCCCTGCAACTTCTCCCGACCATTGACACTATCTTGATATGCATGCCAACTCTTCGGCAAACCAAGAAGCGCCAAACTCACCAGATCCTCATCCTCCACCGGCACACCAACACTTCCCAGCTCATCCCGACATTGGGTGAACCTCGTGAGGTACTTCGGCATACTTTCCCCCTTCTCACACTTGATGTTCCCGAGTCTATCTTTGAGCGCCAGCTTCCTCTGATCGCTCTTGCTTTGGTATAGATCTGTCAAGGCTTTCCACATCAAATATGGAGAGGCCTTCCCGTGTAAACTGGATACAATGTGATCCTTTACACCCTCCAACAGGATCCTTCGACATTTTGCTTGTTTCTTTCGCCAAGCTTCCACAACAGCAGCATCAGTAGAAGTAGGCTTTGGAATCTCTTTCTCCATGAATTACAACATCCCATGATCATCTAATACAGCCTCCATGCGGTCCTTCCATGCAACATAATTTGAACTGCCTTCCAAGGCATATTCTAGTCGCAACCCGATGAAAGACATTTTCACCGCGGCACCAAGAACACAAATCTGCAAACTCGAATTTCACCACCAGCTGATAACTCAATCGCTTCCGATCTACACTTGAGAAAAAATTATTTCCAAATCGGAGATTGACTGCATGGGCTTTTACCAAACCTTTCACTTTCCAAAGAAAGATGAATCCGGAGGCTATCTGGCCCGTATGCAGGCTCTGTCCGAGGAAATAAGTTTGCAATCACCGTAATAGATCTCGACAATTAATATTGCTCCAATACCATGTAGAAATTATCTGAATAAATTACTTATTCAATGGAGATTAACCTGATCACACATCAATTTCGAATTGCATGCATAACACATAATCTCTTCTACAATTAATTGTCACATGCGGAAATAATAGAAGCGATAGCACATCAAATCATCACACACATTAACACAGTATGTATGGGGAAAGCTTATAGCTGAAAACCCCCAGCTATATTATATTATAAATGGAGAGAACATGCAGCAAATACATAGTACAAACTCCTCACAAGTACTCAGTACTGTCTCCCAAGGCTGCACAAAAACTAGCTTGGTTTTGAACAAGTCACAGGTTCAAAACACACCCACTACTTCTCTTCCTCTATTGCGCAATCAAGGCTGGTCTAAATAGAGATCCAAGTTCGAATCTCACTGGCTCCAACTGCGCAATTTTCATTGGTAATTTCCTCCAAGTGTGGTGCAAATCTCATGCACAACTGATGTCACAACTGATAGCTGTACTCACCGTTTCATCTACCTCTTTCACTTGTCGCCACTGAACTGTCCATGCACTGAGTTAAACTGATGTGTTCTTTAGTTGAATAATGAGTTAATAATTAGTGAATTAAATAATATTTAATTCACACAACTCATCTCTAGTGTATTAGCCAGTTAAACTAAATTCAACTAGTTAACCAGAACACCACCTCCATTAACTCCTCAATCAACTCCACCAAAAACTCTGCCACATGAGTCTAACTGAAGTCTAACATGCAAGATGCCATAAAACCCTAGGAACCACGTGATTCCTCTGTCAGTTGCATGAGCCACCTCCATGACTCGAACTGAAGTGCTCCAAGAGAGTAAACTGCTGTTTATAGTCAAAATATTATTAAGGGTAAATAATATTTGACTTCCATATTTTTAGGAGAGGCAGTCTAAAAATAGCCTGTGACCTAAAAATATGAGTCTCATCTATTTTTACCAGCATGTCGCATACTTCAAGAATCTCCAACTGGAATCCCCGAATCATGCTCCGTATGTCTAAAAATAGACATAGTCTAAAAATAGATTTTTCGACAAAAAATCACATGTGTGGTCCCCACCTAGTTTAGGTGATCACTTTCCAACTAGGATCAGGAAAGATGTTTCAGGAGGCCTCCTTCACTATTTCTTGTTGCCATTTTCAACACTCCCTCTCAACAAGAAAGGACTGTCTTTGCATGCGACATGCGACTCCATGCATTCGCCCTGCAACCTTCACAAGCACCATGCAACTCCATGCATACGCTGCAGCTCGCCACGGCGGGCTGGAGAGCCCGGCAACTCAATCGGTCTTGATGCATCTAGCATCTATCATCGAAGTCTTCGACCACATTGGTACCAACTACACATGTCATCGGGAACTACGCATTTGTTGAACTCTTGCACCCATTACCACTCTTGCACTTGCTTTGTCAACTACGTCGCGCTCCAATATCCATTTTTTTTATCACTTTGAGCTGGGACCGCGTCACTCCAAGCTGATCTTTTGTTCATCTTTGTGGGCACCTCGTAGCCAGGTTCAATTCATGAGATTCACACCATCTCATGAATCCTGCCCAGAAATATCCTCTTGGGATTAATCATGCATGTCGCCCCACCTCTCACCTGGTGGTATAGCTGCATGCACTCCCTCTGCCCATCTGGCATGAAATTTCTCTGCATGAGTGGTTTCTCCCACTCCATGATCCTCTTGTGGCTGCTCCACACCCCGAGGTTCACTTTCACCTACATGCAAAACTTGCTCCCTCTCAAGCATCAGTTGCATGTCTTTCTCCCGCTTCCCAACAATAGGAAGCTCCGTAGACATCCCATCTACTTCAAGTCTGTAGAGATTCTTTGCCCGAATCCCAACCTTCTTGACTTGTCCCGTTTCCTTGTGTCGAAGGAAAACTTTTCCTTCTCTAAAGACAACTTCATACCCTTTATCCTCTAACATTGCAACTGAGATCAAATTCTTTGTTAGACTTGGTACATGCAATACATCTTGTAAAAGAATGAGTTTACCTGACTCCCTCTGAAAGGTTATGGTACCAATGCCGGTCGCATTGTATCGTCCACCGTCGCCCAACTCAACATGCATCTGGAGACCTTTCTCCACCAAGTCACTGAAAAGATTTGCATCTCCCTTCATGTGAAAGGAAGCACCACTATCAATATACCACCCCGATCCCAATGCAATAGACAACATGCATGCGATCAATGAGAAGTCCAGCTCAAATTGCGAGGCAAGAGCCTCACCAGCTGCAGCTCCAGCAGCCTGCTTGTTCTTCTTCTTCTTTGGGCAATTCGTGGTGTAATGTCCATGATCGTGACAGTGAAAACACTTCACTTTGGACATGTCACGCTCTTTACCATCCGCACCGGATTGAGAAGCCTTCTCCTTGCCCTTCCCCTTCCTTTCTTTGGCAGCCAAAGCGCAGTCTTCTTCATCAGATACCTTTGATGAAGAACCATCTCTGGTATTTCGCCGGATCTCCTCTTGCACGAGATCAGACCACAGTCTTTCCCATCCCGGAAACTTTTCCCGACCATTGACACTATCTTGATATGCATGCCAACTCTTTGGAAAACCAAGAAGCGCCAAACTCACCAGATCCTCATCCACCACCGGCACACCAACACTTCCCAGCTCATCCCGACATTGGGTGAACCTCGTGAGGTACTTCGGCGTACTTTCCCCCTTCTCACACTTGATGTTCCTGAGTCTATCTTTGAGTGCCAGCTTCCTCTGATCGCTCTTGCTTTGGTACAGATCCGTCAAGGCTTTCCACATCAAATATGGAGAGGCCTTCCCGTGTAAACTGGATACAATGTGATCCTTTACACCCTCCAACAGGATCCTTCGACATTTTGCTTGTTTCTTTTGCCATGCTTCCACAACAGCTGCATTAGTAGAAGTAGGCTTTGGAATCTCTTTCTCCACGAATTCCAACAGCCCATGATCATCTAATACAGCCTCCATGCGGTCCTTCCATGCAACATAATTCGAACTGCCTTCCAAGGCATATTCTAATCGCAACCCGATGAAAGACATTTTCACCGCGACACCAAGAACACAAATCTGCAAACTCGAATTTCACCACCAGCTAATAACTCAATCGCTTCCGATCTACACTTGAGAACAAACTATTTCCAAATCAGAGATTGACTGCATGGGCTTTTACCAGACCTTTCACTTTCCAAAGAAAGATGAATCCGGAGGCTATCTGGCCCGTATGCAGGCTCTGTCCGAGGAAATAAGTTTGCAATCACCGCAATAGATCTCGACAATTAATATTGCTTTGATACCATGTAGAAATTAGCTGAATAAATTACTTATTCAATGGAGATTAACCTGATCACACATCAATTTCGAATTGCATGCATAACACATAATCTCTTCTACAATTAATTGTCACATGCGGAAATAATAGAAGCGATCGCACATCAAATCATCACACACATTTAACACAGTATGTATGGGGAAAGCTTATAGCTGAAAACCCCCAGCTATAGTATATTATAAATGGAGAGAACATGCAGCAAATACATAGTACAAACTCCTCACAAGTACTCAGTACTATCTCCCAAAGCTACACAAAAACTAGCTTGGTTTTGAACAAGTCACGGGTTCAAAACACACCCACTAATTTCCCTGCCTCTATTGCGCAGTCAAGGCTGGTCTAAATAGAGATCCAAGGTTCGAATCTCCTAAGCTTGATAGCGCAATCATCATTGGCAATTGCCTCCAAGTGTGGTGCAAATCTCATGCACACTAATGTCACAACTGATAGCTAACTCAACCCTTTCATCTACCTCTTTCACTTGTCGCCACTGAACTGTCCATGCACTGAGTTAAATTGATGTGTTCTTTAGTTGAATAATGAGTTAATAATTAGTGAATTAAATAATATTTAATTCACACAACTCATCTCTAGTGTATTAGCTAGTTAAACTAAATACAACTAGTTCAACTAGTTAACCAGAACACCACCTCCATTAACTCCTCAATCGACTCCACCAAAACTCTGCCACATGAGTCTAACTGAAGTCTAACATGCAAGATGCCATCAAACCCTAGGGTACCCGAAATTCCTACATCGGATGCATGTTAAACCGCAACTCGGCTTGAAGTGCTCCAAGAGAGTAAGCATTGTTTATAGTCTAAATATTATTAAGGGTAAATAATATTTGACTTCCATATTTTAGGAGAGAGTCTAAAAATACCTGTGACCTAAAAATATGAGTCTCATCTATTTTTTACCAACATGTCGCATACTAAGAATCTCCATTTGGAATCCCCCGAATCATGCTCGAGTATGTCTAAAAATAGACATAGTCTAAAAATAGATTTTTCGACAAAAAATCACATGTGTGGTCCCCACCTAGTTTAGGTGATCACTTTCCAACTAGGATCAGGAAAGATGTTTCAGGAGGCCTCCTTCACTATTTCTTGTTGCCATTTTCAACACTCTCAAAGGAAATGGTCCCGATACCAGTCGCACTGTATCTACCATCATCGCCCATCTCGATGTGCACTCCAAGATCCTTCTCATCCAAATCACTGAACAAATCTTTGTCTCCGGTCATATGAAAAGACGCACCACTGTCAAGAAACCACATTGAACCCATCATACTTGAGACCAAGCATGCAATCAGGGAAAAATCCAGCTCAAACTGCGAGGCTAAGGCCTCTCCAGCTGCAGATCCAGCAGCCTGCTTATTTTTCTTCTTCTGTGGACAATTAGTGGCGTAATGTCCGTGTTGGTGACAGTGAAAGCACTTCACCTTGGACATGTCATGCTTCTTGCCTTTCGCACCGGATTGAGAAGCATTCTTCTTGCCTTCCATTTCCTTCCTTTGGTAGCCAAAGAAAAATTTCCTTCATATTCATTCTTCGATGAAGATCCATCCCTGGTACCTCGCCTTATCTCCTCCTGCACAAGATCCGACCAAAGTCGCTCCCATCTTGGTAGTTTATTTCGTCCATTGATAGAGTCTTCATAGCTCTGCCAACTCTTTTGAAGCCCAAGGAGAGCCAAGCTCACCAAGTCTTCTTCATCAACAGTAACCCCCACACTTCCCGGCTCATCCTTGTAGTGGAAAAACATCATGAGGTACTTGGGTATATTGTCGCCTTTCTCCATTTTTATCTTCCTGAGTTTATCCTTGAGCGCCAACTTCCTCTGGTCGCTCTTGCTTTGGAACAAGTATGTCAAAGCTTTCCACATAAGGAGTAGAGAAGATTTACCATGAAGGCTGGACACTATGTTATCCTTCACACCTTCCAATAGAATCCTTCGACATTTTTCTGTCTTCTTTTGCCATGCGTCAAGTGCGGCAACATCGCTAGAAGCAGGTTTTGGAATTTCTACATCTATGAACCCCTTCAACCCATTACCCTCCAGCACTTCCTCCATCCTATCCTTCCATGCAATATAATTCAAGTTTCCCTCAAGGGCATACTCCAATCGCAATCCATTGAAAGACATCTCAACTTCGACACCAAGAAAACATTGCTGCAAATTCGAATTCCACCAGCAAAAAACTCAACTGCTTCAATGATTTGCAATTGCTCCAATGATCAATATCCCTCTGATACCATGTAGAAATTATATAAATAATGCGTTATACATCCAATATTCTCCTAATCACACACTATTTGACTTCATGCATAATACATAATCTCTTCTACTATTGATCATTACTTGCGGAATTTAAATCAATTGCATGCACACATTAAAACCATAAAAATTCACACATATGAACACAATGTTTTGAAGGGAAAGCCTAAAGCTAAAAACCCCAACTATCTGTATATAATATATGTCATAGAGATCATGTAACAATCATCATACAAAGCTTCTCACAAGCTCTCAGTACAATCTCCAATTGCTACACACTAATCAGGTCCGATCTAGCAAATCCCATGCACCGATCTCTGCCACCTACTAGCCTGCCTCTACTGCGCAATCCCTGCTGAATATGGGCTCTGAATGAACTCAAATCCACCTGGCTTGCACTGCGCAATCCTCATTGGCATCTCCATCAATGTGTGGTGCAAACTCATGCACCAGTATAGTCAAAATTGATAGTCACACTGCTCTTTCACCTGCCTCTCCACTGGTCTCCACCGAAACTGTCCATGCACTGTAGTTAACTGATGTATTCTTCAGTTGATTAATGAGTTAATAATTATTGAATTAATTAATAATTAATTCACACCACTCTCACCAGTGTATCAATCAGTTAGACTAGATACAACTAGCTCAACTGTGTCTAACTGAGTTAAACTAAACACAACTCCATTAACTACCTCAATAACTCCACCAAACTTTGTCACATGAGTTCTAACTGAAGTCTCCATGCAATAGCTCCACTTGACCCTCAGGAATAGCATAATTCCTTCTGTCAGCTCCTGTGCTACATCTGTGCACTTAACTGAAGTGCTCCAAGAGAATAAGATAATGTTTATAATCCAAATATTATTAAGAGCTAATAATATTCGACATATCTATTTTTAGACTGGAAATCTAAAAATAGATTCCGCCCAATATGTCTAAAAATAGAAGTCCATCTATTTTTCCAACTTGACCAACCATCCACAAATAGCATCCTGCAACTGATAGAATATGATCAACATGTCTAAAAATAGACATAGTCTAAAAATACACTGTGCGCCAAAATAGCCTGCAGGCCCACTTAGTGAAGGCGACTTCTTTCCACTAAGCTCATCATCTTGTTGCAATCTCAACAGTTTGGTTATACATTTGCAAAGAAAGGTTGCAAGGAGAAGGTAAAAAGCTAAAATCCATCCGGTATGGTCCATTGAAAATCTTAGAAAATAATGGTAATAATGTTTTTCGATTAGATTTTCCTCCTTATATGAAAATTTATTCTCTTGTAAATGTTGAAAACTTGAGATTGTGTGAGCCTCCTATGATTATGGATGAGGAGGAAAGTATTCAGGTACCTTCCATAGAATATTTTTCTCCTGAATACATGTATGAGCTACAAGAAGACACCATTATTAACGGGAAGACGAGGAATTCATGCAGGGGTGATGTGGAGTACCTTCGTGAAGGTACCAATACAAGCAAAGCATGATGGATCGAGATCAGGAAGGTGAGGGATCTTTACCCTCACTTATTTTTTGAGTAGTACTAGAATTTTGGTGGTCCAAAATATTTCAGTGGGGAGGAGTGATTTGGAGGATCCAAAAGATGCTCAAAGTTCTAGAAAATGCTCAAAAATAAAAGTTATTAGATGCAATTAAAACTAGACTCGTTATGTAGATCTCGTCGTTTTGAATCCAACACGACTTGAACAGGAAAAAAATGACATCATATGATAAAGTTACAACCATTCAAAGTTCAGGTCCAAACAGGGAAAAAAGTCAAAAGGCATAAGGTCAAAGTCAATGGTCATTGCTTAAGGTTCCACGGGTCAATAGAAAAATCATGGTTCTGAATCAAGGTTCTAAGCTTAAATTTCTGACTGACACATGGTTCCTCTAGAGCTCAAAAAATGGCAGTTTGTGGTTGGTGGAATGTGGACCAATGGATTGGTACCACGCAACCCAATTAGACCCTATTAGAGGGAAACATGTGGCACAATCCAAGGAGGCCACGTGGCCCTGTGGGTTGGACCAAAATTTATAGAAGTGAAATCGGTGGAGGTCGAACTCTATACCTGCGAGCACCTAATCATACATTCCACCACTATACCAATCAATGTTCCTTAATATGTGGGGTGAAGATCTTTTATTTGAAGAGTATTCACACCATAATTGGGGGAAAGGATATTGTGGGAGCCTGCCATATCCCCACAATTATCCATGAGATGTTATATTCAGAGTCTAAAGTAACGTTATAATGATGGTTTGGGGCTATGCGATAGCGACATCACCAAGTGGATGGGTTAAAAATGGTGGTGGGTTCGTGGACCATGCCACCATATTTCAAACTAACTTTATCATATAAACGAAACCGCCACAAAATATTCAAGCCAAATTGCATAAAGTGTGGATCGAACCCCCAACCTGGGGATATATAACCAACATGGCCGACCAACCAATCCATGTGGGTTTTTTTGAATAATTTTTAGGGTCAAGCACTTTTGTATTGCAAACAAAGAGTATTTTTGTCATTTTGAGGCCATATGGAGGCCTTTTTGAGTATTTCAAGAGCCTAGATAGGGGTTTTTAGGCATTCTGAACGCATTGGAAGCCTTATTTTGACAAGTTGGAGCTTGTAAACATATGTATTGATCATTTTAGAATCTTAATAAAGTGGTCACACTGGAAGAAAACCCAGAGACGTAGCCCAGGAGGGGCGAACTCCAGTATCAACTTGTCTTTTTTTTTCTTGCTTTTATTTTCAGCCTCCATTCTTTTCTTTTGCTGCAAATTTTATCAAGTTTATGTGTTTTCAGATTTTTTATCCATTGCATAAGAATACATAAAATAACTTGAAATTCGTTCATTAATAGCTTCATTTCATTTTTGGATCACCAGTCAGAAAAAAGTTATAGTTGTCAACTTGCTTGTATTTGATGACCATACTCATGAGAGTCTCCAATTGGCGGTGAAGAATGCTAGATTGTAGGAAGTTTAAACTTCTTCTGCGAAAGTTGAGCCTACTATCTCCAATGTCAGAGTCAGAGAAATACTCTCGATCTCCAAATTCTTTGGCCTGGAGCTGAAGAATTTCTTTACGCACCTCCAAAGGTTGCCTATTTAAATAATCTGCGACTGACTCCCAACCGAATAATATCCTATGCCATCAGTAGGAGGGCCTCGGAGAGACTCCTTGATGACACGATGTGCAAAGCCATGGAGCCATAGAAAATACACACTTGCAAAACAAATTGAAATGCCTCCCTACCCTAAAATAACTGACTATAGTGGGTCCGCAGAAACTTAGTTGGGATATAACGAAAAAAAATACAACAAGACTTTGAAATATGAAATTACGACCTTGGCAAAAACCCTATCAAAACTAGATGGAAAATGACCCAGGGTACCATACGCCACATACCATAACTGGACAAGGAAAGGAGATGCCCGCTGGATCCAAGTTCTCAGGGGTTGCCTAAGGGAGGACTAAGATAAGCTCAAAGGAGGGTCCAAACCCAAAGTTGTGCAAGAAAACAACAAAAAACATTGACTCATGAATGAAATAACCACCTTAGGATAAGGTTGTATAAAGACTACGAAACTGCAAACTGTTAGTATGTTTGGCCCAACAAATTCTTCCTTGAAGGAAAACCTCGCAATGGGGTAGGGATACATAGACAGACTCGGATGGAACACTATAACCTATAGTCTTAACCAGAAAAACCCTATACAAACAATGTAAGAGCCGATATCCCATAACACAACATTAACAAGACCACACAAACACTTGGAGGACCAACTGGGTTTATAATATGTCCTTTTAAACAAACATAATTCCAATAGGTCTATACCATATAGACCATAAATCAACCATGAAATCAAATGACCAATAATATATACCTCCCATGAGCAGCGTGGCTAGATGAAGGGGTGTGCCCTTTAGACCATGTCGCTTAATAGTGTGGATTC
The DNA here is from genome assembly GCA_034641835.2 of Pinus albicaulis. Lineage (NCBI taxonomy): Eukaryota > Viridiplantae > Streptophyta > Pinopsida > Pinales > Pinaceae > Pinus > Pinus albicaulis. The sequence goes on from CM076581.1 coordinate 906,462,618, forward strand.
AAAGGGACTGAAGAAGAGATCAGGAGGACACACTCCATAAGAGGCTCCATGATAGCCTTTTCCATCACTGAGTCAGACTCCACCATGCAAATAAAAATCCCTCGAGACGTGAGGGAGAATAAACAGTTGTCCTTTGCATGCCAAATGTGAGATCTATAGTCACAACCAATTTCTTGGATCTTTCAAACCATAATTCACACATTAAAGAGCATAACATGAATGTCAGAGTGAGGGGCTAAGATGTCCAATCCACCAGGATCCTGACATGCCATCTCCAAGATGACAAAGCATTAGGAATGAGACAACCTAATACCACACGCACCGGTTGATGCACCGTGCTATGGGAATTTATTGTGCATCATATAACTATAGGTTAGGTTATTCAAACGAGCAGCTCTCATGCCACACATGCGATCATTGCTGCCAAGTGTTGTGCTCTTCGTCCTCTTTGAGGGCTGCCACATTTGTGGCCAACCAAAGTTTTTGCATGTTCATAATTCACCTACCTGACGAATACCCCTAATGCTGGCGAATGCTAGCGGAATATGTCGTCTGAAGTAGGATTATTCCGGGAGATAACCCCCGTCGGGGATTTGGATATATGAAGTTAGTTTATCATTCCCTATATAACCTTGGAGCTCCACAACTTCCTCGTTTTGTTTCATCACCCATCATGCACCAAGGTTGATACACAGAGTAATGTGGTCTTGGACATACTAGAAACTATAAAAGGTGTTGATGTTGGAAATGAATAAAAAATAATTAGGACTTTTGAGGGGAAAAGTGGGAATGTAAATACGAGATATGTTTAAGGTGTTAAAATAATATATTACAAATTAAATTAATGTAACATATTTTATAAAAATATATATTAAATTATTTTTAATTAATTTTTAATAATTACATTAGTGTTAAAATTTTGTTTGTTAGTGTCCTATCACTTGGGAAATTAGACTATTGAAAAAATAATAAGACATCATTTTAAAATATCTAGTAATTAACAAAGGTAATTCTAGATTGATAAAGCAATATAAAGACTAGCGCCTATAAATAATAGTCATATAACTTTGGATAAAGAAAAATGAAATAATAGTAAAAGGTCTACAAAAACTAAAAACTAAGCAAGAAAAGTAACATAATTCACGAGAGGAACTAAGGAGAAGTGGATACAACCACTTCGATTGGAGTGGTATTCCCATGGCTTCAATCACTCAGACCCATGCCAAGACCAAAATTAGCCTCAATCCACTTGAGGCACACACCCATTTCCTTCTGATGGAGCACCACCTTGTCTAACATTAACAATGTTTCTTCCTTAGCATCATTCTTGTCCATGATAACATGTCTCAACAATATCTTCATTTTCCAGTAGAAGTCTATGGTAAGCAAGTATTTATTTTTCCTGCCATGGGTATGTCCCATGTCAAGAACCTAATATCTTATATATGTGAGCACCTCGAGCTTAAAATAGTAGTTCCTATCCACAATAATATCCTACTCAAAGTACAAAAGCTCACCTTGGACCTTTGTTAGAGCTTATTCCCTATATAATCTAGCAGAGGTCTCTACCCTCAAGTGAGCATTGGAATCACCTTGACTCCCTTGACCTTCACCACCACATTGACTATGAGCCCTTTGCCTGGCCATTCTTTCACACTAAGGGAAATGTACAAGATACCAATTCAATGAAAGGGACCTAAAACTCAAACTTATGGGCTTATATAGGTCAACAACATAGAGAATTGCAACCATTGATAGTGTTTGCGATAGTTGGAGAATAGCAAGAGTTGAAGCAAACTCAATTTAGGAAAAAACCACCTAGACTACAACCTGAACAACATGCTTAAAGTTGAGAAAAGGTTGAGAATCATGCCATTAAACTCCATTATTTAGAGTGGAGAGTGTTGATTCAAGTCACGTTTAAGTGTTGATTCAAGTCACGTTTAAGTGATAGATGAATTTAGAGAGTATGTGCATGTCAAGTTATATTAGGCGAGTCGGTTAGTCGAAAAGGTTTAAATACCTTTCACTGGGTTCATTGTAAATCATCTCAATCAAGTTTGTGTGATCAATAGAAGAGTCGCAGCTCATGTGTTATTGTTTTTGAATTATTTGTGTTTATCCTCTCTGCTTTTCCAACAAATTTAACATAAATTATAAATGTTCCAACAAATTTAACATAAATTATAAATGTGTATTGTGTAGGGATCACTTATGATCTCCACGAAATTCATTTTCGACATTCTGGCGTCTTTGGAAGCTTTATGTAAGCACAAACAAATTATCTAAAAATAAATAGCGGTCTTATAAATAATTAATTATGGTTAATGTTTTCATGTGATCACAAAATGAGTATTGATGACCTTAGGGAGCCACTTGGCAACATGCTTTGTGTAGCGACATCAGTCTGTTCCCTGTTTCTCCGCATAGATTAAGTTTTACTATGGGACAAGAAAATTTGAAGCCAGGTAAGAATTAAACTTCATGATTTATAACATAGCCTTGTTTTTTATTTTTGTTTCATTTAGACTTAGGAATGTCTGGGAGCGACTCACGATATTGCAAATAGAGTTTCAATGTAATAAATATAAATAATGTACCACAAATGTATAATGCTTTGCAGTACTTTTGCCTCATGAATTAACTAAAATGAAATTGTAAATCTGAGTCCATAGATGCGCCTATTCCACACGACATCGAGGATGTATTTTTGAAACACTCCACCCCTTACATTGTGTAATAAATTTGATTCTTACTGATACAAACACGCATTACTCTTGTTTTTGCAAACCAAGATCTGGTCTTACTGCCTTATATAGAGTCACGGTGAGAAGCATTAGCATTCAAATTTGAAAAAATCCTCGTTTAGAATAAAAACCTGCTGCAGGATAGTGCTACCGCTATTGCTAGGATATACGATATTAATAGGGTACATTGAATAGAGAACGCTATAGATCAAAATTAGGCACAAACCATCATGGGCACAATGGATCCCTAATATTACACCATAGGGGAATTAGTAGAACATATGTTACTATATGGGACCGCAAAACTAACATAGATATGGGTAACAACATAATCCTCTAACTAATCGGCTAATTTATGCAATGTTATCATAAATAGCCTAAACTATAGCTATATTATAAACTATCCAGCGAAACTATTCCAGAACTATTATTGTCCCTGCTCCGATTAACTATTTGTTAATATCTATGATGACACTAGTTCCTCTATGGGCTATTAAACTAGTGTCATAGGTATTAGTCTTTATTTATGGTAACCGAGATTTATTATGTACCTCGATCATGTGCCCTATTAATTTCAGAGCGCTAACATTGCTTACTAGTAGGGCTTACTTGAATGTAAGTTCTTACACCATGGAATTTTTGAAAATGGTAAATAATGTAATCTCTTGTAAGATCATTTTGCATGATGGAAATGATTCCAGCGATTCGTATTTTCATTGGTAGGGATGGTTTTGCAACCATGGCATACAAATGAAAGGGATCATGAGGCGTGCGTAGGCAAAAACACCTCTGCACTCCAAATATGGCATTCTACTCTCTAGAACTCCTACACAATTAAATTACGAAACTCTCGAACAGTATAGTTCCCACATTAGGGACTGCACAACGTTGCGTTTTACCATATTAATTTCATTAAAAATAATCACAAAATGCTCTTCGGCCTCTCTGTGGAGTACAGGCTTAATATATGGACGATCATCGAGGAAAAGCAAGCGATGCACTGCGATTCGAGCTCTCTTTAATCCAGCCAATGGATCTTTATCACACCAAAAAAAATAAAATAATAAACACACAAAAATTTTCATCCTGGAAAAAAATTCACTGAACTATCTACTCTCCTACAGTAGCGGTTTGACAATCATTGCTCTCACATAGTCCTGGCCATCTGGCTCTCACATAGTCCTGGCCATCTCGTAAGAGATTTAAGCCAGTAGAGGCTTTGATACCAAAATAGAAATCATGAGAGCATCTATTACACAATATTAACACACAAAACAATAGATTAATTTCTATATTACAATACACAGAGATACATCAAATAAATAGTTGAACTAATTCTAATCTTAGAGAGAAGTTGAGAGAATCTCTCAACTTCCTCAACAAACCCAATCCAAACTAAGTAAGCATAATCTTAATAACGCTTAGATAGAAACACCTCTGCACTCCGCACATGGCCTTTCACACTCCAGAGCTCCCGCACAATTAAATAACAGACCTCTCAAACACTATAGTGCCCGCACTGGGGACTACATGACGTTTAGTTGTCCCATATGAATTGTTATCATACACAATAGGAATACTACTGCCCATTGATATGAGGACACTTTTCCTCGTTGGAAAAAACAGAGACCCTTTATCTGAGGCGGTAAATTGGTATAAAAGAGTTGTTTCGTGTCATCATAATTATGGTTGAAATGGGAAGTGAAGAATAGCACTTTGGTTATCACTGTAAATTAATTTAACATAAATTATAAATGTATTTTGTGTAGGGATCGCTTCCCATCTACACGAAATTTGTTTTTGGTATTCCAGCGTCTTTGGAAGCTGGGAAGGTGGAATTAGACGTTTCAAATTGTGATGGAGCGATTGCAAGAGTGGGAATCGTGAGCTTGGGGCAAATTTTTCAGATGGTATAGCACGGTAAAGGATAGAACATTAACGATTGCTAATGTGTATATAACTTTCATTGCGTTGAGGCTATTTCGCTCTGCACAATGAAGCCTTTCGAACAATAAAGTTAGAGTTAAACCTGCGTTGAATATTGATGGGTGAAAACTGAACTCTGATATGTGTGGAAATTAAGAGCCTGTAGTTGATGGAACAAACCATCTTGAACTAGAAATTTCAAAATCCATCTACCTGTGTACATCAAGATTAAAACCTTTAAATCTTTGATATTGTTAATGTTGTCTCCACACACAATGGTTACTCCAAAAAATCGAGTTGATCTTCAGTACCCTGTAACTATGAACACAAATAAAGATGTTACTCCTCTCTGCTAGGCATTCGATAAAAATATTTCGACTGAACCTATTGCGTGACCTTTAGAATCCATGCTTGACCACTAGTGTTTGCAGATTTATAAGAACAAGACGAAGTCTCACACCATGTTCGATGCCTAGTAAAGTACTGGGTCAGACGTTATCAAGGCCTTAATTCTTTTGCACAATGGCCTTAAAATGCAACTTAAATTGTTATGTGAAATTAATATTTACTTTTTTTTTTTACACAAAGGAGTAATACATCGATGGTATAGATTTTAGAATACGCTCAACCATGTAAAATAAATATATATTAACATACACCCAACCACGTAAAATCAATAGATCTTACCATACACCCAACCATGTATAATTGATATTAACAATAAATCTTAAATTTAATCCCTAGAATTATCGTTGAATAATATTTCATAACGAACTATGCAACTTCCTGGGCACTGTCAGTGCTAGCCTCTGCACAAGAAAAGCTCCACACAAACCATCTCTCGCAGCCTCCCTTCCCCTCTCGTTCACTTAAGGGACTTGCAACATTGGGAAGAGCAAGTGTGAGGCATAGAAGGGTCGGGCATGACAATTTCAGTGTCAGACTGCAACATTGGGAATAGCAGTAGCAGTGTTAGGTATAGCAGGGCCAGGCATAACAATGCCAGGGCTAGAGCATTCACTTACGAAATAACCACTTTGAAAAAATGATTTTTTTGATAAATATAAAAAATAGAACACTTTTAGCTAGAGGAATTATGTCCCATCAAAGCTCGTTGAGCCAATTGAAAATTAGAAATAAGATTTCTAGAAAATTGGAAAATTATTTTTGAATTTACAGGAAAATAAAGATATTCAACATTTTCATGAAACTTTGATTAAAATTGCAATAAACTTGGGAAAAATGTTGAGAGTCAACACACATAGCAAAAACACAGAACATACTATAGAAAATGTAATCGGGGACTTATGATGGTCATTATTGGATTAAATCTATCTGCCCATTTTGTGCCTTTTCGAGGTAGCCCTGTTTGGTTGGTGTGTCGGTGGATCTTGATGTTGTAAGAGACTTTTAAACTAGAAATTGCACCAGATGTTGCAAAGGAAATTCAATCATGAGATATATAAGGTCACTGAATATAAAAATTGGTAAAAAAATGTCATTAAAAGTTAGAATATAAAGAGAAATATTTTACATTATTCCAAATTTACAGATTCTATAACCTTTCCAACATAGATTTCCTCTCAATCTTCAAAGATGCTCTTTCAAGTTCCAATAGAAAATATTTAATCAAAAAGTGCTCTTTTTCAATATTGAATTCTCTCCCTTAATCAAAATCTTATAGTATTTTACCACTTGCTCTTAAGGTGATTGGATTTTCCTTTAATTGTCCTTGTTTAACTTCTTTTGGGCATTTGGACCGGTTTGTGATAGAGGAGGTTTATATTCAAATCCTTTTTTTCGAAAATGACAAATTTGAAATTTACCATTGAATGAACTAGTTTAAAGAAGATCTACTAAATATATATATCAATAAAGCTAGTCACTGACATAACAAATTTACATTGTTTTATAGGAGAGAAGTGGATCTTTTATGGAGCATTGATTAAATAATTATTTTAGCTAACATAAGAAATTTAATTCACTATTCAGAGATACCATGGTGAACTCTTATGGTATCATCCACAAGCTTTCGTTTATTCATCATGATATTCTGCGAGACTTGGCTATGTATGTATTTGACCATGAAGGAGCCTATAAATAAATTAAAATGGATTTTTACGCCTTAAACAACAAACTCTATTAAAAAAAAAATGAAAAAAGAATGTGAAGTGTACATTTGATGTTGAAATTGTTTCCTTCCGGATAGGTTTAGTGTGCGTCATGAGATGGATTGGAATTTTTCGATTCATTTGTCATTTCCTCTTGCAAGTCTCAAAGCGACATTCGAAACTCTGAAAATCTGCGGGTTTTGGCAAACTATAGTTATTCGCATGTTAATTTTACGCTTATGGCTCCTAGTAAAAACAGAGGCACATCTAGATTTAGGTAGTAGGGTCGACAAAGCAAGAGAAAAGGCCCCCACAAAGAAAGATTCTGGAAAAATAATGTTTACCTAGCCGTGGATAAGATTACTCATTTAACTTATATGGTAGTTACAAATTTAGATGGGAGTTTTTCCTTTTTTTCCTTCTTTAATTTTAAATTATTAATATTTTTCCAATGAAAAGTTTTGTAAAATTTTCGTGATATCCATTAAACCACCACAAAAAAAAATATATTAGCACGAACTTACCATAAAACAACCATGCATAAAGCTTAATCTTAAGAACTGTATTATACAAGGATTAATGCATTAAATATAATTGTTGATTTAGGCTTTAATGATTTTTTGATGTAATCCTTTCAAACACATAAAACACAACTTTGTGTTTTCCAGTTAGGATACAAATTTATACAATTAACATTTCGGTACTTTATCTATACTGATGGTGGTACATGTTAATACAATTAACATTTCAGTACTTTATTTATACTGATTTCCATGGCACCCACCACCCAGGCATGAACCGTTGCGACAACCCACCTTACATGCATTGGTCTCCATATCTAAACCTAAACCACTGCACCATTCTCAAGGTTAGCATCTTTCGATGACTGACATATTTTCAATATAATTAATATTCATCATGCAGAAGGTATAATATCACATGGCCTAATACTATGGTATGGTTTGATTAAACTTGATAATTATATTCCATCCCATACCTTTCCGAGAGTTCTCGAAATAATACTTGTTGCATTGTGGAAGTGGCACTTGGTTCATCTCTCGTCCATGGATCTAATTCTGATATGATGGCTTGGACTACCCGAAGGGTAGTTAGGGTATTAACCCCTCCCAAACCATCGTCAGGTCTTTCATTTGCTCCAACCTTTGACCCCTCACGGTGACAGATCCAGATACGCTACCACCTCACCAGTGAGACTTTATAGTCCATCTTATTAGTCATGAGCTTATTGGTACAATAGTCTTCTTTTGTATGCTATTCAGATTTGGAAAAACATAATTTGGATACAGTATATATATTACAATATGGATGCAGTAAATGTTACATATCTTGTTTTAATATATATATATATATATATATATATATTTTGAGGTTTTAAATTCAGTCATTGGCTTAAAACATAGTCAATAAGTTTGCTTCTCATGATTGCTCTGTTATGTATATGAATTGACTGAAGTTTTCCCTATACTATATTCTATCACAATTTCCTTTTTATAAAGAGTTTATCATGCTCCTTCGGTTATACTTATATACACATTGTTTTCCTTCTTTTTTTTACAATTAATCTTTATATTCAATCCCTGTATATTTTTTGGTCATTCAATTTTTTTCTTAAGTTCTAGTTACATAAATTTTGCGGTATACAATTATAGGACAATATGTACCTATTCAAGGGTTTTGTAAAAATTATCAATAGTTTCATCGTTACAGTAATACATTTACTTTCAAAGAAACCGGGAAACCGGGAATTTAAACCAGTCCCTTGTCTACATTTGTGTAACCCTGTCACCATAACAGACTCTCTGACCAGGGTCTTTCCCAAGTTGGACTAACCGGTTGTTATAAGACTTTTCTCTCTTTCCTTATTGGTAATATGGTTCTTGGTTTGCTATAGACACACATTTATTTAAACTATAAATCCTACGTACGACCACACTTATTTTAAATACACCACATCCTCACATCCTCTCTTTTTTCAAGGGTTAAACCTAAATATATGTACATTCATAGAAATTTTACATAGTAACTAAAACATAAAACAGTCCGACATTCTACAATTTATAGCTACTTATTTTTTGTTGTCAGAAGCTTGATTAGAAAACTCAACCAGAAGAGCGCTCCACCCTTCCAATGAGATCGACAATCACGTTTGAGTCTCCCCGAGCTTCCCAATACCAGCATAATCTATGACAACAATGTCCAAATCAACCATCTTGGTACCTCAAAACCTATTCCAGGTTCAGTCTCAAGCTTGTTTGAAGTTATTCCACTGGGCCTATGCTCAACTTAGGAATAATCCTTTCCTGCAACTCCCGGTTGCAATTCTTGGTTTTTGTATTTCTTTCCAGTCGCTTCCCAAAGAGGTTAGAACTCCTCTCGTGCCCACTGAGACCCCTTTTTATCTCCTATCTCCATGGAAGGGAAGCCAATAACCATAACTATTTAATTCTCTGGCACTTAGGTGACTTCTGTCGGGTCTCTTATCTTGAGTTTTCCTAATCATATCTCATATATATGAATAAATAGAAATTTAACTCTTTTAATTCCACAAACTTCTTTTAATTTAACTAACAATATTAACCATAACTATTTAATTGTCTGGCGCTTAGGTAACTTCTGTCGGGTCTCTTCTCTTGAGTTTTCCCCCATATATATATATATATATATATATATATATATATATAATTAAAATTAACTCTTTTAATTCCACAAACTTCTTTTAATTTAGCTAACAATGTTAACCAGTGAGACATAACAAATAAATCAAAGGACTATTGAATGTATCGGGGTGTTACAAATTTTAAGTATTTTTTTTTTTTATTCACCAATTGTACATATAGAAAATAATTAACCTTCCAAGTATCCAAGTATCTAATTGTTAAAGGATTACTTTGATGTAAATTTTTTTATTAAACGTAAAAATAAACTTAAATGTAAAAGTAAGCATAATGTTTAACATTTTTAATTTAATGTTGACTTTATTTAAAAATAAATTTAATTATTATTATGTGTGTAAAAACAATATAAATTTAAAATATAAAGAGGTTTACAAACACTCAAAAAAGAGGTATGGTAAATAAATAAAAATATAAATAAATTAAAGGCATGGTAAATAAATAAAACCTCTTTTTATATTTACTCCATAAACCTCTTTATATTTACAAAAAAAAAGGTTTTATTTAGGTGAAGCTATGGACCAAATATCATTTTAATACCATGGGTTAAATACCATGGGCCAAATACTATATTTATAAAATAAATATGGTAAATAAATAAATAAATATAAAAGATGTATAAAGAAGTATGGTAAATAAATAAAAATATATCAAATAAGATTAGAAATCAACATCTAATTATATACCAAGCCTATCGGCCAAATACCATGGTAAATAAAAGAGGTATGGTAAATAAATAAAATATAAATAAACGAGAGGTATGGTAAATATACAAAACCTCTTTTTGTATTTACTCCACAATCCTCTTTATATTTAGGAACACTTAAATTTTTTTTTTATTTAGGTGAAGCTTATGATCCAAATACCATGGGCCAAATTATTATTAATACCATGCAAGAAAATTTATTAACCCTAATATTAATATTAAAATATTAAGATAAATATTATTGTTAAATGTACTATTTATATTAATATTATTAAATTTAATAAATTTGGATTAATACAATATCAAATTTGTTATATTATAATATATATTAATATATCATGATATATATTAACTCTAGATATGTATGAGAGGGAAGAAAAAAGACATAGAGTGACAGAGGTAGAGAGATGGGGGGAGTCACAAGGGAGGGATAGAGAAGTGAAGAGATAGGGGGAGTCACAAGGGAGGGATGGAGATAAAGTGAAGGAGAGGGGAGAGAAGGAATGAAGAGAGAAATGGAGAGGAGTAGGAGAGGGAGAGGGAAACACAAAAATGGAAGGGGGAAGAGAGGAGAGAGGGATGGAGAGGGATAGAGATAGTGATAGGGTTGGAGGGTAGAGAGAGAGAGAGAGATGAGGGGAGAGAGAGGGAGGTATGAGAGAAAGGGAGAGAGAGGAAGGACGAGAGAGAGGACTTCAGAGAGAGAAGGAGAGAGGGAGGGATAGAGAGATGGAGTTGGAGGGGAAAAGAGGGAGGGAAGAAGAAAGGGGAAAAGAGGGAGGGGAGAAGAAATGCATAAAGAGTGGGAAGTGGAGAGAGAGATGGAGTGATAAAGGAGAGATAGAGAGAGAGTGTATATGTTTAGGGGTGAGATAAAGAGATAAAGAAGGAGATATTGAGAGAAGGGGGGAGAGAAGGAGAGAGGCAGGAATATAGTAACATATTTGGAGAGAGAGAGAGAGAGAGAGAGATGGGGGAAGATAGAGGGAGGTAGGAGAGAAAGGGATAGAGAGGAAGGATGAGAGAGAGGAGGAGAGTGATGGGGGAAGAGAGAGGATTGGTGGGAATACTCGAGAGAGAGAGAGAGAGAGAGAGAGAGAGAGAGCGATAGGGGAAGAGAGAGGGAGGTAGGAGAGAAATGGATAGAGAGTAAGCATGAGAGAGATGAGGAGAGTGATGGGAGAAGAGAGAGGATTGGAGGGTAGAGAGAGAGAGAGAGAGAGAGAGAGAGATTGGGGAAGATAGAGGGAGGTAGTGAGAGAAATGGAGAGAGAGGAGGGACGAGAGAGAGGACTTGAGAGAGAAGAGGAAAGAGGGAGGGATATAGAGATGGATTTGGAGGGGGGGAGAGGGAGAAAATAAGAAAGACATATAGAGTGAGAAGTGGAGAGAGAGAGGGAGTGACAAGGGATAGATGGAGAGAGAGTGTGTATGTTTGGGGTGAGATAAAGAGAAAAAGAAGGAGAGATGGAGAGAAGGGGGGAGAGAAGGAGAGAGAAGGAGAGAGGGAGGGATATATAGTAATAGAGGTGGAGGGTGAAGAGAGAGAGAGAGGTGGGAGAGAAAGGGAGAGAGAAGAAAGAAGAGAAATGATGTGAGAGAGTGGAGAGAGCGAGGGAAAGTGAGATGAAGTTAGAGGGGAAGAGAGAGGGAGGTAAGAAGAAAGTTATAGAGAGAGAAAGGTGGAGAGAGAGAGGGGTAGTGATAAGGAATATGGAGAGAGAGGGAGAGAGGACAACACGAGGAAAGAGAGAGAGGCATGGGAGAGGAAGAGAAGGGGAAGAGAGAGAGAGAGAGGGAGAGGAGGAGGGAGGCAGGGATAGATAGATTGGAGAGCGAGAGTGCATATTTTGGGGGTGATATAGAGAGAGACAAATGGAGATATAGATATTTATGGAAGGTGAAGAGAGATAGGAGAGAGGGAGGGAGGGACAGAGAGATTGATAGATATGGAGTGAGAGAACGTGTGTTGGGTGGGTGACATAGAGATACAACTAGCCTAGATCCATCTTAAATCCAGATCTATCAAGCACCGAGAGGGATTAAATTTCTCAGGGTGCAAACATTTTTTTTTAGTGCAAAACTTGAGGAAATGGTTTGCACCTTGAGAGATTTGATCCCTCTCAGTTCTTGATAGATCCAGAGTTAAGATGGATCTAGGATGGTTTTAAAATATAATTGGAAATTTTATATTAATAAAAGAATAGAAGGTCAAAGTATGTAGTTGAGCCATATTAAAAAAATAATTGAGTGTTTGACAATCATCCAAGACATATATTCCTATATCTCAAAGTCCTTATTATCGTAAGAGTAATGTATTTTCATGAAAGTACTTAATAATGTACAACTAGTAATATAACTTTAATGTATTATAGAATTTGGAAAACATGCACATCAACTTAGATTAATGTCTTCATTGGTTGTGTGAGCGGCTGCATGAATTGTTGTATGTGTTTCATGTTCAAGTCTTGAATTATCCATTATGAAGTTGACCGACGACGTTGGTTTATGAGAGACAATATAACTTCTAAGTGTGATTGAAAATCTAATTTACAACTAAAAATCCCATTCTCAACTTCAAGTTGGTGGAGAATTTTTTTCCATTCTATTAGAATGTTCATGGTCAATGCATCCTCAACTATCAAAGCATCAATTAAAACTTGAATATGTTGCACAATATTTGGTACTCTTCAATTAATTATTCATAAATTTTGAGAGACCCTTGCATTTTGGGAATCGAACGATAAGCCATTGGCAAGAAGAGAGGGTTGTCAGATGATAGAGGAAGGCTCCCATCCACTTTGGAGGAGACAAACAATTCAATAGACAATGCTTGGGTTAAAATTAAATGGCATAATATTCTTGAATGATTCATGATGACTAATAGTTAATGATGCCTCGTACCAATTTCGACTACCACCTTCTTTGCCCTCATTGCATGAGAATGGACTTGTTACATGAAGAAATCCTTCATTGTTGATAATATCCCACCACATTCTCGCTAAATGAGTGTACACAAATTATGATGGAAGTCAGCTCGTTTTAAGCCAAATGAGCAATCCAAATGGATTGCCCTCCCCCTATGTTGGTATTGATTGCATCCAATTTGAAATAGAATGCATCCATGTATAGATTGATGGTAGAGCTTAGATTTAATTAAAAAATCACCCTCTTTCTTTTTTAATTTCATTAGAAAAAAGTTTTCTTGGGTATTGTTCCCATGCAATACATGGAAGAATTCCATAGAGGTGATATAACATAGATTGACTTAGATTTGATGAAACGTTGAACCAAGTTTCGAATATTGAGGAGCGATGTCTTCATGAAGGTGTCTTATTGTGTTCTTTGAATCTTCAATTATGATCAATTTTTTAATAGTTAATGTGCTAGCTAAGTTTATCCCTTGAAGGAGAGATTACGTTTCTCTATAATTATTTGTTGCCAATAAAAGACTCCAGACATACGAAAACACCATTGTTTCTCTGAGGTTAAATAAAATCATTTTTTCACCTACCACCCCTATTTTTATTTTACAAAAAAATAAGTAATGTTGTATTAAAATTTTCACCCAGACACAATAAATACGTGGGAAATGGAGTACACGATTACTCTTACAAACTAATTTTATAGGGAGCAAATTTTTTCTAGAACAAAAATTCTAACTAAAAGACATACATAAATAGAGTTCCCTGTGAGAAAAATTTACAAAATTTCCCAAGAAGGGAGACACATTTGAATTTAGTGCACATCAGAAGAGATTGTTGGGATCCTAAACTAAAGGCCTGCTAAGATATGGAAGGAAGTTTCCTTCATTCCTGCTAGATGCAATAGATTCAACGCTGATACTTGTCCTAGTAGTGTTATGGGATTAAAGGTCGTTTATCTACTGGTGGAGCATGTCAACTTCATTTTCCTCGCAATCCATGTTGAATTTAAGCTCCTGAATTTCTTCCATTAAGTTGATTATGATGCTCATATGTTCCTACAATTTCACTTTAGTTTCCATGATCTTCAAGGTCAAGGATTCATCGTGGTGGGAGAACTAATGACATTTGGGTGACCCCCAGAATTTGAGTGGGACTCTCTGTGGGTTGTCATTTCCACTTGGGGAAGGGAAAATGGATTGAAAATTTGAATTCCCATAAATAGGAAGTCTGTAATTTGAGGTCAACTATATTCTAGGAGAGGGTTTTAGTGCTCAAATACTGCTTACTTTAAGGAGGAATGGGTACACTATCAATATGCAAAGAGGCAAGGTGCTAGTAGAAACTTGTAGGTTACTAGTGGGATACAGAGATAACGACCCAAGATACCCACCAGAATTCAAAGAAATCTGGGGAGTGAGAGAACCTAGAATGCTAAAGGGTCGAGACCAAAACCAAATTAAACTATATAGATTTCCAAATGGACAAGGAACCATAAAGAGGAGAGAGACTGACTTGTGAATTGAAACAGAGCTTGAGGGTTGACATAATACCTAAAGAAATCTTAGACCAATTATGGAGGTTGGGAAAATAAATCTGCATACGTGACTGAAACAATCCAATTCCCGACGAGAAATATTGAAAGCCAAAAATCCAAGCCTAGTGTTAATGTCTCCATAAATACTGGTGTTTTCACAGGAAATCCCAGACCACCAACTGCATGAGGAAGCCAAATAAACCAACACAGAGCTGAGGATGGGAATAACAAACAGAAAGTCCCCCCTGAAGAGTTTGAAAGGAGGGAGGCTTGAGGAATGAAGGTCATGGACAATTAAGTGCAAGGGAGCCATGAATTTATTACCCTGGGAAGGCTACTCCCATGCTTCACCATTTAATTGACCACGATGCTTCATATTTTCAGCCATAGAGGAGATCGTAATTCGGATGAATATCATTAATAATTTGTTAGGGAGTGAAGGAAATAATTAAGAGGGGGGGAGGGGGGGGCTTCATGGGATGCCTCCCCACCTGCTGTTAGAAATTACCGCAAGAATAATAAACAATTTTACTGAGAGAAATAAACATAAAGAACCCAACAACAAATCATAAACATAAACACAATTGTTTATCCGGGAAAAAACCCAAACATCGGGGAAAAAACCCAACCAATGAAATTTCATTAAACATTGGCCAAAACCCTGGCCAATCCAGCCAAGTGAGCCTTCACCGCTCACCTCCAGGCCTACATTACAATGAATTATTCTCAGCCTTTTATAGGCTCCATTACATGTAATACCATGGGCTAAAACCATGGGTGCACAATACCATGTGCCCCAAAACCACTACTATTTACCCTTGTCAACATTGACTCTACCCCGAGTCATGTTTACCTAACACTTGCAGGCCCCATTGATTTCCATTTTTCCAACTTGAAGGTTACTAGCATAGTTTGCTTGGAGATCCACCTCTGTATTCTGGTGTCTCAACATGTGGAAAAAGGAAATTTTCTGATAGCCATCCATAATCCTAGTCACTCATTGAAGAATTATCTTTAAATGATTTTCTTTTGGCAGAGAGTTTTAATGGATATGTTGGAACAATATAAGAGAGTCTCCTATAATCATTAGGTTAGGAGGATGCAAATCTTTAGCCATAATTACTCCTAGAAGAATCTAATACAACTCAGCCTGGTTATTAGTCATGCAATCCAATCTCTACAAAAATCTCAATTATATGATTCCATCAGGATTAAGGATGATCCATGTCCCTCTTACCTCCCCTAACCTACCACCCCTAATTTAACTATAGAAATTAACTTTAAATGTTAATAGACAAGATAGTGAAATACCATATTATGGTGGTGATGACGATGATTGATGTCTATTAAGACCAATATGGTCTATCAAACCTTAAGAAGGTTATAGATTATTGGGAAATTCTTTATCATTTCATTTATGTACTTGAAAAACATTAAGATGAGCGTTCCAATTTTACCATGCTTTTGTTAACTTAAAATTTCAACAAGGTTGGTATTGTGACGAAAATTTTTAAAATTACATCAAATGTGAGTATAAGATGGACAATCGACGAGAAAGTGTTTTTCATTTTCAACCCTCATACTATCACAAAGGTGACAAACTCTTTCATCTCATGGTGTTTTGGGAATTGACGAATTGCTAGTTTCCCTATGAAGCTAACAAAAATTTGTTCTTATTTAAGCAATGTTTATTTTCTTCTTAACATTAGTCAAGACAGAGAAATATTTTAGATTTTCAATATTGAGATTGATCAAATTCGTATAATATCTTAGTTTCCCTTTTCCTTCCAACTCTTTAACAACCCATGTTTTCTCCTTAAATTTTGATGAAGTAGTATTTTTGATATAATATATATATTGGACATACAATGAATATATTATATTTAGTGTTTTATTTAAAATATTTTCAACATTTTCTTTTACTAAAATTAGTTATTTATAAATTTTTTTGTACTATTACTTAATGATTTTAAAAGATAAATATTATTAATTTTTAAGTAATAATCAATATCTAGAGACTAGATATTTCAAACTCTTCGAAATGTATTGCACATGAAGGCCATTGTTGCATAAGTACTAGATTTAAAGCACTTAAAACTTGCTAAGATGAGAAAGCACCCCCTCACTTTTTGAGGGCAAGTTTCAAGCTTTTGTCATAGGCATCTTCAAACTGACCATAACAGTCAAGGGTTGAACAAATAACATGAAGTGTGTTGATGATAGAGATAACTCATGAAGCTCCATAGAATCTCAGGAAAACCCCATTATGATCATAGAGGGCCTTCTCCTTCCTTCCACCAGCTTGGTTGACACACCTAGCTTGAGAATTTCAAGTTCAGTGAAAGTGGAGGTCACTCCAGGACTTTCCTTGAAGATCTATCCTCTGATGCTTTTTAATTATGTATTTGTTTCTTGTCTTTTGGCTCTCTTTCACAAAGTAGTAGAAATTAGGAGGAGCTTTAGTTAGCTCATACATATAGTTTATTTTTTCTCTTTAAACAATTTTAGTTTTTTGATGAATTCTTAAGTCCTTTTTTCTTGTTACTGTGGTCAAACAGTAAAGCTTGTTTTCTAGGTGTGCCAAGATTTTTGAACAAAAAAACCCCATTAGATGAAATTTCAGCCTAAAAGTGGCCTCCTAAGGAAAAATAATAAAAAATAGGAAAATAATAAAACAAGAGTTATGAATTTTGGAGGGAAAATAATAAAAACTACATTTTTTAATTGTATTTTTGGCTTATCTCCTTATAGGTTTACTCAAATTTCAAGTGTAAACACTCATTGGATATGAAATTAAATTATGCATCCAACGAGTACCCATTATGGATACTTTTCAAAAGACCCACATTGATGAAAATTGTAGATACATTAAAAAAATGTGTTCAACATGCTTTTTTTAATGTATTTTCAATTTTATAAATGTGGGTATTCTCAAAAGTATGCATAATGGGTACTTGTTGGATGCAAAATTTAATTCCGCATCCAACAAGTGTCTACACTTGAAATTTGAGTAAACCTATAAGGAGACAAGCCAAAAATACAATTAAACAAATAGTTTTTTTCCCTTCAAAATATTTACATGTACCTCTTTTGAATTCAAAGGATTTTGATTGGTTTACATATTATGTATGTGAAAATTTCATGGGTACTTTTATAGGGTGGTTCATAAACACTTTGAAAAATAATTATTTATTTTCAATATTATTAAAAAAACTATTTTTCAAACATTTGATTGGACAATAACTTGAAGGTATTACTGCAACCTTTCCACAATACAATGCCATGTGGATAATTGCCTCAAATGTTTTATGTCATAATTTATGGACATAGTTGCAATATTTATGCATGATTTTTAGATATTTATGTAGTGATTTATTATTCTTAAGCTTTGCAAGAAAACCATCCAAAATTAAAATGCTTGAAAATAGTTTATACTTAGGTAAATAACATATTTGCCGTTAGTTACTTCCCA
Source organism: Pinus albicaulis (assembly GCA_034641835.2). Lineage (NCBI taxonomy): Eukaryota > Viridiplantae > Streptophyta > Pinopsida > Pinales > Pinaceae > Pinus > Pinus albicaulis. The sequence goes on from CM076581.1 coordinate 906,480,734, forward strand.
CCATAATTTAAGCAAGTATTTGCATAAAAAATCAATACGAATAAGATGTAAATAAATATACTTAACCAAAGTTACTTTTCACAATAGGACTAAGATGTAAATAATATTCTTACCTAAAGTTACTTCTCACCATGATTTATGTTTTCTCAACATTTATGTAAGGGAAATACTATAAATGTGTATACTTAATAGTGGTTACTACCCACCATTTTTGCAAGTCCTTGTGCCCGTTTATCAATTTCACATCTCAAATTATTAGTTCCTTCCAAAGCAAAACTATAGTTTGATTTTCTTATTAGCTATTATCAATCTAGCATTAACCAATGTAGATTATAATTTTTTATGCAATTTTTTTCAAAGCATAATTTCTAACTTCAATGGTAGGGACTAAGCTACCATCCATACCATTTATTTTTTGAATTTAGAAAAAAATCTAGTAATAATTACGTCCGTAGCCTTGTCTATTTTAGAATAGGGTTTTTAAAATTTTAATTTAATTATCAATAATTACTAGGTGGATAGTAAGGATTTAATATTCACACAACATGTTAGGATATTCTTAGTATTAAACATAAATCAAATGTTGATACTTTTTTGTTTGTTAACTTTAACACTTGAATTTCATTAATAAAGGAAAAGTACATAAGTATGTGTCTGAGATTCACAAAGAATCTGGTGGTCCATAAATTAACAAATAAATATATTGACCAGTAAAGTAGCTCCACAAAATGTTGAGATACAAAAGACTGGGACCCATCTGATACACACTTCAGAAGACAACAGACTACATATTTCCAAAGTGGCAGAACCTGCGGACATGTTCATAAACCAAACACCACAAAGGAATGAACCAACAATACACTAGTAACCACAAGTGCAGTCATAGCCGCAAGAGAAAACCATGCAGGAAGAGCTTTGCATAACAACCACAAATCCAAGCCCCACCTACAAAATCATTGTAATATGAGAGTCGTCAACATGTTCAAATACTTATTCAGGGCACCAAAGAGACCAATACCAATACCCAAATTGTCGTGACAACATATTTCATAAATGGCATGGTCATAGAAGTGAAAATATGAAACCATGAGAAAACATCATAATGAAAATATTGAGCATTTCAAACCAACATACTGTCATGGAAGCCCAAAAGGCCATCTCGTGTCCACCAAAGCCATGGTTGAACAAAAAGGACTAGCACGAAAGATACCATAAATTTATAGAGTGATACCAAAACACACACTACTAACCTTCACACTGAGCATACACACCAAAATACGGTGAAACCTCCATAATGAAGCCATACTTGGAGGTGGATTACCAAAATAGAAGAAAAAAGCATAATACTAGTGAATTTCAGTCATGGTTAGAAGAAATTATCATCAAATCTCGAGCATTGTCCACCGGTGGGTCAGTGGGATCACCAAGCGGGTTAGTAAGATCCTCTGAAGCTAAATCCAACACCAAAAAAATTTCAACCCTAGCCAATTGCAAATCCATGTTGTCTAAACAGAACCATTGATTCCTGAGAATACATTTGATATCTTTAAGTGACAAGAACACATTATAATTTTCAATGTGCTTATCCTTAAAAATTAAACGTAGTAGGGTATCCATCTGCTGGTGAAGATCCAAATAATTCATGAAATGGAGCCTTTGTTTCCTGAATATACCAGGATTAGGGACCCTAGCCATATCTTTTCTAACAACATCTGAATATGAGTGATACAGATGCTCACTAGACTTCTTAGACTCCAATAGGGGGATTTCCTTCCTCACTTATAAGGGAACCACATCGAAAAAAGTCCCAACTGAATCATAAGCAAAAGGAAGAATTCACTTATGCCCAAAATACCAAAGCCACCCCTCTTGGTCATGATTCTTTGGCGAGGAAGCATAAGGATAGTGACAAATGAACAAAGAAGGAAAACAGTAAGAGATCTCTACTAGGAAAGCAGGATGACAAACAAAGAACTGGTCCTTGAAACTTAGACCCAACAACACTGTCAAGGTGAAATCCGGATCAAACGAAAGGGAAAAACCAAACACAACCGAATAGAAACTCCACTTCACATAGCCAAAGGCCCACAATAAAGTGATACCAATGCAACCAAAGGAAACAACTTGGAGTGGCCATACCCTATTTGACCAAATTATGACCCACGTAGAGAGATTAAGCTCTTGTAAACCATGAGAGCATCCATTTACACAATTCAAAACCAGAAAAAAGGAAAAAATTACCTCCAAACTCGCGACCAAGGGCTTGAAATCAAATTAAATTAGAATCCCAGACTCTACATCTGCCAAACCAGAAACAGAACGTAGTAACCATTGATGAATCCATAGGAAGGACGTCGAGGATAAATCCTCACCTCCAGTTTCATGCTTGACATAACTTGGCCACCCCAACACCATAAACACATATTTAAAATGATGAGACCGACATTGTGCATACCCAAGTCCATCTGTTAGCGACCACCACCCCTCCCCCAAATTGTGACACATGTTACCCATTACGCACATCGACCGACGAGACTCCCTCTCTTTTGGCTTTAACACCCCCATCATGTAATCAAAGGTTGATACTTATCTTCAAAGTTGCTATGTCCTTTTTTATATATTTTTAATTAAATGAACATTAATTAAAAAAACATCATGAACAAGTGTGATATGAAATGAATTATAGTTTTATGGGCATGTTGTATTGATAAGCCATGGTATTGGTCCGTGATATTGTAACAAAGCCTATTTAATATTTAGAATCTCCATATGAAAGTGAGAGTGAATCTCCATGTTTAAAAACCTTGTTACATGTTTTTTTGTTTTAAATGTATGAATGTTTAATTTATATATCAATTCTTTTATAATTAATAATAATAATAATACTAATAATTTAAATAAAGTTATAATTTAGTTAATTTTTGTTTTTATTATTATAAATTTTAGCAATGTGAAATGTATTATAAGTAAGTATTTTGATAATGATCATAATTGATGTCTATCATGTTTTCCATAGTTATCATAGTTTGATGTCTATCATGTTTCTCATCAATTTAGTTTACATGGTTAAGGTAGTAATAATATAATTTTAAAATCACAATTAACTGAGACATCAAATTGATGTATAAGATCTCTTTATTTGTGTGACAAGCGACCCCTCTCTATAGTAATTAGACTATACCCTACAAAAATAAAATAAATTAAATACTACATTTGCAACCCATAATAATTACAAATAATATGTTCACTTCGTTAAATGATTTTGTAAAAACAAGACCATGTAGCTAGCTGTTCTTGCGGTTTAGTTTAATTATTGATTTATGAAAAGTATGAACCAACTTCCGCATACATATTAGCTACTCTAACTTAGTTTAAATATAATTAAACTAGAGTAAAAAACAATAAAGACACAACTTTATATTAATGAAAAAAATATAATTAAAATAACAAGATAATTCATGATTAATAATTCAATATCACATTTTCTTTACCAATAAAAAAAACTCTATTGGTAAACAATTTTAATATTTTTTTTTCTCATAATTTTTTATAATAATATAATTTTAAAATCACAATTAACATGCATCAAATTGATGTATAAAATCTCTTTATTTGTGTGACAAGCAAACCCTCTCTATAGTAATTAAGACTATACCCTACCAAAATAAAATAAATTAAATACTACAATTGCAACCCATAATAATTACAAATAATATGTTCACTTCCTTAAATGATTATGTAAAAACAAGACCGTGTAGCTAGCTTTTCTTGTGACTTAATTTAACTATTGATTTATGAAAAGTATGAACCAACTTCCTTATACATAGTAGCTACTCTAACTTAGTTTAAATATAATTAAATTAGAGTAAAAAATAATAATATATGAAAAAATATAATTAAAATAACAAAATAATTAATAATTTATGATTACATTTACTTTACTAATAAAAACTCTATTGGTGAACCGTTTTAATATTTGTTTTTCTCATAATTCTCTTAATTTTTTATATTATTTAGATCCAACTAAATTAAAAGGGGTTCCGTAAATAAAATCACCGTGTTGGCTTCACGCTTTTTCATGAATCTACACACATGATATTATGATTTCTTGTAAACAAATCCGCACATTTTGGGTATAGGTGAACTAACTTCGTATTTCATCCATGTTTTTAACGGCCACATATACATCATGACTTAATTTGATGAAAAATATTAGTTTTCGTGCAAACACGTGTATACACTAAGGTTTGTTCCATGGATTTTCTAGGTGCTTCCGTATATGATTTGTTCTATAAAAAAACATAAATGTTTTGAATTCCAAAGTTACATCACCAAAAATTCAGAGTCCCGTGAGTAATGTAAATACAAATCCCTAAGTCCCTATGTTGAAAAGTCTTAGTTTGCACATGGGTAACCATCTAACCCAAAATTTGTTTGACCGCCAAAGCAAGATAACTTTGCTTGACCACCAAAGCTTGATAACTTAGACAAGCAACTTTGGATAAAGTGTCTCATTCATTTTATGAAAAATGAAATAACTCACAGCTCGTGAGAGTTGTGTAGTGCCTATGTAGACCTTCAACGACACTGTGGATTTGGTATGACGTGGCAAAGTGCAAGTTATACGGATTTGGTATGACGGTTCATGAAGCTTACGTGGCAAGGTAGAGAAATCGTCAAAAGTAACATTTTAATAACATTTTAATATAAAGGTAAAACTAGTAATTGCATCGAGAGGTGCAAAGGAACGTCGAAAGAAGGAGTAGGGAAATGTGGAAGGAAATAATCAAGTTTATATACGAACAATTAAATACAATTAAAATAAGAGTTTTTATAGTACAAGGAGATTAAAGTTAAGAAAAAAGTTACATTAATATAAATGTCCTATAACCAGCCTAGATCCATCTTAACTCCGGATCTATCAAGTGCCGAGAGGGATCAAATCTTTTGAGGTGCAAACCTTTCCTCAAGTTTTGCACTCAAAAAATAGGTTTTCACTTCGAGAGATTTGATCCCTCTTGGCGCTTGATAGATTCGAAGTTAAGATTAGAAAATAACTTCTACACTGAAATCAACGCATTTAGTGCAAACAATCAAATCGGATTAGAAATCATCTACATTGAAATCAATGCATCTAAAATATAATTATAAATAAACATCTACATTGAAATCAACACATCTAGTGCAAGCAATCAAATAGTATTAGAAATCACCACCTACACTAAAATCAATGCATCTAGTGCAAGTAATCAAATCTCATTAGAAATTAATATCTACACTAAAATCAATGAATCTAGTGCAAATAATCAAATAGGATTAGAAATCACCATCTCCACTTAAATCAATCTATCTAGTGCAAGAAATATTCTTCCCTCTCTCCACCCCTCATCTCTTCTTTTTTGTCTCTCTATCTCAACCCCCTATACATGCATGCTCTCACACTCCATATCTATCAATCTCTTTGTCACTTCCTCCCTCTCCCCATCTCTCTCTTCTTCCCTCTCTTCACATTCCATCTATATCTCTATCTTCCCCTTCTCTCTCTCTCCCCTGCTAATATCTCTCTTTCCTCCTTCTGTCCTCTCTCCCTCTCTCTCCATCCTCCTTATCACTCACTCTCTTTCTCTCTCCCCACCTTTATCTCTCTATGTCTTTATTCTTACCTCCCTCTCTCTCCCTCTCAAAGTCCATCTCTCCTTCCCTCCCTCTCTCTGCTCTCTCACATCCTCTCTCTTCCTTCCTCTCTTCCCCTTTCTCTCACATCTCTCTCTCTCTCTCTCTTCACCCATCAACTATGTTACTATATCCCTCCCTCTCTCCTTATTTCTCCTTCTCTCCCCCCTTATCTCCATCTCTCCTTCTTTGTCTCTTTATCTCACCCCCAAACATACACGCTCTCACTTTGTCTCTCCCTTGTCACTCCTTCTCTCTCTCCACTTCTCACTCTCTATATTTCTTATTTCCTACCTCTCCCCCCTCCAACTCCATCTCTCTATCGATCCCTCTCTCCTCCTCTCTCTCAAGTCCTCTCTCTCATCCTTCCTCTCTCTCCCTTTTGAAGAAATAATTTACTGGAGAATATAAATAATTAATGAGATGAATAATTAAACATAACCAGCAACAAATCATAAACATAAACATAGATGTTTAACCGGGAAAAACCTCGAACTTCGGGGAAAACCCATTCTAATGAAATTTCATTAGCCTTGGCCAATCCAGCCAAGTGAGCCTTCACGTTCACATCCAGGCCTACATTACAATGAAGTCCTCCAAGCCTTTTATAGGCTCCATTACATGCAATACCATGAACTGAAAACCATGGGTGCACAATACCATGTGCCGCAAAACCATCACTATTTAACTCGGTCAAACTTGACTATAATCGCAAGTCAATTTACCTAACTTTCCCCCCTTAAACTTGACTTGGGGTTTCCTGACTAAATCTAGCCAAACTACTAAATGAGACAACCCCGCTCACTCTAGCTCGTCCCCCCTCAAATTTTTATCCAGGGTAATTGTTAACTTGACATTCCCCCTATCAACTAGGTCTAACCCAGACTTTACCAGTGATTGCCCAAGGGTACACATACCATACCAGGTCTTACAACAATATTCCCATTTACATGTTAAAAATTTACTTCATTATATATATATATATATTTAACATCCTCTCGGCATTTGCACTCTTTGAGCCTAACACTTTCCTAGCACAATGGATTTCCATGGTTGCATCTCACCAATGAAACCATCATTTCATTGAAGCATTCGTTAAAAAAATTTCCAACCAATGCCCATAGTGGGCTTGCTATATTTTTCCACTCTTCAAACTATTTCACACTATGCTCATCCTCCAACACTTTTTCCAATGAGTCAAAAAATTCATCGAAGGCATTAGGAAATTGAATCTGTGGCATATCCATAGGAAAACACCCATATAACAATAAAACATGTCTTGTAAACACCAATCCTATTTACTTTTATCGCATCCATGCACACTAAAAAATGGAATCTCCTTTGGGATCCTGCACTTTGTGCGACTCCCTGGTCTCCAATCACCTTCAAAGCACGACCCAGCTTGACGATGCCTTTTAGCATGGTAGCCTCCAGTAGGATGTCGCCTTTACGAGCAGTGACCAATTCCAAACCTTAGCATCTGCATATCAAAAAACTTGCACCGCATCTATCCTTAATCACTGTCGCACATTCTAGTAGCCATGCTGAGTGAGAAAATTCTCATGCAGAGGTAGATACACAACCTTTTATTGTCCTTATGAGCTCTCCAGGAACATAAAGTTATCCTTACTGGTGCCTTAATCTCAATGCCACCAATCATTGGTGCCATGATCTTGATGTGCTCCTCCCTAAAAATTTCTCCAACTTTGATCTTCCTATAGACTCCAATCCATACTAGCGGCCATAAGAATCACAATCTCTTGGGTGTATCCTTCCTCAAGCCCATCGTTCAACTAGGGTTTTCCATGCTAGATTCGTTCTTTGAGACTAAGTTGTTGTCTAGTGTGAGAAACAACTCCCCCCTGACATGACATATGTGTCCTTCACGTATCCATTCATCCAAGGCCCTCTGCGGCTCCACTAACACAAAAATAATTCTCAGTCAAGTCAAATATCCACTAGAGCTAACCTGAAACCCCCATGGTACTCCAAATTGAATTTTCTCCCATCGAATTCGATGTGCAACTGCTCCACACAGTCGGTAACCTCCATCGAGTCAGCCCCCTATGGAGCCCTACGATGTTGTTCCGCTTCACCATTTCCTCCATGGACTTTCGATATGGTGCATGGATCTTCCAAGGGGGTCTATGTGGTACCGCATTGTATCAACGCTCTCCTCCCAGCTTGCTTCAGAGCTTGCTTGGTACTCGCAGCCATCATGACTAGGGCTTCGATGCATCCCTAATCAACAACCACCTTCAACCTTAGTTTTGCACTTGTATGCAACCTCACTTCTCGATCCACATGATTCTCCTCATCTGCGTTCATCAAGCCATAACCCCTTGGCAAAAAAAACATCCTTCTGAAGCCAATTTGGCTCTGATACCAAATGAAGAAATAATTTACTAGAGAATATAAATAATTACTGAGAGGAATAATTAAACATAACTAGCAACAAATCATAAACATAAACACAGGTATTTAACCAGGAAAAACCCCAAACTCAGGGGAAAACCCATCCTAATGAAATTTCATTAGCCTTGGCCAAAACCTTGGCCAATCCAGCCAAGTGAGCCTTCAACGCTCACATCCAGGCCTACATTATAATGAAGTCCTCCAAGCCTTTTATAGGCTCCATTACATGCAATACCATGAGCTAAAAACTATGGGTGCACAATACCATGTGCCCTAAAACCATCACTGTTTAACTCGGTCAAACTTGACTATAATCGCAAGTCAATTTACCTAACACCTTTCTTTCCTACCTCCCTCTCTCTTCCCTAATCTCTCTATCTCTTTTCCCTCCAATACTCTCTCTTCCCCCATCATTCTCCTCCTCTCTCTCATCCTTCCCCTCTCTCCCTCTCTCTCTCTCTCTCTCCGCCCCTCTCTCCCTCCAACTACATTACTATATCCCTCCCTCTCTCCTTCTCTCCCCCCTTCTCTCCGTACATCCTACTTTGTCTATTTATCTCACCCCTAAACATATAGACTTTCTCTCCTTCTCTCCCTTGTCACTCCCTCTCCCTCTCTCCACTTCTCTCTCTCTATATATTTCTTCTTCCCTCCCTCTCTCAAGTCCTCTTTGTGGTTATCTCTCCCTTTCTCTGTTACCTACCTTTCTCTTCCACCATCTCTCTCTCCTCTAATCCTATCACTATCAACCTCCCCCTCTCCTTCTCTCTCTCCCCCCTCCATATTTCTGTCTCCCTCTCTTGCTCTTCATCCCTCCTCTCCCCTTTCCTTTAGTTTATCTCCATCTCTCCCTTGTCAACCCCCCTATATCTCCACCTCTATCACTCTATAATTGTGTTCTTCTCTCCCATATATATCTAGAGTTAATATATATCATGATATATTTGTATATATTATAATATAATAAATTTAATATTGTATTAATCTAAAGTTATTTAATTTAATAATAATAATATTTTAATATTATATTAGGGTTAATAATGTGTTTTTGCATGGTATTAATAATAATTTAGCCCATGGTATTTGGACCATAGGCTTCACCTAAATAAAACCTATTTTTGGAGTGTTCGTAAATATAAAATAGATTATGGAGTAAATATGAAAAGATGTTTTATTTACTTACCATACCTCTGGTTTATTTATATTTTTATTTATTTACCATACCTCTTTTATTTACTATGGTATTTGGCCCATAGGCTTGTTATATAATTAGATTTTTGGTAAATTTTTGTGTTAAAGGTAAATTTATAATCCATTCAAATTCATGAATATAATAAAGCAATTATTAAATGGGTGAGATAATTTACTATCCATTCAAATTATATAAATAATACATAGTTGTATTTTAATAATTAATTTCAGCCCATTAATAAGTTAAAAAGTTATTTTTTGAGAACGTGACATCCCTAACATCGAGGTCATACTGGGTTGTAGATTGCGCCTCTCGGTGCAACAATGGCATAGTAATGATCGTATCATTCCCCTTCCTCCTCTCTCCACATCCCACTTTACTATATGACATTTGAGAAATGGAGTAAGTATCAATGTGGGATAGGAATCAATCATAACAAATATAAAGAGAGAAAATGAAAGAAAGGAAACCCTTTGCACCCAAGAAGCATATAAAATGCATCCACAAACTCCCTCATACAGTACATCAAATAAAAAAATGATCAAGCTCCTTGTTAATAATGAGAAGGAAAAGAAAATTGGAAAAAAAGGACACTTAAGAAAGATATGCTCATTTGAATATAAGAATAGGCTCACAAGCATCTCTATTAAATTTGGCTGCTATGTGAAGTTTCTTTGAAATTAAGGTATGGAAAATGATATCTTAATTAGCCATTGTATACCATGACTATATCTATAGAGGGGGGTCATATTAAACTTTACAGAGTAATGAAAAGGTACAAAAAGTAGATTGCACATAGTTCAGGTGTTTGTAACCAATTACCATGATTAAAGTTCTACATAATATCAAGTTGGCCAATCATCCAACTAACTGTTCAGTAGTCCAAAAATTCATATACAAAATTTGACACTCTTTTATTTTCGGCAGGTTGCATTAAAAGTGAGCACTTGGAACATCTAGAAATTGAATTTAAAACATCTCTAGAACGAGTCAATAATAGTGAAGGCTAGTTTGTGTACAAGCTAAGTGATTCAAAGGTAGGAGAGTATAGTGGGAACAAAATCCCATATCAAGAGAATGCCAAAGGAGAGTATAGTGGGAACAAAATCTCATATCAAGAGAACGCCAATACTCTACAATTTCTGATAAAAAAAATGTCAATTATTATTTTTAAATTTAAAGCAAAAACTTCATATAATTAAACCATGTCATTATTAAACATCAACACTAAATAAACTAGACAACTTTTGATTTCTTTGAGCCTTTTTCTAAATAAATAAAGCTCTAAAGTTTCTTTAAGATCTTGACAAACAATTATTTTAGGATAATGGTTTCCCATAAGTCTCATTTCATGACATGAATAATTAGGAATCATGATTCAATTATAGATTTTGGTAGATTAAGTAGTAGTTTAATTGTTAGAAGTTTTTTCCTTTTACCAACAACTTTTCTAAATCAAATTTCACATAATAATTTCTTGAAATCTTGAGCTTCAAATCTTTTTTGGTTTTGATTTTTCTTTTTACCACCCACTATTTTCAAATTATAAAGTAATAACCTTTTTATAATGATCACATAATATAAACCATTTCCTTGTTATATAAAAAATAGCTTATAACCTATCTCTTTGTTATATATAAAATATTTAAAATTGGTTCAATTAATTAAAAATTTATATTGTTTAAAAGAAAAAAATATTGATTTCCCAAAGCTCTTTTTTTTCTTCTTCTTCTTACCTAAAGCATAATCTATTCGTTTAATTCCAACAAATTATTTAAAATAATTTACTTTTCCTTAAATATGAATAATTAATTAATATACATTAAAAATAACTATCTCAATAAATTTAGAATTAAATTATAATAAAGTTTATTATTAAAAATAATAAAATAATCATATGTATAAATTGATTATCCCATGCACAAACATCATGAACTGAACGAGACCACTTTTGAATTTTACCATTAAAAAATAATAATAATAATCACACGTATAAATTGATAGGGGTGAATATGAAGGCGTGTCTCTTTCAATCTGGTGGATATGACTTAGCACTTTACAAGTGGAAAGAAAATAGAGCTTCCTCCACACATTCTACTCCCCAACTTATTACTCCTCAATTTATTAGGTTCTTGTTTTCTCTTTATATCCACTAGATGGCCACCTCAGTGTCCAAGATCATTGTGTTCGCTATGTGAATGTTAGCACAAGTTGATCATACTATCATTAAATATGAAATCTTGTTATATTATTTTAACTATCAGTTTATGTCTTTTTGGTATTATGTAAACTTTTAATCTAAAAAATTAATGACATTATAAATATTTTGAATTAAAATATAATAAAAATATATTTTTTTTGGAAAAATTTTTACGACCCATTATTTTCAAAATTAGAAAGTAATAACCTTTTTATAATGATGATATAAAAACATATTTCCTTGTTAAAAAAAAAATAGTATGGTTTTATGTTTATAAAAATATAAAAAAATCTCAAATCTTATAAAAATTAAAATTAAATCATAGAGAAATCCATGATTTATGAGGAGCCTAGACATTGAAGCTAAATGCATCAATTCTTGATTAGGAGTTCATGATAAAAGTGGAAATTACTTCTACAAGTATTTTCACACGAGGATATGCCCTTCGAGAGATATATACTTGATCGATTATACTGACAATTAAGTAAATGCCTTGTCAGATGCTTTGATTGTATTCTGCAACTGTTCTGTAAGTGGCTTCTTCCATGTAAACATATTGATATTATGGCATTCTCTGCTTTGTTCAATACAAGGAATTCCCGAGATCCTAAAATTTTGGACTCAGTCTCTTCATTCTCCTCACCACCTTTTATAACTTCTATCATTTTGTCGTAAGTAGCTTTAGTGTCATCATTGGCCTTGACATCTATTGTAGGAAGCACTTGCAGATTTTTTTTTCCCAATTGGTATTTTGTGATCCTTGACTTTGCCCCACTACAATCATAATTTCTCCCACCACACTGCATACGAAGGTTATAAATCGATATTAATTGCATGTTTCTATATTCATGTATACAAAAAAAATTCAGTCTGCTGAGTCAATAGTCTAATTTTCAATGTGGCACTTCACCTTCCCAAATAGATGGTCTCAGCAAGAATAATAGAGCCCAGAATAATGGAGCCCATGACAGGCACTAGTATCATCAACAGTGGACTAAATTCTATGGAAAATATAGGTCCTTTTAATTCCATGTACATACCTTGTAGGTAATATGCAATTCCAGAGGTGACAACTCTCTGCCTATTTTAAATTTGCAATCAAATTATTAGTATTCCAGTAGTCTTGCATTTGTCTGTAAACCAAATCATGAAACTACTTTGTTCACATGCAACTGAAAGATATACAGAGTAAATTGCAGTTAGAAGGTTCATGTCCCATCCTATAGCCCATACAAAAGGCTTGTGTTCAACAACCAGAGTCAATGTAGTTGACTGCAAGGTTCCCCTGAAGCATTTTAAGGTGGTAAGTGAAAGTTGAGCTGAATATTTCTTTGCAAAAAAATCCTGCACATGTGAATCAATGAAATTATAGGGTTAAGTTTCTTCTTTGGACTATCTTTGTCAAATTTAATAGCTCTAAACTGTCACCATAAAATAGATCTCATCCATCTTTCAGCACAAAAATCTTCACAAACAATGACAAATAAATATTATTTTAGAAAATTTTAAATTGAGTGTACTTGATTATTTGAATTACTACATCTCAATAGAAACATGGAAACAATTTCAATTATGCATGAACATGGTAACCACCATGAGAATGAAAAATATTTCCCAAGCAAGGCATGAGGCAATTATCAAGAGAGAGCCCTTAACCCAGTCTTTACCAGCCAAAAATGAGGCAAACTTTACATATTTGTCATGATGAGGGTGGTGTGGTTGTGGAGACCAAAACAAGTGAATAATGAGACCTATGTACAATTTCATCAACATTGCTCCACCAACTGACAATAGGGTTCTTGCTATCTTCACCTGGCTACGTACTTGTTTCATACTCAATCTTTCCATTTTGTAACATACAAATATATAAGTAATTAGAATAGAATATAGGATCCCTAAAATTATTTGTAGAAAAATTTAGATGGGTAAATTTTTATGTTTTTTCCTTAAAAATATTTTTTTCTTAATTTTTTTTTTTTAAAATCTATAACAAATTTGAATTGATGATTTATCATAATTTAACTATATATTCATTCACCATATTTCTTCAAGTCACTAATCCATTTACCATCGATCCACCACTCAATATATGTTATAAAAACATATTAAACATAATCACTTAAATTTGTAATAGTGTTTCACAACATTCCTATGAGAAAAAGGTAATATAGAAATATTAGTAAGAACAATGCAGTTATCTAAAAAAAATTGCCATTACAAAAGTCATGGCATGGAGTGTATTACTTAGTGCATAGGAAAAAGTGGGAGTGGTGAGTTTCAAACCAGCATAATAGACATTTTGATCAAACACAGGCCTGTATGCATACACCAAAATTCAACTTTTAGTCTTCACTACAATATATTTCTAGCTACAATGAGAAGTAGACAATACTAAAATTACCCACCCTTACAAGGCTAACGCAAATATGAGGCAGAAAGTCAAAAAAGTGAGTTTGGGTCGCACCTTCCTTCAATGCAATGTTAATATGAAAGTATAGCCTATACTGAAAACGCAGAATTAGAATTTAGAAAGGCTAGTGAAAGTAAGTGATTCTTATTTGGATTTTAGATTTTTGAATTTAATAAATTAAGTGAAATATTTCATTTTGCTCCTGTGATTCAAATTCCAAAATTATTAGAAAAGTTAAATTGTAGATATAAAAAACCTAAATAAAATATTAATGTCATTATACTGTAATTATATTATTACCACAGTGACAACCATAAAGCATTGTAAATCTATTTTTAATGCAGAACTTTTCAAAGAAAAAAACGAGAAGGAAACAAAGTACAAACCTCAACATGAGATGACGAAAGAAACAAAATATAGACCTCAAAAATTTATAAATATAGAAATTTAGACCTGGAATTTTGTATTCCCTTCACGATTAACATCAATATTTACTTTCCATTAAAAAAAATGAAAAGATTAAACAATACTTTATCAAACCTTTCAAATAAAAAAGGCAAACGGAGCCATGGAAATCGTAGCAATGGCATGTCTATAACATAGTGAATCATTCCTCCATTGTGAGAAACCTTAGTCATGATATTCATACCCGCATACCCAAATTGCAGGGAAATCATGGAAATATAAGGTTTTGATATCTGAAACACATGGGACAACCTACTAATTTTGAACGATGCCATTACAAACCAATATATTACTTAGAAATGCCCAATTGAAGAAGCAAATTTGTAAATAGTCCTCTACTAAAATACACCAAGAGAATATATATATATAAGTTTTGGAATGGATAAGCTCCAATGTGATTCCTACACATTCTTGAACTACTGCAAACTACAAGTTATAGAGCTGAGAATTTTCCTCTGATTCTTGAATGAATAAAGGTAGCATTATATGCTTCCAAATCCATTTTGGAAAGAATTATGTCTCATCCTGGCAACAATATCTATAAGGATGGGAGTGCAAGGATTGGCTAGTAATGCGATAACATAGGTTGAAATTTCAAATAGTATATTTTGCATCACAAATCAAGGTTTCTGTTCCATCCAATCACTGTTGTCCTCAATTTTTCCACCCCTTTTCCACTTATCTTCCAAAATATCCCTTGGATGAGATTCCTGTGAAACAGCTGCTACTCCCCTCACTGAAACTCTTAGATTTTTGTGGTTTGTTAGTCTTTGAAGAATCAATGTTAGTGCAACTCTCTTTGGGAGGGACAACCACTAGTTGTGCTATGCTACTGCAACAGAAAGGGAAAGCTAGAGGAGAATATGTTGTGGTATGATTAGGTTTATTGTGACAACATAGTGCTAGAGTGCAGAGGGCACACATTTGATGCCCACAGTCCTAAACTTCAATGGTACACAATTGATCAAAGCAAATGCAACAAACCTCAAATTCAGTAGCATCATAATTATTATCTTCAATGTTGTCTTCTTGATCAATGGAAGAAGACACTGAAAAGGTAGCTCCAAATTTTGGGTTTTTCTTCTAAAATTAGGAAGTTTGTTTTGTAAAATCCTTGCCTTCATCTATATAAAAGAATGCAGAATGGATGAGTTCCATTCAACTTTGTTTTGATCGAGTGATTAGCAAGTTGTGTAATCATTTCTTCTTTTGAATTAATAATAAGTGATGTGATTGGTTACTACAATTTTGTAGCTTTTGTTCATATTTCAGACTTATGTTTTCAGATTTAGAAATCCTGTACTTGAAGTTTTGGTAACTTAAAGTAATTTTAGTCACCTAGGCTTTTGATTAGGAGTGCAGGTCAGTTTACTATGGTCTAAAAATTTAACATTCATATCCATTCAAGTTAGCTAGAATAAAAAGAATAATTCATTGTGATGGATTTTTAATAATGCAGAAGCCTGAAATAAATAAGTATTTAAAGTGAATTGTCTCGTGTTTGCATTCCATCTAGTTTGATTCTGTCTAGGGTCTTTCTGTCCCAAAACTTGCGAAAAGCTACAAGGAATGAATTTCCTCGTGAAGACGGTAATATTTGTTTAAAAATTGGTTGCCTGTGCAAGAATTCCTTATAATTTTTGGGTTGAGCTATTTTGTCAAACTAAATTGTTGTAATGTCTATGTCAGACCCATGGTTTCCAAATTGCTTTTAGTGGATAAATTATCCATATTGTGCATTTAGAATGAATGTTTTTCTCCCATGCTCAATTGGCCTCCATAAAGGTCATCATTGAACAACAAAAACTAATCCATAAAGGTCATCATTGAACAAAAAAAACTAATACCAGACAAATCAGGGTCATCATTCAAATATTTGCTGCATATTTCTTGTTTGAACTCAGGATCCTAAACAACTTATGTTACATTCAATTCATCTACATGATAAATAAGGTTCAATTCATCTACAGAGTAAATATTTATACCTTGGTAACAACTAATGAACAACCTTTTCATACATCAAGCAGTCTTCAAGCCATAGAACCAAAACTTACTCGGCCCATGCAAGGAAATCTGACCATTTGCTCCATTTGCAATCAAACAAGATATTATTCTTGAATGAATAAATGTAGCATTATAGGATTCTTCCAAATCCATTTTGGAAATATTTATGTTTCTTCCTAGCAGCAATATCTATAAGGATGGGAGTGCAAGGACTGACTAGTAATGCCATAGTAAAATTTCAACTAGTATATTTGGCATCACAAATCAAGGTTTTTGTTCCATCCAATCACTGTTGTCCGCAATTTTTCCATACCCTTTTGTATTTATCTTCCTAAAAGATCCCTTGGCTGAGATTCCTTTGAAACTGTTGCTGCCCTCATTGAAACTCTTAGATGGTCGTGGTTTGTTAGTCTTCGAAGAATCAATGTCAGTGCGGCTCTCTTTGGGAGGGACAACCACTAGTTGTGCTATGTTACTCAACAAAAAGGGCAAGCCAGAGGAAGAGAATATGCTGTGGTGGGTCAAGAACGTGAAAGGTCCCATAAGAGGAGGAAAACCAGCACCGAGATGTTGGAATTATAGATGCCTATTGTAGGATTTGGAACAAGGGTTCGAATCCCTTGATGCCAAAAAGGACGTTACATCTTGCCCCCTATCTCTCAACAAAGCGTAATTACATTTATGAAGGGGTGGTCCATCTCCATCCAAGATCTCTAAGCCAGGGTGAATGCAGGCATTCTATCAGAGCGTAAGTTCGAATGCAAAGTTGAAGGAAGGGTTTGGATGCATCGATTGTTTGGCCTAAGGCAGGGATTTCTTCTTAATTATATAGTTCCATCATAAAGCAGGTGGGATTCTTCTTATAGTCAGGGTTGTGAACTAGGATTAAGTTTATTGTGACAACACAGTGCTAGGGTGCAGAGTAGTCCCATGTGATTCACAACGGCTTTTTCGAAGCAAACAGGTTGTCCATCATAGCTCAGATTTTCGATCTCTGGGCTCAAACCAGTTGCCTCTAGAATTATTCTGATCCAGTCACCGATGCCTAATTGTAGACGCCCCAATTGAAAAAGCACGATTTTCTTGGCAATGGAGAATTGACTCTTAGTTTTCCAGTAAAATAAGGGCACAAAATTCGTGAAAGAATGGCACAGATTGAAAAAATCGTAGTTATTTTCAGATATAAGTGTGTGTCCTCTCAAGAACAGAGCATTGGGTGGAAGTGCCTTAGGGAAAGCGATAACATATTGATTAACAATGCCATTGGAGGTACTCTTGTCTTTAATACAGAGGACCCTCCCATCTCAAAAATTAGAGGGAAAATTGAAGAATCCAAGCGCTCCCATCACCCTACCTCTGCCTCTAATTGAAGAAATAAATCTATGAATTCCATCAGAGGCAAGCTATGACAGTATGCCCATGTCCATTAATGGACGAAATTCAACATTTTGCCCAATGTACCTCATTAAATCCGATGCATTTTCCAGAGCTTCTTCTCCATTTCACCCAAAATTGATCAAGTTCCTCTCACTGCCCTTGTAGACCATTTATTTTCTATTGTATTGTCTGCATGACATTTCGAGTCTGCAAGGTTCGAAAGTGGATCCACTTCTATGATTTCTCCACCGCTTTTTTCAGCTAAAACTGCATAGAGTAACCGCAAAGCCTCCCAACTCACCTCTGGAATTTTCGTAGTTTAAAGAGGCTTCAATTTCCACTGCGAGCCTCCCTTTCTTGCTGCGACACCCTTCCACGACTACCCAAACCCTCACCACAGCCATACCTTCCTAAAAATCTGCCCTTTCTCAGCTTCCCTTATCCTATCTCCTCCCTTCCGTTGGATATGTTGGTCGGTTTTGGATTCTTGGACAAAAGGATATCTGGGCTGCAACTGCAGAGGTGGCGATGCGACCAGTGGAGGAGGCAATGAGTCGCTAACACTTGTCAAAATACAATTCGTTGGAAGGGCGATAGGAAATTCTTTTGATTGGATGGAGTAAACAGTGTTCCCCACCCAATCTCATAAAAAAACACCTTTCGGCGTAATTATTAAAATGAGGTATAGAAAATAGTTTGACCTCTGCATAGTTCCATCTAGCGATCTTTATCCAATTCAATTAATTCATGTGCGTAACAATATTTAGCATTAAGATCAGTCCTCAACGCCAAATTTAAATATAGAGAAATGGGTAAATTTATGGGAAAACATAACTAGCGAGACCAAACTGGTGCACAATTTGCGGTAGATATATTTAGCGAATCGATTTTAGAATATAAAGTTGAGGATTTGTATCTAATTTCAGCGAAACCGCCAGAAGTTAGAGAGGTGCCACTGTTGTTAACTTGCCAAAAGCTTATCCAAAATAGTTGTGCACAGTGGGGTGTAGAGGTAGAGGTGGCATAGTCTGTACTGAGGTCGGGTCTATAATAGGTTTGGATCTATAACTGCACATTCGGGCAGGCTGACGGTACATTTGATACGATTACACAAAAAGTGTGAAACAAAGTAAACCAATCAAGATTTAAAATTTTATTTGGTAATGTTAACTTTATATATTGTGAGTTAGTTTTTGGTTAAATAAAAAATTATTTAGTAGTCAACGTTGTATCAAACACTTGTATCTTGCATTCTCGGGAATAATAAAGAATAATTTGATGTATTTAATAATTTAAGTTTTTAATGATTATTGAGTAGAATTAGTATAAATTTATTTTTATTTTGGATTTATGAAGTATTTAGATGGGTCTTAAATTTAAATTTTATTATTATTTATTTTATTTTATTTAGTAATTATATATATATATATATATATAACTGAAACGGTTATATTTTATTGATAAAAAGCTGGGTTGGGCAAAGCCTAATCAACCATTACAAACTTGAGCACTGAAAACCACTTAGGGGATGATTGTCTTGATCGGAACATCTGCATTTATACTGATCATACCATTTTGTAGAGTGCAGCCTATATTTTCCAGTCTGTTCGCTTCCTTATTTAGTCCTCCGAGAATGTGGAAAATTAAAAGTAATTATATATTTTAAACTATAAAAATATATACATTTTTTTTCAATTTAAGATAGATTTATGTTGTCCTAAGGGGTAGCTCAATTGATGATTGACATAATGTTAGCTCTGAGAAAAAATGAGAGATCAAAGGTTCAAACCCGGATTGTGTTGTTACCTAGTTTATGGAGAGGAGGGCATGTGGTTAAACACCTGGGACACAAAAGAAAAAGATAGATTTATATGAGTTTAATTTATTTGAATATTGTCATAATATTTTTCTAATAAAAAATAAATAACTACATACATAAAATATAAAATATAAAGCTTATCCCTATTCTATTAATTTTTTTGTTTTTTTAATAAATAACTACATACATAAAAATATAAAACATGTCACTATTCTATTAATTTTTTTAAAGTTTTTTTTTTTTTTTTTTTTTTAATTGAATAAAAATTAAATATTAATTTTTTTATCAAAATAAAGATTATATATAATGATGATGATGATTAACATCCACTAAGACCAATGAGGTTTATCAAACTTTAAGAAAGAAATAGATTAATTGAGATTTTTTAATGTTTTATTTCTATGATCGAAGAGAAGGGAAAGAAGCATTCCTAGATCACTATAGTTTTGTTAATTAAACAAGTCAAGAAGGTTGGTAGTGTGGTAGATGTTTTAGAAATGGGAATGGATGTGAGTGGATGTGAGTAAGAGTCAGACAATCCAAGAGAAAGTGATTTTCACCTCCAACCCTCTTAGTGTCGCACAATTGACAGAGTCTTTCATCCCAGGGTGTTTTGGGGATAAACCAACGCCCGATTCACTTCGAAGCTCATGGAAGTTAGTTATTATATTTTCAATGTTCATCTTATTCTTAACATTTTTAATATAGAGAGATTATTTTGGTTAGTGAGAGTGGGGTTGATTACCTCCTTATAGTACCTTAGCTTTTGTTTTCCTTTTAGCTCTTTATCATCCCACAATTTGGCTTTGAATTTGGAAGTAATGGTATTTTTAATATTATCTTTATTCCCCAAGACGATCTCCTCCTTTAACCCCCAATAGTCAAGCCAAGACTGGGCATCCTTATGCCAACCACGCTTGAGCCTATTAGCCACCTATAATAATTTTTCAAAGCAAACATGTGTCTAAATTGGTGTTCAAGCTTTCAAGTGAAAATTTCCTTTGAAAAATTATCATCCTTGAAGCCTTTTGATATCCTTATCTTTCAAAATTATCTTCACTGCTGTTTCCATTGATGAGCCATATTGTTTTGTGAAAGAAACTGTTTTCAAAAGGCTGCCATTTTCTCCTTTCACTCCCACAAAATCCCCATTTTCATCCTTATTTCTTTCAAAAATACCTCAAAAAAACACCCTCATTTAACCTCTAAATCTTCCTAAAACCCCTTTTAAACCTTATGTCCCCCTTTCATTTGGTTTAAAAAACCCTTTTTTCCTTATCGGAACCCCCGAAAACCCTTCAAAAACCTTTATTTTGGCCTAAAAACCTTCATTTTTCTATTAAGGCCTTAAGCCCCTTTCGGCCTTAAGCCTTAGCCCCTTTTCCGCATATGACCCGCGCTGTGACTGGGTGCGAAGCATTCATCACATCGCAAAACACATTTTACTTGTTTTACATGGTTATTTGCCTCCCACCGATGCGATCTCGCGATCAATTCTCCACCGTTGATCTGATCTGCTACGCCCAGATCTAACGGCCCATATTGCTCCCCGTTCCAAAACCCACCATTCCTCCTTTTTCTTCATCGTTAAATCTCCCCCGTCGATCTAGTTTTCATATCAACGGCTCTCGCTCCATCGCAAATCGGCAATCGCATTTTTTCCTTTTGTCCTTTCCTTTCCCTCCTTCGATGCCAATCCCCCAATTTAATCTCAGCCGTCGAATCCACAAGAACTGACGGCTGAGATTCAATCGCGCTCCGCTCATGAGCCCATCACCCGCGCCCGCCGATTTGATATGGACCGTTGAATCCATAAGAACCAATGGCTAGGATCTCATCGCGCTCAGCCCATAGCCCTTCGTCATCGCCCACCGATTTGATCTGGACCGTTGAATCCACAAGAACCAATGGCCAGGATCTCATCGTGCTCCACCCATAGCCCTTTGTCATCACCCTGCCGATTTAATCCTGACCGTTGATCTCTTCCGATCCTACGACTAGCGCTTAATTGCATATCAAAAACATAATCTTCCCTTTTTCTTCTCCTCCGATGGCCCGATTCCCCGATTTGATCCTGACCGTCGAATACACAAGAACCGACGGTCAAGATTTCATCGCACTTCACATTTTCCTGGCTCCTTTTCACTGTTCTGATGATCGCCGATTGAATCTCTGCCATCCATTCCTACATATCCGACAGCTCCCATCTTTCCGCTCATTCACTTACCCATTTTCCTCTTGTTCAAAAACTCCGCTTTCTTTGTTAATCTCAACCGTCTGATCCACAGATCTAACGGTCCTAACTCAACCCCACCATATGTTCTGCCCGCACAAATTGTTTCCTATCGCGCATCACCCACACCGTCAGATCTTCTGCCCATCATCCAACGACTAAAAATGCATATCGCGTAATTTCTGTGCCCGGAATTTAATGTTTCAAATTTATGCGATAAAAGTGGTTTTGAGAATCCACGTGGTGATCACTGAGTGGAATCGCGTTCCGAAAGTGAAAACTGCCTTCCCTCCATTTCGCCGCGTGAAAACCATTCCGGTTTTCCACCTTACTGCCCTCCGCAACGCAAAATTGGTTTTTAATCCCAGCCATCGATCTCTGAGATCGAACGGCTCTTATTATATCGCAGCCCATTCACTTACTTTTCATCTATTCTCCCAAATGATTCCATTTGGAAGTCCCCGCCGTTGATCATTCTAATCTAACGACCCACATTTAATCTTGCCCCCATCCATTTCCATTCATTTGAACTCCTGAACGACCTCATCGAAAGATCTCAACCGTAGATCACCATGATCTGACGGTCCATAACCCACGTCGCACCCAAACTCCCCTCAGACTTGTTTTCACCTTCCGCCATGATTTTCATCACATTTTCACTGCATCCACCATTTTCCATCACTGCTCCTCCATCCCCAAGAGCCTCCGAAGCAGTCCTTTCCCCACTCCCGCTAGTTTTTATAATGAGTTTTCATTTTTTGCAGGTTTCAAAGGTGGTGAATTCACATTATTTTCACAGTCACAGCCATGGTGAAAGACCATCGTAGAGCCGAAGATCACTGAAGGAGAAATGACAGAGAGGGTTTAATAGCACGTTTCATTGAAGATCAGGTTATTGACCCTAACATGAACCCTCCAACACCTCTGTAACCTGTATTTTCACACAAAAAAAGCATCAGAAGTTCAAAGTGTATCAGAAAGAGATTAAAAGGTTAAAGGCCTAATATTAAATATTAAGAAGCCTAATCCACAGTCATCACAAATTAAATACAAATCATTGATCGCAGCATCGCAGAGAATATATCAGCAGGACATTCCTTTTACTGAAGAAAGGAACAAATCACCACTACCCATTCTCTGTTCTTCATCGAGCTCCAGAGTAGTTACTATTCTGACAAGAAGTCCTAAAACTGTCTGTGCATTAGTTACAAAGCATGGAAGACCTGAAAGGAAAATCATCACCCTTTCTTGTCACAGAAGATAAACAGAGTACTACCGCCCGGAAAGTACCTCCAAGAACATACCCTTGGAGTTATTATCAATCTGATGAAGACCCCTAAATCATCTAAAGTGTACTGAAAGTTAATGTAAAGATATTAAAACAGAATGGGCTCTGAAGACACTTCTCCCTCTGTTTTAATGAACCATTTAAATCATATCTACCACTACTATCACCCTTTCACCTATAAGAACTCATGAGAAATCCATTGTAAATGTTGGTTGGTTGGTTGGTTGGCCATTGATTGTAAGCCATTTCACTGAGTTAGAGTTCTGTGAGTAGTAGTTGTAAATAGGCTGGGAGATGATTTCTGGATGATATCAAGCTATTGGACAAGAATGTATGTGACTGGTTTTGATCTACTAATATGACAAGCATGTTCATCGGATCCTGATATAAATCAGTGGTGATGTGTTCCATCTTTGTTATTGTTTTCCCTCTGTTTTACATCATGTTTCATTTTCTCTGATAAGAAACAATAAATTTAGCTTAGGATATACTGTTGCAAGTACCCTAATGCTTACTGCATTTTCTTATTTTTATGTTTTCTGCTAATTGTGTATCTTAGAACGACTTCAACATAATTTAACCAGTATAGAAGTTGGTTTGTCCATGCTTACTGATGTATGAATTTAGAGGTTGTTTCTTAGATGTTCTTGTTTGGTTTGGCTGAAAGAATTAGGAAAGTAGGGAGATTTAGTGATTAGCCCTGTCCCCTAAGTTCCCTTTCCAATAGTTAGCCTTTCTAAGATCCCTTTGAGTTGAATGCCAAAAGCAGAGAAGGTTAAAAGTATTTCTTTGATCTTAGACTTCACTCTGTGTTTGAGCTTAAGTGTTTTTTACTATCTGAAAGTAGTCAGGAGGACTGCTAGATTGTTGTCTTCGGAGTTAGCCTCATTAGGAGTTAGGATCATAGAGGTATAAGGCATGCCTTGTCCCTAGATTTACTCTGAAGTGGTCATCTTGGAACGTTTTCCTTGTCATTCCCATTCATTTCCTTATTGTTTCATCCCATATTATCATCTTAAGAGATCCTTTGTTTAGATGACTAGCCCTTTGAAAGCCTTGGATATTTGAATTGCAAGTAAATCTTTTTATGACCCCATTGCCCAATGGACTTGTGTTCTCTTTGAATTATCTCCCCATTGCCAAAAAATCCTTCTCTACTCATTCCTTTACATTCATTTAACCCCTCTTTCATGTTTCCCAACCAAATAAACAAAAAAAAGCAAAAACCCTTGTACTCCATAACTAGCCTAACACCTTAAAATTGAACATCAAAGATATACATTTCTTTACCTTTATATAGAGAGATCCCTCTCTGGATCCAAGAGGGCTAGATCCTGAGATCCCAAAGTGGTTTGATGTTGTCTTGTCATTTGGTATTGCCAAATCTGCCAAATCACGAGAACCACAACATAATGGCGACTCCGCTGGGGAAATTTGAGTAAAACACTCCTTAAAAAACCTCTAAGAACTCAAAGAAGACCAATTAGTCTCGATTTGGTAGTTAATTACTGTGGTGGACAATAAATCTTCTTGAACATTTTAAACCCTTCACCTAGCGACTCCACAGTTCCTAAACGACCAAAAGACTCCACTGGTGATCAGTAGGTCTGCTGATTATCTTTGTTTTCACAAGACTCCACTGGGAGACCAGTTTCATCACAACATCATCCATACTACAGGAAACACATAGGATTAAGCTTCTTTGTTTAAGGATAGTTTGCCACTTAAATATTGTCATATCTGGCTATCTTTCTCCTTTTTTGGATCTGAAACTTAACATACTGGCTTCAAGAAGAATCAATAATAGAGCTTATCTTGATCCAAATCCCCTTGAAATAGTTGACAATCCTGAAAGCATTCTTCGAAAGTCTCTCACATCCAGGGATCCAACTATTGTCAGACCCATTCATAGAGCTAACTCAGCACCTGAAAACCTTGCAGCTCTATTAGATACTCAAGTTGACTTAGATTTACCATGTAATTTACCAAGAACTAAGTCACTCAGCGGTATAGATCAGACAGAATTTGAGCCTCCAAGTTCACCACCACATAATGGTAAACACATTAGAGATAGAGAAACCCCTCCATCAACACCTCCTGATATCCATTTCATTCATAACTTGGGTCTCTCTCACCCTAAATCTGCTCAACAGTTTGTTGCTGGTCCAAGCAATTTTGCGATCCATATACCTGCTGCTCAAGCTAATCCTTTACCTCCACAAAACACTATCATGGTAGCATGGTATGCTCCCCTAGTATTGCCACAGCCTCTGGCTCCTTTACCCAATGATTATCAGTCTAAAATTCCCCATTTCACTAGAAAAGAATCTACCACAGCTCAACAACATGTAGATAGGATGGAGGATGCTTTTGATTATATGGAAATAGAAGATGAGACCATTAAGATGAGAATATTTGCTCAAAGTTTAGGAGGAGAAGTAAAAAAGTGTTTTAAAGGCTTAAATCCTAATAGCCTCAATGACCTTCCCTCTTTCATCAAGCTTTCATAAACAAATGGGAAATCAAACGCAACCCTCTACAAATATTGGCAAAGTATAAAGGTCTTAAAAGAAATCAAGGGGAGAGTGTTCACAATTACTCCACTGGGTTTAACAATGTCTACAATTCTCTCCCACCCCACATGAAACCTCCCCAAGGCATGGCCTTAGTAAAACATCCTGAAGGTTTCGATGCTGATATGGCCTATCAACTAAGGGAGATAGACTATAACACATTGGAAGATATGCGGAAAGGAGCTATGAGTGTAGAAGCAAACTTACTTGAAAAAAGAGCTAGGATGAGGGCTGAAAAGAAGGTAACCTATAGGGAAGACTCCACAACTTCTACATTTGATTCCAAATTTGATAATCTAGCCAAAAACTTGGAGAGGCTAGAAAGAATGATGGAGAAAATGGTTTTCCAAACAAATAATCAGAATAGAAATCAGTCTCAAAACCAGAACCAAAACTTTAGGAGAAACACTCCTCCCAATAGACAAAGGGACTCTGACCAACAAATCATACCTCCATTCCAAGAAAATTTCCTTGATGAAGATGAGGGAATAATAGAAGAATCATAGGGAACTATTATAAACATGATGGAAGTGGATAACCAAGATCACACCTTTTTCACAAAAAACAACCAGACTTCATGCACACATTGGGATGAGGAAGGGTTAGAATATTAAGACTATAGGTTAGGAGTCGAGAATTCCACCATGCAGGTCCGAGAACAATATGATCTCATAAGTAAAAGGAACCCAGAAGCTCCCAAACCAAAAACCTCTGAAATCACCATTAAGAAAAGACCTGAAAAGACTCCTAAAGGGACTGCTGAAAGCAACAAAACAACAACTGAGATTTTTGGAAAAAACAAGGACAAAGACATCCAAACCATTGATAAACCAAGTCAAGAAACCAACAGCACTAGCATTATAGCTAATGCTCCTGATAAAACAGTTTCAAATAATGTACATAGTGAGAATCAGCAAGTTGATTTTGCCAATAAAATAGTGGCCAATAAAACAGACCTGAACCTTTCAAAGAGTTAGTTTCCTTTCAATCTAGAGAGTGAAATTGCCAAAATCAAAATTTCTATCCCTCTCACTGAGTTGGTCACCCAAGATTCATATAAATGTCAAATCTTGAAAGCCTTAAGCTTAGGAGAAAACAGTGACTCTGTCAACTTAAATGATGATCAACCAGCTCTCTTGTTTGGCCCAAAAATTGAAGGGAAATTTCAGGAAGGAGTAGTGCCTCATTTCTATGTCAGTCTAAATATCCATGAAAAAATCCTACATAATGCTATGCATGACTTAGGAGCTTCACACAACCTCATGCCAAAGGTGATCATGGAAAAATTAGGCCTAGAGATAACCAGACCATATAAGGATTTATATTCTTTTGACTCTAGCAGAGTTAAGTGTTTGGGCCTGATCAAATATCTCTGTGTAAATTTGACCCAAATCCCAGCCAAGTGCATGGTAATGGATGTTGTAGTGGATGATGTACCTCCTAAGTATGGCATGTTGCTGTCAAGATCATGGGGTGCCAAGTTGTAGGGCACAATGCAAATGGACATGACATATGCCACTATCCCTGTTTTCAACTAGCTTAGAAGACTATATAGGGAAGCACACATGAAATTTATGGTAAGCAACCCAGAGAAACCATAAAATTCCCCTCTTTACTCTTTCCATACAGACCTAGACTCTTTTATCCTTTACAATGATGATTTTACAGATGAGCAAGAGCTAGAGGATAAAAATTTAAATAGTGGAGTAGAGGCCACAAATCTAAACATAATGGCAATTCTAAATACAGAGGGAAACAAGGGAGAAACATTTGAATAGTTTGTAGAATTAGAAAATCAGAACCAAGACTGTAGAAAGCAGATTACCCATCAGCCTGCTAACCTCAAGAAACAAGATGATAATAAGGAGGAAATTGGTAACAAATCTGCAAACAATCACTTATGGAGCATGAGCTTTGATGGGTCTTGCACTAGAAGGAGTGCAGGAGCTGGGGTATGGTTGCACAATACTAAAAACAATTATGCTGAGATTCATGCCTTCAAGCTAAATTTCAAATGTACAAACAACATAGTAGAATATGAGGCTATCCTCTTAGGATTACATCTATTTAAAAAACTAGGAGCTGAGAGGATAGTTGTTCACGGAGGCTCAGAACTGGTCATCAAACAAATAAATGGAGAGTACACTGCAAAAAATCCCAGATTAAGAGCATATAGGAATGATGCCATGGATATTTTGCAAACATTTGTAGAATATGAGCTTGTATTTGTCCCTAAAAGCCAAAACATACTTGCAAATGGTTTAGCTTGTGCCGCTAGTTCAAGTCAAAGACCGCTTAGTGACAAACAGATCATTGTTTCAAACAAAATATAGAATAGCAGTACCAGATAATGAAAAATATTGGCATGTCTTTGAGGGTGACAAACAGATAGAGGATTTCCTACTTTCCAGGAATGAGTTTGAATTACCTGATTCAAATTTCAAGCTCAGTGAAGACAGTTTAGATAAAGAGTCCCCTGATGAAGAAAAACCATCTCCTATTGCAGAAATAAACATGCTGACCAGAAAATTTGAAAATCAAACAAAGGAATACATGAACTGAGATAAAGAATACATAGAGGTAGTGCAGTCCAAAGACAAAAGTATACCCAGAGGACTAGCACCCCTTGAGGACCTCTTTGATTTTAATGATGTGGCAAAGAAGTCCACTATAGAACCCACTGAATCTGATATTGAAGAATGCAATATAGGTAGCAAGGACAAGCCCAAGATGATTAAATTATCTAATACCTTTCCAACACATATCAAAGGGAAATACAGTGATTTATTCAAAGAGTTTGTTGATTTTTTTTCTTGGAGCTATGAATATTTGAAGGCCTATGACACAGACATCATCCAGCATAATATTCCATTGAAAGAAAACTAGAAACCTTTTAGGCAAAATCTGCGCAGAATAAACCCTGTACAGTTACCCCTGGTAGAAAAGGAAATTAAGAAAATGTATGAGGCTAGAATCATAGTCCCTGTGAGGTTTTCATATTGGGTATCTAACCTTGTGGCTGTAAGGAAAAAGATAGGAGAAATTAGGCTGTGTATCGATTTTAGAAACTTAAAACAAAGCCTCACTAAAGTACAATTACCCCTTGCCCAAAATGGAACACATCTTACAAAAGGTAGTTGGTTCTAAGAGGATTTCTCTATTAGATGGCTTTTCAGGGTACAATCAAGTCTTAGTGCTCCCAGAAGATCAACTTAAATTAGCCTTCACCACTCCTTGGGGCACTTTCACGTATGTGAAAATGCCTTTTGGATTAACGAATGCTGGTGCCACCTTTCAAAGAGCCATGGACATTGCATTCTCAGAAGAAATAGGGTATTTCATTGTAATTTACCTTGATGACATTACAGTCTATTCCAAAACTGATGAAGAGCACCTTAAACATTTGAGAAAGGTCTTTGAGAAGTGCAGAAGGTTTGGGCTATCTTTAAATCCCAAACAGACAATGTTTGGTCTCTAAGAAGGTAAACTTCTTGGTCACATTATATCCGAAAAAGGGATTAAAATAGATCCAAAAAGGGTGGAGGGTATATTGCATATCAGTCACCCTAGAAACATCAAGGAATTGCAGTCTTTCATTGGGAAGATTAATTTCTTAAGAAGGTTTATACCCAACCTAGCAGAACTCCTTAGGAACATGACAAACATGCTAAAGAAATAAGTAGGAGTTAAATGGACTCTAGAAGCCAAGAAGTATTTTGAACTGGTAAAAAATGCACTCACCCGAGCACCAGTTCTCATCAGCCCAAATTTTACTAAATATTCCCTTATATTCTCATTTGCATCAGAACACACTGTGGCTGCTGTCCTATTGCAGAAAAATCCAGAGGGACAAGAGCAACCAATTGCATTTTTCAGCAAGGCATTAAGAGATGCACCTCTAAAGTATAATATCATGGAAAAATAGGCCTATGCTTTGGTAAAGGCCTTGAAATACTTCAGAGTTTATATTTTACATTCTCATATTATTGCCTTTATGCCTAATATAGTGGTAAAAGACATTTTTTCACAAGATCCAGATGGAAAAAGAGGCAAGTGGATTGTTGTGATACTAGAGTATGATTTGGAGATCAAACCCACTAAGCTCATTAAGGGTCAAGGCTTAGCACAATTTATGGTTGAATCTAACTTATAAGCCCTTGACATAAATATGGTAGATGCTTTGGATGAACATGCAGAGTTACTAGCTCCCACTGTTGAAGAACATTTCCAAAACTCACCTTGGTATGCTGATATCTTGTATGTGCTTATCAATCTCAATGCCCCTCCTGATTTATCTAAGACAAAGGCAAGGTTTTTAAAGTTGAAAGCTAGAAATTATTGCATTTTAAATAAATGTTTATATTGGAAAAATGCCAATGGTTTATTGCTTAAATGTTTGTTTGAAGTGGATGTAGATATAATCAAGCATGAGTTTCATGAAAGAGAGTGTGGAGGCCATCTCTACTGGAAAACCACTACCAATAAAATCCTTAGAGCTGGATATTACTAGCCCACCCTTTTCCAAGATGTCCACAAAATGATAGTTGCCTGCCACAAATGCCAAATCTTTTAGGGCAAAAGAAAACTCCTTCCTTTACCTTTACAACCAATCACTGTTGAAGCTCCCTTTCAACAGTGGGGCCTAGACTTCATTGGGGAAATCCATCCTGCTTCATCTACCCAACATAGATGGATACTCACAACCACTGACTATTTCACTAAATGGATAGAAGCCATCCCTTCTAGGAATGCCACAGACTCAGTTATCATAAAATTCCTTGAAGACCATATCCTATTTAGATTTGGCTGCCCTAGGAAAATTATCATTGATAATGCTGCTGCATTTGGTTCCAAAAAGATGATTGATTTTTTCCACAGGTATCATATTTAACTTGGTCATTCTACTGCTTATTACCCTCAAGGTAATGGGCTAGCAGAATCATCAAATAAGATTTTGGTGACCATCATCAAGAAACTTTTAGAAGAAAATAAAAAATCATGGCATAACAAGTTGGTGCATGCTTTATGGGCAGACAGATTGACAACAAAGAAATTCATTGGAATGTCTCCCTATCAGCTAGTTTATGGAGCAGATGCAGTATTCCCTAACAGTTTGGGAGTACCAGTGACAAAATTGGTCCAAGAAATACAGTCAAAAGAAGATAGCATGGTAAGGAGGATCAATCAGACCATACACCTCTAGCAAACAAGGGAAGAAGTCTACAACAGAGCTCAGAAAGTGCAAGAGAACATCAAAAAGTTGTTTGATAAAATGACAAAGGCCTGTGATTTCAAAATTTGGGACAAGGTACTCAAGTGGGACTCTAGGAGAGAGGATAAGGGTAAGCATGGAAAGTTTGACAGTTTATGGCATGAAGGCCCTTACATCATACAATCGGCCATTGGTCCCAATGCATTTTTTTTGCAAGAATTGGATGGTACAGATCTGTTTGGGGGTCCTGTCAATGGCAGGATGCTCAAACATTATTTCTGCTAATTTTTCAGTTTAAGTTACCACCTCCATTGTAAATACCATTTCTCTGTTTTGGTTTTGAAAAGAAAGAAAAAATATACAAAAAAAAGAGAAAGGAAATGTTCAGACAAACTCAAATCTTGAACCTATGAAGTTCCAAAAGAATGGCTCAAATCAGATCAAAACCTGAGCCAAGGGAAGTGAAAGGTTGGTTCTAACATGCTCAAAAATTGAACCAACAAAGAAAGGAAGAAGAAACAACTCTAACAATATCAAAACCAGAGCTGGAATGAAGAAAGAAAGGTGACTCTAAAAAGCTCAAAATCTGAGTCACAAGAAGAAGGAAGGATGCTCTTAATTTTTAGAATTTCAAGCCTTCACAATTTTGTTTCAATTTTCTGCAAAGTTTCAGTTCATGTGCAGCTTGTCTTTATGCCATGGACCCACAACAAATCATACTGTCTAAGCCTGGTTTGTCTGTATTTAAATTTCTGTTTTAGAATATAGAGAATCAAAATATGTCAGACAGTTTAATCCTGGCAGATATTAGTTTAGGTAGAGAAGCTATGAGTCCAACTGTTTAATCGGGTCTCATGGAGGAATAAGGGTAGAATTAGATTATTTTTTGCTTTCAATAAATAAATAAATAAAATTAAAAAAAAAATAATAATGATGAAGAAGGTCTACAAGTCTAAATGCACCTTGAAGAAAAAATGTTAGGACAGTAGGATGGGTAGGTAGTTGTTTGGGGAAGTATTGCTGCTAATATAATGTCCATCATGTTTGTAGTAGCTTATCAAAGAAGAGAAAGATGGTCAAGGATCAGACTCTGGCCTAATTCCAAAGATTATTTCTGAGATTCTTGACACCTTCAAGAAGATGCCATCCCCATGTGGAGCCACTGTTAGCCACCTATAATAATTTGTCAAAGCAAACAAGTGGCTAAATTGGTATTCAAGTTTTCAAGTGAAAATTTCCTTTGAAAATTTATCATCCTTGAAGCCTTGTGATATCCTTATCTTTCAAAATTGTCTTCACTGCTGTTTCCATTGATGAGGCATACTGTTTTGTGAAAGAAACTGTTTTCAGAAGGCCTCCATTTTCTGCTTTCACTCCCACAAAATCCCCATTTTCATCCTTATTTATTTTAAAAATCCCTAAAAAAAACACCCTCATTTAACCTCTAAATCTTCCTAAAACCCTTTTTAAACCTTATGTCCCCTTTCATTTGGTTTAAAAAACCCTTTTTTCCTTATCGGAACCCCTGAAAACCCTTAAAAAACCTTTATTTTGGCCTCAAAACCTTCATTTTTCTATAAAGGCCTTAAGCCCCTTTCGGCCTTAAGCCCTAGCCCCTTTTTTGCATATGACCCGCGCTGTGACCGAGCATGAAGCATTCATCGCATCACAAAACACATTTTACTTGTTTTACATGGTTATTTACGGCCCTCCCGCCGATGTGATCTCGTGATCAATTCTCCACCATTGATCTGATCTGTTATGCCCAGATCTAACGACCCATATTGCTCCCCATTCCAAAACCTGCCATTCCTCCTTTTTCTTCATCGTTAAATCTCCCCTGTCGATCTAGATTTCAGATCAACGGCTCTCGCTCCATTGCAAATTGGAAATCACGTTTTTTCCTTTTGTCCTTTCCTTTCCCTCCTCCGATGCCGATCCCCCGATTTAATCTCAGTCGTCGAATCCACAAGAACTGACGGCTGAGATTCAATCGTGCTCTGCTCATGATCCCATCACCCGCGCCCGCCGATTTGATCTGGACCGTTGAATCCACAAGAACCAACGGCCAGGATCTCATCGCGCTCCGCCCATAGCCCTCCGTCATCGCCCGTCGATTTGATCTAGACCGTTGAATCCACAAGAACCAACGGCCAAGATCTCATCG
Organism: Pinus albicaulis; assembly: GCA_034641835.2. Lineage (NCBI taxonomy): Eukaryota > Viridiplantae > Streptophyta > Pinopsida > Pinales > Pinaceae > Pinus > Pinus albicaulis. Next base: position 906,513,762 of record CM076581.1, read on the forward strand.
CACTCCGCCCATAGCCCTCTGTCATCACCTCGCTTATTTAATCCTGACCATTGATCTCTTCCGATCCTACGGCTAGCGCTTAATCGCATATCGCAAACACAATCTTCCCTTTTTCTTCTTCTTCGATGGCCTGATTCCCTGATTTGATCCTGACCGTCGAATAGACAAGAACCGATGGCCAAGATTTCATCGCACTTCGCATTTTCCTTGCTCCTCTTCATTGTTCCGCTGATCGCCGATTAAATCTTTGCCATCCATTCCTACAAATCTTACGGCTCCCATCTTTCTTCTCATTCACTTACTCGTTTTCCTCTTGTTCAAAAACTCCTCTTTCACTGTTAATCTCAACTGTTTGATTCACAGATCTAAAGGTCCTAACTCAACCCCACCATATGTTCTGCCTGCACACATTACTTCCTATCGCGCATCACCCGCACCATCAGATCTTCCGCCCATCATCCAATGACTGAAAATGCATATCGCGTAATTTCTGCCCCCGAAAGTTAATGTTTCAAATTTAAGCGATAAAAGTGGTTTTGAGAATCCACGTGGTGATCGCTGAGTGGAATCGCGTTTCGAAAGTGAAAACCGCCTTCCCCCCATTTCGCCACGCAAAAAGCATTCCGGTTTTCCACCTTACCGCCCTCCGCAATGCAACATTGGCTTTTAATCCCAGCCGTCGATCTCTGAGATCGAACGACTCTTATTATATCGCAGCCCGTTCACTTACTTTTCATCTATTCTCCCAAATGATTCCATTGGGAAATCCCCACCGTTTATCATTCTAATCTAACAGCTCACATTTAATCTCGCCCCCATCCATTTCCATTCATCTAAACTCCCAAACGACCTCATCGAAAGATCTCAACCGTAGATCACCATGATTTGACGGTCCACAACCCACGTCGCACCCAAACTCCCCTCAGACTTGTTTTCACCTTCCGCCATGATTTTCATCACATTTTCGCTGCATCCACCATTTTCCATCACTTCTCCTCCATCCCCACGAGCCTCCGAAGCAGTCCTTTCCCCACTCCCGCTATTTTTTATAATGAGTTTTCATTTTTTGCAGGTTTCAAAGGTGGTGAATTCACACTATTTTCACAGTCACAGCCATGGTGAAAGACCATCGTAGAGCCAAAGATCACTGAAGGAGAAATCATAGAGAGGGTTTAATAGCACGTTTCATTGAAGATCAGGTTATTGACCCTGACATAAACCCTCCAGCGCCTCTGTAACCTGTATATTCACACAAATAGGTCAGCAGAAGTTCAAAGTGTATCAAAAAGAGATTAAAGGGTTAGAGGCCTAATATTAAAGATTAAGAAGCCTAATCCACAGTCAGCACAGATTAAATACAAATCATTGATTGCAGCAGCACAGAGAATATATCAGCAGGACATTCCTTTTACTGAAGAAAGGACCAAATCACCACTACCCATTCTCTTTTCTTCATCGAGCTCCAGAGTAGTTACTATTCTGACAAGAAGTCCTAAAACTGTCTGTGCATTAGTTACAAAGCATGGAAGACCTAAAAGGAAAATCTTCACCCTTTCTTGTCACAGAAGATAAACAAAGTACTACAACCCGGAAAGTACCTCCAAGAACATACCCTTAGAGTTATTATCAATCTGACGAAGACCCCTAAATCATCTAAAGAGTACTGAAAGTTAATGTAAAGATATTAAAACAGAATGGGCTCCGAAGACACTTCTCCCTCTGTTTTAATGAACCATTTAAATCCTATCAATCACTACTATCACCCTTTCACCTATAAGAACTCATGAGAAATACATTGTAAATGTTGGTTGGTTGGTTGGTTGGCCATTGATTGTAAGCCATTTCACTGAGTTAGAGTTCTGTGAGTAGTAGTTGTAAATAGGCTGGGAGATGGTTTCTAGATGATATCAAGCTATTGGACAAGAATGTATGTGACTGGTTTTGCTCTACTAATATGACAAACATGTTCATCGGATCCTGATCTAAATCAGTGGTGATGTGTTCCTTCTTTGTTATTGTTTTCCCTTTGTTTTACATCATGTTTCATTTTATCTTATAAGAAACAATAAATTTAGCTTAGGATATACTGCTGCAAGTACCCTAATTCTTACTTCATTTTCTTATTTTTATGTTTTCTGCTAATTGTGTATCTTAGAACGACTTCAACATAATTTAACCATTATAAAAGTTGGTTTTTCCATGCTTACTGATGTATGAATTTAGAGGTTGTTTCTTAGATGCTCTTGTTTGGTTTGGCTGAAAGAATTAGGAAAGTAGGGAGATTTAGTGAATAGCCCTGTCCCCTAAGTTCCCTTTCCAATAGTTAGCCTTTCTAAGATCCCTTTGAGTTGAATGCCAAAAGCAGAGAAGTTTAAAATTATTTCTATGATCTTAGACTTCACTCTGTGTTTGAGCTTAAGTGTTTTCTATTGTCTAAAAGTAGTCAGGAGGATTGTTGGATTTTTGTCTTCGGAGTTAGCCTCATTAGAAGTTAGGATCATAGAGGTATAAGGCATGCCTTATCCCTAGATTTACTCCGAAGTGGTCATCTTGGAACGTTTTCCTTGTCATTCCCATTCATTTCCTTATTGTTTCATCCCATACTATCATCTTAAGAGATCCTCTGTTTAGATGACTAGCCCTTTGAAAGCTTTCGATATTTGAATTGAAAGTAAATCCTTTTATGACCCCATTGCCCTATGGACTTGTGTTCTCTTTGAATTATCTCCCCATTGCCAAAAATTCCTTCTCTACTCATTCCTTTACATTCATTTAACCCTTCTTTCATGTTTCCCAACCAAAAAAACAAAACAAAACAAAAACCCTTGTACTCCATAACTAGCCTAACACCTTAAAATTGAACATCAAAGATATACATTTCTTTATCTTTATGTAGAGAGATCCCTCTCTAGATCCAGGAGGGCTAGATCCTGAGATCACAGAGTGGTTTGATGTTGTCTTGTCATTTGGTATTGCCAAATCTGCCAAATCACGGGAACCACAACAGAGCCAAAGGTGGGGTTTTTAGCTAGAGTTAGAAGCAATTTTGGGGAACCTCTTGGTTTCCATGTTGTAAACATTCTTCTTATACATCAAATAACAAAACATAGCCATGATTTCTATGGGGGAAAGACTAGTTTCAGTCAAAAGGATAGGATATGGAGTATTACCTTTACTCTTGAGGTTGTAGGTTATAAATTGATTTTGGATTAGCTTGATCTTCCTCCATGATTCTATAGATATATTGCAACCTCAAAGCTCACATCCATACACAATAATAGGGGACAATAGTCTCAAAGAGGAATTTTTTTTATTCCAAACCCATAGATTGGTCGTCTTGCAATTATTTTCAAGCTCATAAAAGCTTTTTAGCTGCCAATAATCCTTTTCTCAATGTTATAATTCCAATTGAGCTGATGATGAATATCAATACCTAAATATTTGTATGAAGAAACTGTCTCCAAGTAATTTTGATCATAGATGAAATTGTCATGGTCAATCCTTTTGGATTTAATTATCACGACTTTAGTCTTCGTCGGTATTAACAGTCATACCCATCTTGGCGTAGAAATCATGGAGGATTTTAAATTGTTTGTTGAGACCCTCATGGCCTCTGACTAGCAGAATAATATCGTCAGAATAGAGGAGAATAGTAATGACCATATGAGCGAGCTTGGGGCTACTACATCCTATAGCTTCCAAATATGCTTCTAGTTTATCAATTTAAATACCAAAATAGGTAGGGGATAAGGGACACCCTTGCTCAATGCCCATGTTGCATTTAATTTCTTTAGACCAACCCTGGGTGGTCTTAAGCTTAGTGAAAATGTTCTCATATAGTTGAATCACAACAACCCTCAACTCAAGATGAACAATTATCTGTTCGAGTCTTTGTCATTACTTATCTTGAGGAGCCATGTCAAAATATTTTCTAAAGTTAACAAAAAAATATAAGAGATCAATTTTGCTATTGTTACATTCATCGACAATAATCTGAAGAGTGACAAGATGGTCAATAGTAGAGTGACATCTTCTAAAACTAGCTTGCACTTTAGCTCTTTTACCATGACTTTTAAGCCATATGTTAACCTTCTTTTCCAAAATGAACCCATAGAGTTTGGCTAATATGTGGCTAATCATAATGTTCCTATAATTAGAGGGAGCATTTTTATCCCCACTTTTAAAGATAGGTACAATCAGAATTTGAGTCTTAGGCTTAGGGAAGCCATGCTTTACTCCCAAATTTAGAAGTTTGTGAATATGAGGGATGATGCTAGATCTTCCCATTTTGAAAATTTCAGCTTGGTAACCTTTAATACCCTTAGCATTCCCATTAGTGAGTTTGTTAATCTCGAACTTCGCGTCTTCTAGAGAGAAAATATCCTCCTCTATAGTGGTGTTTAAGATACTTCCATGGTGTCCGGAGAGTCATAAATATTCTTAAGATAAGTGTCTAGTTCTTCAAGGGGATCGAATTATTTTATTTTGTTTTATGAACAAGGATATTCCTCCAAAATTTTCTAGGCTCAACTTTAGAAAGATAAAGAAGACACTCTTGCTTCTTAATGATATATGACCTTTTCTTCTTCTTGATAAGAGATCTGTATGTACTTATTTTTTCAAGCTTTGCAGTTTCATTATGAGCATCTCTAATCACTCTTGTAGCAATTTTATAATCATGGTCATACCAAGGGTTGGAAGTAATATTATTATTTTTATACGACACTTCGGTAGAGAATTTGTTAATGGTATTGGAAAGGGTTGTAGTAAAATTGTGGTAGATGAGATCAAAGTTATTGTTATATGTTGAGAAACTTATATCTCTCTTTAAATATTGTAAGAAGAGAGTCATTCTACTTTTGTCAAAACGAACCTGCCTTTAACTATTACAATTCTTTTGCATGTGGTTGGTGTGCATGTCAAGATTTAGGGTTAGGGATAAGTGTCTATGGTCGGAATAAGACTCGTGGTCATTTATAATAAAATAATATATTATAAATTAATTAAAATACATCTTTAATTTTTGTTTCTTATATCCTTTTTGTAATTAGTGGAATCAACAATTGGACAATCTACTAACATGAACACAGGTTAATCAAGGAAACCAAAAATCTCATAATATATTTTCCAAGTAAACTTCCCCATTTTTTTTTCCCTTTATCACTAGTGCAAGCACCTAAATCAAATGGTTGAGAAACGCTCATAAACATCAATACATAATAAGCATCAAAACACTTACTTCATGATATGAATCATGTTGCTAAAATTTAAAAAATCACTAAAAATAACTAAATTATTATTATTATTATTATTATTTTGGTAATTGAGGCTAAAATATATTGATTCGAAATAAAACTTTACATATGCTATAGGCTGGGTTGGTAAGTTGCATTTATCCAATCCCAGCCTTTGTTGCTTTCATAGTTGCGCATGTATGGGGCTGCCTCCTTGGAGGAAACCAACCCTGAAACAACATCAGACAGAATATTACAAAATGTGCCATGGCACCTATGAAAGTACAATTTATATGATAAGAGTTGGAATAACAAAAAACTAAAAAAAGTTGAGCATACACGCAATCATAGTGCTTCTGCATCATCCTTAGTGTCTGGTCCCTCCTCCTCGATATGGCAGGCATACTCCTACACTATGGCCTCCTCTTCCGCAGTAGGTCAGCACGGAGGCCTAGAAGCAGGTGCACAGAGGATGGGAGCAATTGGGTACTCAGCATCTAGTACACGCATCCAAGTTCCCTCCGAGTCCATGATCCATACGTCGGTGTCTTCCCCCTTCGCCTCCTGAATCGGAAGAGGCTCAATTTTGCAGGGCCTGGGGTGCTCCTGGTGCGCAATGGTGGATTTCCTTGTTCCTCTTCTACCTCTTTGCGCTTCTTGAATAGGGGCCTCCTCCTCCTGGTTGTGCGCAGGGCTCTGGGGGGACATACCTGGCGTGACTGCCAGAAGAGGAACCCTCAAAGGACTCCAAACGATTATCGTGCCCTCGCTGGTAGCGTCCAGGGAACGCACCTCTTTGGCCGCCTCTGATTTTCCTTTGGCGTAGTCTCAGAGCCATGAGATAGTGTAGCATAGGGTAGATGTGGGGCTGAGAGGTATGGATAAGAGGCTTAGACCAGAGATAGGAAATTTGCAACGTGGTCTTATTGGGAAAGGTGGTGCGCAGGTGGAGATTGTGCAGCTAGGGGAGCTTGGTGATGAGAAAGCACAGTCTGGAGAAAATAACAAGGCAAAGGGAGTCGAGGGGAGGCACGCAGTCAGAGAGGTGCACGATCGGAGGGTTCTTTGCATCGCGGCTCTAGGGGGAGGCAGCGCAGCGGGTGGAGCGTGCAGGTGGGCAGAAATTGAAATAGAGATGGGAGAAGAAGAAAACTTTGAATATCACTATGTGGAAGGGCCTTCCCTTTTGTAGGCATGTGGCACAAGCACAAATGTTGTGCATTATTATGACACGCTCGCAGGTGCATGCTGTGACATTTTTCATGTGGAAGCATGTGTTTCAAGTTATGGTAGAGCGTCATATCCATCCAGGAGCTCATTCAATGATTGCATTTGAGAGGTACCACCCTGGGTGGTTGCTAGCATTGTGTATCTTCTGATGCCTTGCCTCCATCACCTCATGCGAATTATTACAGAGTGGTGGATCTACTTCAAATGAAGGCCTGCGTTTCAGGTCTTCATCATCTCGAACGTGGGAGGGACTATTTCCATACGTGCATCCAATGTCACCTGCATCCGGGGAAAACTAACTAAATTATTATTATTATTTATAAAAATAATTAATATATAAGAAAAAATGGCATAACTACTTTTGAGATAAATCTCAATCATTGACTTGTAAAATAGAGGAACTAACCTTCTTTAGGGCATTTTTCTGGATAATTTGAACCAAATTCTAGAAGAGATTTTTAAAAACTTGAGTTTAAGTTGTTTAATCTGTAGAATTTGAGTGTCTGAGAATTTTTTCAGGGTGTTGAATCCATTTTTCCATTTAAAAAAATATTTTAAACATAAAAAAATCACAATCTTGCTTGAAATTGTATCATCTAATATTGGAGAAAAATACTATTTCATTATAAATTAAACTACACTTATAAAAACTACTAAACATATTATAAAATATTCCATAAATGATAAATATATAAAATCTATCTAATAATTATTAATAATTAAATTAATATTCTAAAACAAGTAATTACATTATTTCTACAAACTTAATTTACCTACGTTTAAAAAAATTAAAATCAATTAAAATTACACATAAAAATTTTTTATATCTTCAATTTATTATATCATTACATTTTAACTAATTTTTCTTAATTATTTGTACCATTACATTTTAACATTTAAAAAAATTAAAACCAATTTAAATTACACTTCTAAAAATTGTTTTGCACTCTTTAATAAATTAATTAAAATATTACGAAAGAACCCAAACCTCCTTTAAAATCATTTAATTTCCAAATTAATATTATTAAATTTTGAAAATTAAAGCTAAAGCATCTTCTTTAAAATCATTAAATTTCCAAATTAATATCATTACATTTTGAAAATTAAAGCTAAAGCATCTTTGAAACTCCTCCCTACTTTTTAATAACATTAAAATTTGAAGTTAAAGCATAAGCATCTTTGACAAAAGAAACTTTCCATTTCCACGCCATTTAATTACTTTTTTTCCAACTTTAATTTTAAGAATTATTTTGGAAAATTTCAAATACAATTTTGTCTCCACCGTTTTAAAAAACAAAATATATAATTAATAAACATATAAGAATTTAATAAATTTAATAAATATTATTAATGGAAGCGTTTGGGGATAAGAAAAGGGCGCTGGTAGGTGCTAGTTATTCTCCGTGAGGACATGAGAGGCAATGTGGCATCGGACACCCTCCCACACTATTCGAATTTACTCAACCTTCAAATTGGCGATTCAGAAATCATGTCGAGGGGAGGTCCATTCAATTTTAATGTGCAATGAATCCATAAGGAAGAGGCCACCATTGATGGCATTGACCATCACAACGCAGAGGGAGGGATTTTAGTTTAAGTTGCAATGTCGAGAGGGCATTCTCTACTTTGTACGAGTGATTTTAGTTGGCTCCAAAATCAATCTAGAAGCTTTCTCTGGGCTTGAGTTTTATTCCATTTATGTGATTGCAATATTCAGATGAAAGGACCATACCCTCTTGGACTAGTCCCCCCTTCATCTTGTCCTTGTTGAAGAGGGTGAACAATGGTTCTAATTGGGTTATCAACAAGGGAAAGAAAATTTTGTTAGAGAGCGGGTGACTTTGGTTTTTGACATAAGGCTCCCCTTTTCAACCCTTCTCACTCTCATTGTAGGCTTCAAGTAATGTCCCACAAATTCAGTTTCTTTCTATGGTTCTTATGTACATTTCCTCTAGTTTATTATGGTGGGAGCTTCACCTACCAGCGAGAACTATCTTTCTCATATTGGTCGACTTGCTCTATACCTATTGTGTCTCTCCGAGGAAATGGTTAATTTGGCTATCTCAAGCTTGCAACCCAATGTTGATTTTCTTTATTTTAGTCATGTCTCCTTTCTAGCTCCATGTTGAGCGAACTTTATCTCTCATTTTGTCAATATGCCCCGTCAAAAATCTTACTTGAGATGAGGAACTAGGGGCTTTGGATCTCTCAACAATGCCTAAGCTAGGGCTAGCGCTCATGCTTCAGTTGATAGATTTCAGGAGCATACTCCCCTTGGGAATTCAACAGTAAATTGGGGACATTGAGGAAGGAGCTACAGAGGAAAGGGATAATGTCTCTAATTTCACGGTCATGGCTGGATATCAAATTGGGTCCCTCACCTGGGGACTTCCTATGGTTTCCACAACCAATATTTACACACAACAGACCTCTACTGACATACTAAGAACCTTCCGGGGAAAGTTTTATTTGAAATAAATGAAAGCTGAGACGAAATTTTCGTCTGCATGGAGGAATTGCACTCTCCCTCAACTCATGGATGATCACATGGCACACATGAAGGCTCATATTCTTCAACATAAGCTTCCTCTACACAACTCTAATTAACATGCACCTGCAAATCTCCCTTAGCCTTGACATTGCATATGTTGTTGATAATGGTTATGTTTTAGTTTATGTTGGACAATTTATGTAATAGCATGTCCTTGCCATTGTTATCTTTTAATACTATTATGTTAGGGGATGTTGTGCCTAATTTTTTTATTCAGATTAACTATGGTCACGTACTTCCTATTTTGAGGACTCACAAACTTGTTATCTACTTTCTTTGGTTTGTTTTCCTATGAGGTAGGCCAAGATAAGGCATATTTTTAATACTTTGTATGCATTGTAAATATTTTTAATATTAATATAGAATCATGAACTTAACAAAAAAATTAATAAATTAATAAACACATAATTCGAAATAAGAATATTTCTATATATAGAAATGTGACATATATATAAAATATAAATAGTAGCTTTAAATTAAAATCCTTTTACTAAATAAAATAAAATAATGGTACATATTCATAACCATTATATTTTAAGACTTCATATTTAAGTTTAATAATAAGCATATAAAAACTTAATACTTATAATAAACTAGGGGTGGCAGTAGGGGGAAGGATTTTCTTCAATCCCGATGCAGATAAGGAAATAATGTTTGCTTGGGGTTTAGGTCAAAAAATGAAAAATCAAGAAAAACAATATGGACTTTACCTTGGACTACAGTTGGACAAAGACATAGGTATATCTTCCCTAGCCATTAAAAGGGACTCTCTTGTCACAATTCAACATCTCCATTTGGGCTCTCTTCTAAAAATACAACCTTATTTACTCCCTCCTTCAAAGAATTAATTGCACTCTAAAGACATTCTTGCATAAGCTCTATTTTCATATCCTCCAAAGTCAAAACAAAGAAGCTGACACACAAGAAAACCTTGCATGTTGACTGGAAGAAGTACAATGTAATATAAATGGTTCTTTAAATAAGATAGTGATCCCATGATTTCTATAAAAAAAGGCTCCTAGTCACCATCTCTACCATTAGAATTGAAGGTTTAGTAATAAACAAAAATTATGCCAAGGAGAATAATATTGGGCTTCTTTCCAAGTCTTCTCCCTTGTAGAATCATCCAATGAACAATAGGTCATGTTGCGTACATGACTTTTCAATTGAAGTGGCAGCTCGGGTGAATGAAATAAATAGGATCGTTTATTCTTGGCATGCAAATATGCTCGAGTCTAGATGTTGGACTGTTCTAATCACTATTAAATGATTAAGACGGTACACATAAATTTTCAATCTAGAGACATCTTTTTATTTCAATGACAGTTGCCGTTGTCTGTGCCGATACTTCATACCAGAAGTAGGAATAAAACAAGAAAGAATCGTTGTTGAACCAATTGTTGAAAATTAACACTCATGCAGAAATTAAAAAAGGATCTACAAGAATGTAATCACAGTTCAGATAAACCGGTATCTAGCGCGCCACACGATAACTACACCAGCTAGTATTTCTAATTGAATCTATGTAACAACATAATAAATACCTAACACTGAAGAATATATACTTACAACTGACACATCAACAATAGCACTCCACAAAGACGCAAAAGCAAATATGAGATATACTACAACTACTTTATCACTGTATTCCCTGCTAAAGAGGAGGGCCCTTCCTCCCTAACAGGGTGCAGGATAAGACGAAAAATAAATAATAATTAAATCCATCAACGCATATAACAACAACCATACTATATTATGTATTATGGAAATCAAAATTACAGAGTCAAAATGGCGATATTTTTATGTGCTAAACCCCCTGACCTTAAAGGTCTGAATGCTTATATAATAGTTACATACCAAGAAAATGAGGAATGGATCAGTCATGAGTATCTTACGATTCTCATGCTGATAAAAATAAATTAAATATAGTTACAACCGATTCCCTCAACAAGAGTCTTGACTGGGAAAATATTGATTTCAATCAAAACTTCCTAAATTTGTTATCCTAAATGACAATATATGATGAATCCTACAGCTGTCGTTGGAATGCGACAACTATAGCGTAACAACTTTTGAAGACAGATAAGCATCCAAAAGTTGACAGTACGCAATCAACGGTGCAACTGTAACAACAGATCTGTAGCAACGTCGTGGTGTAACAACATCGTGGTGTAACAGTAGAGGTCATGACATCGAAGGTGTTGACTCTTCGTAGGGTATAAGCACCATGTAATAACATGCTCCCAACTGGTTCTATGCACCTGCATGTTCTGGGTCCCTTGTGCTTAAACTAATATCTGAAAGAGTAGCAAAATACCAAAGAACTTCCTCCAATATTCATCTCTGTTAGCCAGAAAAAGGAAACAATACATCATAATAATTAATGAGAACGACAAGATAATGAAACACGATAAGGTTGCATTGTTTTACGATAAGGAAAAGGTAGTCCCAAGGTTGGAGGTCAAAAAGGTAGAAATGAGGGAAGCACACATAGGGAATGAGTAGAAAAATGACACCCAACATCTCCCCTAGCTAAAGTACTTGCATGTCCTCATGCAAAAATCTCAGCTTCCTCGATAATATCTCCTATGTAGATCAGTGAAGTCATAGGCGCTAGTTGTGTCTTCATCTGGAAACCTGTACCCCTGAGTATCCACCAACTGTCTTGGCTAGGACTCTTCTTCATAATCGCTCAACACATAGTGTTCTTGATATTCCTCTACTGGCAGCCATATCAAAGGAAATTTGAATTTCAGTCAAATCTAGGAAGTGGCGAGGGACTTTATTACCTAGGCGTATATTGGTACATGTGTAACAACAACCACTACTACATTTGGGGGAAATTCTGACACTTGGTTTCGACGCTTTTGACCAAATGTCAGAAATTTCCCCAAATTTTTTCAATCCTGCCCGAAACCGTCGCTATACCGAAAGTGTCGCAATACCGACACTTAGACAACATGTCACAATTGCGATGTTTGGAGGAATACGTCGCAATTGCGACACTATGCCCCAAAGCGTCGCTATTGCGACGACTGCCTCCAAACATTGCAAGTGCGACACAATGTCTAAGTGTCGCAATTGCGACGTTTGGAGGCATCCGCCGCAATAGCGACGCTTTTTCCACTGTCGGTATAACGACACTAATATGCGCGCTACATAAAAATACGAAACTTATATGCACGCTACATAAAAATGATTTTATTAAAAATACGAAACTTATATCCGTCGCAATAGCTACATTAACGTCTAATATCACGCGCGCATTCGCCCTCTACTCTTGGAGAACAACATTCGCCCTCAGCACTTGCAAAACAACATTTGCCCTCAGCGCTTGCAAAACAACATTTGCCCTCAGCATTCACCCTCATCTCTTGCAGAATAGCATTCACCCTCAGCATTTTCCCTCAGCTCTTGCAGAACAACATTCACCCTTAGCATTCGCCCTGAGCTCTTATAGAACAACATTCGCCCTCAGCATTCGCCCTGAGCTCTTGCAGAACAACATTCGCCCTCAGCATTCGCCCTGAGCTCTTGCAGAACAGAATTCGCCCTGCATTCGCCCTCAGCGTTCGCCCTCAGCTCTTGCAGAACAACATTCACCCTCAGCTCTTGCAAAATGGTAAGTTCTTACTGCAGGCCCTTCCTCCTATAGTAGGGTTGACTCTATTTGGGTTTTTTTGGTCAATTCCATTTGATTGTGTTAGGCTGTAGGGTTCTCTCTAGATGTCAAGAATCAAGATTCAATAACCTCTATTATCTTCATCACCCAATACAAGATTTAAATTTTTCCCAAAGAAACGCTTATTAATTTGGCAGCCATTATTTCTCCCTGCTTTAAAAACCCTACATTTAAATGAAAACAAGCATTGCATTTCAACTACAAAAATCTATTAGTGTTCAAATGTACATGTGTGCATCCCTTGTGTAGGGTATTCCTTTTCCACTTTCACATTATCCAAGAATGTGTGCAGTATAGTTCATATTTTTTGTGATTTAGATTATCTTGAAAAAGGAAAGGTAAATTATTTCACATGGAAAAAGAAGGTTTTCCCTTTTTACTACTGGAAATGGTACAACAAAGTTCCATTTCTACCCGAAACTCCTATGAAACAGGAACCAAATAAAGGCCATGTCCTCGATGGACATCATTTGGCTTTGAAAATGGCCATTGCACCGTGTTGTTTCTTATATTACATCACGATAGTTTCTTAGGTCATTTCTTGTTTCTTGAGATGAAAAACAACCAAAGAAATTGTAAAGATCCTTTCAAGAAATAAATGACCATTTCTCAATCATATCTCAACTATTTTTTATTTTATTCAGTGGTTGCTTACTTTGAGAGAAATTTGACACTTTTATAAGGAGTATAACATAAAAACACAAAATGGGAAGGAATTGATGAGGTAGATGACCTTTAGTTGTTGTCAATTAAGAATTGATAATACACGATGCATGTTCTGTACTACAAACTAGATTCCTTCCTAGAGTTAGGACACCGAGTATTGAATCAAAGTTGTAGTTTCTAACTTCTTGTATTGGTTCATCAATCTTGAAATTCAGACATTGCATGTCTTCATTGCTTCATGTTTGAATAATTTGCATCATATCGTACGATAGGAAATTAGGAATTATGATTATTATTACTTTATGGATCTATTAAGTTACTTTTAAGTTTGCATGGTTTAGTGTGAAATTATTCTAGTGTGCCCCTAGGCCCAAGTGAAGGAATGCCAAGGACTGAGAACCCTAGTTTTTAAATGGTATTGTTTCTAACTATTTTTTAAAACATACAAATTACAATTAAATTTTAGAACTTAAGAGTTAAAACTTAAATGATTCAAATGAATTGGTATGCTATTTGGATGAATTGGTCTGGCATATTTAGAAAGATCAAACCTCAGAAATAAACATGTATATTTTTTAATGGTAAAGAAGTCTTTGACATTAAAGTTACAGCTCTGTTATAGTAGATGTATAAAATGCTTCCTACAGGTTTATTGGCATGGGGTTGATCGAATACAATCTGGACATAAATAGCCTAATTTCCAAGAGGGATTATTTGTTCACACCAAAGGTGTTGTAGCTACTATGACTATGATGAAAAACTAGACAAATAACATATCTATCATACTAGGCATGGCTTAGACAGAGTAGTTACTGGTGAAGAAATTTCTGTTGGCTTTGACTTTAAATGTAACCGAAATTTAATCTCTTAACCAGAGGTTTCCTGGATCTTAATTCTGTGAATTTTCTGCCTTGGGACTACTATGAAATATTATACAAAACAACAGTGGAAGTGAACAGTATTCCAATTGTAATGTTCTTTTATAATTAAATTTCCCAAGGGAGGACAAAGTAGCCTATCCAACCCCATAGGCTATAGTCAATTATAAAGGGGGAAGTTAAAACTTAAAAAATAAAATTAAACCTTAAAACATACCTACCTATCCATGAATCATAAGTTCATAACTTACCCAGTGAAAGCGTAGACTTACCACAAACATCCATCCTCAAATTGCTATGGATGAGCTAGAGCCTCAAGATGAGAGTGATTCCTACTTGGAGAGCATGCTAAGTGAAGATCTAAGTGATGTTGATGACATGGATGCTGATGATATGGCTTGAGGAAGCCATTTATCACTATTAGGCTTTAGCTCTTTTTATTTTAGTATATCAAAATTTCCTAGTTCATGTTTACAGTTTGCCATTTGGAGATGCCTTGAGGCAAATTTTGAATTTAGTATGACAATGGAAATATATTTTGAAATTTTGAATCATGATTCTAATTTCTTATAAGTTATTAATATGTAAACTGAGCTCCAATTTTCACTTGATATCATATATGAATCATGATATTATCAAACTAGAAATTTTGAAATTTCAATGACAAATGTCACATGTGAATGTTGAAACTTGAATGTTGAATGATGTACATGTTTAAATCTTTAAAGTTTAAAGTTTATAAATTATTAGTAATTTACAAATTACTATATTAGTGTCATTAAATTTATAATTTATAAATTATAATTTAGAAAATATAGTATTATATATGATATATAAATTATAATATATATTAATATAAAAATACCAAGACGAACCCACGCACCCGGTTTCAAAAAATGTCGTCCTCGTCCCCGAACCCACGTTTCCTGGCAACATAGTTTCAAACATTAAATATCAACAAAATCGTTTAAAGGATATTGAATGATATTTAAAAACTGACAATTAAAATTTAATATTATTTGTTTTTGTAGGTGATGCCCCGTCACAGGATGAGACCAGACATCGTGACTACGCAACTAGGTCAGCGGTGACAACTGGTGCACCAGGTAAATAATCTCATTGCAATTTTTTTATTAATATTACCGAACTAGTTCAATGATATTTAAAAACTGACAATTAAAATTTAAGATTATCTGTTTTTGTAGGCGATGCCCCGTCACAGGATGAGACCAGACATCGTGACTATGCAACTAGGTCAGCAGTGCGGGTCAAAAGGCACGAAACAGGAGCAGAGCACGATGATATTGATGATGTAATTAGGAGCTTTAGAATTAGGAAGAAGAAAAAGAAAATTTGATAATGTAAAATATTGTATTATTATAAGACAAACGTTACCATACTTGGAACGTTTTTGCGTTATATAAAAAACTCATTTATCATACTATTTTTATGTCAAGCATGAATTGCAATGTTTCCTTGCGTACTTTTTGTTGAATTGTTTTTTATTAGTTATTGAATATTTTTTTTTATGCTCATGAAAGTAAAAAATGAAATATAGATTGGGTATTGGAGAATTGAGAGTGATGTGAGGGGGGGGGGGGGGGGGGGAGGGGCCATAAGAGCTTCCACCTTCACGTGGTTGGCCCTGTTTAGTAGAGAATAATTTATTGGAGCGATTTAATCTTGGAGCAAACCACCCTCGATCCAGTGTAGCAACAAAAAAGTCACTGTTGACTTAGTTGCTACTCTTTCAGATCGTGGGAGGCTTGTTCCAAGTTCATGCGACTCCAATAAATTGTTCTTGAAACGAAGAGGAGCTTATTCAGGTATGTTTTGACATTTTCAACATATGTTCTAACATTATCATAAGAATGCATCTTAGAGTAAAAAAATACTACATCAATTACTTGTATTTATTGTATAGATAATGATGGATTTTGATTGACTTGGCAGTGCAGGTACAAATCCTCTTGCATCATGAGCAATACAACTTGTCAACCATGGTCATGTCCAGGATATTTTTGCTTGTGCGCCTAACCAAGTTCATAATGTCACATTTTGTAAGTTCCTTTACAGTTCATAATTCAATATTAAGCTTGTTCATGATTATTATCTAGGTTTTTTGTATGTGTTTTTTCATCTATTTGATTGTAAACAACTCTGCATGTTTCCTGTTGTTCACTATGATTTCTCCCATTACCACTCATAGGATGAATCCGACTTTATTGTTACTATGATTTCTCCATTTACGATTTCATACGTTACACCATGTAAAGTTGTCAATCTCAGGTTGGTGATGAGCTTTAGTTCTCCAGATTTGGGGCTTTTCTGATATTTTCTCCCTCATGTCATTCCTGCATCACCTCCTTGTTTGAGCATGCCAATTGTCTACCACTTGTACCAATTGGCACGTGTCAATCTCTGAGTGGTACCACATTTCACCTATTTTCAGTGAGAGTTTAGGGTTTCTCTAACATAGCTTCAGAAATCTGATTCAATGCCTGCTTGAATATCGTCACATAATAATCATGGTTTGGATTGATGAGCATGTTCTGAATGGTTGTTGATTCATAAGAACCACCCATATAGTCATCTTGAGATATTTCAGAAGTTTTCTCGGGTTTCCTTTTTCATCGTTTCAAGTGGGTGGGATGTTGTGGGGTGATCCATCAATACTGGTGCTCTTGTAGTAGGGAATTTGTTTTTGGGGATATAAAGGAGCATTTGATGTAGATATCCCATTGGATGCATTCATAGATGGGCATGAGAGGTCAAGAATTTAAATTAAAAATATGCAACCTCTAGCATGGCAACCTGAAGGCCGCGAGAGACACTGGTTAAAGATTGT